>CM052542.1:120561571-120757981 GCA_028533065.1 Trachops cirrhosus
CACCTTTAACAGGAACCTAAACAACAAAACAAAGAAACAAGCAAATTATAACAAAGGACACTGAAATGGAGGACGGGATGTCAGTGACCAGAGGGGAGAGGGGAGGGAATTTCAGGGGAGAAGGGAAGGGTTTACAGGAACAAATATAGAGGACACATGAACAAAACTACGGGGCTTGGAAAGGGAAGGGAGGTGGGGAGGGTTGGGTGGGTGGGCTGGAATGGGAATAAAAGATTGAAACTGTACTGAATAATCTAAAATAAAAAATTAAAAAAAAAACAAAAAAACAAAAAAAAACAAGAGGTATATCTACCTTTGTTTATTTCCTCCCTTTTTTTTCAGCCTCGGTTTGCTTGTCAGGAGCTTGGAGTTAACTCAGTACTTAATTACTGTCAACAGCTCAGCTTTGCTTTAATTCTCTCATTTTTATCTTGCTCCTACTAACTTCCCAGATGACCCTTGGGAAGAAACAGTCATCTGTGGAGAAATCATCTGGTTGAGACTGGGAGTCAGCCAGGATCCCAAAAGTGGCAGTTGTTTTTAGGAAGCTTTGATTCTCTTAGTGAACTCCTTAGAGTCTTGGAATCTTCCTCTATGTGATCTTTGATGTCCTTTTCTTACTTATTTTAAATTCTATGTAAACTTATGTATTTATTTTTATTATGAGAAACTTGAAATTACTTTTGGAAGAAGCAAGTTTGTAAATTATAAATAAATGGTCATGAATTATAAATATTTGGCATTAAGATTTCAGCAATCATACCTGAGACATGTATTCAACCCACCATCAAAACAGAGTGGCCATGAAAGACCGCCAAGAAACACTAAGCTGTTACAGCTCTTACCCCGTGAACAAATCACTTGTATATTGGTTGGCACTTAGATACAGTAACCTGGAATGACAGTGGAGAGAGAGAGCCATGAATTTGTGCATCTTAACTTTTTTTCCCTCTGCAAAGGGAAGCAAAAAACTGTGGATTTAGTGTCTCCTCAAATTAAATGAATACAGACAGTTGCAGTTTTTAGAACTGCATCTGAGATGAGCTGAAGTGAAATGTGAGCAATAGCTGGAATGTTCTTCTGCCTGGGCAGTTTTCCGTGGGATGATTTTGTTTGGTAAGCAATCATTTCTTATTTCAAATTCTGCTGCTAGACTAAATGGCTGTGTGAAATCAAAATGACAGTGAAGATAAGGTACTCTCACTTCCCCACATTTAGGTGACCTCTTATCACTGTCCCTTGGTTCTGCCCCAGTGCCCTGTCGCTGAACCCTGGGAGGGTGGGCCTTAAGAGTAGGCTCATAGACACCCAAGTGTGTGTCATTAAGTACAAACTTAGGAGGAGCTAGAGGTGAAAGAGATGAAAGCAGATGGAGATGCTGGCAATGGGGAAATGAGAACACTATAGTTTGAGAGGGAAAGGGTAGAACGTTCCAGATAAGGGAGTCTGAGGAAAGAATGATCAGAAATGAAAGTGTCTGAGAGGCATGTGAGGATGGGTATAGAGCACTGAGCTTACAAAATTTGGTTATCTAACATAGTGGAAAATGGAGAATATGTGAAAAATATAACTTAAAGTACTGAAAAGTAAGATTGCCTGCATAGGTTGGGACTAGATTATCAAAGGCAATAAAATTCAGTAATGTTTCAGGTATGATTGCTGAATTTCTACTGTGTACCCCTATAGAAGGATATAGAGAGGTATAGAAGATCCTTTTATAGGGGTACACAGTATGAATTAAAGGTTATAAAGATTACACTGAGAAAAGAAACCAAAAGGCTATTGTGAAAGTCCAGCAAGAGATGAAGTGAAGAGATGATGGGGTCTTGGATGTGGGTGCTGGCAATATAAGTGGTGGAAATAACCAGCATTTATTGAGCACTTGTCATGTGTCTGACCTTTTACATGCATTATTTACTCCCTGCTCATGACAATTTTGAAAGGTACCACAAATCTACAGATAAGGCATAAGAGGTGACACTTACAAGAATTCATTCAGCTACTATTAATAGTCAAGATTTCAATTCAACACTCTCCAATTCCAAAAACTACAATCTTCCCTATTTCAACTTTAGCTCTCCTGAGAGACTAAGAAGAAAATATGAGATTTGCTCTCAAAACTGATTTATTTCTGAAAATAAAAAGATAAATAAAAAGATGGTTTGTGGAGACTTTAGGCTTTCTACCTTTACTATAAGAAGTAAAAATTGTGTCAGATGGAGACAAAATAGTCATGAAAAATTAAAGGAAAAAGGAAATAATAGTAATCCTAATTTCTGTTGATACTTACTTTTTTTCCAGGAGCTACTCTAAGCATTTTACCTATGTTATCACATTTAATACTCTGAAAAGCTTATAAGGTAAATGCACATATTGTGCTCATTGAGGTTGGGAGGCTGGGGCTTATTTGGAGATGTGAAGGAACTTGGCTGATGTCTTAGCCTGGAATCCTCCAAAAGTAGAGCCTGACACAAGGGGTTGCCTGCCAAGCAGTTCATCTGAAGGGGTGACCACAAAGAACAGGAATGGGGGAACCAGGGAGAGTGAGAAAGGGATGCAGGGAAGCCAGGACAAGCTGTGTAACTGACATGGCCGCTGAATGTCCAGCTGGGCCTCGGTTCACCTGGGACTCTCTGAGGAGCTGAGCAGAAGAAGCCTCAAAATTGTCCAGAAGAGACAGAAGAAGGGACTATTTAATCATTGATTCTCATCCTCCCACTGGTGAAAGGTTGCTCCATAAGTGGTCAACTCCTCTGTACTTTCAAGTTTACACCAGCATTAGAATGTTACACGGGTTCCTACAGGCGTCCCATGTGTCAATGACAGAGCAAAGCAAGAGACGAGTGCAGCCAAGGCAAACTGTAGTCAAAACGATTATATCACAGCAATTTCAGGAGTTACAGTACAGGCTGAAAGGAAGGGTCAGGAAGCACACAAAGCACAGAGTCAGGACGAATATTTGAATCCAGGTAGTCTGACTCCACAGCCCAAGTTCGAACAGCAGTGGTTCTCAAACACT
Source organism: Trachops cirrhosus (assembly GCA_028533065.1). NCBI lineage: Eukaryota > Metazoa > Chordata > Mammalia > Chiroptera > Phyllostomidae > Trachops > Trachops cirrhosus. Next base: position 120,564,591 of record CM052542.1, read on the forward strand.
AGTGTGCATCAGACTCACACGGAAGGCTTGTTGACGCACAGCCTACAAAACCCCATTTCTAAAATTTTTGATTCTTTAGCTCAGAGATGGGGCCAAAGAATTTTGGTTTTTCTCAGTTCCCAAGTAATGCTGCCAGCACTGTTTCAGGGACCACACTTCCAGAACTGCCATCTTACACATACAATATGCTATCTTGCCAACGATTTCCAAGACAAGCAGAGAAAAAAATGCATCACCATGGGTGAACCTGTGCCCAATTCACTGACTTTCAGGTTGTTTGGAAACAGTTTGGATCCTTCTTAAAAGGAGAAACTTCTACATGAAAAACAAGTTTAGATCATAAACACTTGTGCAAGAAATGATATGCCTGGTTCAAGAGGTTCTGAATGGTCAAAAAAAGTAGTGTGATAGAGTGTCACACTTCAGGCAGGAGTTCTAAAGAAATAATTGCGAAACTTGAAAAGTCACGAAAATCTGAGAGATGTAGAGTATGATGAAGTTTAACATCAAAATGAGAGCGTGCACACAGCAGCTGCTATAGCTAAATCTTTATATCTAGGGTACTCCATAAACAAGCTATTGATTTTTACTACATTTAATGATCACATGCTTAAAAAATTCTGCAAAATAAGATAGAGTTCTTACTTTCAAGTTTACAGTCTTTTGAGGATGAGAGACAATGAAAGCAATTAAAGTAAAAACTACCTGGTAGCCTATAGAGAAAGCAACAAAAGTTTGCAAGAGTATAAAAAAGAAAGTAACAAATTTTGCCTCAGAGAGTTACATAAAGGTGTTAATAAGAATGTAGTAATTCTTATTATTGTTAGTAAGAATGTAGTAACTGGGCGTGAAGGAGGAAGGGGGTTTGATGTGCAAAGAAGGGAGGAAAGGCTATTCTGGACAGAGGAACACCATGCACTAAGGACCTGGAATGTGCTGGAACAGTGCTGAGTTCAGCTTGATTGGAGAGTATCAAGATCTATTATATGTTGGAGCCAAAGTGTGAAGTCTTCATGTGCCAACTAAAAGATTTGAACTTCATCTAGTAAGCAGCAGACAGATAGTTAGAGGTGTTAAAACAAAATTTGGCACAAACAGTTTTGTTTTTTAAGATTTAATTTTCCAGAAAGATTTCCAGATGAAGTATGGAAAATCAAGTTGATTGGAAAAATGAAGTGTGGAAGATGAAATGTGGAAATGAAGGTTCTGAAACCAAGCAGTGGTGACAGGGATACTTTGCCCCTGTTGCAGAGATCAGATTTGAAGGTCATGGAAAGGTCAGAATCCAGAGTCCAAGCAGGTCCAGGGAGTGGGAGAGAGGGGAGAGAGGAGTTCCAGAGTTCGTTATCACCTTGAAGGTCCTTCACAAATGTGTGTGTCCTTTATCTGGCTCAAAGGGAGATGCTCCATGGTTTTATCATAATGCTTAAGCTTTTTTGTTTGTTTTGGTTTTTTTATTAATTACCTAGATGTGGATAACTTAAAGACATTGCAGCAAGTCTTCATACAGTGTTGTTTAAAATACAAACTAGAAGATATGCTTTGAGAAATAAGTTCACAAGGCCTTCTTAAATGTGCACTGAGATCCTCTATCAGGGGTGTGCAATCTTTTAGCATCTCCAGGCCACACTAGAAGGGGAAGAGTTGTCTTAGGCGACACATTACATACATTGTGACACATAATCACAAAAAAATCTTATAATGTTTAAAGTAAATATACGATTTTGTGTTAGGCCACATTCATAACCATCTTGAGCCGCATGCAGCCCTTGGGTCACAGTTTGGACACCCTTCATCTCTTTCTCACAGAGGATTTCTCAGGAGTGGTTTTCCATTGAGCACAGTCTGGGAAATGCTGCTTTAGGAGGTCCAGGAGCTCTTCCTCTTCACAAGGAGAAAGCTATTAGCAGATAGTGAAAGGGAAGGAGACCCTTTTCTCAAAAGAGGCATTGTGGTATAGAGCACAGGCAATGGGCTGCAGAGATGAGCAGACCTGGACCAGTGTCCTAATTCTGTATGGCTGTAATTTGGGGCAAGTTAGGTAAATTCTGGGTCTCAGTGTGCTCATCTGTGAAGAGCAAATAATGATGCCCACCTTGTAGAGTTGTTAGGGAACTAGGGAAAATGTATATAAAGTATGTGGTACTTAAGCAATAAATTATAGCTGCTAATTTTACATTAGGGAGGCTCAGAATTTTAGCTTATACTGTTACCACTGCTCCTGTTCTGCCTTTTGATTGGATTGGAAATGTCCTTATCCACTTTATCTCCTGGTGCTTTATGTCTTCACCTTTTCTTTCTTTTTTAAAAGAATTATTTTATTGTTATTCAAGTACAGTTGTCTGCATTTACCACCCCCACTCTCCTCCCCTACCCCAGCCATCCCTACCTCCCTCTCCTGCTTCTACTACTTTTTGGTTTCAACCATGTGTCCTTTATAGCTGTTTCTGAAAACTTTTTCCATCTTTCCCCCCTTTATCCCCTCTCACCTCCCTTCTGGTTACTGTCAGATTGTTCTTTATTTCAATGTCTCTGGTTATATTTTGCTTGTTTGTTTGATTTTGTTGATTAGGTTCCACTTAAAGGTGAGATCATATGGTATTTGTCCCTCACTGCCTGGCTTATTTCACTTAGCATAATGCTCTCCTTTTGTTTCTTATCCTTCTCTGTGTGTAAGTATTATTGCTTTCCACTGTCTATTAGTTTCTGCTGTTGGTTGGTTTAGCTTTTGTGTACTAAACCAGTGGGGTCAGTTCATTGAAAATAAGGCTAAATGGTGTAGATCTAGACTTGGTGATTTGGTTTCTAGGGTCCAAAACCCTAAAGTTAGGAGAATTTTCTTTTCAAAAACAGTCAGCACAGAGGGAGAGATCTAGGGAGTTGAAATATGAGCTATTTCTGTATAATTCCATGGCTCTGGATCCAATTTCTATTCGAGGATGACTCATAAGACTAAATCACAAGCATGTCAGAAAAAATAACTATTATGACCTCTTCAGGTTGCAGTTGAAAATGATTAACATGCCTTTGTGAGGATTCTTCCTCTAGCAGGAAGTTAGATGTTGGCTTAACTGGAACACATAATTTGACATAACTCTATTCTTTCTCAATTATAAGATTCTAAGCCAGTTAATTGCTTAAAAGGTACATGCTATTGGCTCTAATATAAAAGTTCCCAGCTTCTACTCAAACTCCCTCACAAGCCAAAATACAGTAATTTGGAAACCTTATTGCAGTAAAAGTACCACTGGCTATCAAAATGAACAAATTGTAGGCATGTACTCTCTTACTGTGCTGCTCAAAAATTTCCCATTGGTCCCTCTGCCTGTTGTTTACTGAATTACAAAACTGCTCCTTATTGTTTAGTTTAAAATTCTCCACAGGCACCATGAAGCAAAGGGGAACCAAATTTGTGGGTTGGACCATGCTTCTCAACCTTTAATGCAAATATGAATGATTTGAGGATCTTGATAAAAGGTGGTTCTGAGTCAGCAGGTCTGAGGTGGTGTTGCTCAGAACAAGGCCATGGCAAGACCTTGGATGACAAAAATTAAGGAAGCAAAGAAGAGCCTTAAGCATTAAACTCCAGGGTCAGAAAGTGGATAGGAAAAAACTAGTAAAAGGCTCTAAGGAGAAATAGCAGTGAGAGTTGAAGGAGCCTGGAGATATTGCCAAGAGGGTTTTCCCTCCAAGGGTGACATTCTTTAGGACAAATTAAGGGTGCGTGGTGGAGAGCTCAGGTATTTGACTTTCTTTTTATGGTTCATATTTCTCTCTGTCTGGATACTACTTGCCACGTTTCCTGGGGGTTTGGAACTAATAATCTGAAACTACTTGAGGCTTTTTTCTTTTTACCAATGCTAGAGCATTTAGTGTTCTAAAATGGGGAAGGTATGTGTGCCTTGACTCTATCTTCTTGGGGTGGAGATTAGAGCAGTCTACACCTCTCTTTGGTGTGAAAATTTTAAATTGAGCCTGTCCATCAGTCATAAGATCTTATCCAGAGTCACCTGGGAGCTTTCATGCACACCAGACTTGTCACAAGCTTCCAGAATTCTAGGGTGTTAAGTTAATTCTGACTTATTAAACACTTACTATACAATGGATACCATGGCAAGGACTGTGTATACATTACCTCATTTGAATCACTGTAAGTATGCACTGAATAAACATCTATTCGATTAAACTGAATGTCTTATAGAATAATACTAAAACTTTCTTCAGGGTCTTAGTTTTAGCCTACCCTTTGTATAAATGGTAATTAGTGGTTGTGGGGTTTCTTTTTCAATGGATATTGACTGTTTAGCATCTCTTCCTAGCTTTGAGAGTAATCAATGCAAAAGTAATTGTTAAGACTCTTTGTCTGTAACTGAAGGTGATTTTCAGTATTAATGATGCATTTTAATTGTTTTTATTTGGTGTTTGGAGAACACACTGTTCTAAATAGTTGGAGGTCCTGGAACCATTGTTCCTTCTGGGATTTCACTCAGTTCCTCAACTGAATCATTTTCATTTTAATCAAGCTTGCTTGGAGCTATAATAATACCATAGGAAGTCCTAGTCTGGATCTCACTTTGGCCTTTACATGGCTAATACTCCCTTTTGCAATTCAACCCATGGGTTACATGTTTCCCTCCACTGACTTCTATAAAAGTAAAACATTAACCCGTGTTAAATTGTTACTTGCTTACTGGCCTTTTTAAGAGGAGTCCAAAGGTTAATAATTGAAAATGTTTCCTCAGCAAAACTCGGTTATAATATTTAACTTTCAGTTTATTTCTGGGACCAGGCCCACAAGGAAAGCTTTACTTACAATGTAGAATTATTTACACATGGCTTGGAATAACCTTGGGAGATGTTTGAAAGTACATCCTCAGCCTCCCCCCACTGCCCCCGACCACCACTACCACTCTAGTGGATAGAATCTCTGGGGTATGGCCTTAAGCATGTGTATTTTAGAACCGCCAACACCAACAACCCTAACCTCCATCTCACTGTGAGATTCTTGGGCCCAGTGGGTTTGGAAACCACTGCCCAGAGCAACGATATGATCCCAGCTGATCAATACATAGAGGACAGCCATGTCTTTACTTGGCCAAACATTTTAGAAAGTCAGAAGTGTACTCTGGGGAACCCCTGCATCAGGATCTTGTGTTAGCTTATTTAAACAGCCAATTCCAGGACTGTTACGTGGACTTACTGAATCTAAATTTCTCAGTCCTAGAAATTTCTGTCAGGGTCCCCAAGAGATTTCCACACATGCAGGAGTTTTAGAACCTCCCTCTATAAGAATGAGCAACCAGTCACCTTGGTGGATACTCTATTTGTGTTCTCTGATCATATTTTATTCTATCCCTGATCTGTAGGAACCATGAGAATCATTCTAAGGAATCGTTCTCAAATTTTTCTGGTTAGCAAGTCCACCTTTGTGACTTCTATGAATCCTCTTTCTAGAAAATTTCACACAGGCACTTAAGCACATTTTACATTTCAGGAGGTTCAAAGACTTCGAGCCAACTTATATGTTCCAGAGATATAAAAGCTGTTGCCCTAGAAAAGGTAACTGAGTCCATTAACTTCAAAAGTGTTTTTGTTTTGATGGGTCTATTCCAGGACCAGGACTAAGGCTAAGGAAATGCAAAGAAATTTAGCTCAGAGAGCTACAGTGGGGGCTGAGAACAGAGAAGAGGAATCTCATCCTTGAGTCTAGGCCCTGGTTAACATGGAGTCTAGCCTGAATGGAGGCCTTCTTTATAAGAACCAAGACGTTGCAGAAATGCTCTCTTCTTCTCTCTGGCCTAAGAAGATTGTGATAGGTAATAGAGGTTTCTTCAGTGTGATAAACATTTCTAGCACCTACTATATACCAGGTAATGCCAGAAGCTGGAAGTACAAGGTTGGATCAGACACATGTGCTGATTTCAAGCAGTTCACAGCTAATTGCTGGATTTTTATACCCAACTGACCCTCCCACAAACCTCACTACCAAGGTTATGAAATGTCCAGCCAAAAGCATTAACTGCAATATCAGAGATTTTCCTGACTGCTGTCCTATTTCTCTTTCAGTCCAGTGCTCAGTGTAGTTCTTCAGTTGTCCCTGTTCTGCAGCTTCACCCTCCTTCTCCCTATCTGCTGCTCTCCCTTTGCATTTGATGACCTATGACCTATTGGGACTTCTTTCTCTAGCACACCATTTCCCTTGGACATTTGGCTATAAATGCTTTCATGGCTTTGGTGCCACTGGAGCTCTGACATCAGTAGTCTTTACCCTCAAAATCCTCAGCAGCATTGCAGTTTCCAACCTGGGGAGGAAGGCAGCTTCCTTTATTCATTCAACATTATTGAGTGTGACAGGTACTATTCTAAGCACTGGGAATACATCAGCGAGGTAAACCGACAAAAATCCCCAGGCTGATGTTTTTATATTAGTAGGAGGAAACAGCAAACCTAACAGTTATGTACACAATCACATAAGTAATATGCATATATGTAACAGATACAGTCCATTCTCATCATTTGAAGAGTCCCTATATACATAATCTCCTGCTTGTTAAAAGTTATTTGTAACTCCTAAATTACTGCAGTGTTTCATGGCCATTTGTAAACAGGCCAGAGCTGTGAAAAATTGGAATCACCCAATAGGCACGTTCCTAGGTAATGTCAAACAAGACAATGCTCTCTACCTTCTTGTTTCTGCTATCATACTCTCACACTAACGTGCCCTTTTCTCGGTCTATTGAGTGCCATTTTTTGTACTTTTAATGATTTGGCTATTTAAAATGGCCCCTAAGATTAGTGCTAATGTGGTTTCTAGTACTTCTTAGTATAAGAAGTCTGTGATGGCCCCTATGGAGAAAATTTGTGTTAGATAAGCTTTGTTCAGGCATAAGGTATAAGTTCAATGTTAATGAACCAAAAATATGTATTAAACAAGAGTCTTTAAACAGAAGCACACATAAAACAAAGTTATATATTGATGGTTGAAAAAACATTTTGACCAAGGTGCACTATAAGAGCAATGGTTCAGTATTTGCTAATTCAGCATTCACAGTGGCATAACTGTCACTGTGAATAATGAGAATCAACTGTCTACATTAGATCAGACTTTAGTTAATATTATTGATACAAAATAAGGTGACAAGGTGTATAGGAAGTGTTCAGGGTGGGCATGTGCTTTCCATTTACAATTATGGGTTCAGGTGACATTTGAGCAAAGGTGTAAAAGAGATGAGGGCAGAAACCATGAGAATATCTGGGAGGAAGAGCATAGTAAGCAGAAAGAAGAGTAAGTAGAAAGAACACAAGGCATGATCATGGCAGGGGATGGGAACAGAAAGGAAAGTAGTAGAAGCTGAAGTCCAAGACTTAATGAGGAGCAAAAGATCCCATAAAGACTGTGGCTTTTTCTCTGTAGTGGAAAAGCATTGGAGAATTTTGGGTCTGAAGAGTGACACTATCTGACGTGTTAACAGGATCTTCTGTGTTGAGCACAAACTGAAAAGAAGTAAGATAAGTATTCCTTTTTGGAAGCTTGTATAATAGTCCAGGGAAAAGATAATGGCAGCTTTTCCATAGTGTTAACAGTGGAGATTGGGAAAACTGATTGGATTCTGGATATATTTTGAAGGTGAAACCAACAGAATTCACTACTGATAAAATGCGGAACATAACAGATAGAGCAGAAGCAAGGATATGGGCCTAAGCAACCAGAATAATAGAGTTGCCATTTGATGCAATGGGTAGGCTTGTGGAGGGAGAGGATCAAGAGTTATGTAGTTCTCCATATTTAATAAAGGCTATAAAGACATTCAGGCATAACGTGAATGGAAATTGTACATTTAAAGATTATAAGAATGATTCATATAGGAGGAGAGAAAACTGGCAGTAAATGGAATGGCAAGTTATAGAAGGACTGGCAGAAGGAGAGACCACAGGTGTTTGTAAATGAGTAGAATCGTCAGCTAAAATAGACATGGAGATTTGAAGAAGCGTTCTTTTTCTATTCAGTGGCCATTGGGTCAGTGTTAACATAAGTGCAGGCTACAAGCAAACTGTATTACAGTTACGAGAGGTTGTATGCCAGAAGCTGGATTTGACTCTAAAATCCCCCAGTCCAGAAACTAATTGGGAAGAAAATTAACATGTTCATTAAAAAAATCAAGATACTGTTTATAAGCTGTACCTTAAAATATTAACTGATTTTTGAAAAACCAATAAAACATCTTGTTAAATGTTTTATTAAGTCAAAAAAGAGTTCTATATTGAATGTACTAGGCTTCAGATGTCTAAAAGACACTCAAGAGGAGATATGGAATAGGCAGTTAGATATATTAATCTGGATTTCAAAGGAAAGGCTAACTGTAGAGTCATCATCCCACGGATGGTTTCAAAGTCACAATTCTGGATATACAACAGTGATATATATCCAATCCCAGTTGTATATCCTGGATTTAGATATCCATATCTATTCTGATAGGAGAGAGGAGGGGCTCTATTTCTAACCCTGGAAACATTCCAGGATGATGGAAGATGAAAAAAAAAACAGCTAAGAAAACTAAGAAGAAACAGTAGAAGGCAAAAAGAGGAAAGTAATGTTGTCCTAAAATCTCAAGGAAGAAAGTGATCAACTGAGTAAAAAGGGATCTTGAAATATGAAAAGAGAATTGAGTCCTGAATTTAGCACCCAGAGATCATCGGTGGCCTTGACAAAGCAGTGTAGGGATTAAAGCCTGATAGTAATGTATTCAAGAGAGAACAAGAGATAAATCTGCGTCAGCCACCATAATCCTTTGGAGGATTATAGCTATAAAGAGGAGAAGAGAAATGGGGTTGTAGACGGAGAAGATGTAGGGGCAAAAAAGAAGTTTTTATAAATGATGGGAGGAATTAAAGCATGCTCGTTGTTAGAAGGCAGTTTTCCATGAATCTTTTGCATTTCTGCACATCTTGTGAGCAGAGACACTGGGTTGCTTCTGTTCTGAATTATTTTTTTCTAGGATGTACAGCTTTTGAAGACAAAGTGGGTGTTTCACTCCGGAACAAAGGTCAGGTGTGTTTGCTGTCCAATATAATAAACAATCTAAGTTTCCTAAGCCTAGGGTTTCTCTCCTCTAATGCAATTGACTGAGTGTACAGGTGTCACTTGGCTCTTTTCACATCACCATGTTGGATTGGGGCTCAGGGAACCACCACAATAAAATGCTGATCCTTAGTAATAATATCCTTTATCTCTGACCCAGGAGTCTCATAGCTTCTGCTAGCATCCATCAGATCTCTCACAGTTCTTATTGGTTCAGAACAATCCACTAGATAAGAAAACATGATTAATGGAGGGGAAAGGGGGGAAATTTTCTGGAGCAATGTCTTGAGTAGGTAAGAGGGGCTGAGATCTAATGCACAGGTACAGGGTTTCAGACAGTTCTTCCGTAGTTATAGAAGAGAAGGCAGAATACATGGGAACAGATGCAGGTAGGTAAAATTAGTGTGGTTACAGAAATGTGTGGATATTCTCTTGCTATTGCATTTGTTTTTTCTGTGAAGTAAGAATTCATTGTCATTATCTGAGAAGTTGGGAGGAAGTGTTTGAGGCTAAAAGAAAGGAGAAGGCACAGATTAGTCATCTATGTGTGTGGAAGACAGAATGGACACAAGAAAAACAGTTGGATTGCTAAGCATCATTTAAGTCCTGCTTCTCACTAAGATTGAGAACTCTTGGCAGGATACACTCATACTTGCCCTTCAGGAGTCAGTCATAATAAGTAAATGCTGAGGACTCCTGCCCTGTGGGCATTAATGAACCACTTTAGTCAACAAGTCTCCTGTTTCATCCTTGAAACATCTGATGCACAGTCAAATAAAGTGAATCCAATTCACCAATTAGGCACTGGCACTTTCCCCCAAATGTTTGGGGATTTATGTTTCTGTGCAAATAAAGCTTTAATTCATGTTTTAGTAACAAGTGACTGTCCAGTTTACATTGTGAAATTTTAATTGTATTACTAGAGAATGTCTGCTCAATTTATATCTTTTATTGGTGATGCTCTGTTTTCCATCTTACTAAATATTTACTTTACTTTCAGATCATTAGCATAGCTTAGATTTTAATGTCCTAATTAACTATTCCTATTAACTTTATGGCGAGAGCTGCAGCATAACAATAATTTCTTACTAAAGCATGCTTGATAATTTAATATTATACCCTTTCACTTGCAGAAAGAACAGACAGCATTCAATTAAGTTTGGTCCCATTGAACTAATCTATTTTAAAGCCCAGGCACAGGGACCAGTCTGGAGTCATGTGAGACAGCCTCATCACAGCAGCTGTCTCTTTCTCAATCAAACATTTAAGCCCCAGACACTTTTTCAAACTCGCAAGGCATGCCAAGAGGAAGCATAAAGATGCCTCTGTTTCTCAAATAGTTTTTATTCAGTCAGGACCCTCTAATATCTTTATTTGTTGTGATGATTTAATTAGCCAACCAATAGGCACTTTTCTGTACCTCCCGTGTGTCCGCACTGCATTTTATATTAATCAGAATAGGCTGGGCTCTGCCATGGTCATAAACAACCCCCTAAATCTCAGTGGCTAACACAGTAAAAGTTTATTTCCCACTCATATAGAATCTTTTGCAGATTGGTCACCCCCTTCATCTTATAGCTACTCAGTCTGTGAGCCCCCAAAGTTGCCCATGGGGCCCGAAAGGTTGTCATAGCACAGGAAGAAGCCCCTGGAGGTTTAAGCAGGGTCGATTTGGCTAATATCACTTCTGTCTATAGCACTTGATTAGAATCCATTACATGACACTAACCCTAAAGCTGGAGAATGTGGGGGAACACATGGATAGTTGGAAAGCCCCAGGGGTCTCTGTTGCACTGTTCCAGGTGCTAGAAGGAACACAAGGAAGATGAAGGCTAAGTGATTGATCCTGAGAATATTTTAATAATTAGGGTGAGGACAGGGAAGAGAACTGACATTTATCAAGAACTTCTCCATGTCAAGTACTTTTCTATAGGTATTGAAATATTTCAGTTCATTTTTATAACACTGAACTTACCATTCAGCCACTAATTATTGAGCAATTTCTATGTCCTAGGGACTGAGATATACACTGTATTTCAAAGATGTTTAGCCAGAGAACATATATGCGTAACTCATAGACACAGTCAATAGAGCGGTGATAGCCAGAGGGAAGGGGTATGGAGGCCGAGTGGAGGTAGGTAAAGTCAGGGGTGGAGAAATGAGGACATATGTGATAGTGTCAACAACAAAATTAAAGCTAAAAAAAGACTCGATACCACCTTCATTGAGGAAGAAAGAAGACAAGCAAAAATGCCCAGCCAATATAAATATAGTATGATTTAGTACCATAATAAGAGTACATTAGTGTCATAAGGCTGCTTTAAAAACAGAAATTTATTCTCTCAAAGTTCTAGAAGCTAGACATCCAAAATTAAGGTGTAAGCAGGGCCATGCTCTCTCTGAGACCCTGGGTAGAATCCTTCTTTGCCTCTTCCTGGCTTGTAGTTGTGACCATCAGTCCTTGGTGTTTTTTTGACTTGCAGCTGCATCAATCCAATGTCTGACTCTGTCATCACATAATATTCACCCTGTGTGTCTCCATCTTTACATGGCTTCTTTCTATTCTTGTAGGGAAACCAGTGATATTGGATTTGGGCACACCATAATCATCTCATCTTAGCTTGATTATATCTGCAAAAACACTATTTCTAAATAAGGCCACTTTCTCGGGCACTCTACAAGCAGTTTGGTCTGGATGGAGATGAAATTCAATGTGGGAAATAGAAAGATGGGGTTGGAGGGCTGGAAAGGAACTTGATCATGAACAGGTTTGAATAGGTTGAAATTTTACCCTGAGAGCCAAAAGGTTTAAACAGGGAAGTGATAGTATCAAAGGAAGTGACAGTGTGAGAATTTAAGAATGATTATCCTGGTTGTTGAACAGAGAAAAACGGAAGGGGCAAGGTTGAAGTCAGGAAGTTATTATAATAGTCAAAGTAAATAGGGGCGGCAGCCCTGAGAATGGTAGCTGGAGTGGCAGTAAAGCAAAGCGGATTGATTCTGAAGATATTTAGGAGGGAAGACTATGCTTTAAGATTGTTACTATGGGAGGGAGATACAATGATAAAAGATGACCCCCAGTTTCTGGCTAGGTGTGACACATCTTTCAGGGAGACAGAAAACAAGGGAAGAGGAGCACATTTGTCAGGGGTTGGATGAAGGGTAGAAAAGTTGCTGAGCTGGAGATGCCTGTGAGACATGTGACAGGGAACCCAGGCATTTAGCTAGCAATGTAGCTACAACCCCTGTGCTCTTTCAGCCACATCCTATTGCCTACCAGAGCTGCACGAGCAAAATTTTAACTAGTGAGAAACAAAAATACCAGTATATTATTCAGTACTAAGTGTATATTACAGCAGTTCACTGAAGGAAATGTCCTTGAGATCCAAGAAGAGAGAATGATCTTGAAGGAGGCAAAGACTCTCAGACTTGGTCTTTGAAAACTTAAGAGATGTTGGGAAGGCATACCTCTCCCGGCCATAGTGGAAGGAAAGGTGAAGGGAGAATGAGCCTAACTTCCTGGGGTGGACAGTTCAATTTGAGAAACAGTGAGCAAGACTGGACGAGACAAGTGAAGACAGATGAAGGAGGCCTCAGCAACCAAAGAGCAACCTCTCTGTGGTGTCGTCTTACCGAAATGGGACTGCCTCCCTCTCAAAAGCTTTTCTTGCTCTCTCAGGATATGAGAGAACTATCACTCCACAATGCTTATTAAATGAATGAAATGATCAACTGACTGTCTCTTGAGAACATCAAATCATTTACATTTCCTTTTGGCCCATGCGTCAGCATCTTAGTTTGTAATTTTCATTTTAGTGACTTTTTCTTTCAATGATGAGGCTCCTTTTTAAAAAGATTTTTTTAATTTATTTTTAGACAGGGGAAGGGAGGAAGAAAGAGAGGGAGAGAAACATCAATGTGTGGTTGCCTCTCACGTGACCCCAACTGGGGACCTGTCCTGCACCCCAGGCATGTGCGCTAACTGAGAATCGAACCAGTGACCCTTTGCTTTGCAGCCCGCACTCAATCCACTGAACTACACCAGCCATGGCGAGGCTACTTTTTAAGGCTACAAGATTATTTTATCTTTTACTCCATGGAATTTATTCTAGTCACAGGAGAGGTGCCATTGAAACAACCGAGGCCAGAATTCAGGAAATTTTGGTTCTCAGGTACTAATGAGCTGTATGACCTTGATCACTAGGCCTCCCCAGGCTCTGGTTTCTTCATTTGTAAGATGAAACACCAAACCAAGCGGTCTTTAAAGTCTTTTCCAGCACTATTGCTTTGTGATTTTCTCTTAGTCTTTCTGAGCCATGTTTAATTTATTTGTCTCCCCAATATGTTCAGTTCCAATGATGCAACAACATTGAAAAGAACTGAAGTTTGACTATTTTCACAGTGTCAAAATAACTCGATGATTTTTTTCATTCAAGTATCCAAATCTTCAGATATTTTCACAGCTGTCCTGTTTCATTCACTTCCTTAAGTCACTGCACTTGTTTAGAGGTGAATTCCATTCGACTTCCCTATCAGTTTTATTCCATCAGATTGGTCCCAGCGAGGGCTCCTAGTTGTTATCGTACTTCACAATACCTGAAGAGGTACCAAGGACCTTAAAGTAGAAAGTTCTTCAACTTCCACGTGCTTAAGAATCACTTGTGTGAGCAAGTGAAAATGCACATTTCTGGACCCTGTCTTCAGGAAATCTGATTCTGAAGACCGGAGGAAGTACCCAACTTTCTGCATTTTAACAAACTTAGCAAGAATCTGATAGAGGAGTCTGTTGGCCATTATATCAGAAGTATTGCCTTATAGCAGGGGTGTCCAACTCATTTTCACTGGGAGCTACATCAGCCTCATGGTTGCCTTCAAAGGGCCGAATATAATTTTAGGACTGTATAAATGTAACTACTCCTTAACTCTTAAGGAGTTGAAATTATATTCAGCCCTTTGAAGGCAACTGTGAGGCTAATGTGGCCCCCGGTGAAAATGAGTTTGACACCCCTGCCTAAGAGGGTGAAAAAAGGTTTTGTTGCAAAACATTAAGTCAATACTGACTGAATTATGGGTCAATTTTAAGCCAGTAACTTAATTGCAATTATGAGGGGGGACCAAAAAAATGGAATTTATTTATTAAAAAATTGTGTATTTATTCTTGCGTGCTTAAACTTCAGTCACCTTCAAAGTACTCTCCATTTGATGGAATACATCTATTGAGACTTTTTTCCCACTGCTCAGACAGCTTTTTTAAAATAAGATAAAGTAGATTTTATTTTATTTTCACATGTTTTTTATTGTTGTTCAAGTACAGTTGTCTCCATTTTTCCCCCACCACTGCGCCCCACACCAGCCATCCCCACTCCCCACCCTTGATCCTACCCCACTTTGGTTTTGTCCATGTGTCCTTTACACATGTTTCTGACAAGCTTTCCCCCTTTTCCCTCCATTATCCCCTCCCACCTCTCCTCTAGTTACTGTCAGTTGTTCTTAATAGTTTTTAAACTCAATGATTTTGATGTCTTTTCGTGCTTCTGCTGCTGTTCGCTTCACCTCTTCCACATTGGCAAAATGCTTCCCTTTGAGGCCTTTTTTCATCTGGGGAAACAAATAAAAAATTGCTCAAGTTGGAATCGTGTAAATAGGAAGCGTGGGCCATGGGGGGTCAAACACTGCTAAACACTCAGCATGGTGTGGGCAGGTGTGCTTGTGTAAATCACCCATCATAAAGTGGGCAAACATTGAAAAAGGCTTCAAAAAAAATTTGCTGAAGCCAAACGCAGTCTCTCACAACACCACCAACTGGTACACTGATACACATGGGTTCCTAGAACACTCACCTAGTGGGGGAAGGCTGTACTACAAGAGGCCTGCCCTGCAGAAGATAATTCCAGGTTTTGGGGGGATCCTCCCTCATATTTGGGAGATAGGTAGCTAAAGCTACAATATGACTCTGAAATCAGAGTTGGGAAAGTGCACAGCTCTGAGTGGCTACCAATACTTTGCCTTGTTTTGGCTTTACTATACAGCTCTGCCTGACTTGTTGTCTGATTTTTATCTGAGATTATTAATTTGCACTGATGCTGATGTTCCCATTGAGAAGAGGTCCATCTCTCTCTGAAGCATCCAGTCCTCCTGGTCCAGGCTTCATGCCTCTGACAAGGAGTCTAGCTTCCCAGCTTGCTCTCTGTTCTGTCCTCTTCACAGTGACTCTGCTGTCACACAGCACATATAAAGATACAACCAAGCTCCAGGATGCAAGGACTCCTCTGAACAATCCTGAGATGACTCCTTTTTGAGAATTCTTGGGTGAGCTTTTGTGCTGCTGAGCAGGGAGAGATTTTAATCAAGTTCCCTAGTGTTATATGAGATGACTTTCTCTTTGGAGCTGAAAACAATCTGGAAAACATTTTTCCATTTTTAAACAGGCTAGGTTGGATCTTTGCCTTTTGACTCTTTCAATTTACTATAAGTGGGCTTCTGTTTATAGAAGTTGTATAATTTTAATAAGTTTACAAACAGTGAGTTCTGTTTATTTGATTGAGCACATCTGAAACTGAATTGACCAGTCTGTCAGATAGACATGTAACCACAGTACAACTTAGAGCCACAAGTCAATGTGTCCCTCCCTGCATTCCCCATCCTACCTAAAGCAGCCTAATTCAGAAGAGGTGAATTTTAGTGACAGGAGCTGGGAACATATTTATCAGGGCAGCTTTGTTTCATCCCCAGTGAGGAGGCCATTTTCTGCCTTGTCTTTGTTTTGAGCTGTCTTGAAAGCAGCGGCTCCATGGGAACAGGAATTGCCATCACACACCAAGCGTTTAGGCATCTATTAGAGGAAGGTGAAAAGAATGTCAGATGTGGCAGGGCAGAGAAGAGCAGTGGAGAAAAGTGCCGGGGGCAGGATTTGGTCCGGGGTGGACACCTTGCTATGTGGGAGTAACATGTGTCTGGAGGGGGATGTCCTGGTATTTATTATCAGTCCTCTTAAGGTTTAATTTTCAAAGGACCTGCAGGTGTCCCTCCTTTACTGCAATCAGCTGCCAAGATCCTAGCTTGAGGAGCACCAAGCAGGAAGCTTTCGGAATCTGAAAGTGATGCAGCACTTGAAAATTTCAGGTTAATTTTGTAGTATGCTTTCCTTCTACATATGCTCAACATTTTGAAATTCAGCTTGATTTAAGCACAGAAACAAGGTGTTTCTGAATCTCTCCTCCAGAAAATATTTTTGAAAGATGGTTACATCTATTACATTCCTCTTTACAACCATGCTGTGAAGGAGACAGGCACCGTAAGAAGTCTGTTTTGTAGATGAAGAATCTAAGGTCCAGTAATTATCCTAAGGCCCCTCGATTAATGCTGGCAGAGCTATGGCTGAGTGAAATCTACCCCCCTCTTAACAATGCCGAGGACAGGCTTGGGTGTGGGGAGGTGGAGGTCTATTATTTCTCTCCCAGAGAAAAAGCCTGACAAAATAATAGAACTAAGAAACTAAATTTCTTGGTTCTCAGTCATTTCAGTTGTGGCCCCGATACTCACCAGCCTATTGATGGCAGACCTGTGAACACTGAAGTCAGAAGAAGGGGGCTTTAATCTGAAGGTAATAGCAAACCTAGTGTGGAATGAATCAATAGATTATTATGTGAATCATTGAACTTTGTTATGAGCAGCGACCTTTCACAGCAAGCACCTTATTGCCGCAATTCAGCAAGAAAAACAGGGCTTCTTATTCTTCAGATCCTAGGAATTAAAGCTATTTTACCATGTTGGGCAGAAATTATTTTTAAAAGCATTTGTTTACCACTTATCTACCAGCTATTAGGTGTGGAGAACAAAGCTAAGCATTCTCTTCTAAGCCTTTGAGTGTAGACTGTCCGGCGCCAGTTAATATTTCCCCGAACCTCTGGTATTAGACTATCAGTTTATGGACCATTTTGGGGTTAGATGATGGTGGGAGTTTAAAGTTCTGAACCTCCAAGAAAATGATCACCTCTCCCCTTTTTTTTGATCAGCACACACTTATAAGAGCCTGAACCACATCAGACTATTTTGTCTCTTTTGATGAAATTGAATGGGTTCATAGGAGTACCAGAGTAATGATAATCTATTCAGACTGCAGCAAAGTTCTCAATACTGTTTTGGGATGAAAATCCATGAAAATTACATAGATATGTGGATAATGTGGTTGAAAGTTACATAGTAACTAATTGGGTTCTAAAAAGTATACATTAATAACAGTCCCTCTGCCTATTACCTCTCTCCTTTTTAAAAATGAATTTGTTAATGTTACAGGGTGCAGCCAAGAGGGGGGCCCCAGATAAGGATTTGGAATGGGGCCCAGAATGCAGGGTGTCCAGGAAATATTAGGATGTCCTCACCGCCCCCTCCCCGCCACAGGTGTGAGCTGGGGGAAGGGACAAATGGAGCAGGGCCATTTAGAGCTCTTTTGCGTAGCAACACCTTTGTAGCAAACCTCTGGCATAGTCATTTAACATATCTATAACCTTTAACTGGTTACATAGATATGTTAAATAGCTGTGGCCAGGCTCTGAGCCAGAAGAATGGAAGTAACTCCTCCTCACAAGACGTAAGGTGGGGGCAGGTCCCCCGAGTTACAGCACCTGCATGAAAGCTTGGCGATGACTGGCTTCAGGACTTGGGGCCACGCCGCAAGTGTAGCTGATTGTGGGAGAGTTGGAAGTGGGGCTGCAGAGGAAGATTGGAGCGAGAATTTAAACAGGGATGTGGCAGCCATTGTGGGGAGAACCATGCGGCTTTGCCAGAGTGAGGACCCCCACAGCTTTAGAAGGGGGAACCACCACCCAGCTTTAGCAGAGGTCCCAGCAACACAGCTGATGGTGCCGGGAACCGAGGGAGGCCTACCAGCCGAGAGGGATTGCTGGGAAGAACCAGGGGCTGCCTCAGCCATAGACTTCTATTTCTTTTCCTGAGACACGGTACCCCAGACTGGGCAAAGTGGGAAGGAAGGACTGTGTGTGTCTGTGGTTGTTTTTTAAGGGATTTGGGGATTTTGGTGAAGACATTAGGTCACTACTTTAAGTTTGTATAGCATTAAATTAACATTTCCTTTCCTTTTCACAAATCTCTGGCATTGAGAGATGTCTTTCATATAAGGCGGTGGACATAACGAACCTGGGGGCTCCTTTTGGTAATAATATATTGCCCTTTGGTCCTCCCTTGGCCCCCCTGTATTCTGTAACATTAAGGTATATTTTACATATCATATAATTCACTCATGTTAAATGTACAATTCATTAAATCTTAGTGCATTTCCCAAGTTCGGCAACTATTACCACATACCAATTTTAGAATATTTTCATCACTCCAATAAGATTGCTCATGCCATTTGTGAGTTAATACCCACCCCCACTCCCACCTTACCCCAGACAATCACTAATCTATTTTCTTTATAGATTTGACTTTTCTGGACATTTCATATAAATGGGGTCATACAATATGTGGGCTCTTGTGTCTAGTGTCTTTCACCTGGCATAATATTTTTGCAGTTCATCAACCTTATAGGATATATCGGTAGTTTGGTCCTTTTTATTGCTCAACAGTATTCCAGTACATGAATTTGCACGTTTTGGCTGTACATTCACCTAAAAGTTGCTAGACTTTTAGGTTGTTTCCAATTTGGGGCTATTATGAATAATTCTACTAAGAACATTAGTATGCAGGTCTTTGTGTGGTTGTATGCTTTCATTTCTCTTGGGTGTATACCCAAGTGGAGTTGCTTTTCTTAAGCTATGCTCAACTCCTTTACCAAGGAATTTCTTTAACACGGTGACTCAGATAAACCTATGAACCATCTGCATCTTCCTTTTGAAAGTCAAAATGTTAAAGGAGAGTGGGCTAGGTAACCAAGAGATATTTAGAGGCAGAATTCTACAGGGTGCTGGGAAAAAAAATTTCTTCAAGAATAAAACATACCTGGAAACGGGTAAAATGAAGTTGAATAGTGAAAGAGTTCCATTGTATTATGGTAACCTGTGTTGTTTCTCATGTCCTCTCATTTGTTTTTATAGTACAATATCCACACTGGGACCACTAATTTTCCCTAAACACGAGGTTTCCAACATTAAGGCATAAAATGCAAACTCCTTAACATCCTTTTCAAGTTCCTCATAATGTAATCCCAACACAACACTATCAGTCACGACGTAGTCAGAAAAACAGAAGGGGTGGTGGCGAGGCAACATAGACAGTAGAACACAACATAGGTAGAAGCTGCCTCCACATCCAGGGCTGATGAGACACTAGTAAGGGGGTCTTACTAGAGTTAGGGGTACCTGCACACCCCAGCAGGCCAGCTCTGGAAGGAGTGAGGAAACATCTGTCTGCCAGAGACATCACCCAACACAGGGAAAGAAGGGCTGAAACATTCTGGATAACATTTTCTCCTGTCCTCCAGTCTCCTGCCAGTGCATCCTTTGGGCCAAACCTAGCAGGCAGCCAGTGGCAAGGACATCTGAAAAACAGAGCAGAACAGGACAAAGATAAGACAGCAAACAGGTAAAATTCCAGCTCTATCTGCCTACTTGCCTTCATCCACAGTCCTCAGAATATATATAATATGAAACTCCCAGTCTCCTGAATATACCCAATACACATTTATGAAAATTTTCTCTGCCTTGAATAGAATTCTAGTTCTGGAAGGGGCATTATCGACCCTCCAGGCCAATGGTTTCTGAAATCCTGTGGGGGCCTGCTGAACAGAAACCAAAGCAGTTCTGCTTTCTTTTTTTTTTCCTCTGTATTATGTGTTAAAGCTTCCAAGTGAAATTCTCATTGAATAAAGGAATACTTGGCTTTTAAAAAGTAGATGTTTACTGGTGAGTCCAGCTCTGCATTTTACAAATGGGGAAAATGAAGCACAGAGATTTTAGTGACCTTGTCAACCTGTCAAACTTCCTCCCACATCACAAAAATGTTTGGTGGGGACAAAACCAGGACTCAGGTTGCTAGGGCTCTGTTCACTTACCATGGACCTCCACACTTAAGCAGTGTCTGCCAACCTCTGATGTGCCTAAGATTGGGGCAAAGAATTTTAAATATATATATGTTGATGCTGTCCCTCTCCCACATTGGAATATCCAGGGGCAGAGCTGAGTTATATTTTATATTATTAAAAGTCCTACATGCATTTAGGTACAACCCCTAGAACAACTACTCTAGAAAATAGTTCATGAATCACCAAGGCTCCTCAATCAAGAGCAAATTCAATTACAATCAGTCCACATTACTTTTGTATGCATTTTCCATTTATCATTTAATTTAATCATAGCAGAACCCTAAGTTGATCACAAGGAAATCTAAAATTTGCTCAAAGTATTATGAATCTCATAAAACAGTAACAAAGGAGTATTTCTCCATTTGCATGCACATCGATTATCTACAATAAAACAACCCACTCCAAATATCTCCCCTAATAACTTCAGGAAGTCTCAGCACTTGCATCTCATGTACTAGAAAGAATGTGATCATTTCAGCACATCTCACAGCACTCATTATGCTCTTCCCCCCAAATTCTAGCCGCAGTAGACTTTCTTCTGACTTTCTCTGTGCTCATATATGTGGGTCCCCTCCCACTTTGACATCTCGGTGAGGACTAGACAAGCACTTACCATTCTCCTTGTCATATAGTGTGCATTTAACCTCAACACTGAAAATCTTACTTCATCCCCTTTTTGTCTGGCCTGCAATATCACAAGCCTGTGTATTCTACAGGTTTTACTGGTTTTCTTTTTTGGTGAATAAAGTTCTCATTTTACTACCTCCCTCTCCCTGTTTGCCTTCCATGCTGGCATCAATCATTGATTTTGGACCAAGTATGGTTTTTTCGACTTCTCTTCCTTTAAGGTTGTCTTTCCCAAGAGGTCCATGGGTCCTGCTTGTAAATAAAGGCATGGTAGGCTTACTCCAGAAATTTCAGTATTTATATTTAAGCACATAAGATGGAAGCTCTTCTAGTTCAGTTAAGGGAGAATTTACCATAAAATTAAATTTACTGGAATTCCCAATTCTCTGAGCATTCTGGCTAATTAAGATATTTTTAAATATACATTACTAGGTAGATGCTAGCAGTCATCAATTTTTATTCTAAATCATACACTTATTAGTTTTGGGTCCCAAGCAGAGGTGTGCATGAGAATTATCTGGGGATAATTAAAATGCAGATTCTTGACCTTTTCATCAGCAACTCTGCGTCAGTGGATCCCAGGTGAATCTGATTGGGTTAAAGCAGGACCATACTGAGAGAATCTCTTAGTTTACAAGCTGAACCCTCTAAATTGGAAATGCCTGGGACACTTTACTTAAAAGCCTTCACATAAGTTACACTCCAGAGCTTTTAAGAGCCAGAATCTAGAAAGAGAACAGGAGGTAGAAGACTGGTAGAGTATCTCTGCAACAAAATTAAAAGATCGTCTAGAATTAGCAACCACTGTTTTAAGTTTACTTTTCCCTAAAATTGAAAAGAATTATCAATAGTGGGAACTGATTTTGTTTTTAATTTGGAGGCCAGGTTTCCCATAAGTCTGGCAAAAACAGGGAAACAATAGGTTTTCATGAAAATAAACATTTATTTAAGATACTGAGTACTTCAACAAAATGTAATACCCTGATGCTTTATCATTGAGTGTCAACATAATAATTTATGTAGATGAGGGTTTTTTCAGCCTTGTGTCATCAGACTATTCTAGGTTGAAAGATTCAAATTAGGAGAAATGAATATCATTCCCTTCAGTCCTTTTGTGCCTTAACTTTCATGCTTCCCTTTTCTATTAACAACTAGACAAATGGATTAATTTTACATATTTTACCATATTTCCCTCCACAGATATCAAAACAACAACCTTAACAGAAACTAGTATGCTTAAAGGGGCAATGGGACAGAATGTTTAAAATCAGAACATCCCTGGAAAATGCAAAACATATGCTTTCCTCTGTGATTTTCTTATTCTCAATTATACCTCTCAGCTGTTCCAAGCTCCCTCCTCTCCTTCCTTCCCCTCAGCATACCAGCTGCTAGGTGTAGCTTAATTAATTTAAATACAGTGTTGGATGTTGTTCTGCAACTACCCTCCAATTCACAAACATGGTTCCAATGCAGATTGTTTTCATTATGCAGGCTTTGGAATTGTAAAACCCTTTAAAAGTTCTTTTCTATAGTACTTTTATACCTGGTTGGATTTAAAGAGTTTTCCTTCTTCCCTCCCTTCCCTCCCATTAATTTATTCACCTGTTCATTGTACAAATATCAATGAAGTGTCAGCAACTGGTTTAGGCCCCACGTACAAAGATGAATAGAACCCAATGCATCCCAATCTGGAGGAGAGAGAGTAAAACATGTAAACAAATGATTATGAATACTAAGAACTGCAGTAATGTGAATAAGAAGTTTTGATGACCCGTTGGAGGAAGGAATGGCCTGGGAAAAGATAATGAGAAGGGACTGCCTCTCCAAGGACGTTGCATCAGAATGGAATCTCAAAAGTTCAAGTGCAGAGTGGAGCAGGTGGCTTCACTGAGGAACTGAAATTCATTCAGAACAGAGCGAGGCATGAAACAACAGACAGACCTAAAGGACTGGTGTTTGTGGGGGACAGGGAACAGTCTTCTGTGGCAGAGCTGCAGAAGACTTTTAGAGTCCACTCAATGCCACCCTACCTCTAGAGAGCTGCTTTAACAAATCCCCTGAAAGAGACCAGGGATCTTCTCAGGAGACCTCATGACCCCGCCTCCACAGCCTGACTGGTAATTGGTCTGGTGGTGGAGGTTTGACCAGCAGTGGACCAATCACAGGATGTCAGCTCCTCACTCAGTGACTGGCCGGGGGTTTTTGCATAGTGACACACTCAGGCTCAGAGAGGGCATTCTGTACTTGCTGCTGGAAAGCTAGGAACACAGAGTGGTGCTGCCAGAGGACAGTCCCCTACTTGGTAGAAAAGATCACTTCTGTCTGGAAGAGAATATACAGTTTTAGACACACACATGAAAGTAGAAACATGAGGCAAAAATGAGATGAAACAAGCAAAATCATGAGATAGAGAATTGGGACAGCCTTTAATGCCCCCCTTCTAGACTGGTAGGTCTCCAAAACTGCCCCGGTTCTTCCTTCCTAAAACTTGATCAGTTCTTCAGGGATTTCTTTTGTTCTGTGTCACCACCCCCCATCTCCACCCCCAACCCAAGCCTTCTAATTGCTTGAGTGACTTTGAATCAGTTTTTGGGCAGGAACACCCAGGCACACTGACTAGTGATGACATCCTTATTTAACCCCTCCTCTACCAGAAATGCCCACAGCTCCTCACCCTGTTTGGAAAGAGGGACTTTGCCTAAAGTCCCATATGTCTTAATAAACCTCTGTGCAAAAGTTCTGCATTAAAAAAATTGAGAAAAAAAATGCCATCTTGGATAAAGACACTTAGCAACAAAAAAATGACAGGTATTGTAAGGATACCCCAAACTGTTCTTAAGCTACTAAGCAAGTTGCTCAAGAAGCAAAATAAAAATATAATTGTAACTCCAAAACACCAAGCAGCAGGAGCATGGGGTCACTGCTGTTTGTGAGCTTCTCCCATTTTGTCTACCTGTTTGAAGATGACAGAGACCCAATTTGGAAGTTAAGTCTGTGATCTTTATTTCCACTACATTAATACAGTAATGACATGATCAGATGTGCATTTTAAGATTTTTCTGGTTTACTCCTTGGAAAATCCCTGTGCTATAATTCTTCGAAGTGAGTATTGTTGATCTTAAACAAATTGCCAAGTATTTCTCCAGCAAAATGGGTTTATTCAGGAACAACAAAGAATTGCAGTTCGGGACATGTGGTCTAATGGCAAACCACTGTTAAGTTCAGAGAAACAAAGAAGGAGATCATTCTTCTATGGACTTGGGAGGGGGCTGTTGTAAATAAGAGTCCATTGGAGGAAACAGAAAGTTAGAGGTATTTGACTTTTCGTTGCTGAGTTATGGCAGTCTCCCATTGGTTAAGCTGTTACTGGGCAAAAAGGAAACTTTTCTTCCTCCTGCTGAGGTAGTAAAGTGGTACAGGCACACCTCAGAGATACTGAGGGTTCTGTTGGAGACCACCACAATAAAATGGGTCATAATGTTTTTGCTAGCAGAGAGTCTTGCTTTAAATTTTTTTAAAAACATACCTGTGAAACTTAATAAAGTAAAGCACAATAAAACAAAGTATACTTGTTTTCACAACACACACAATTGTAACTTCACGAAGTGATGGATGTGTTAACTATCCTTATTGTGGTAATGATTTCACAATATATACATATATCAAATCATTATGGTATATGCTTTAAACTTAAATCATGTTATATATCAATTATTTCTCAATAATGCTGGAAATTTTTAGTAAAAAACACAGTTTGAGAGGGAAAAAATGTTTGTTTCAAAAAAGGGATGTTGACCAGCACAGAAATAAATAGTCAGCATATATATTAAGATATTAGGTCAAGGGCTAAGTATATTCATTCTTGTTCAGAGACCACTAGCTTGAGAAAATGCCCTGAAACAAAAGTTGGCTTTTGTTCCTTTAGAAATAGGTGGTGCCTGTCAGCATCAGGGGTCAGGCTGGGAAGGCCTTTGCAAGCACTTGCTGAGTTACCCCACGAGCTGACTGGAGCCTGTCTGTCTCCAGCCCGGGACCGATAACACACCAGAACACCCGTCTCAGCTTCTGGAGGGCAAACCCCAAAGAGACCACATTCCTGTAATCTAGGCTGAGTGTTCCCATGGCACAGAGGGAAGTGAGAATATTTCTGACTTGCCAAACCCCATCTGAAAAAGCATACCCCCTGACAGCAGCCTCTTCTCCCAAGATTTCTGGGAGAAGATCCAGACAGAAGCACTTTATGTGGGGCAAATGAGGCACCAGTTCAGCATCCTGTTTCCTCTCCTGGCAGGCAGATATTTTTCTTTTTGTCTGTTGCAGAAACTAGAACTGGATCATGTGCCTAGGGCACCTAAAAGATGGAAATCACTGACTTGACAGAAAAACTGCAAAGGACACTAGGTAACAAGGGAATGGAGAGAGGATAGAGGACAGAGAGGACTTTTAATTTAGATCAGCAATGCAAATCCCATGTGTAGGGCTAATACTACTAACAAAGAGCCTGGGGTGGGGGCAGACTGAGCTGGGTCTGGGTTGTTCGAGGGACTTCCACCGACACAGGAAAGAAAGCAGGCTTAGGAAACTATTGGGACTGCTTGCTGTGTTTGTTTTAGGGTGAAGAGTCTCCTGTTTTTTCCTGAGGATGAAATGGTCACCTTTTTGGTGACAAGCAGCGCTAAAACTGAATTGAAAGGAAAATCCATTCTTACTGGTTGGCCATATGAAAACCCTTTCCCCTTAGTCTTGTACTCCTTTGGGATCTCTGACAGATACTCAAATCTGACCAATATACAAAGATTTTATTTATTAAAATAGTTTTGTTAATGTTTTTCTAATTACATATGCTCCTCGAAGGAAAAAAGCCATGGAAATACAGAAAAGTACAATGTTCAAGACAAAAACAACACAGAAGCCCATAAACCCTATCAACAATTTGGCAAATAATCTCTCCATCCCTCCCTCTTTTCCTCTTCTCCTGTACTCTTACCTTCCTTAAACATTTATTGAATACCTACTATGTGACAGGCACTGAACTTTGAAGAACACTCAAATCGTACTTTAGAATCTAATAGTCCTTTAAGGTCTTAGAATCTAATGGTCCTTTAGGATCTCCATGTCTCTGCCTAAACATACACATATACGTAGATAATTTTTTTAACATTTAGATCATATATAATTTTACACAAATGAAATTGCTTTAAAATCAGCTTGTAATCTACTTATTTCTCCATTCAATAATAAGCCATAAACATTCCATCAATATATATCTCCATGTTAATGCCTTCAAAACAAGGTTGCTCATTCAAAGAACATTTTACCTTTTGGCACAAATTGCCATACTGTTTTCCACAAAGACTGTACTGATTAGCTCAGGCAATGCTATGTACGGAAAACCTAGTGCCCCACACCCTATTGTACCATTGTCTTTCAACCCTATTTATACTAATTATTTTTACATTCATGTTTTGCTTTTTTTCCCATGAGATCAAATTCATTCACTTTTTCTTTCTTATGATATTTAGAAAAACCTTCCCTGTCATATAATTATTTTAAAAGCTATTTTCTTCTAACAGTGTACTGCTTTCTTTTTAATATTTAAACTTTTGATACACCTGGAATTTAATTTAGTATAAGGATTTACATAAGACACATATTTATTCTTTCTTAAATGTACTTAGGGGTTGTTATTTCAAAGGACTGTTTTTATGCATATGCTGTAAACTATCTTTATGGTGTAATTTTTTATTCCTTTCACAGGAGCACTAATGCTAGAAATTCCACAATCAAAGACTGGTTTTTCATCCTCTATTAAAATATAAAAATCCTAAAAATTTGAAGTTTTTAAAGATTCCACATATATGTGGTACCATGCAATACTTGTCTTTCTCTGTCTGGCTTATCTCACTTAGCATAATGCCCACAAGAGTCCATCCACATTGTTGCAAGTGGCAGGATTTTCTTCTTTCTCATGGCTGAATAATGTTCCTTTATTTATCACACCTTTATCCATTTATTCATTGATAGACACTTATGTACTTCCTATGTCTTGGCTATTGTGAATAATGCTACAGTGGACGTGGGAGTGCAGGTATCTCTTCCATATCCTGTTTTCATTCTCTTTGGATATATACCCAGAAGTGAAATTGCTGGATCATATTTAATTTAATTTAATTGCTGAATCTATATTTAATTTTTAAATTTTTTCAGATTTTGACGTGAGAAGGTTAAAGATTAGCATTTCTGGAGGAAAAGAGACACTGAGCAGATAGTTTGGTATTGCTGGAGTGTGGAGCTAGTGGGAAAAAAATGAGTTATGAGGTCAAGTGGGAAGGCAGAAGCCAGATGCTGGTGGATCTTCTATGCTATTTTAAGAGACATAGACTTTCTCTTAAAGAATGTGGGAGGCCATAGAAGTGGTTAAACATGGCAGAAACATAGCAGATTTGGAGTAGGTCATTCTGATGGCATTGTGAATAATTCATTTGCAGACTAAGAGAAGGTAATAATGCATAGGCAGCCATGGAAGTAGACAAATTGAGATATAACCATGGATCTCACTGCACTCATTGATGGCAGTGAGCTGAGGTATTTGAGAAATATCTATGTGGTAAAATTTGCACATGATGGTAAAGGAAGGGGAGGGGCAACACTGATACTCAGACTTCTACCTTATGTCTGAGTGGATACTGGCAGTAACTATGAAAGAGCACAGCCAAAAATGACTAGGAGTTAGTTCCCAAGAAAATGTAAGTCCAATTCATACACTAACCAGAATGTCTAAAATAAAGAAAAGACCAAGTGTTGGTGAGGAAGGAAAATTGAAACTCTGATATGCTGTTGATAGTAGTATAAAATGGCACAACCCTTTTGAAAAGTGCTGTTAATATCTACTAAGGTCAAACTTATGCATAACCTTGAACCAGGAATCCCACTTCTGGCTATGTACCTAACAGAATGTGTACACATGTTCACAAAAAAAATATTATGGCTTCACTGCTCGTAATAGCACCAAATTTTAAATAATGAAAAAGTCTATCAGTAGTAGAATGGAGAAATAAATTGTGGATTATTAATATAATAGAAAATCAGTCATCAAGAAGTCACTTGGGCTACCAATGATTGCTTAATAATTCTTGGAGGGTGGAAGGAAGCCCTGGGCATTGGGAAAGGTAATATTCTGCCTTAAGATAGATATGTCCATTAAATAGCAGTTAAGTTAGCTTCCTCAGTAGGAAAGACACTATAAAAACAAAATAAAACTACAACAATAAAAAATGAAAAAACTACAATGAATCAAATATCAGTGCACACATTCCATTAGTAAGCTGTAAAAAATCCTTTTAGCTAGCAGAGCTTTCTGTGTGCCAGGAATAGTGCTAGGCACTTTTATTTAAACTTAACAAAAGAGGAAATTGAGGCTCATAGAGGGTAAGTGAATTACTCAAGGTCATAACCATCTATTCGATCTATTGCTTATGCAAGGGCTTTGATAAAAACTTTAGGGCCTGCACTACTCGCACACTAAGGGAATATGGTCAAGACTAGGTTCTCAACTTACTGTACCAAGCACAATTCTTGCTTAATGTGCCAAGCAAAACTCTATAGAAGAATTAACTCTATGGCATAGACTGCCTTGGTATTCACCAAACCTATTTTTCTTCCTTATGGGAATGCAGGTAGACTGAATTTCCTAAGCTCCTTCCAGTGACATGTGGACTCATGACTAATTCTGGCCAACAGAAGATGGGTGGACAGGATGTGTACCATCTTCAGGCCTAGGCTAAGAGAAAGAAGGTAGAATGAAGTTAGGTCTCTCAGCCAGTCCTCAGAGGAGACTCATCCTGCTGGTTAGGAATACCCATTTTTAGTTTTGAAATGAGTAGAAAAATAACTTTTATTTTGTTAAACTGCTGAGGTTTGAGAGTTCATCTGTTATGACAGTTAGAATGACCTTAGAAACCTTTTTTATGTGTCACATTAAGCAGTCTTGTGATTGATATCAACAGCCATTAATTAAGGTGGCAGCTAGATTAAGTTGGCAAGGGCTGCCAACACCGTTAAAGACAGGAATCAAATTTACTATAAATTGCTTATGAAAAAAGCCCTTCAAAAATGAAATGAAAATTCAATAATTATATAGAACACAATTAGGAACAAACACATACTCAGATTCAGGGGTGCCCAACCTTTTGGCATCTCTGGGCCACACTGGAGGAAGAAGAGTTGTCTTGGGCCACACATTACATACACAAACAGTAATAAAAACTGATGAGAAAAAAAGGTTTTAAGTAAATACACGATTTTGTGCCGGGCCGCATTTGTAGCCATCCTGGGCTGCATGCAGCCTGTGGGCCGCAGATTGGACACCCCTGTATGTGAAATTGACTATTTTATCATTGTGAAAAGAACCTCATGATCAAAATGGAGCATAAGTTAGATGTGAATAAGCAATAATGTTGCTAGTTTAGATATAATTATTGGTAAATAGACATACACGTGAATACCTAAAGTACAGGAAGAAGTACCTCACATTGATACAGGAATGGTACAAGTGGAGATTGAGGAGGGCTTTTTTTTTTTTCATTTGAGAGCTCCCAGCTCTCACCCACATCTAAAAATTAGTCATGAATGTTACAAAAAAGCAACCTGAGGCTAGAGAGGATAGCATTAGATTTTTAGTGTAATCAACTGTCTTTGGCCTCTGACTCCTTGTGAGAGGAATTGGTTATGGGTAGGGTGACCGTGTGTCCCAGTTTGCCCAAGCCTGTCCCAGTTTATGACTTTGCATGGGCTTAACTATTAATAGCACCCCCTTTCTTTCTCCAGAGAGTCCTAGTTTGAATGATAAATTGTAGGATCACCCTTACTTTGGGCCAAACTTTAGGAGTTCAGTGCAGACTTTTCTCTCTTCCCCAACAATTGATACTCATGTAGAGCTACCGATATCCCTAATACTACCATGAAAGTTAGGTTGATGAAGCAGAAAACATTTTCCTTCTCTTTTAACTTCACACAATAACTATTTGATTACACTTTTGGATAAGCTTGATGCACCCTCCCCCCCTTCACTTTTATAAGAGAATAGAAGGAAAAGCCTTCTCTTAAATGCAATTGACAGAGTCTATAATTACAAACGCAGAATGAGCTTACCAAACAGCAGCTTCCTGTATTATATTTAATTACTACCAGAATGAAAGGCAACAGATCAATGATTTTAAAATAAAAGTCATCATTTTAGGTAGATGTCCCAAAAATTTTGCCTAGATTTTTCTAAATAACCCCAACCACAGACATTGAGTTATATTAGCAGACATTTTGCAAACTATTTTAGAGGGCACATCAGAATGTAATTCTCAGAGGTCTTTCATGGTGTTTTACTAAGATGATTTGGGAAAGGAGGTTCTAGGGAGAAGATTCCCATGCTAAAATTATTGTAGCCATTGCTATAGCTCTAATTCTCAATGTGGGCTTCCCATAGTCTTGGAGAACTCAAAGTAATAGAATAAAGGTGATACTTTTTTTGTGCATTCAGTTTTACTTTGATGTTTATAATTTCAATTTTTTGTGTATAAATAAAATTAATATATTATTAACTGAAATGCAAAATGTACATGGATTTTTTAAAATAAAGATGAGTCCCCAAAGAATCTCTCCCATTTCTGATGGATTGTGCTGGGGTCTCCTCCTGTCTTCTGCAAATTAGGGTGGGAAAATTGGAAAACCACTGTTTGTTCTAAGGTAGAGCACTTTGGAGCCTCAATCATCCAAGCATGTTTGTTATCATGGCCCCAAACTCAGTGGACTGTAATACAGCATGAGGGTTAAGAGCACAGGCTTTGGTATTAAACAGACCTGGTTATTGTCCTCTTTAACCCATGTACTAGCTCTGAAACTTTGCATAAATGTGAAATAGGGATTCTAATTCATAGAAGCATTTTTTTTAATTTTTTTTATTTTAGTTTATTCAGTACAGTTTCTATCCTTTGACATTAAAGAATGCATGTAAATTGCTCACCACAATGCCTGGCACATAATAAGCACTTCTTAATTGTTCATTATTCCTTGAGAGGTCTTGGCCCTATTCATGGAAACTCCCTATGATCGTGTAGTATATGTAATTTTGCTCTATTGAAAGTATAAAAGGAGATGTAGAGAAACTGGAAATGATACTGAAAAAAAGCAACAGGAAAGACATTTTAAAAGCTTGGAAGCTATAAAGAAAAATGAAGGGAGTTAGCGTGTTTTTAGCTTGGAATAGAGGAAGCCAAAAAGTGACAATAGCATTCAAGTATAAGAATGATTATGAGGAGGAGGCTGATAGATTGTTTTCCATTTCTACTAGAGTTAGCACACATAAATATTATAGCAAAATAACTTGATTTGACACCAATAAGAATGTCTTATCAGGGAGACTAACAACACTAAAACAACATGGTAGAGATTGTATGACTATATCAACCTGGGTGCATCCAAAAATATCCTGGCTAATACAGGTAAAGATCTAGTTGTGACCGCCCTGGCTGACTTTTTAAATATGAGTCCAAGAGATGAGTTTTCAATCAGTTCAGGTACTCAGTTTTTGGTAGATGTTCATTCTAGACTCTAACATATAAGGCAGAGATATATATGCTTGGCCTTTTGGAGACACATTTATAGAAATTAATGTGATGAATAAGGGAAGAATAGTGATAGATTTATAATATTGATGATACTAATAATAGTTAAAATTTATTAAGTACTAATTTATTCTAAGTATGTTGTATGTCTTATCTTTTGCTATTCAATAATTAGTTTTTGCACTTAATTACATGAATTATTCTAATCCAGACATACATTGGACCTTTTATTTTTAATCTACCCAGGAGTGAATGCATGATGAATAATAAGCCACTAATCAAATTTTATCTATCTTCCATGCCCAGCTCAAATTGCTCCTTCTCTACTTTCCTGTCTAACTAGTTATTTCTTTTTATCTAAACTCATAGCTTTTATCCTCAGTACCTTTCACATGAGACTTAATCAGATCATTACTTTGAGGTATTTGTGCTTTGTTTTGTTTGGCTATTCAACCCTTATCCCTTATTTAACTTTTCATAATATGACATCTTCCAAGTCTGCTAGTAAAATCTCCAGGGAAAACAGTGGAGTGGTCGCATGTTGTATTTTTGGCTATTCAGTATCCATTTTGCTCAGTAGCTTGTTTTTCCTTTGGGAAATTATTTCTCTTCATTGTGTGCAGTCTTGATGGGACAGTTCATCGAATCTCTCTGCCCTTTCTTTCCCTAAGGGTAAGTAAGTGACTCAAGAGATAGTTGGAATTTCTCTCCCAGGGCTTTGAAACTTCAACAGAGTATCACAAACATAGGGAAAATAGTTGATTTATTCTAGTGGCAGTGATCTGGAGAAGTTGTCTGGCTTCTTCAAACTTGGCCCCCTAGGTCACCCAGATCCTGTTCTGATCCAAACCTGCTATTCTAGCCTTTCTTTGAACTACCTGATAGCTTTGCAGTAAGTTAGTAATTCTTTCTGTTGCAGGAAACTTCAACGTGCTAACTATTACTGGGGCCAATCCTCTACCTCTTTGTATGGCCCAAAACACAGTGCTTATCACAGAGCAGGTGTTCATGAGGGCTAGTTTGGAAGAACTTAAATGGAAAAATAATTAATAATAAAGAGAAATAAGATCTAGGAAGGCATTTTGTAAATAGATAAGCGGTATAAAATTCCAGTGGAGAGCCCCAAGAATGCTGCATTAGTGATAGTTATTAAATAGTGAATTTACATCTTTGCAACATCCACCCTGCCTACTTTTGCTGTGTTTATTAAGGTGCTTGAAAGGGGCAAGTTCCATACTTCAAAATCCCAGTAAGATGCCCCACACATCTTAGTCATTGTGCATTCTTATTTCTAGAACTCCCAGCACTTTCTGGCCCAGAAGACCCTCCCTTAAGTAATGCTAAAAAAGTTGATTTGAGCCAGAATGAATTATACTCACTGATCACACCAGGAATTCATTCTATTTTTACATTTCCAAATGGTTTTAGTAGAGTCATGCAAATGTGTACTACCCAGAACTGGAAAGAAATTAGGACAGAGCTCAGAGAAGTCAGGCAAGGGTCAAGCATGGGACCAAAATAGAAGGCAATACCTACAGCAGCCATACTGCTGCACACAATACAGAGATTTGAATCAGATGACTTCTAAAGTCTTCTACAATTTTGGTCATTTTTTTTCTACTTCTTTCCATTGTTCATATGTGTAGGTCTCAGAATCAGTTGTACTCAGAGGCCCTGGTAGGTGTAGAAAGGATGTTGAAAATGCTGTGCTAGCATTTTCCTTTTAAAAACCTCAATTAGTCTACAAATAGAACTTTTTAATTCAGTAAATATTTGTTAATGGCTTATTCTTTACAAATAACTGCTCTAGGTCCCAGGAGGAAGAGCAAGCAAAGATGCTCAGAAAAATAGTTACAGCTGCTGTCTTTCGGTAGCTTATAATTTGTTGAAAAAGGTGCTGTGCCACTTTGTGCCTTCTGTACCAAGGGCACTCTGTAAACAGTAGCATTCACAAATTGATCAGTGACAGAGAACTCTTCTTGCCTTCAAGGAGCTTTTAATTTTGTACTCATTACTGAGTTATTCAACATTCTTCACCAACTAATCTCCATGTACCAGACTCTAGGCTAGGTGATATGGACAAATGAGAAAGATGGACACATTCTCTCCTTGAAGGAGAGTCAAGGAGCTCAAAGGAAAACTGGGGATAACCTAAGCCTCCTACTTCCTTTTATTATGCCAGTTATTACCTTCTCCAACACTTCTTCTCCTGTAGCCATAGTGCCATTTTGAAATATCAAATCTGATCATGTCACATTTACCCTGCTTCAAACTCTCCAATGGTTTTCCTCGGTTTACAATTCAAACCCCTTGGTAACATAAACAAGGTCCTGCATCATCTGGCTCTTGGCCGCTTTCATTTGAAGATCTTTAAATGGCAAGATGGCAGCCCTGGCCTGTGTGGCTCTGTTGGTTGGAACATCATCCCACAGCCTAAGGGTTGTGGGTTCCATTCCAGGTCAGAGCACATAACTTGGTTGCAGATTCAGTCCCAGGTTTAGGCGCCTGTGACTCCCGGTCTGGACACTTATGGTCTCTGGTCCAGGCACCCACCAGAGGCAACCAGCCAATTGATGCTTCTCTCTCACATTAGTGTTTCTGTCTCTCCCTTCCTCTGTCCTCTTTCTGTAAAAAGCAATGAAAACAAAATGTCCTTGGGTGAGGAAAATTAATAAACAAATAAATAGCCTGGACAGACTGCAGGTGATATAATAAGCAAGCTGATGTGCTGTTGTCAAGTCTATCACAAATACCCTTTAAGTATTCAGTGATTATCTCTACTCACCAAATCCAGGACAGATATGATGAAGATCCAGAATAGAGGCCCAGGGGGTAGTAGATCAAAGGCAGTACAGAAATCTAGGGCAAATGAGTCACATCGTATGCTCCAAGGCAAGAACGCTAGCCTCACTGAAGTGCATGCATGAATGGATGAAGACTTCAGAAATAAGAAAATATTGCATGATATTCCGGAAGAATAATCATAGCAA
Organism: Trachops cirrhosus; assembly: GCA_028533065.1. NCBI lineage: Eukaryota > Metazoa > Chordata > Mammalia > Chiroptera > Phyllostomidae > Trachops > Trachops cirrhosus. Next base: position 120,598,941 of record CM052542.1, read on the forward strand.
AGGTTTTCATCACATTGCTAGGCCTTTGAAGCACTGTCTAGACAGTTACTTGAGATGTTCTTTGATGCTCTTGGGCTGTCATTTCAGTCTGTGAGCAGAATTTGATTCTTTATCTGAGGGATGTTCTAAACCACAAACAAACCTCAATAAGTCTACTATGACTTCTGCTGTCATCTGCACAACATTCACCAAATTTCCAAAGAGATTTATAATTCAATAAAAGTTAAGAACCATAAGCAAACCAAGGCTATGAATATAATTCCAATACTGAATTCCATACTCTGGTTTCTCTTCAGATCATATAAATCTTTTGCCTTTTACCAATACTTAATTCCAGTTCTCTTTGTTATTAAGAAGGGCAGACCAGTTTCTCAGGTTAGTACATAAGGCAAATAGTCACTGATAATGCTAGTGTACTTAAGAACGGAAAAATTTTGAATGTCTACACTTCAGTTTCCTTAGCTATAATTGAGAATATTAACAATTATCTCAAGGATTATTGTAAGGATGAAGTGAAATAATGTATGTAAAGTATCTAGCACAATGCCTAATACATAATAGGCACTCATATTATTTTGAATGTTGTTACTATTTCTCTGGTTCACAAAGTGTTACTGCTCACAATACTTTAGAATTTTCATGTTTAGGTCTTTCTTATTTCTATGTTCCCCTTGTCCCTCATGAAGAACACTCTTCTGGGTCCTTAACCCAATGTAAAAAGTATAAAACCTTCAAGCTGGAAAGAACTTGGGGGAAGTTCCTTAATTTAAGGAAGAGTATGCTAATGCCTAAAGACTTAGCCAAGGTCACATGGCTAATTAGTGGCAAAACTGGGTCTTGACCTAAGTCCCCTAGTCCACTGGTTTTATGGCTGCAGTATTATAGCAAATTGTGAGAAGCCCCCCAAATCAATACACTAGTATGTGTTTATTGAGCACCAACCTCCATGGACCTAGAGCTGTGCTAAATACATTGGAAAGTGTGAAACAAGTATCAGACACATTCTTTTCAATTTAATAATTATAATTTATAACCCAAATGAATCAAATTGTTCCTTTCATTGCAGATGTCTTTCCTCATTAATTTTACATTAATTCTGAATGCTCCCTTTTATGTTCCTAACTTCAACTGTGAGAATAAGGAATGCAATTGTATACATGAATTCTTGCTAAGCAGTTTATGGCTGATTATTACTATGCAGAAAACTTCATTATTAGGATCAGGCACACATTCACATATCGTCCATTAGATTGCCCAATAATCCTATTTTATAGATGAAATAAAGATGTAGAGGCATGAAGTAACTTGCCCTAGTCCCTCTCAGGCACCAAACCTGTGTTTCTGCCATTCACACTCCTTTGAACTTTTTAACTTCAGTATTAATCCCTAGAAGCAAAATTAACAAAAAAGGACATTACATAAGTATGGTGCATATAAATTGCTTAATTAGTAGGAAATTATTCCACAAACATATATTAGGTGCTGATTATTTCCTAGGCTACAGTGCAGGAGAGTAAAATTAGCATCACCGCAACAGCCACAAATGGTATTTTGTTCACTCTGCCCCTGCCCCCACCAAGGCAGCTCTGTCCCTGGGTCTTGCTTGTGTTTGTGAGCTACGCTTCCCACCAAGGGTCCTCAGCTGTTCCTTTTTTCAGCTGTTTCATCTTCTGAGCAATCAGGTGTGCTGCTCAGGCTACTGTGTCCTTAGCTAAAATTTTAGGTTCTAGGAGTTACCTCAAAAAGGAAAAATTCATTTCACTCTGATTTATAATATTATATTAGTTATGAAGCCATGTGAGCTTGTTCTCTGAAAGTCCTACAAATTTGTAAATGAAGGTTATTTCTCTTTTCATCTTAGTTCCAGTCTGAGACCTATAGTCTGGACCACAGGACATACAAGTATCCAATATTGCCCCTTTTACTGAGCCTGGCCTGTGGCCTCCAGTCACTTAAAGCTTGAAGAGCTCTTGCCCAGGAGCCTCGCTGTGCTTTCATGCAAATAGACAGCAGTGGATCAGACCCAAAGGCCCCTGGATGTGTTCAATCCCAAGTGTAGAGAATGCATGAGTTCCTAAATGGTTAATCTGTGACTCCCTCCTATGTGATGTGAAGGTGCTGTGGTTGCAAAAGAGAGCACAACCCCATTCCCGCTAGCGAGATCCACTATTTTTACCTCCTAAACCAGGCTCCCAGATCTCTTTTGTGTTTATCCACACAATCAAGTTCTTACTCTACCTTGATGTCTGAAGCAGTGATTCGGAATAGTATGACTGAGAAGTCACTCTCTCCCTGCAAAAATACCTTTTTGAACTAATATTAATTAGCCTTTGCTATGTGTCACATACTGTGACACATTCTTTATACACATCATTTAAAAATGAAAATGGCATAACTGTGTAGGTATGAAAATGGAGGCTCAGAAAGATTAAATAATGTTCCTCAGGGCACCTGGGACTTAGATAATCAAGCTGAGAACAGACACAAGTCAGACCATAAAACTCCCTTCCTGACTACTAAGCTACATTCCCTTCCTTTGCCTGCCTCAGTTTAATACTAATCTCTCAAATGCAAAATATATAAAAGGGCAGCAGAAGTAAAATGAATACAAATGCATAATGAGTATAAGTAAAGTGTGCATTATCATTTTGATGTCAAACCCACTCGTGTGACTGTTTCATTATAAGAGCATTTTAGTTGACAAAAATTCAAAGATGCACATTTGCTAGTTGAAGCAAGAAAATGTCAATAATCCCACTTTATTTATTAATTTAGATATGGCTCAGGCAAGTACAGCTGGTACTGCTATTCTTAGAGCTGAAAGGAAATGGGAGGGGGCGGGGAATATTTCTGTTAACAGACTCAGTCAGCTTCAGGAGATGACTCCGCTACTCTAAATCTCTAGTCATCTCCCATCCCCCTGCGTTCCTAACACTGAAAACTATGCCAGTAAGATGAATGTGAGAATGGAATTAATCAAAATGAGACAAGGGACCAGCAGTCCATCACAGGTGGCAGTTTGATTAATGAAAGCCAGAACGCAACTAGTACAATTTGGGAAGTCAATGAGACATAGGCACAGGCAAAAACAACCAGAAAGCACTAGCTCTCCCTAGAAAATAATAAAAAATCCTTTGTATTTGTTCAGATCCTTTGACCTGAGGATGTCAAGGCATGTCACAAGCAACTTATTCTTGTCTATGTTAAGGAGAAACCAACATAAACATGAATGCAACTTTCCCTAGGGGCTAACAGAGGAAATAAGAACAGAGAAAAGGAGTCAAGCTTCTCACAACTCTCCTTATAATTGATGCCTCCATGAAAGGGCAACCAAATTTTTGTGCAGTCATTTTGATTAATCTTATAGTAGATATCTTTGAGGGAATCTGCCCAATTCATAGTATTCTTTCTCTGAGAATTTATTCCTGTGTTCACAGAAGTGAATCATGACTGCCATGTTTGTTCTGTGTGTCTTTCCCATCCCCACCATGGCCATCATTGACTGGATCACAGGTGGCCACCAGGTCTAAATGAGGCCAATCAAGTTCTCTTTCTAGTGACTTAGAATTGGTATTCAGAGAACTACTGAATATGTAAATCAGGCATTGCAAGGTGTGCAGAAGCAAAGAGTTTTCTGAGAGATGGATGAAACAGTTTTTTAGAGAAATGAGCGGGTGCCTTTCTTGGTTCCTGACAGCCATCCAATTTCTAATTCCAGTTCCTTGTGAAGCACAGCCACATGGTCTGCCGTAAGAATGAGTGAAACACTCCTAAATCCTGTTATTAAATTCCTCTTGCACTTAGGTTAGCTCAAGTGCATTTCTGCTAATTACAAGTAAAAGTATCATAAGCACTTCGTTGATGAGTTTGTCAAGTCCAGATTCTCCTTGAAAAGTTTGTCTTGCAATCTCTTTTAGCTCTTCCCCTACATCTCTATCTATTTCTCAACACCCATTAATTGTGCCTCTTTCTGCCTGTCCCTTAAATATAGGTATTTTGTAATTTTCTGTGCTTAACCCATCTCTCTGTCACTCTTGAGAATCTTCTTAGAGAATCTCACCTCCTCCTGATTTCAATTAATACCTACAACCCCTTGAACCTCAAATCTAGATCTCTAGGCCATACTTTTTGACTGGTATTGGCAAGCCATTCTGGATAGCCTCACAGCCTCCTTAAACTAAAAAAGTTTGAAATCACTCATTATCCTCTTCTGTATCTCAAAAAATCTGCACTTCCTCCCATGTTTTTTAGAAGAAAATGGCATTATTCTATTACTAATCAACCAAGCTAGGTGCCATAGAGTCATTTTTAAGTGGTTCCTCTCTTTTACCCCTAATTCAGTCTTCAGAATCTCGCAATTAGATAAGTGACTATAGTTTTCTAAGAATTTTTCTTTCCACAATCTCATGTAACCACCTCCAACCATTTTCAGCCCATCTTCTAAGCTCTGCCAGAGCATAGAGCACTTTTTCTTCTCTTCCATTAATCCATATGTCTATCCTGATGCCAGTATCACACTGGCACTGATTACTGTAGCTTTGTAGTAAGCTTTGATATTGGAACATGTGGGAATCTTTTTTTTAAATGTAAAATCTTGGGCCCCATTCCAGAGATTCTGATTCAATAAGAATGGGGTAGACCATGAGTCTGGTTTTTCATAAGTTCCCTAAAAGCATTTATTGCAGGGTTCCAGGGTTGCCATAGAGTAATGATTAAGGATGTGAGTTTTGGAGCCTGACTGTCCAGGACTGAATTCTGGCTCTGCCCTTACTTGCTGGGTGACACTGGGAAGGATATTTGCTTCCTTTTCTATAACATAAGGTTAATAATAATAGTACTTTTCACATTATTTAAATTCATTAATTCATGTAGAACAGAAGAGTGCCTAGGACTCCATAAATGTTAAGTCATTATTTGTACTAATAGCTGTTCAGAGGAGCAAACAATGGGGACATGCAGAAAAAGAATAAAAATAAGCACCAATTTGATGACATCAAAAAATTTTAGCAACTTGGCAAAATCAAAATAGACTTTGTGAATAACAAGGAAAAAAACAAGTACTAGCTGAATAACTGATCTTTTTTTATGTGGCACAGTATATATAGCCTAAAAGTTTTGAAGTGTACAGTTCACTAGCATGAATTACATTAACAATGTGCAACCATCACTTCTATCGATTTCTGACACTTTTTCATCACCCCAAACAGAAACTGTGTAACAATTAATACCTCCCCATTCCCACTGACCCCCCTAGCCCCTCGTAACCTCTGATCTACTTTCTGTCTCTATAATTTGACTATAATAGATATTTCATACAAGTGGAACCATGCAGTATTTGTGTGTGTGTGTGTGTGTGCGTGTGTGTGCGTGTGTGTGTGTGTCTGGCTTATTTCATGTAGAATAATATCTTTAAGTCTCATCAATATTGTAGCATATATTAAAACTTAATTCTTTGTATGGCTAAATATTATTCTATTGTATGTATATACCACATTTTGTTTGTCCATTCATCTGGTGATGGACAGTTGAGTTGCTTCTACCTTTTGGCTATTGTGAATAATGCTGCAATGAACATTGGCATACAAGAATCCTTGTTTTCAACTCTTTTAGTGATGTATCTAGTGTAAAATTTAAGTAACATCTTTTAAAAGAAATAAAATGCTGCTTTACAGTACAGGAAGCCCCTTGTTCTCTCTCTCATGTCCTGTCCTTATGATGTGAGGCTGATCCTGTCAATCCTCCCTTGACCTGCACACCTGCAGCTCATTGTACATGAATTGTTGTCTGGGCCATAGAGATGTGAGTGCCTCCGGTGGAGGACAGGCTGGGGCAGGGGGATTTCAGATTATTACTAGGTGACAGAAATCAGTGACGGGCTTGAGGGAACCAGGGAGTCTGCCCTGTAACCTGTCTTTACCTCCTTTTCTCTGATACCTCCTGCTTTCAAAAGGATGTTCTGCTGAGCCCAAGAGATTACAAGGTTATGTAAGATCTCAGAAAGAGGTGAAGAGGAACTGTATAACTTTGCACATTTCTTGACCCTGCCAGCTGCTAAGGCTATCATTACAGGCAACAGGAGCCTTTAAAGAAAGAGTAAGGTTGGCATGGCGTTAGTAGGTCAAGGTAGCTACCAGTTGCTAAGGATGTTGCAAGAAGGGGAAATTTCCTGACATAGCTCTCCCTCCTACCCACCTCACTACTAGAAGTACACTTCAAGAATTGTCCCAATGTCATTGATTTTATTCTGATTCCAAAGTGGCTCTGCACCCCCTAGTGCTTCTTTGATCTCCTTGACTCATAGCAGCCTTTCCCTTTAATTCAGTAAAAATGAATGCAGATTGTAATGGTGCTATTTATTGTAGTCTGGTAGAGAGAGATCTAACCAATATGCATGACAGATATATGTTCCATTGGGTTCTATAAAAGGCATAATTCATGTCATTAATACTTGGAAATATTTTATGATATATTTTGGTAGATTTAAATATATTGGAGTGGTAGAATTAAGCATATTGAGGTAGTAGCATTAAGCAAAAAGGAGCTCATCAGTAAGAAGAATGCCTCCCCCAACCTATGCTATGTACACAGGCTTATGAAAGGATACGAAATTACATAGAGGACTTAGAGAACTGTGGTGGGTTTGGAGAGAGTATGGGTCCCACTACTGAGAGCTGATAGAGAACATTTTGGGTTGTGAATAAAGAGGATGCCCTGAGTGACACACTGAGGCTTTTTTGGCTTCATGCCTGCCTGCTGTTTCTCTGTCAGCTTAAGGAGTATCTTAAGTCCAGTGGTACTGTAATTGCCTGCCCTAATTGCCACCATCGCTGGATGGCAGAAATCCTGGAGTGAAAATGGGGATCTGATTCTCCTGGTGGCTTTTAGTGGACGGCTTGGATTGCCAGCCTTCTTGGTGGCTCACTTACTTGAATGCTTGTCCTGCTCCCTGCTTGTGTCAAATGGTCTAGCCCAGCTAGAAACGGCAGGCCAACAGAGACGGGAAAATACAAACCGAACAATTAAAAATTTTTAATGTCTTAAGGAATTAAGGTTTTATACAGTATGGAAACTTGTTACAAAGATTATCAAATATTGCCCAAAGCATTTAACTAATATACATTTTAAAGACTTCTCTTCATGTCCTCAGCTCTATATTGCTGTAATATTAACTCGACCAGCAAATCTACTTTTTAGAAGTGATTTGGGGTTTACACAGATTCTCAGTCCCTTCCTCCACTTCTCCCAACCTGAGCTACATGTGATCTTAACACATGTTAAGATCACATGTCTTTGTCCAGGTCCCCTGCTTCCTGATCACCCAATGAGAAAGGGGCACCCTGCCTGGCCACAAGACTCCTATTTTAGGCTTCAAAGAACTAAATACAGAGCTCATTAACATTGCATTTGTCCCTCTGATTCTGAGTAATCAAATATCCTATTCTCACTTGTAATGTTTTTTAAAAATTATCTTCATGTGGTTCTATGAGGCATTTTAACTGACTTGATTTATATACAGCATTTACCTTGCAGAGATGCAGCATTGTGAAATAGAAAGAACTAGGGTCCAGACTCAGGCAGTTCTGGTTGCCTATCCAAGATTATTGCTATTTCGATCTCCCTGGGCCTCAGTTTCCTTACATGCAAAATGGGATAATACATTATAGGATTTTTGTAGCACTAAATGGGATAATAAATATAAAGCACACAAAAGGGCTCAGTATTAGATTCTCTGTCTCCATCTTTCTCTCCCGGGGAAAGCTCAGTTTCCTCATGCAGCACATAGGTGATAAAGGTCCAGGTGGTCTCCAAGAGGGAGGATCATCCTCTACCCCACCCCGAGTCCTTGTCACATCCACCTGCTTTTCTTAGGTTAAAAGTTCGTATTCTTATTGGAAGGCCATTGAAAATTGTTTTCTGAAAATTGTTTTTCTTAATTTAATTACATAAGAAAATGTGAGGATGTATCAGTGAAAAAAGATAAAAATAGATAGTATGAGTACAATTTTCAGAAAGTAATATGTCTATACCCTTATGTATATGATATTTGGCAAAATAATTCTCTTCCCCTCACCTGGACTTTACACAGTAACCATTCAGCAAGATAGCAGCTTTTTTTTTTTTTGCTGAATTTTGGTATTTGTAAGCTGAGAAGAGAAGCAGAGAACTGCCTACATGGGGAAAACTTATCCAGTGGGAGAGAGGATTTGGCTAGGAGCTAAATAGAGAACAGAATTTTTTAAAACAAAATGCTATGTGCTCTCTGAGGCAGTTTCTACCCCATCCTCTCATTTGCTCAAAATGATCAGTAAAACAGCAATTGCTCATTGTGTATGGAATGCTACAAAATGAGGATGGGGGAAGACACAGGCTACAGACAGCCCCCGACTACATGGAGAGGACAGTTAGTCACACTCATAGTCACACACACTCGCATACACATGAGCACTGAAAAACAAGATTAGGAAATAAAAACAAACTGCCTCTTGGACTTAGTTTATTTCACAAGCAGAAATAATGGGAACTCTCCTGAGACCCAAGAAAAATCAAAGCTGTTTTGGGTCAAGTTTCTAATCCCTCCACTTCCCAGGTTCTTTGTGCTTATGGTAGCTCCTCCAAAGAAAACTGTAGTTGAATTTTGAGTTTACAATTTTCCAACACCCAATCTTTCCAATCATATAATATACTACACTAAGAGGAGGTCACTTTCCAGAGAGACTCACTCAAGGCCAGACATAATTAGTGGCAGGATGAGCCTGGAAACCTTGCCTCCATGTTACCTCTAGGTCTCTCCTTCTTCCCTTGTTTCTTTCGGTATGAATGAGTGTTAGGAAAGAACAATGTGGGTGTGTAACATGCATGTGTAAGTACATGTGTGTGCAGAGAGGAAAAATAGAGAGAAATTATATAGATAGATATAGATATATGTGTTTACATGTATATACATATGTATATACATGTTTATTTTTTTCTTGATAATGCAACAGTCTATACTTCCATGTGCCAGCAATATCTCAAAACATCTGAACCTCTGTCAGCCTTACCCCATGATGGAGCTGGGACTTAGGAAGCCAATCAGGAAGATGGGATCAAGACGTAATTCTTAGAACATAACCTTTCAAATAGAGCCTTTGGACGTCATGTAAAACCTTCAGAGCCCAGGCCCCAGAAAGAGTGGATTTCTTCCTCAGGGATTGGCCAGCACTTATTCTCCCCTTGGTTTGGTTCCCCTGCTGGAATCTCAGGCAGACATTCAATCTCTTTTTCCACCATGGAATCAGCCCCCTCCGATGGGTAGGCCTAGCCAGTCCCTTACAGGAGAACTCCCTGTGCAAAGGGGGACTGATCAGGTTGGAGGGGGTCAATTGTTTAGTCCATCCCTTTTTGCTCCTAAGACAACAGCTAATTCCAAGTGCTTGTCTCTCCTCTTCTTGCTTCACCTGCCCCAAATTTTATCTGGGTTGACATTATAATCATCATCACAGGGCAAACCTCTGACAGAAGGGTAGAACTCTAAAAGGAAAACTAGTAAGGTAACATGTCGGCTCTCTAAAAATAGAGACTATCCTATATTAATAATTAAAGATCAGCAAAGGACATATGCAGGTTTAATACTGAAAGCTTCTTAATTAAGGATCATCTAGATAGGGATTTTCAAAATTGTTTTGTAATGCTCAGGGCCTCCTTGGATGCTTGCTAAGGATCTGTGAGTTGTTTCGCAAAAAGACTTAGGCTTTGTAGCTTTTTTAAAATTATAAATCTTTAATAAGTTACATATTTGTGCAAGGACTTTCATTCTGTATGCAGCCTCGTTCTCCTCTTCAATTCCCAAATTACCCTCCTGCTCTCCCTTCAGTGCAGGACACATTGGCAGTGTTGAAGCTACATGCACGTTGGAAGGAACATAGGCTTGGAGCCAAACAAACCAAGCTCCATTCTCAAAGCTGCCTCTCATTATCCTGGTGCTGTTAGTTCTGGGCCTCAATTTCCTTATCTGTGAAATGGGGTGTGCATTGTGGGGAGGATATGTTAAGAATTAAGTGAAATCATTGCTTGGGAGAGTGCCTGCCCTATGGTAAGAAAAGTCTGAGCCAGACCACTGTACATTGCCCCCTTGTGGTGGAAAATTAATGCATAATTTGACATGCCTCAGAAAAAGAGTGACATGAAAAGGGAAAAAATAGTATTGTAACATACACCCTAATCCTATTTTTAGTGCTTCATTAACATTGTTATTATTATTTTTGGAGTCTCACAATCACATCTGCATAGTTTTCTTTTAATTCATGAATCATAGGATTCAAACTGGTATAATTATTTCTTCATTACAATTTACCATATGTGGGCAGGTTCCTATATTTAGCATATGGATATAAAAATGTTGCCAAAGTACCAGGATTTTTGAAAATTTGAATTTCGTCAAAACTGTTTGGTTTGCAGAGGAAATAACAGGCCTAGAAAAGTTAAGATACTTGCCAAACTAGATCACAGATCAGAATTTGGATTTTTTCATTCCTTAATAACTAGTTCATGGGAAACTTACATAGACTCAAAGAGCCTCAGTTTTAGTAAGATACCCAAGGAGCACATTTAATTGTGCTGTGAGTTTGAAACAGATGTAAACTTGAATGGAAATGAAGCTATCCTTCACCCTGCACTGACGGTAATAGCTAAGTCCCACATTTTCCTTCAAAGAAAGGGAGAAGAAACAGCCTCAAGAACTAGAATTCAGTACTCATTTCTTAAGTCCAAGCCACGTTTTATTTGAAATTCTGTATAGAATGGAAGAAAGAAAGAAAGAAGAAAGAAAGAAAGAAAGAAAGAAAGAAAGAAAGAAAGAAAGAAAGAAAGAAAGAAAGAAAGAAAGAAAGAAAGAAAGAAAGAAAAGAGGAGGAAGGGAGGGAGGGAGGGAGGGGAAAATAGAGGGGGGGAAGTCCTTTATTGTTATTTGATTTCCTCAGAATCTTTTCCTGAGAATCTCCCTGGGTTAGTAACCCTACATGGCTCTGCATTTATTTTCTCATGTGGTGAAAGCTTAGAAAGATTCTACATGTTTTAAAGATGTCTAAATAGCTACTTGGTTGAAAATCTAGTCTCCCTTTGTAAAAGGCTTATTTTTATTATGATGATTGAAACTTTATAAATTTATTCTTTTATTATTGTTAGTGGTGGTTATTAGCTTGTTTGCAAGAAATGAGCCTAATTTTTTAGAGAAGCATCTTGATAAGGTGGCTGTAGAAATGTTTCAAGAATCCAAAGGAGGCTAATGAAGGATGCACTGTAAAAAATGGCTCTGTGCACACTAGAAGATTGATTAACACCACAGACGTTTGTACACACACTCGCACACTATTGCTAAGCCAGCAACTAACTTTTATCGATAAACATGGCTGGGATGATTTGCCTGATGCCTGTTCCCGCCACCTTTCTCTTGCTTCTTTTAGCAGGGCCTTCTGCTCACCCATTTCTAAGCATGATCTGTAATTTAGTTGCTTGCTTTCTGCCCTGTTTATTTCTCCCTTGTGACACTGTTTTAGAACCTGGGCCTGTATTTCAATCTCCTGTAGTAAAGTCTTTATGCTTGTAATCTATACAGTGTAGCAGTTTTCCAGGATGGAGGCTCACGGTTATTCCTGTCAAACCCTCTGAAGATCTTGATTTTCACCACAGGCCTGGGTTTGTTTCCATCCTTGCTAATATCAGGGACTAGCCTGTTTCCTAGATCACAGTACAGTATATCACCTGTTCCTGGACTTACTGCTGATAATTATTCCCTGTGATTTCTTGGGCATTAGCTATGTACCAGACACCAAAACTGGCAATTAACTTACTACAAGTAGTTTATAGTGTTGTGGTTAAGAACACTGACACTTAAGATGGGTTCAAATTGTAGCTCTATCAATTATTAGCTATGTGATTTAGAGAAAGATACTTAATGTCTCAATGCCTTCATTTTCTTATCTACAAACCGAGCATAATAATATCACCCACCACCTAAGGTTTCAGTGAGAAACAAATGAAGTAATAAATATAAATCACCTCAACATGCTTGGTAGTCTGTGAGTGTTAGTTATAGTTATTATATGCTCAAGCCCATAGAAATTCCCTAACTACTTCATACCATAGATATTTTATACCCATTTTACATATGAAGAAATGAGGCTTAGAGAAGTTTAGAGTTAAGTAGCCTGCTTATTTAACTCTAAACTTACTTAGTGGCCAAGCAATAGAGCTGGGATTTGAACCCAGGTCTGACTCCAAATTCATTCATTTAACAAATATTTATTGAATGTCCACAAGGTACTGGGGTATCTGGTATACTAAGATATGTCTATATTCCTTCTTCACCTATAGTTGGGTTGGGTCTTTCTTCTCTTAAGGCTACTTAACTCCTGTGACCACAGGGATCTATTATACCATTCACCAAAAATGTGAGATGTACTACATTCTGGCCTTATCTATAAAACTTTCACATATTCCATCTTCCCAGCCTGTTTTCCCAACCACTGTCTGAAGGGAGAGGACTCAAGATCCTAGAGAAAACCAAATAAAAAGACTGAAGGAACCTCTGTAGTTGCTGGTGGAAGTAGAACCCCAAGGCCAGGTGCTTGACCAGGAAGAACTATGTGGTCTCTTGAATGGAGAGAATACTTTTTGTGTAATGAAAAGAATACTTTTGTGTAAACCACTGAAATGTAGGACCTCTGTTATAGCAGTTAGCCTGTCCTGACTAATACAACTCTCATTGGGCATGTGTAATTCCAAGCCCAGGTCCACCTTTGAATCTTGTGTTCTTGCTCTACTGAACTACTTGCAAGCAGGTCTTGCACTCTCTCTCCTATGATCTTCTGCTCCTGTTGCCCCTCTGTTTCAGCTGAGTCCTCCAGAAAACAAATACCAATGTCAGAGTGCAATTAGCCTATGAAGGCAATGCCTGTGAATGATAAAGCAGGAGGAGGCAGAGTTGATCAGAGGAAGCCCTCAGACAATAATTCATATCTGACACCCTGTGAAAGAGAACAAGATTGGACACGTAAGGTTTTAGATCTGACAAAGTCTTGGTCAACCCAATGGGGAGCTCCAGAACAAAAATTACCTATTAGAGGAGTCCCATATTGGGTAAAAGTGGTCAGACCCCAGTACTCTTGCTGCACTGTCATTGACTGGGCTACCTGGACTAAGCATGACCTGGCCTCAGAAGTGAAGGCAGATCCTGAAGACGCCACATTTGGACACTCACATAACTCACTCATTGTGGCTGGACAAGTTCTTTCATGAAGGGAGGACCATTTTGTGCACTCCCAGCTGCTGGTCTCTGCCTACAAATTCCTCTTCTCTTCAGAAGTAGATACTCCTTTCATTCTTTAAATCTCTTCTTAGGCATTGATTTCTTTGGGAAGCTTTTTCTGATCCCCAAATCCAGATTGGCTGCTTTAGTACTCAGAATAATGCCTCCCTCAAAAATGTCCATATGCTAACCTGGAATCTGTGACTATGTTAGGTTACTTGACAAAGGAGAATTAAGGTTGCAGATAGCAATAAGGTTGCTACTCAGCCACCTCGAAATGGGAAGATTATCCTGTTGTATTTGTATGGGCCCAATTTGTCACAAGGGTCCTTAGAAATGTAAAAGGGAAGAAGAAGAGGGAAATCTAGAATGATGTGATGTGACAAATACTTAACTGCCTTGCTGGCCTTAAAGATGGCCTTTCATCAGCCACAGAATGTGGGAGCCTCCCGAAACTGGAAAAGGCAAAAAAGGAGGGGATGGGAGAAAGATTCTTTCCTAGAGCCCCAGAAAGAAACACAGCCCTGCTAATACCTGGATTTTAGTTCACTGAGACCCATTTCAGACTTCTGACCTCCAGAACTATAAGAAAATAAGTCTGTGGTGTTTTAAGCCACTAATCCTGTGGTAATTTGTTACAGCAGCAATAGGACCAATACAGTCATCCACCTTATATGCCAAATAGCATGTATTTCAATAAGCATGGCATATGTCTGTGCCCTGAGTTATAGCTCATATGGCAGGTGTTTAACAAATATTGATTGAGTTATTCCAGCCCACTCTGTTCCTAACTATTTTAACTATGATCATGTTGGACATGGATAAAATGACTTCCAAAATCATTCCTTTTTCTAACTGTTTCTGGTTCACAATCACATAAGTACAATTTTAATACTATGTTTTGTAGGACCAGTTCTGGGCACACAGTAGATGCTTAATAGACAGTTACAGGGGAAAAAATGAATGAATGACCCATTGTTACAAAGCAATCTTTATTTGTTTATTTGCTTATTTTTATCATGACCACAAAATACCACATCCCAACCATAGCTGGTCTCCGTGGACTAAAGGAAACTAGAAAATCTGAAGCAGGTCATGTCTCAAAAAATATTATTTTAGTTTCAGTATATCTCTTCTGTTCTTAACAGAAGAGATATACTGTTCTGTTAAGAACATCCATGTTCATTTAAGGATGACTGTTGGGTCATGCCTTTAAAATACATGTTCCACATGATATTTTATTTACTTCCCAAATTACATTTGGAATATAATGGTTTTTAAAAGGACATTTAAAAACTGTGACAACTGATACTTGTCTAGTCTTCTATGTATGCTGGAGGAAGGGCAGGGGACAGAGGCAAGAGGAAACAAGAAAGATCAGGGATTGTTGGCTAAAAAGCCAGGCAAACCTCAAAGCCTAGTGTGACTTTGAGGGGGGTGGTGGATGTGTATTGTGTATAACCTGCCAAGCTTTCGTTGTTCCTTCACCTGATAGTATACCTCTACATTCTATTTGAGAGCTCTCTCCTCCCCCATTCCTTATCATTATGAATTGGGAACTGGCCATCCAAGCTACAGTGAAGGTCTAGGATCCCAACTGCAAGCTAATCTACACATCCTATTTCCCAGGCTCCAGTGATTAGTTTAAGCATAGCTACTTGACATAAATCAAGCCAATTATTTATTGATTCAGGATTTTCTACAGGGGAACTTTTGTAAAGAGTTTATTTTCTCACTGGAATGTATTAAAATTTAGGACTAATTCAAATCTATTGATAAGCATATTCTTAGGACAAAAAGAAAGTCTCAAGAAAAATGGAGCTAAGGGAGGATTAAGCCAAGCAATGAAAAATGCAATATTCCTAACCAAATTATTCAAGCCCGTGCATCCTGCCCTCCTGAAAGCAGTGCCACCTTGAACTTCTAAGTTAAATGAGCCAGTAAATTTCTGCTTCTGCTTAAGCAAGTTTGAGTTGTGTTTCTGTCACTTGAAGATTAAAAATTCTTGACTAATTCAAGGAGTCATCACAATCTTGCAGATCCATAAAGTTAAAATTAAAGTCATCAGAAATTATCAGACACAAAGGAATTAACTTGTATTAACCAAATTTAACAGAGACTGATATATAATACAGAACATTAATTTAATAGAACTTTGCAAATATCTAAAATATTCACATCTTCTCCTGGCTGGTGTAGCTCAGTGGATTGAGTGTGGGCTGCAAACCAAAGGGTCGCTAGTTTGATTCCCAGTCAGGGCACAAGTCTGGGTTGTGGGCGGAGTCCCTGGTGGGGGAGCACATGAGAGGCAGCCACACATCAATGTTTCTCTTCCTGTCTTTGTCTTTCCCTTCCCTTCCTCTCTCTCTAAAAATAAATAAATGAAATCTTAAAAAATAAAATAAAATAAAATATTCACATATTCTACCTACAGCACTCAGTTCCCAGAATTAGGTCATTTTAAAAACCACACCAGCAAACAGAAGTTTGTCTCAAGATTGGGAATCAGAACAGAGACAACTGGCTAATTTGGACCTATTTTATCTGAACCAAGATGAAGTCTTATGGTCCACATTGCTGCCCAAGAGAACATCTGACTTTGAATTTACTAGATTCAGGACATTTCTTCTCTGGACAGCATTTGATAGTCCTCAGACTTGCTTTTATGCTTCACATTGACTGCTCCTTACTTGCATTAACTCTTCCTCCTCTCCAAGTATTCAGTCAGATTCCATTTCCTAAATTGCGATTACGTTCTCTTTCTGCCTTCACAAATCTATATCTTGACCACCTGGGTTGACATTGCAGCTGTTTTCACACTTTCTAAACACAGGAAATTTCTTGGTTTGCACTCACAGGTGGCAAATTTCACCCACTGGTGGTAGCTTTTAGTAGTTTAGCTCACAGAGGCCTATAAAGTATAAAAGTCACTCAAATTACCCCCTATACTGCCTATAAGTGGAAAGCTAATTAGGACTTTAGTGATTGCTGTGCATTTGGATTATCAACTTTCCAAGTACCCAAAGCCTCGTTTTAATAAATTGAGGTAAAAATTTTAATAGGGAAATGCATAGACCCTCAGCATATAATTCAATGCATTTTGACAAATGTGTACAGCCATGTAGCCAACACCCAAATCATGATATAGAACATTTCCATACCCCCAGGAAGTTCCCAGAGTCTCATTTTAATATCCAAACTTTCACAGAGTCCAAGCAATATTTGTTGTATTTTCAGTATTCATTGATTGAGAAAATACATATAGTGGCAGAAAATTATGACTAATTCAGTAATCTTTACGTGTATTTGTTTTAATAATTGCAATTGTATTGAAATATTTGAGTGATAGAAATACTCACATATATTTGAGGCATTACTTATTTGGGGTTATGAACTGAATGTTTGTGTCCCCCCAAAGTTCTCATGTTGAAATTCCTAATTTTCAATGTGATATTCAAGGGTGGTAATTAATTAGGAGGTAATTAGGTCATGAAGGTGAAACCTTCATGAATGAGGTTAGTGCCCTTATAAAAGAGAACCTAAGAGATCCATGTCTTCTCTTGCCATGTAAGGATACCATGAGAAGTTGGCAGACTGCACACCAGAAGAGGGTGCTCGCCAGAACCTGACCATATTTGCACACTAATCTTGGACTTCCAGCCTCCAGACAGTGAGAAATTAATTTCCATTGCTTATAAACCACCAGTCTATGGTACATTGCTATAGCAGCCCAAACTGACTAAGGCTTTTGGTGAGTAGATACCGTTCAGTGTCCATGAGGATTCAGATGCCTTTAGAAATAATATTCCAACCACCTCCCTAAGAGCCTGCATCTCATAGATTAACTAACAGCTTCTGCTTTAGCTATCCTAAAATGTATATGGTCATGAGCATTTTGTTGTAAGTTGAAAGATACAAAAGAATCCCTCATCTTATCATGAACTCTGGCATTTCACAGTGGGGTAAAAGTCAAGAGCATGAACACTAAGATCCATCTTGGCCATTTATTAATTATGTAAACATGGGCAAGAAACTACTTTTAAAATCCCTGTTTTTTCATCTACTAAATTGGAATGATGACTTACCTTATATAGTTTTTATGGGGATCAAGTGAGATGTGTAAAAATCTTAAAAACTCTAGTTTTTATTGTTAATTGCTACTCTAATGAGTATAGTATTCGAAAGTATGTATTTTATTGAAGTATTCCATATATACCACATTTTGCCGTGTATAATGTGCATCACATTTTTGGTTCAAACTTTCAGGGAAAAAATCATTTGTTTTAATTTTTTAATTTAATTTTTATTTATATATTTAACTGATTATCATATTCCAGAGTGTTATTTTGCATATGGATGTCATTATTGCTTTCTAGAGTTATACTTTTAATGCATAAGCATAAATAAAAAAACTAAAAACACTTATATGGACACAGAAGTAGTACTCCCCATGTATAATGTGCATCCTTATTTTTCCCTCAATAATTTGGGCAAAAATGTGTGCATTATACACAATAAAATACGGTAGGGTTTTTTTTAATCTGGCAACTCACATGCTAACTTATGGGGTGAGGGGAGAAACTCTTTGCACAGTACAAAAGTTTTCTCCTGTTAAAAAAAGATCAGTGGAGTTAAATCCCAACCAAAATATGTTCAGCTTAGTGACACTAGACTTTCAGAATCTCAGGCAAATAATCCTAAAACTGGAGTATAATCTTAGAACTAGACTCTATGTTCCATGGAGATAAATCTAAATTTTACAAGTTGGGGGGGTGGGAAGACCAAACTTAGTAGGTGATTTATGCAAGTCAACATAAACCATTGCAGTAGGATGAGGACACAAATTCTCTTCTCCTGACTTCAAGACTTTTTACTATTACTTATTAAAAATAAACTATTCAAGGGGATATGTTTTACTAAAACATGTTTCCTAGATCACCAAACACACAAAAACTAAACCTTCTCAGGACCATCTTTGATATGTGGAATTAATGATATCTACTTAAGAAAATGTAATATGTATAAAATTGCCTTTCTGAAAGTTTCTACTCAACTGATAGTTCTGTCTGAGGAGTATTTTAATTGCCCTAGAGACTAAAACATTCATGCTCCCTGCATCTCTATAATTTACTTGCAGGATAGAGTTTGTCCTGGGTTGGTTAAGCAGCTAACAGACTTAACAGGGCATCCCAATTTCATAAGCTCTGCCCTCACCATTCTCCAGCTGTGAATGAGCCTCTTAGAATCACAGCTGTGTTCCACCTCTGATGTCCAGAGGTTTAGCAACCATCTAACACACCATGGAGTCCACAGGGAAAATATTAAACTGAATGATTTCAGAGTAACCAGAGCTGAAAAGCAATTGAAGCAACAATCTCTGTTAAGCTGTACCATACACCTTTAGCAGTGCCCTAGGGAGTAAGAAATTTGGCTTTCTTTGGCTTCAGTTCCACAAAGGCAGAAATGAGAGGGGGCAGAACAGAAGCCAACTTTCTATTTCCAGTATTTGACTCATTTCTGGACCCAAGGCTTAATGAGCAGGCAGCAGAGTTGGTGATTAAGCTAAGATGGAAATGAACAGTGCTGCCAAGTTGGCCCCATTGTCGTTTGATACTCTGTGATACTTGTCAAAAGGCCACTGGAAAGTTCTAATGGCTCCTAGGTTAGGGAAGTATACTTACATTAAGCCAGGAAGACAAACAATATTGCCAGTGACTTGGAAGAAATAATGTTAGACAAACTCTACTACTAAAAGTAAAATCAATAGCTGAAATCTCAGTGTCACTCATAGTCATTCTACTTGGAACTACATAAGATGATTAATAATAAAACTTAACAGACACGTCCATAAAATATAATTTTATCTATTCTCCCAAAATGGCTGCAAATTGCACCTATTTAAGCCTACCTGTTACAAATTTAATTAAGCCCTGGGTGAGAGATTAAGCTGTGACTCACAAACCATATAAGCAAATTCTAACTAATAAAAGTAGACTCCATTTGTTGAGCAAATAATTGTTTGACAATTAAAAATGTATTCTGTGTAGTTCATTGCTTATAAGAACTCTGCAAGTTTGGTCTTATAAATGCACAAAGCTGAGGAAACTGAGCCTCAGGGAGTCTAAGTTAAATTATACCTAATTACTAAACTAGTAAGTGGTGGAGTCAAGGATAGAACCCATGTGACTGATCCTAAACCCTACCTTCTTTCAACCACATGCAATAGCATTTGAGTACATTGTTCTATACCAGTCACTCATCTTTAAAGGCAACCTCAAATTGCACCATCTCCCTGAAGTTTTCTTTGAGCGTTCCTGCTATTTTCTAGACAATCCATGGTCACCAGAATCAGACAGACCTGGTTTGAACACCCCAGCTGTGTCATTTATTGTCTGTTTGGCCTGAGATGATTCATTTAACCACTCTGAACCTCACTGTCCTTGTAAAATGGCAGTAATAACACTACATGATGGGACTTAATAGAAGATAAAAGGAGATGCCCAAGAAACACACATATAGTCCCTGGTGCTTGTTAGTGGTTAACATAAGTGCTTTCATTCTTTATTTCATTGAATCCATATAACCACCCTATGGTGTAGTCACTAGCACCATCTGCATTGTTTAGCTAGGGCAATGAGGCTCAGCACTTTGGATGACTGAACCAATGTACACCACTAGTAAGTGGCAGAGCCAGTGAGCATTCTGAATTCAGAACCCACACTCCTCACCACTACAGGAAGGTCTTCAAGCCCATGAGAGAAACATGAGATCAACTTAGTGGGTCATGACCAGCCTTTTTTAATGAAATAGAAGAAAAAGCCTAAAATAGATAAGAATAGAAATATGAGTATGCCCCACAGAGTAAAGGTGAATAATTCCATGAAAAGTTTGGTTTAACTGTATGTGCATGTGTACTGAGTCTTGCCGTAGAGTTTATTTCTTTCTGTAGGTTATGAAAAAAATCCATATACTGCATTATACTCTAAAAATAATAGGTTATCAGTAAAAGATAATTATCTTCCCTTTTAAGTAATAAGTCACACTGTTTTATTCTTAAGGGTGAGGGTAATGTTATCGTTACTGTCACTGTTGTTTTTAGATTCACCTGTCACATGTAGTTTGATAACTACTTACTGATCCATTATAATATTCAGTGACAGTGACTTCATCTTGAGCTATTTCGCTCATTTATTTATTCACTTATTTAACAAATATTTATCAAGTGTTCACTATGTTCCATATATACTAGAGACAGGAGATTCAGTGGTGAAAAACAAAGACAGAGTTTCTGCCCACAAAGAGCTTACAATCCAGTGAGGAAACCAGATAGCAAACACAATAACAACTGAAGCAGTAAATTCGCTGCCACCATATATGTTAAGGGTTCTGTAGTATATTATAACCTAGTATGCAGGGTACAAGTAAAAAGATACTACAATCAAATGTACAAAAAAAATTGAATTTGTTAAGGAATAGTATAGAAAGCTTCATGGAGGAACAAAACTTTAAACTTCATAAAGCTTATAAAGACTTGAACCTCAGACTTTTAAAACTCTGTGTAAAGATTGCTAAAGAACAATGATCTTATCAGATTGTATATTAAGCAGCAAAAGGAGACACAAAAGTCAGATAAGCCATATCAGCTGAGCTGAGGAAGCCTGTTTCATCTTTATCAATGGGTTGCATGAAATATTACTGTTTCCCCTTTTTCCTTCCATACAATATGCCCCACCTGCTTTCTTTTCTAGGATGTTGGAATGAGGTATGATACATATTTCTCAAGTACTAGTAAGATTGAAGTAATTTCATACATAATAAACTACAAACAGTTTTAGAAATGTTGCTTTTAGATGCTGTGATGAATATTTAAATTTTCCATGCAGTGGTTTAGATAGGAGCATGACTAAATTGAAGGGCCAGTGAGCTAAAATACTTCCTGTATGTTTCATAAACTAAAATATTAACAAAGAAAATCAAAATGAGAGCAATCTGGGGATTCTCATGTCTCCTTATTATAGGCTCATTTCTGTGGATCCAATTTCAGACAAAGAAAAGAGTTACAATGGAAAAGAACACAGCAGGGGAAACAATGACAAAAGAAACAGAAAAAGGGAATGGATGCAAAATCAAAGGGTCAGCATCAAAATACTCCATCTCCATAAAACAGCACTTATTATAATCTTCCATTTTTGAGAATCCCCAGCTGAGCTACGAAGCTGCTCTATCAGAAATTGGCAACTTGTGTGTACTGCAGTGCATATGCACTATTTATCCTCAGGAAAGAAATCTTTAGTTTGCATTTTAAAACATTTTAGTTTGAGGTGACTTTTCCGTCTCTCTGAGAGTCATGTTCCCAAGGAGAACTACAGGGTGTCTGCTTCTTTCCACGTTTCATTTATTTATTTATGGGTTGTTGTTTTTTTTTTTTTTTTTGGACTTTCACTAAAGGAAAAGCCCTTGGAGGTCACACTGAGAGGGTCCTTAATGGAGTGAGACTATGCGATCCTGATGTGGCAGAATAAAGGTTTTTTTGGAATTAGAATGTGGAAAGCAAATGCAAAGAGGATGGAAAATTCCATCAGAGGACAAAGAACAGCCCTGCATTGATAAGGTTTCTTCATAGTACCAGTGACAACACCCTAACTTGCACGTGTAAGCAGCAAAGAAAACTTGATTGGCTTATGTAATCCAAAGTGCAAAAATCAGGAGTGTCTGGATCAGATATTCAAATAGTGTGTTTTGGACTCTTCCTGCATTTCTGGCCAGTATTCTCCTGTATTGTTCTATTTTTAGGCAGACTCTCCCCAGTGATGGCAAAGATGACCACAAGCAGCAAAAAAATTACTTCTAACTAGTTTTAACACCTCAGTCAGAGGAGTTCACCTCCTTCTCAATAATTCTCGCAGCAGTTTTGAGACCCGGTCTAGGCTATGTGCCCAGTGATGGGTATGGATGATTCTTTAAAGGAAAACTGAAATTCTGCTATCCGAAGCAGGACAGATGAAACTGGAGCAGGTAAAACGTGCACACACACACACAACAAAACAAGCTAACCATTATGCCCTTTTGATGATCCTTTTGATTGTCAAATAAAAGCAGAAATTTTGCACTCAAATAGCCCTTAATTCTCCCTTTTGCAAATCGACTCATAATCTATGATTTTTTCCTCAGGAAAATGTCAAAGACATTACAATACACTAGGGCACCTAAGTGCTATGCCATTTTGAAACTTAGACAGAATACCAGTAGACTTGACAAGTTCTTCCTATGAGTTTGCTGACACGGTGTCCCCTAACACCCATGCTAAATCAAGCAGCAGGCTGCCATCGCTCCAAGCTAAAGAAAGGATGTGTCAGCCAATTTCTTGACAGGAATTGATAGCCTTAGGTAGGGGCCCCCTGCTCCTTTTTCTTGTGGAAGTGCCTTCATATTTCTGACCTCTTTCATGTTTCTCCCCATTTTGCTGACCATTTGGGAACCATTGTTGTTTAGATTAGTAATTCCCAAATGTTTTAAAAATGAGAACTCCTTTCTAAGATAAGAGTTTATAAATATCTCATGACAGCAGATTTCTTACATCATTACTATATTGACCAAGAAAATATATACTATCAAAGTTAGTAGAATTAAATATTATTAAAATAATTTATATTTTATTAATTGCAACAGTACTTCTTTATATGTGAAAAATTAATAGTGCATGCATATGTGTAACATGTATTATTTATTCCATCTACATAGGGATGTATAGATTTCTTGTAATAATTCCATAAACCCTTTTAGTAATTGATTCAAGAAATTGAAGACAGATGACTTTGAGTGATTCCTTTTGTAGCTCCAGTGTTTGTTTCAATCCAAAAGGCCCAGGTTTCCAAATATAAGGTTAGAGTTCTACGTCCAGTCTCCCTGTCCCTCTATTTTTCCATTTCTTTTGAATAACTAGTTCAAACTCTAATTGCAATAGAAAAAGAACCAACCAGCAGCTCGGGGAGTTGACACAAGACTCACTACAAGATGGTGAGTTAACACAGATTCCAGACCCTGAAAATGAAAGTGACAGACTCAACACGTGCACCCCAGGTTGAGGGCACCTGCCACAAGAGAAAAATGGGAAGTGTGAATGTAAGAACTGTCTTCCAAAGAATGATGATGAATCTCATCAGAGGCATAACATTTCACTTTCAATCAGGATACAAAGCTAGAAAAGAAACATTTATATGAAAAGGGAAATTTGTTTAAAAAGTAGGAATTTAACGTGAGATAATCTTAAGGTTGCATATTCAGTAGTGGAGCTGACAACTTCCTCTGGAGTTCATTACGTGGGCTCTGTGTACCACTCATCACTGTCAAGCTCTGATGATTTCCTAACCTCCCTCCTAAACCCTCCCCAACCTCACAGATGAGGCACAGTGGAGATGAGTGAACTACACAGGGAAAACCAACTCAAGATTGTAACCCTGGGCTGCATGATCTTTTAGGAGGAAAACAGCAAATAGTTTTTTTAAAATTTAACAGAAACTTAAATTTTGAATTGCTTCCCCAAATATCAAGCACTTATAATTAGGAAGTTCCAGTACTAATTTGTAGACAAGTATTCAACATTGGTAATCTGCATGGTACATTCAGCTGAAAATTGTGTAAAAAGGGGAAAAAATGAAAAGGTGGAGTTAAGTTGTATTTCTTATATACCAACTAGTGTCCTTGTGTTCAAATGATTCCTTTACTCTCAGTATCACCTCAGCCATTGGGGGATGATGATACCTAACGTTGTAATGGTTTAGAACGGGGTGACTCAGGAGGCTGAGGCCAAGAAATCCTGGTTCTGCTGGTACCCATCAGTGTAACCTTGAGCAATTTGCTCAACCTCTCTGAAATAGTTTCCTTATTTGTATAGTGCTGTAACACATTTGCAAGATAATATTAGTTTTTATGAAATAATGTAAAAACTCTTAGCAAAATGAGTGAAACATATTAACTACTAATAAATGTTGGCTCTTATTGTAGATTATGATAGGGACAAGATAACTATGGTTTTAGCAGTAATTTGAGACTTCTGCTCTCACACCAGCTAATAAGTGAACTTTGGCTTTGTCTGCTCAGATTCTTCCCTTTGCCTTATGCTGTAAGAGAATTTTGCCAAACTGATTTCTGACCTTTTTGTAAGAATAAGCAGAAGCACATTAAACAAAACCAAAGGCAGGGAAACAACAATAGCAGCAAATAAATAAACAAACAAACAAACATAGAAGCTGAGTAGACCTGCAAAATGAAGAGCTAAAAGGGTGATGTGGGGGGTGAAGGGCCACGTGATATATGATAAAAGTGTTTTGGGGGGAGTCTCTGGAGCAGCTCTGAAGTCTGAAAAACTGAGAAGGAAGTAAAAGGAACTTTTAAAGGAGTTTTACTGTGGATTACAAATGGAATCTACTTTCAGGATCTTTACAAAATGAAAGTTAACAATTTTTAGTGATGATTTTGTTTTCTGGCCTATGCTTTTTAAAGGCACATCATATGGACACTGGACCCTATGGGCTCCAGTTTGTACTTGGTTCCTGAAGCCACATTTTCTGAATTATCAAGTGTCATTTCTCTAACAGTGCTGTCACAGGTTGGCCGTGAAATGGTCACTCCTCTTCCTGGCTTCTACACGTATTGGGTGAGCTACCCTCACCACCAAGCTCTTGGCCACCAGCAACTCCCCATGATATAGCATTGGCCTCATCAAAGGAACATACAGTAGTCAGCAGTGCCATTGTAGACAGTCTTTATTGTCACTATCCCAGATCCCAAAGCTAGCCGTTGCCACATTGGAGAAAATGACTAAAGAAGGCAGAATACTACAGCTGTTCCTCAGACACCAGATTCCTTTTTGACAGTGAAGTGCTCAAGTCATCATTCAAACCATAGTTTGGAGTTAACTTCCAAAAGATACAATCAAGATTTCTCCTTGGAAACACACATCAGAAATCTTCTTTATGGATCTGTTCCAGGTCAACAGTTTTGCTCAGGATAAAACATCTATTTAGAGAGTGTTGAGTACTACTAAACACCTTAAATGTACAAAATAACCAATATGATATGGGGGGTTTACAGGGAAAAGAGATCACTTTCACATATTTCAAATATACAAGTGAGCGATCAACATAATTCATGTTTCAAACACGTAAGTCATTCCTGCTCTGACTCATGCTTCACATAACAGACTCAAGACTGGTGGTTATTTTATCAGCCTCCAAGTCACTTCTGTATAATTGATTAACCTCATTACATTTGAGTATTCAAACATTTTGCACCAATAGACAATTTTAATATCACCTACACAATTTGTTTTCAATTACCAGCCTCACTAATGGCCTCCTGAAACTAATGCTTAAGGAAATATTAGAAAGTTCCTATGTTGTCTCAGGGCTACAAACATTTTCTCTACAGTGGCAAAATGATTTGATGTTATTATACATTAAGGCTTGGGGATTTTACCTTTCCATATAAAATGTGCAAGTCAAACAACCCAAATCACCCTGTGCAACACAAGGATCTTCAAGTGCCAAGTCTATTTTCCAAACCAATAAGATCTATATGAGCTCCTAACACCAAGGTCATTGTTGTGTTTGTTGTAAATAAGTCAGTGAATAATAATAAAACACTTCTTGGCAGTAACTCAATGCAGAAGATCAGTAATGGTTGGTCTAAACCAGCTATAAATTTTATGACAGTTTTTTAATGAGGCAAAGAAAGGAAACTTTTTAGCTTTTTTTCAATCAGGGTGAAATGAAAGAAAGCAGGATAGAGATAGAAAAAGGAATCTAAGGTACTTGCTGTTTAGGAGACTAAGAGGGAAAAGAGTGAGCAAAAGTGCAAGAGAAAATAAAAACCACACAAAAGCCAAGTAAATAGCTAGAGGACATACAGCTTTAGGTTAAGGGCAGAAATTTTCAGTTGGAGTTTGTCCTTGAGGCAAGCCTGAGGAAAGATTGCTGTGCCGATGTGACCTTGGCACACACAAAGAAGGATCACAGCTTTGGCATTTGGGGTGAAATATAGGCGAGAAAGTGAGAAAGGAGTGAGAAATATATTGGGTGGAAACAGCAGATAGCAGAAGAAAAACCATATCCAAAGATAATGACCAGAGTCAAGTCATGAATATTATGGCACATTGTTCTTTGACCAATCCTGACACTGTGGGACGTCTTCTGGAAACTGGTTTGAAAATCTCTTTGGTAAATGAAGTCCTTTGCCAATTTGATGGAGAAAGTATTTTTGCTAAGGACCGTGAAAATTTATTCTGATTCAATAAGAACCCAGACAAGCCAAAGTAGAATCTAGGCTCACTATTCCAAACTAAATTAAATATTTCACTAATCCTGGTTTAGGGATCCTTGGCCAAACATAAGACCAGAATGGTGGTTTTGAAGGAAAAGTAGTGGGTAGGGGACAAATGCCCTGCGAACCTGGCCTTCATTAGTAGCTGCGTAGGTAAAGCCGGATAGATAAGAGCCTTGACAAAGGAGTGATGCAGATGACAGAGCTAATGTGTCTTTTGTGAGTCAGCAAGTGCCATTGACCCTTGAACAATATGTGTTTGAATTGCACAGGTCCACTTATATGCAATTTTTTTTCAATAAATACTGTAACTGTATTTCCTTTTTATTACAATTTTCTTAATAACATTTTCTCTAGCTTACTTTATTTTAAAAATACAGTATATAATACATGTACAAAATATGCATTAATTACTATTTACATTATCAGTAAGACTTCTGGACAACAGAAGACTATTAAGTTTTAGTGTAAGTCAAAAGTTATACACAGATTTTGACTGTGCAGGGGGTTGACACCCCTAACCTCACATTGTTCAAGGGTCAACTATAATTCTTAAAGCAAGAAGAACTGGTACTGATGCAGAAAGCAGCCAGCCCCCACAGGGCACAAACTGCCTGGCAACAAGCATCAGTGTTTAGTTAGCTTGATCTTTGATGTAAAACTGAGCTCTGTTCCCCGTGACACCCCACTAGTTTGTGTGTGTGTGTGTTCTCACAGCTGTTTCTTATCTCTGTCTTCCGCCTTTAGTGATGGCTTTACCTTTATCATCTAAAATCTTGCCTTGTCACTTTCATTGTCTTTAAAAAAGGAGGTCACAGAAACCTTGTCTTTTCTAAAAGAAACTTTTTTTCAAGGCCACAAACCTTTCTTTGTTACCTAAAGGGACCTTTTAAATTTCCCATAAGCCATTAAGAAAAACTTAGAGAACCTTATGGAAGCCCAGAGTTCCATTTTCTGTATTAATTAATTATCATTAAAATAATGGGGACTGATTTCCTACAGAAACAAGAATTCCAATAATGTTTAACTGCAGTATCTCGGTAAGTCAAAAAAAGAGAAGAATGTTCAAAATAGTGGCGAAATTGGTTAAGTACGGGGTAGTGCACACACTAAGCTATCCTTTCTCCAGAGCTCTGAAGGAAAGAGTTCAGAGCTGCTGAAAATTTGTTAATGTCCTCAGTAGGACAAAACTTAGGAGAAATAGAAATTAAAATTCTTGCTATTTAGCATTGAGAATTTTCTGTTTACAAAAGAAAATCGAAAAAAGAAGAAAGCAAAGATAAGGAAAGTGCCCTGGCTGATGTGGCTCAAAGGTCATCGGTTTGATTCCCTGTCAGAGCACCTGCCTGGGTTACAGGCCAGGTCCCCAGTTGGGGGCAAGTGGGAGGCAGCCAACTCTCTCTCCCTCTCTATGTTTCTCTCCCTCTATTTCTCCTTCCCTTCCCCTCTCTCTAAAGATAAATGAATACAAAGTTTTTAAAAAAATTTTAAAAGACAAGAAAAGAAAGAGCTAAAAAAGAAACCCAATTTAAGTAATTTATTATAATAGATAGCAATCAACTTCAACAAAAAAGATCATAAAGATATAATTGGACATAGCAAATACTTGATGTAAGAATTGTAATTTCAAAGTTTACTTGCTTGAATCCAAATCCATGTTTAAAAATATCTTGTGAAGAATTGTAAATTCTTCCCTCTGAGGCAGACACCAAGCCAGCCATATTGTTTCTGGTTTAGATTTTCTGTCACTCTGACAAAAACCCAAGAATCACTGGAGCAGGAACTAGAGGCCTTTGGTTCTTGCCTTGTATCTTCAACTAGCTGTAAACAAATACATGGAGTTACATTTTTACTAAAAGTTAACCAGATGGACTTCTGCAGGGGCATCCTTAAGAGCAATTGCTTCACTCCAGGCCAGCCTGAGGGCACACAACCTATGTAGTAGCAGAAGGGCCCCACACTTAGAAGGGCCTTGCACTTGGTTCATTGTTCTGCTGTCATCATCTTGAAATTCTTAATTTTTTTAACATGAGTCCCTGCATTTTCATTTTGCATTGGGTCCTGCAAATTTTATAGCCAATTGTACCTTAACACTGTCCAGCTCCTATTTTCTTATTGGTAAAACCGGGATTGGACAATTTCCAGCATCATTTCAGTTCTGGGGTTCAGTAACATACAAGCTTTCGGATTGTCTGGTATTTAGGGAGCACAAGTCCATGATGGCTCTGAGAAGATTTTTCTGGGATTCCATTCCCAGAATATGTTCTCATCCTGTAAATTGGTCCCTATTCCCAGATAATAGAAACTGCAGGATTTCACAGGTTGGGGGATTATATACTCCTTCTTCCTCCTTTCAAAGACAGCCTGTCATCCCAGAGCCAGCAACCAGTTATGTATTGCCATAAGAATGCCACAAACAAACCACACTGAAACTGAGAGGCTTAGAACAATGTCCATTTTTATTGCTCACAAATCCACAGTTGGCCAGCTGCTTCTGCTGATCTTAGTCAGGCCTGGCTGAGCATTGCTCTGGCTGGAGAGGGATGAGGAGAGGGAAATAATCGGAGCCACTTCTGCAGTAAACCTGCCACACTCACATGAATCAGAAGTTCTGTTTGCTGGAAATATTCCACCCAGCAACATACCATTGTGCAACCCTAAGCAAATCACAGAGTCTGTCCCTCCACTGCATCATAAATGAGGGTATCCAGTCAAGTTACCTCTGAATCCCTCTTGCTCTGACATCCTCATGGTGTATGAACCTCTTTGTTTCCACTTCAACCATGATTTCCAAGCATCTTCTTCCTCCTCTGGAGCAGATACTCATCTTTACATCTTAACAGGACAGATGGATCACAGATGGATCAAAATGATCAATTTAACCTACTATGTTCGATGTAAGCTATTTTGTCAGGCCCTGAAAAGATAACTCCTAAAATAAGAGTTCAGAATTCTCAGGAGAAGTTTAAGTTCCCAGCCATGCCAGCAATTCTTACACTATGTTGAAATGGCAAAAATGGTGAATCCTTCAGGTCCATTAGCTATGGTTCTGTGACTCCTTTGTCTCAACAGAGCAGAATGCTTTCCCATTCAAATGTTCTCTGAGCTACCCCCACCTTCCCATCAAACAGCACCAAGCACTCCGTGGCCCAAGCCAAACTGAACTGGCACAGCTCACTGCAGGCCTCTGAGCAGGGGCAGCATTCCCTGGAATAAGTGAGAGGGACAGCATATTCTTGCAGGAACCTGCAAGGTCCTGTCAGCTTTATGCTTGCTGATTTACATGGCTTTTAAAAGATGTAATCATAAAATTTCACTCCAGAATTCACTCAGCCAGTCAGATGTTTGCCCACGCTGGAAAAATTTTAATTTATCAAAGTGACTAGACAATGGTTTATTTTTTTTCCTTATTGGGATGAAACTGCTTTTTATAACTCTCAATACAGCCTTTTTCTCAGTAAGTTATCTGATAGAACTCTATATGGACCCAGATCTTGTTTTATTTTTCTTAAAAAAAAATCATTAAAACACAGATCTGCCCTTCTAATGTACAGGGTCCTCAGAAGCACTGCAGAGATGGATTGGCATTCCACAGGAGGCTCGCCAAGCACACGCAGGGGCTGCTCTTTCAGCTGGTTCAGGCCATGGGAGCTAAATTTGGTTTATCTCGTTGTGTTTTAAACTACAGACTGCTTCTTATGCTGCCAGATATGCCTTTTGTTTGTGCATTCATTTGTGTTCCACTGTCTCCAAAATAAACCTGCCTCCTCAAATCAGAAAATCTTTTACCAAGCCAAAAAAAGGAGGAGTAATGATAGAGAACCAGCTAATCTGTCTTTCACATGATAACATGCTCGTTTCCTCTTCAGTGGTTTTTGCCATTTTGCTGAATGAGTCCATGTTGGCATTAAGTTGGAGCAACACGGTGAGTTCCATGGTCTGCCCTTAAAGTGGCTTTTGAAGGTCACTGATGTTTGGCCATTGGTCACATTGCATACCTTTCAGTTAATGTGATGTTCTCCTCTGTGAGGCTTAGTGAACTGTTTCTCCAGTGATTAAACCAGAAAGTAGATGCTCCTGGAGCAGGGATATGAGGATGGATGGGTAGGGAGAATAGGAGGTCGGGGTGGCAGTTTGGCCTCGCCTTACATTTGCAAAGGTCTCATTTTTTCACTTTTTGTCTATGAATTAGGTTATGTATACAATCACAGAGATACAAAATTGAAATTGGCATTAATTGTATGCCACATTCTGCTTCTAATATACTTCAATTATTTTAAAAATAGCATATGCTTGCAATATACATATGGCAAAATGTTTACTTTATTCAAGGGAATATTTAAAATATAATGAAAACTTTGTCATCTTTATTTTGATGTGTTTATTTTTTAAGTAAATCAAGAGATTCAATTATTGGAAGTTTCTGGACTTTTTCTTAACCTCTGAGAGGATCCATTTTAGACAAATCCATTTTTTTTATTAGTAATATTTTCTAAAGAAAATCACTAGAGCAACAGAAAGTGGGTCAGCAGATGTTCCCATGTTTGGGATGGGGGTGGGGAATTGGCACCAAATCAGGTAAAATATCATCAAGTGCTTAAGTCCTAGAGAGGCGCTGGCATGGTCATGTATGAGGGAAACGACGAGGCCAAGGGCACGCCATCTGGACATGAGAGCTTCTGAGCCGCCTCAGGATTCCCTCCCTCAGCTCACCTGAGCTTTCAGGGTGTTGCTGCAGTGTTTTGACGTGGCACGTGAGATCCTCCAGAGCCTGGACCCTGACCACCGTCTAGCTCTTTCCATCTCCACTGTTTCACCCAGAACCTTTGGTTTGACCATGACACAAGACTTAAAACAATCTTAACAACAGTGTTGAACAGCTCCAGGCCTTCACACACACTGTTCCTCCTGCCTGAACCGCCTGTCCCCTCATTCCCCATAGCAACTTATTTATCACAGAAATGCTTACCCATCCTTCATCCTACCTTGGGACTCAAAGAGGACTCTGGGAATACTCCCATCAAGTACAAAGTTATAATCTTTACCTGTACTCTCCTTGAGGGAAAGGCTATATCTTAGTCATTGTTTTACAGCACAATGTATGGTGGGAGACAGATTTAATACTGAACAAATACAGGAATAAGCAAACCAAAAACCTGTTAGAAATACAGACTCTTGAGCTCCACCCTATATTTACTGAATCAGAATCTGCATTCTAACATGATCCCCAGGGGATTGGATTACAGTTTAGGAAACACTGATTTATCCAGTTTACTTTGATCTCTCACACCTATAAACATCTGAAGCATTGATTCTTCCAGGCTATGTGTTTGGCAATTATTAATGTACCTGCCCTTCATTGTGCTTCACTGATACACATGAGTGTGCATTTGTGTATGTACATGTTTGTGTATGCTCACACACTTCCATTCTTACCTCCTCACCCAGGACACCAAACAAGGACTCTTCTGGCATTCTCTCACTATGCTGCTCAGCCCTCAGCACTAGGCTATGTGCAGAGTAGGTGCTAGGTACAAATTTATACAAAAAGTCAAGAGTCACTGGGAGGGAAAAAAAGGTTTTATAAAACTCTATCATGCGTGTCTTTACAACAGAACAGCCAGTGTTAAACTAAATTTGAGGCTATTGGGAAAGACACGAAGGTGAATTACCTTGCCTAAGCCTCGAGTGAACTATGAATTCTTAGTAAACACTACTGACAGCAGTCACCAACCTGGTCCTCAGCTTCCACCACTGTCCTTGAGGAGATGCCTGGCCATCCAGATGGATCAGATTTCCTGATTTACATTCTGTTTTTAACTTCACTTCATCTTGTCATACCTAGAGATTTAGTACTTTTGGTTACTGCTCAACAACTCACATTCTTCCTGGGGACACTCAGGGAATACTTCTGTACCCCATTTCACCCCACATTCTCTGAGTTGTTCGTACTTGGCAATTTAATGATCTCAAGCACTAATTGCCAATGGAAGAAAATCAGGAGAAGACTATTTGGTTTTAGTCCTGCTGAAAACTCACCTGTATACTTTGCCTGTGTTAAGGGACACTCTTAATTTAGACCATTAATTTATTGAAAAATCAGTAGTTCCTGTCTAAAATTCTCACTTTGCCACCCGGTCCCATTCCTGCAAGTAGAACAATGCTCATCAGCATTGTGACAGCACCCTCCCAAAGCTCCATGAGGGTAACATAAACATGCCCAATCGGGGAAACTCGACCTGGTGGCCGTGCCCATGGAGTGAGGTGGTCTGCTTCTGTCACCAGACACACATTCCTGAAGGTGACAGAGTGAGAAGGTGCTGTGGCCCAGGGCACAGGTTTGCACATCTTTAAATTTGGCACAGAGACATTGTCTTACTCTGCCTTACACCGTCTTTGAAAAATTCTGTTGCCATGAGATCTTTATTAGATATTCAGAGAAAGGAAAACATTTACAATGCCGTATCAGAAAGTGGTCAGGGCCCAGAGAGAGCAGTCAATGCCAAGAGGGGTGGCAGACATCCCCCGAGCCCTGTGTCCTCAGATCCTGTCATCAGTGGGTGCATCATGCAATGGTGGGCTCATGCTAGGCAGCCAGCATCCTCATCCTCCAGCTTGTGGAAACACAAAGCATTGTTTCTTCCTGGATTTCATGTCATCAAAGATAATGGACTCACTTTTTAAAAATCCTACAGTATTGTTGTTTGATCTTGGCAAGAGCAGGAGCTTCTTATCATAATTCTAAAGATTTGAGGGGATGCTGAAGTAGGCAAACCTGGTTTAAACCCAGCTCTGGGACTAATATCTCGATGACCTCGATTGAGTGGCATAACTTTTGTGTGCGTAGGTTAAATGAGATAAATTGAATAAAGCACATTAATTTCCTGAATTGTTTAATAAGTGGTAGCTGTTTGGTATTTTTGTCTTACTGTTTGTTTGCATTTGTAATAATATAGTCTGAACTAGAAGTCAGATCCTTTAATGTTTTCTGAGAATATACTGTCTCTGTTCTGCCATACTAGGAGACTGCAAATTATATATAGTCCATGTACCAGATCCAGCCCATCACTTGTTTTATAAACCAAATTTTATTGGAACACACACAGGCTCATTTGTTTATATATGTAATCTATGACTGCTTCTGTGCTTCAGTGTCAGAATTGAGCAGCCATGTGACAGAGATCATATGACCTGCAAAACCTTAAATATTTACTATCTGTTCCTTCACAGAAAGTCTGCCTACACCTAAAGGATAAAGGGTATTCTGTAAGATCAACATAGCAACAGAAAAAAAATACCATAGCAGCAGGAACAAATTCTAAGGACAAAGATTTGACCTTATAAGGACTTAGAAATTGCCTAGACTTAGGAGTGAAAAGATAGGGTTTCAAGTTTCACCTCTGTCCTTCCTCATTGAATAACTTTAGGCAATCATTGCAACCTGAGCTTGTAAAATGGAGATACTATGAATATCCACCTTGCATATTGATAGTAAGGATTAAATTAAACAATTTATATTCAAGTCCTGTATCAATATTCAAGTCCTATAAGATTCATTCACTCATTTATTCATTCATTCCTGTGACAGACCCAGGCCAGATACAGAGGATTTAGAATGCAGAAACAGACACAGTCTTTGGCCTTATAGAGTTTATCTTCTGGCTAGGAAGACAGGCTGCTTGAAGCTAAATGTGTTTCTTAATTAGTCTCTTTGTATTCTCTTCTTATGATACCCACTTTTAGTTGTGAAAGCATACACTATAGGAAAATTCCTATACTTCATAATTCTGCTTTTGGCTCAGCCTGGGTCAGATATTAAGCTGTATATCTTTCAGCATTTAGTTGGTTATTTGCTTTTATTCAAACCATGGATTAGTGAGTCATTCAAAAGAAACACATTCACAGAGTTAGATGAGTTGTCTGGTGAATGTGACCCATGCAGAGACGCTCACAGGATGATTTAAGCCTTTGTGCATTTATAGGACAAAATTTAACCTAGCAAAATGGTGCTCTGTAAGGAAACTCACAGACCATACACAAATACACATCAATCTGGCACAGACTCATAAAAACCAACTAACGAAAGAAAATACATGCCATCAGGTATGTTTCTGTTGTTGTTTGTCTGTTTCATTTACATAGCATTACTTTTTGGAAAATTACAAAGAATAAGCAGGCAAAAATAAATTTGATTTAAAATATTCACCTCTAAATCACGTTTCAGCTGAATGACAAAGAACTGTTTATTTGTTCTAATTCTAGGTCAGTGTCCCTTGATGCTTTTATATGTCAATTTATCAAGAGTAAATTTGCATTAACTACACATCACTCCTCACTAATTTTATTAATAAATGCCATCTCCTTGAGTTTTCACTGTACTGTGGAAACACTAATAATGTGCTAAAGATTTATAATCTAGTATGAGATATACCACTAACAATTTCCCTATTAAAAGAATAGTATCAATCTCTTTAAAAAGAAAAAAAAGAAAGGATCTCTCAGATGCTGGCCATCATGCAGGCGTGTCTCCCAAGTCAGTCATCTGACTGTGGTTTTTATGCCCAGCGCACAAAAGGGGCATAGAGTATGAAAGCAGTAAATGAAAACTGGGGCTGTTGTCAAATTGTCAGCCATTGTGCTCATATTAATAACCACTGCAGCTGTCTGAGGCCCAAATTAGCATCTTTGAAACAAGCTAAACCCTTCCAGCACTATTTAGAGCCATTTCAAAGATAACAACAAAAGTTTATGTTGAGATTTTTTTTGCTAGATGGTCTTTAAAATGAAAATCTCTTAAGAAACCTAAACTACCCCCTTTTTTTAGATGTCATTATGAGATTACCTTATAAATCCTCATTTCCAATTAAACAAATATTCCAAAAGCTGCACTCATAGGCACATTAATTTATACCCACGTACTCATATGAACTTATGTAAATTCTTGTCATTTAAAGATAGAAGAGAATTTTGCCTGGGATATGTACACTTCTCACTTATCAGATACCTCAAATAAAGCAGCATTATTCCTGGTTTCTCACCATGGAATCTGAAGAGAATAATCATTTCCAGCGAGAATAACAATTCAGGTTAAAGCTAATGAATGTATGTCTGAATTTCCTGGGTGAGGAAGAGGACCAGTATCCCTCCAAAGGAACTACTCCACGTTAACTACAGAAAAAAAACAATGAGTCCATCTTGGGACTGGAGAAAATATGTGACTTGATACAGAGGAGCTGGCAATGAGTAGTCAGCCATTGTGTCAACTGCCCAGAGGGGTCTGACAGCACCGACCTCAAGATCGATGGCCTGTTGGGTCTTACACGGAGGAAATGCTGTGTCTCTGAAACTTGCTCCGTTTCTGAAACTTGCTCCTGAAATGAGCTTCCTGAATAGAACAGTCATAAGACACAACACAATACCTGGGAGCAAATGAATTTACTTATCAAATTAGGAGTGACAGTGAATATTTTATTTAAATGGCAAGTCCATTCACCCTCTGACTGTTTCGATTTAACTTTTCAAAGTCCTAAGTAACTAACTAGATGGAGATGCTATCTCATTATTCCCTTTGGATTTACACTATTGAGAAACACCAGATCTACTCTTAGGAAGTCTGAAGTCCTGGGTTTGAATGTTGGCTCTGCCCTTATTACCCTGTCTACCTCATTTGGGCACTAGAACAAGGGATAATATGTACACAGGAGTGGGCAAAAGTAGGTGTACAGTTATGAATACATGAAATGCAGAGTTAATAAAGCTATCGTAATAGTCATAACCTGCATGTCTTTTTTCCATATGAATAACTGTAAATCTACTTATGCCCACCCCTGAATAAAAGCATTTTGAAGACTGTAGAGTATAAATCTATTTAATAGACAAACATTTATTAACTCTCTACTATGTTCCAGGTATAGCTTAACATCCCATCCCTAGAACAATGCTATGAGATAAATATGAAGAAAATGGGTCTAATAAAGTTATGTAACTTGACCCAATTCCAACATGATATGAAAAGTTGAGATTTAATTTGGGACTTTTCAGTCCAAGTCTAGGTCCACCTGTTTCTATTTGAATTCTAAATTTACATGTACATATTTTAATAAGTGCTAAGACTTAAATGTCTTATATAAAATTAGAAGGTAGCTTGAATGCTTTAACTCAAGGGGCCTTAACCTTCTTGTGTGGGAGAAGCTTCTGTTCACTTCCTTGAAACCTGGAGGGATGCTGCTCTCAGGGAGCCAGTGAGCAGAACAGCAGTGAGGACAGTGCTGCTCCTGCATGACGCTCCCCGGAATTTCCTACCTGAGGGGACAGAACAGCAATGAAGAAGATGGTGGTAACGACTAGCTTGAAAGGCAACCACGTAGGCCACAAACTTCATTATGAGCTACACATTTCTTAACTGGGGAGGCCTGACTTTCTGCAAGGAAGTGCAGGCTGTGAGAATTTTACAGAATACTGGTGGGAAATGTTTTTGTGTGGGACCTTTCCTTGGGATCCCTTAAACCTCCATATATAAGAAACACTCAGATCTTACCAAGTAATGCCAACATGGTTACAACCTAAAACTTTTGAGTATATTTATCCCATTCAACTCATGTAGGCATAAGTGAGGGTGCTTACTTATATATATTCCCTTGTTCCCAAATAATAACTTTCCTTTTTATTTGCCAACAGACAGTGATATTTTTAGATTCATATGTATGACTCTAAGGCCATAGAGGAATATGAGTGAAGTAATTGTGTCTAGTAGCATGAATCAATGGCAGAACCAACCTTACTCTAAGCCCTCTATTTGCATTAGGAGAGGCCCCAACCTACATAACAGCCCTGACGACTTCTTCTTAACAGTTGGCATGGGCTGTTGTTGGGAAGGGGAACACTGCCATGCAAATTGGCTCCTTTCTTTATAACGCTGGTTCCACAGCCAGAGTCAATCTATTTGGATTGCCTTTACAGCCATTCATTGAATTGCTTTTTATGGTGTCCATCTCTGGGGAACTTCCCTTACATCATTTATAAATGAGGGGAGAAAAGATAATTCTGGATCATTCCCCTGTAGGGTGGAGCTGGAAAGTGATAAAACAACATCTGTTCATTCTGAAACAGAAGAATTTTACATATTGTACAGAAACAATGTATTTGGACTGCAGACAGTAAAGGAATTAAGTCCTGAATCCTCTTTCACCCTTTCTAACCCTATAGCATCTCCCTTAAATACAGGAACAAAATCTACAGTGTGCACATGAAGATTCCCATAAAAAAGAACTGCTGTGGCATCCCATGATGCCACAGGAGCCACCTTTGAGCACTAGAGGAGGGAAGGAGACATGTCCAGGTACAGCCATGTGTGGGAGACAGTAGGAATTCTCAGTGATGATAATCTGCCTCAATCCAATTTAGAGCCTTAAGATTCCGCAGCCCCCTGATTTTGATATCTGTTGCTCCTGATTTCACTTTCTTCTTATGTCTACTTCTCCTCTGTACATTCTTATCTCTATGACCTAATTCTAGATTCTGGCCACCTTCTCCTAAAGGCTCTCTTCACTGACAATTTGAAATTACAATTGTCCACTTAAAATATATCATGCTTACATTTCCCAGTGGAAATAAAAGCTCATTGAGTAAGAACTCAGTCTATACCTAATCAATGGCCAAATAGCAAAGATATTTCCTTGTTTTGAATATTTACATGGACTTAAAAATAGCTGGATTGGAACTAGATTTGGGGAGTTTTCTTAAAATAATTTCTTCTTAACAGAAAAATATATAGATCAAAATGTTCCCAAGAAATCCCAAGAGGTCACTTATTCTGCCTCTCCAGAATTCTGTGCTTTCTCGCAGATATCCAGGTTCTGGGAACAGAACAGATTGATGGTTATGCGAAGCCAAATAACTTCTTGTTATTTTGTCAAGTAAGTATTCCAATGTGGGGGTAGGGAAAGGAGCTCCAAAATGAGCTGTCTTTATGCATCCTTTGATCGCTACTTCTCTTTTCTCTACAGACTGGCCGTTTGCTCCCAGGGCATCTGTCTTGTCAGTGTAATTTAATGGCCATCAGTCTGGTGACAAAGAAAGTGATGAGGTGTCACCATCCCTTGCTCCTCAACTATACTTTTACCAAGTGGAAGTACAACTCTGAAAAAATTACTGTAGATCTGTAAATGAAGAGGTGGAAAAAAGTGTGGCCACTGCCAGTATGATGGATAAAATAGGTTTAACCAAAATGAAGGTGGCTTTGCACAAGGTGTCTATAATAGGTGAATAGTATTTCCCAAAAAACGTGTTGGTGTATCAACCCCTAGTACCTGTGAATGTGACTGTCTTTCTGTTTGCCTCTCTCTTTCTCTCCATCTTAGCCTGATGAGAGGGTCTCTGCAGATGTAATCAAGATGAAATCATACTGGATTAAAATGGGCCCTAAATCCAATGACTGATGTCATCGATGAGCTTAATTCTGCGTGCCCAACTCAGCTAGGTTTGCCATTGAAAAGTGAATGCAGTTGGGTTTTGATTTTCATGTAAAGTCTTCTTCCCCCACGATTTCATGGGGTTGTTTTTGCAAAATCCAAGCAGCCTACACAAGTTCCTTTGCTTAGTCCAAGTCTCCTTGGTGATGGAACCACTTGTTCCATCGCCCTTTGCCAGTCAGCAAATGATCCCTACCTGCTCCCTAATTAATTGTAATTTAAATGGATCTTTTAATAAATCTGAACTTTCAAACTTAAAGTTTGTGTAAAAACCCACTCAGTGTTATAAACCTCTGAAGATTTTTAGGTCCTGTGCTCAAAGATTCTGGAGCGAAGAATTAAACATTTCCCTTTCATTTCCATCCCCTTTGTACTTTACATTTCTCAGGCAGATTTTCCTTTTCAATGATTCCTTCTCTTTCTGTTTGCCTCTCTCTTTCCCTCCCCCATCTTAAGCCTGATGAGAAACCCAAATGAGTGTGTCATAGGGATGCTCCCAGTGGTGACAATGGACATGTTGGACATGTACACCCACCAAGGCTCAGAAGCTCTCTGCAAAGGGTTTTCGTACTTTTACCCCGTCCCTCCTCCCACCTGTATCAGAATCTAATGCATCTTAGACTACAAGGAAGGCACGCATTATGCTTTCAGCCAGCCATTGTCCCCAGGCCTAACTTCTGGGGTCCTGGTTCTGACATTTTGAGGACGTGTCTCTTAATCTGTGTCTGTGTTGCTCGCTATACAATTTCTTGTACAAACAGACCTAAAAGTTTTCTATTTATATCTCCTTAAGATCTTCCAGGAACATTCCTGACTATGACATACAACTGTCTTTTTCATCCTTTTGTTTTCACTCTCAGGGACGTACAATAAAGGCAAGTCACAATCTCTTCACTCTGCCTGTCTAAAATTTAATGAGTTATCCTTATAATGAATTATTCTTTATTATAATGAATTTAACTGGAGAAGGAACTCACCACTCCTAGTCCCTCTCATTTTCCTGACAATTTTTTGAGATTTTGCCAAAAACAAAAGAGACCTTGTTGCTGTGCAGTGGTCAAAACAGCTAACATTTAAAACTAACTACTTCTAATTGTTAATAGCTGCACAGCATTTCATTATATGCATTTACCAAGTTCAGTTAACCAGCACCAAACTGACAGACAGTTGTTTCAGTCTCTTACTCCCATAAACAATAATGAAATGAATGTTTCTACATATGCTATCTATATGTGTTGGTGTACCTGTAGGAGCACTTTGATGTTGAATTTCTGAGATGGAGGGTATATGACTTCATAATTTTGAAATTGCCTTCCACAGAGTTGCACCAATCACTCTCCTACCACTGTCTGTCCGATATGGACTATTCGTCATATCTCGCTAATGCAATGAAGTATCATACTAGTTTATCTTTGCCATTCTGACTGGTGAAGGTGGAATATCACTGTGGTCTTAATTTGCATTTCTCTAGTGGTCAGTGAGATTGGACATCATTTCATATGTTTGATAATACTTTATTTTCCTATGAACTATTTATTTCTCTTTTCCAACTTTTTCCCATCAAATTCTTATTGTCTCATATTTACTTATATTTAATCAACTAAGAAAATGAATCTGCTGTCTATGATATATGATGCAAATACTTTTTCTTAGATGTCCATTTAATATTATCTGTGCTGTTCTTTCTTGCAGATTAAGGATTTATTTCAATAAATATATTGATAGTTTTTTTGATTTCTGGATTTTTATGTCATACCTAGAAAAACCTTCCTCTCTCTAGCACTTACCTCTCTGATTTCTTTCTTTTCCTACTTAAAAAAAAATGCTTAATGAATGAAGTCCCTTTTCCCCAGTGATAATTATGTATGCCACTATTATTATATACTAAATATGTATTTATATCTACTTCTCTCTGTGCCTTAGACCATTAATTGGTCTATTTTAATTACTATCTTTTCTTAATTTATTATCTGATAGGACTAGCCCTAACTCATTATTACTCTTCTATTTCATAATTTTTGTGGCCATTACTGCTTCCTAATTTTCCATATGAATTTAGCATAAGCTTATCTGTTCTAAAAATAAATTCTGAAGGTATTTTTTATTTAATTTTATTTTATTTTTCAAATACAGTATACAGTCAGTATTATTGTGTACTAGTGTCAGAGTTTTAGGTGTACAGCATAGTGGTTAGGTAATTACATACTTTACAAAGTGTTCCCCCAAACCTGAAGGTATTTGGTCATGATTAAATTACATTAAAGGATATCATAAGTGTGTTTATGATGAATCATTACCAAAACATGGTATTTTTATTTGTTAAGTCATATTTTGTATCATGCATCACCATTTAAAAATGTTCTTCACACAAATCTTGCAGATTTCTTGTTTAAGCCTAGTTTTTATTTATTTCATAGGTTTGATGTCTTTTTCTCTTTGATGTTTTGAAAGATATCTTTTCTTCCCTTATAAAATTTAACTTGCTGGGATTCATATATATAAAACTTATTGTTTTATATGTCAAATTTATATTCAGTGTTTAGTATTTTCCAGGAAAGACCAATGGCCCCAAGTAACAGCAGTATGAAAAGTCACTCAGGGAGTGGGAAAAAAAGGATCCAGACATTTTTTTGCCAACTCATATTAATATCAGCTTTCTCATTTCCACCTTGAGTCTTAAAAGGTATTATTTTAAGATCAAGGAAAGGAAATTCAGACAGGGACCATATTGACAAACTGAATTTATGATTGGTTCCAAAGGGTATAGATAAAATTATAGATTATAGCTCAATAATTGAAAAAAATTAATGCAATGTGCTTAGCCTTGCATTTCAAGTCTCCTCTTGGAGGATATAGCTGTCTGACTGACTCACCTCATAATGCTCCTGAGCATCCCGACCTGACCTCCCACACCAGTCATGGCCATCTCCACCCCGTGACTGACATTCCACCACTGCCTGCCATGCCTACAAAGTTGAACTTCCATACCACTACTCATGATCCCTTGCCTGGAATGCCATCCTGCTTTGCCTTGTCAATTCTAAATCTTACCCTCTCACTGAAGGCAGTGTCTCCTCTATGAAGCAGGCATGTGCTATCACTGTCTACAGTCTTCTCTCTGACATTACTTATTAATAGAAGCATTTGTCTGTAAATAATTGCCATATTTTGGAGTCAGACATCTCAGTCTTCAAGTTCCAGCTATGCCACTTACTGATTCTATCATCTTAGATAAGTTCATTACCTTCTTGGAGCCTTGGATTTCTATGTATGGTAACAATAGTAATATGTAACTCACTTCTCACCCATGGCTATTATCAGAATGAATAGACTGAAGTAATAACCAAACATCAAATATCAAGTGTAAGGAACCACAGACTAAAACATCACTCTATAAGGAGAAAGAAACAGAACCCTTTCCTCTCATTCTTGGAGGTTCCATAAGTGGGGAGAAAGAGAAGAGTAGCTGATCTCTCTTGTTATTCGGCTGATACTGTCAGTCAGGCAGAAGGCTGTCCTATCCTGCTGGAATATCAAACAGGCTGTATCACAAGTGCCAACACTAACAGATAATGAATGTCTGCCCACATTCCATGATGAGGAGCCTGAGGACCCATCTGGGTAGAGAGAGCAGATGGCTGCACTCAGCAATGGCTGCATGAGCATGAGAAGCAGAATTAATGTCACATGTCTGTTTTTCTGCCCTCAGCTTTGGGGATGCCATCATGGGAAAGCAAGGAGTTGACCTGCTACCACTATTGACCCAGTGATTTTTTTTTCCAGTTTTTTTCTGTTGCCATTAGACTGATCATGTCTTAGACTGGATTTGAGTTACACTTGTTCTTTCAGTATCTGACTAGAAATATAGAGCCACCCCTTTGGGCACACTTCAGTCAGGTAAACAATGATCTATGTTCTTACATTGTGTGGGGCACTGTGTGCTGGGGGCACAGGAAAACCAAGAGCATTTATTGAGTACCTCCCTCACATTAGGCACTATGGCAGGCATGTGTGAGCCTTTCCATTTCATCCTCAAAAACTCCACAAAGCAGGTATCACTCTGCCCATTTTACAGATGAGGAAACTGAAATTATTGAAGTCAAATATGTTGCTCTTTATTATTTTTTATTTTTTATTGCTGTTTAGTTACAGTTGTCCCCATTTTTCTCCTATTACTCCCCCTTGTCTTCCCCACCACCCACCTCCTACCTCCCACATTCAATCCTCCTCCCACCCCATTGTCTTTGTCCATGGGTCCTTTATACATGTTCCTTAACTTGATCCTTCCCCTCCTTTCTCCTGAATCATGTGCCACCCTCAAGGGGCCTCTGAGTGTGCTGTCCCCACTCATCCACTGCACACTCAAAAAGCTCATTGATTTTCGGGGCAGCAGCCATACAAATCTTCTACCTGCTAATAACACAGTGATTCCATAGGCTGAAACTATTCAGATCCTCCAATTAGGAGTCTTAGTAATATTTGTCTTCACATAGGAGAGAGAGACTGTCAGCCCAGAACAGATCTTGGGAACTTTACAAGATTCCCTGATGATCTAAATTGATACTATAGGAGCTGCCAACGGTTATTTTATTTATGGCACTCTGGATCTCAGTTCCCTTCATTTCATCATTCCCAATTAAGCTTATGTATGCTCACAAAGCATCATTACACAATTTAATGACAGAGTATTTTGAATTAATTATACGCCAACATTTTATAACATATTTTAGTTTCCTCACTAACATTGGAGCTGCTTTTTATAGATGCACAAATGAGGGTAGCTATGTTATTGAAGTTCCATTTCTGAGAATTATCCCCTACTTAAGGTAAAATGTACATGCTTCATATGTATATTTTTAGAATTCCATGATTTAATATGACCGACTTACTGTCAGCAAATATTTAACTGGAAGAGAAGCCTGCACATCTCTACCTCATAAAGCTGAGTAGCCTGAATAAATTAAACTATATTCAGACATTTATTAATTAGTTTCCTATGCTAGTTATTGGTGATGGATGAGGTTAAAGGTAGATCATCATTCCTCAATGGCCACAACTACATTTGAGGCAGAGAGGTTATTAAGGCTCTGAAAAAACAGAGGGATTTGTATTTTAGCTGGAGTTAATATGGGATGAATCAAGTTAGAAAAATACTCAGCTCTCCCTGAGGCAAATGAGGTTACCATGACCTCTTCCAAGGTGCTAAGTGTTTCCTGAAAGTATAATTTTATGTAACATTTTATTACATTTTACTCCCAGAGTGCTTTTCTCTCATAAGACTGTGAAAGCAGGTTTCCCTCTTCCTTCTATGCTGTCCCCTCCAGCTCCATTTCTGGGGTCTAATCCCATATCTCAAGTATCCACTGTTCTAATACTCTCCACACTCACTCCCAAACTACCTACCTTCTACCTCCAGCCTCCCCACCCTCCACCACTCACAGTTTCCCATCCTCTACTATACATTCCCCCACTTCCACCATCCCAGCCTCAGCCCTCAAGTTCCAACACCCTAGCCTCCCCAACTTTCACCACTCAACCTCCCTGCCCTCCTCTCTCCCCAGCCATTCCATCTTCTATCACCCCCAGTTTCTCCCCTTCCATCATCCATAGACTCCCCAACCTCCACCATTTCTAGCCTCCCCAGTCTTCACCCCTCAGGCTTCACTTTCATAGCTTTCTCACCTTCCAGCCCCCCATCTTCCTACCCTCCACCTCCCCAACAGCTTCCCCACCCTCCACCAATCCCAGATTCCTGCCCTTCATTCCCTGTGCCTCCCTACCCTTCACCCACTAG
Source organism: Trachops cirrhosus (assembly GCA_028533065.1). Lineage (NCBI taxonomy): Eukaryota > Metazoa > Chordata > Mammalia > Chiroptera > Phyllostomidae > Trachops > Trachops cirrhosus. The sequence goes on from CM052542.1 coordinate 120,643,810, forward strand.
CTACCCTGCCTGCTTTCCTAGAACTGCTTCACTGAGGTTTGACTTTTATGCATCGTCATGCCACCATGAAAACTTACCTGCCTTATATCCTATTCTATCAGAGTTCTCCTTTCTAATAGAAAATCTTATCAACAAGTTAATACTAAGTATAGATGGCTGGTGATAGGTCAATATGTTACATTTCAATAAATAATTTTAAATAAAAAATATACACTGATTATATGAAATACAATACTTGCTTTAGAGGAAAGCAAAAGTAGATGAGGGGTCAGTTGTCGTGTCCTTCTCTCTTATTTTTTTCTGGTTGAAATAACATCATGCAATGAAGTCATCCACTCAGTCTTGGCTTCAAATGAATTTGACTCTTCAAAATTAAATCTGCCTCGAAAGGACAATGGTCAACTACCAGTGAGCTTGTTTCAAAGACTGTGCTGCCAATTCTATAGATAAATTCCAAAAGAGATAGCTTTTAATTAAAAGAGCATAGACTTCGGCACACTTGGATCAATATGGGCTCAAATCTAAGCTTGCCAGATGGCTAATATCAGGAAACTTAGCAAATATTTCCAACTCGGATTCCGTATATGCATAAAGGAGATAAAATCACCTACCTTATAGATTAAATAGATCTGATTAAATGGCAGATAGAATATTTTAAACAAAGGTAGCATCTTAAATAAGTGTAAAGTTTCCCAAGAGTGAACCTTCTATTCCACAGTATTTCCTTGTGTGGCCATTCACACAATAAAAAAGTGGTATTCTTTATAGCTATGCCTCCCACAGGTGGCCAAAGATCAATATGTTGGCAATCTACCACTTAACTGCACATTTAAAAAATCATAAATTCATCTGAAACCCTCCATAGAGCAAAACAGCTGGTCTGTGGAATTTTTTGAGCTTACCAATATCATATATTGGGGCTGGAAGGGAGCAAGAGGATGCCACCCATAGCACTAGAATGCCTGCATTCCAGCTCTGCCCTCCTCAGTGAATTGCGAAATGGGCAGTTCTAGGCTTTCAAGTAGGAACCATACTCTCTCTACAGACAGATCAATGTCAGATTACTGTGATCTCTACTTGTGCTGAGTGAACAATTTAGGCTTGGAGCTTTTGGACACATTTTCAGTGACCATATGAGGGCTAACATCTCCTAAAGACTTTATGTGTGTGTGTTGGGGTGGAGGGAATGGAGGCCTGCTTTTCCAAGGCATAGTCCTGCTCTGCATATGGTACTATTTGGAGAGTTTACTTGTAGTCGGTGAAATCTGTCTGAATTCCATTTCACCCCCTTGTTACTTGGGGTCAAGTACTGAAAATTCTTAAAGCTCAGTTTCCACATTGGGAGAGTAACTATCTCATCATAGGCTGTTTTGAAAATGACAGATTGATTAGGGGTTTTGAGGGCAAAATGAACCTGTTTGAAGCAGGGAATACAGTCCCTGGCAGATAAAAAAACTCAGCAAATTCTGCTTTCCTTCTTTCATCTAGCCCTAATCTCATATTCAAGATTGATTTTATCTTTAGCTAAGTAAATTTCCATCTATTGATATAATCTTACAAGTAACAAGAAATTCCCAGAAAGGCAAATAGTCCCAAAAAACACGACCAATTTGTTGATTTCTTCCAACAGAGCCTCCTCTGACTCACTCACTTATTTCATGTACAGCCTGTGTCCCCTTTTGAGGGACATCTTCCCTGACCATCCTATCCAAAATAGCCCCTCCATAGTGCTCTTTATCCCCTTCCTCTGCTTATTGCTCATATAGTACTTATCGCTACTTGAAATTATATTGTACCTGTTTTTGTTGATTCCCTGCCTCCCCCCACTAATATGTAGGCTCAGTAATGGCAAAGCATTTGCCCATCTTGTTCACTACCGTTCTCCCAGCCCAGCATTTAGAACAGTGTCTGGACACATTTGACGGGTACTCAATATGTATTGGCTGAATAAATGAATAAAGGATGTTTTAAATTCCATAACCAGTCTTAATTTCCCTCCCTTAATGCTTATAATATATGAATAATATAATTTAATCTTCTGAACACCCTCTTTGAGGTAGGAGCAATTATGATCCCCTAATATAAGTGAGAAAATGAAAGTTTATAGATTAAGTAACTTGCCCCAACACAGAAGTGTGGTTGGGATTCATTCTGGGTTATATAGACTATAGAATATTCTACATCTCTAATCTCTCCCTACCCTCTCCTGCTTCTACACTTAAATTCTACTGTATTTTGAACTGCCTCTCTACTTCACGTCAAAAACAAATACTTCTGGGGATGGGTAATACCAAATTGTTGTTAGTCATTTACCTGCCTTGGTGCACCTCAGCTAGAAAATAGGGTTGAGGAAAAAGGAAGCAGAGTCTGAAGGTCCGAGGACCTGAGACAGGAAATCTTAGAACAACGATACCGGTATGTAAGACTAGGGATCTGTTGCAGAACTCTTCCAAATGTACTCTACTTTGTAAACATCGCACACCCAGAGCTCTCTTCCTCCTTAACACTGAGATGTGTTCCCTATGCAACTGAGCATCACCAAGACAGCACAGGTCTGGGGATTGATGGTTTGACAGCATTTCCTTCAGTGTAAAAGAAGTCAATCAGACACAAGATAAGAAATTGCCAGAGGTTTTTTTCACTTTTTTTCCTCCAGTGTCATTTCTTTCTGCATTAGTGAGAGTCCAGGAAAAGGTGCTGGCTGGTTGGATTTTATTATCACTTTGCAGTCACAATACTCAGTAGTTCTCCATAGGCCACATAGTTCTCTGTAGACCACAGCCAGCATGTCACTGTTATCACAGCAGACAGGAGACAGATGTTCACCAAAAAGAAAGAACAAAAATAGCAAGGTGAGTAAGGAGGAAGGCTGCTTCCATGTTGTAATTTGAGAGGTACCACAAGCTACCTGTTTCGAAATATCAGTCTTAAGTCTTTGTTTGAGATTTGACCATTAGTGTCACTTCACTTCCAGGAAGAGATTGTCTCCAGAAGTCTCCCTTGCTTGAGAGGGTGGGAAGGGCACATTAAGCTTGGATTTGCTAGCTGTCGCCATAGCAACTGTAAGCAAGGCGCTGTGGGGAATGAAACATCAGGCAGGTAAGTTTTGATGAGGAAGAAACAGGACAGGGTGAATAGAGGCTAGCCAAGGTGGCACCATAACTGATCGCCCTGGGTAGCCATGAGGCAGTTATCTATAAAACAAAAAAATTACTCCTCGTTTTAGTCAGATACAACCTGAAATTTCTCCATCACAAAGTTAGGCATTATTCACCTTAAAATGGTTGGTTTTTACAAAAAGCCAAACCTTCAAATAAAAGTTTCCAATGCAAAAACAAATCTTATAAACATAATATCTTAGAGCAAGGAGAATTCTTAAAGGTCTTCCAAGTCTGTCCCCTTCTCTCACAAAAGAGTGCTGAGAGCCAGAGAGGTTAATTATGTCCTCTAACCACCTAATGACTCTGTCATTTCTAATTACTGCTAGGAAAAAACCCAGGAATTCCCAGTGCCCTCCATTTGTGTGCATTGAAAAATCAGTTTGCATATCAGCAGGAAATGTCAGCACCAAGGCCAAGGATGTTTAATTTGTTCATAATAAAAATAATAAGACCTAACACGTATTGAGTACTCATAACGTGCGAGGCATGGGGCTAAGTGCTTTACAATCTGTTTCTCACTTAACCTCCAAATAGTCCTGTAAGGTTTGTTTATCCCATTTTACAGATGAGAACATCAGAGTTGAAAGAAGCTAGGTAACTTGTTTACCTTCAGACAACTAGAAAGGGACAGACTCAGGGTCTGACTCAACTTGCACTCCTTACTGTAGTACTAAATCATATCTCCTGGCTATTTCCATGTCTCACTTCCCTAAAGAAAACCAGGGATCGATAATCAGCTATACTTATGAGCTTAATGCCTCCCTTTGACAACCAGAGCCATCCCCAAAGAAAGTGATCCAATTATCGCCAACTAACCATATTCTCCAAGAATCTACTTCTTAAAAAATATTTTTGATAATTATGTAAATCATGTTCAATATGCAACATTTTAAAACACAGGCAAAGATAAAGGAGAAAATTAAAATCTGTAATTACACCAAAAAATGGCATGCAGGGAAATCTATTTTTTCTTCCATTTTAAAGACCACTGTATTTGTATTTTTTCCAAAAATCAGCAATAACCTTTTACATGTGTCATTTAGCTGTAGGCGAATTCATGTAGTGAACAACCACCATCGAAGATTATTTACTCTTTAGACCCTTCATGTATTCAAATGAGATCTATTGCTTGGACGTCTACTCTGTACCAGGTGCTCTGCCAGTTGCTAGAAGTCCCTGAAGGCTTAAGGCAGGCCCTGTTCCTGGCCTCATGGAACCTATAGCCTAATTCACTGAAAGTTTTTAATGTGTTTCACCTTAACTAGCCTCAAAAGGTGCAGACACTTCTAGTCCATATGCCCGCTTGAAATAATTATTTTCATCATGATAGATGGAGGGCTGATATAATGATAAGTCTCATAGCCTCATAACTGACACAAAACAATAAAACATTATTTAAAATTGTGGGTACGATACCATATCATGGCAAACATAGCTCACAGGCTGGGATTTTAGGGATTTACCACCTTAAGATTCCTCCTATTCAGGACGTAAATATTCCCTTGGTACTAAACTGGTAGACTTACATGTAGAGGGATTAGTAATGGGCTCCTGCGCTTGGAATTCCTGCAACATAGACAAAATTTGCCATTAGTTAAACACTGCAGAGGTTGGTTGAAATGTTCGACCAATACTCATTAATAACACATGATGGGGTCTACTCTCCCAAGAACAACTGTTTACTGGAGTGAGGCTTCAGGAAGCCTGAAACCTGTGGGGATGGAGGAGACATTTCGTAAGTCAGCCAGGAGCTCTGTCTTAGGTTTCTATTTCTGCTATGACAAATTGACATAAGTTTATTGGCTTAAACCAATACGCATTTATTCTCTTACAGTTCTAGAGGTCAGAAGTCTAAAATGAGTCTGCAGGACTGTGTTCCATCTAGAGGCTGTAGCAGAGAATCTTTCTTGCCTTTTCCAGCTCCCAGAGGCTGCCCACATTCCATGGTTCACGGCTCCAGTCACTCTGACCTTTGCCTTCATTATCATATCCCCTTTATCAACTGTGGTCTTTCTGCTTCCCTTTTACAAACACCCCCTGCTTGCTTTGGGTCCACTCAGGTAATCCAGATAATTTCATCTCAAGAACCTTAATTACATCAGCAAAGTCCATTTTATTACTTACAAGGACCAGGGGTTAGGATGTAGATGTCTTTTGTGGGGGTGGGGGGATGGCGGGGGGGGGGCGTTCGTTTAGCTTACCATAGGCTCTAAAGATAACTTTAAGTATTTCACATTTGTGTTGGGCTTGGGCTATGTTCCAAAAGGATTCGTGTCACCCCCACAATCTTTTCTCTCTCGCCTTTCGACAATCCTCCTGTCCTTCCACTCAGCTCTGTCTGGATTCAAGGTCTGAATCCAGGCATTTTGGGGGGGCTCTTGCATCTTCCCACAGACAGCAAGACATTGGTGTCAGGGTTCCATTCCAGCTACTCTTCCGTATTTATTTCATAAATAAGCATTATTAGTGCTTGAGAAGCTCAAAACTACTTTTAAAAACTTAGTCACTGAACATTTATTTTAGCCATTTAATTGCAAATATGTGGTTGTTCCATTTGGGAAGATGAGGTCTGTTTAATTTTCAGAGGATGAATCTAAGTACAAAGGTCTGTTTTCTCTGATATAAGGTCTATAGGTATTTTGGTAACTGAGACGAGCCAGTAGAAGAGCATTTCAGTGTGAATTGAATCATGTAGTTGGTCAATTCTGTAGGACCCAGATGATCTAGAAAAAAATATACCATTGCTGACTTTTTTGCCTTCTGTTTTTGGTTGAAAGCTCCTTCGCAGGAGTCTAAAGTGAAGATCATTACACTGATATTATTACATACATGTCAGTGGTGGTGGTTTCCCTTTGCAGAAGGGAAAGCACTGGAAGCAGAGATGACAAATAGGAAGCACACATACTTCCCTAACCAGTCCTCACCTAAAACAGGCATCACTAATCAATCAAACCCTGTTCTTCCTCCACTCATCCTGGATATGGCCATAAAGCCCTTCCCAACTGAATGCTCCAGCCAGCCACTGCCACTAAACTAGACTTGGCAAACGAATGGAGCTCTATCTTATGTTCCTGCATTGTAGAGTCAATGCCCTCCTGTTTCCAGACATTAAGGAAAATTCCTCCTACTGCAAGCAAGCAATAAAACACTCCGATGCCTAGAACACCGCTTTGAGCTCATTTCTGGAGCTGAAAAAATCCTGACAGAGACTGATTTGAAAGTGAAGCAGATGATTCCATCTCCCTATTTTCTGTTTGGAGACCTTGGGGTCGGGGCGAGGTGGGCTCCTACCTTACTGACTCTAGCTCCTCCTCAGAAATACTGGAGAATGGGGCTTCTTCCCCCTTTCTTTCTATAGTACTTCTGTGCTTTGAATTCCTGCATTAAGTGAGAACCCGAGCCCCCAGTTTTTGCTTTTTCTTCCTTAATTATGTGGCTCTCTTCCTCTTTCCTCAAACCGGATTCCTGCTGGGCCCCCAAGAGCACCCTCCCCCAGGGAGTACTTGACAGTATTGTCAAACTCTTCAAAGGCAAGGAGGGGAAAGAAACACAAGCTCATCCATCTCTGTCTCTTTTTTTCACCTTCTGGTTTCCACTCACAATAAGCAGCCTTAGAGGTTATCAAACACCCCAGCATGCTTTGACAGCTATTCATCCATAAAGGCTCTGATTGCCTGGCATAATTGCGGACTGTACTCCTACTCCATGAACATGGCCCCTCAATTCCTCTCAGGCACTGGCTTGCTTTTACACCAGGGCTTGCTAGGGAAGAGGAAAAACCCAGCTCATTCAAACAGCTCAGTGACAGGTGAGCCAGCTACGTCAGAACTTGGGAGGGGGAAAAAACCAGCATGGGCAACTCTGTGCTTGCTTTTTATTAAGAGAAAATGATGCAGATGTGTTCCCAAAATTTTAGCTAAGATCACAGGGAGATTTTTTGTTGTGGACCAAGGCCATCTGGAGCCTGCAAAATCCTGGGAGAGCCTGAATCAAACGAGCAGATCTTTTCAGTCTCCTGATTTCAAGTAATGCCTTTTGCAGCTCTAATCAATAATCCAGCTGCATGTTGTGCAGCAAAGCACATTCATCCAAGTTTCGTGTCTGAGTCGCTGCCTTCAGAGGGGGCTTTTCAGCATGGTTACAAGCTGGCTGATTAGCCTTCTTTGCAGGGTTTTGGGAACACCCACCTGAGAGCAAGCTGTGCAGCAGCCTGCTGAGTCACACCCCGCGCCCAGGAGGCTAGCGGGCTTCGGAGACGGGGTCTCAAAGGCACAGCCACTGCCGATCCCCTACCCCCTTTGCCCCACGCTGGAAAGGAGCCGAGACAGGGAAAACAGCCAGCAACCGCTGAGCCGAGAGTCCCTGCACGGCGGAGGCTGTGAACCTCTGTCAGGGAAGCTTAAGGGTTTGCTGAGTGGGCAGGCTGAGAAGGACTTCCCAGGCAGGGCGACGTGTGACTCAGCAGAAGCCAGTGGCAGAGCCCTCTGGCGGGAGGGAGCTCCGAGCCTCGGGCCCTGTCCACCGACGTTTCCTGGACTCATTGTTGGCATTTAGAAAAACACGGAGGCTAGATATATTTTTTTAATTAATTGCGACTTTTATGTTGAGAATTTTTTTAAAAATGGAGGAGCACAAAAGAATATAATTACCTTCAAGCCAAAAGAGACCACTGTTAACATTTTGTAATGTTTGTTTCAAGACCTGTTTTTAAAATATAAATGAAGTACATACAGCAGGAGAAGATGGATGCCTTTTAGCACCTTTATCTTCCTCAATCCCTTCTGTCTCCTGGAGAGGCTACTACCTGAAAGAAATTAAAGTACTTCCTTCTAATCCTATTACTGACTTTTACCTACCCATAAACAATACAGAGAAAATATAATATTGAGGGTGCATTATTTTGTGGCTTTCTGCACTTCCATTCTGTGATGTGTTGTTCTTTTTTCCCACTCAGTGCTGTGATGTTTTGTTTTGTGCAGAGGTTTGGTTCGGTAGTTTTAACAACTGTACGGCATTGGGTGCATGGTTTCTAAGGCCCCACCTGGTCTTAAAACCAAACCAGTGGTCTTCAAGCTGCACATTAGAATTGTCTGGACCACTTTAAAAGTGCAGATATCCAGGCCCTATTCTCACAAGTTCTGATTTCATTAGTCTAGAGTTGGACCTGGACATTTGCCTTGGGATTTTGTGATTCCAGGAAGGAGAATTGTGGATGCTATGCATCTCCCAGTAGATTAGAACCAATTTTGCATCTTCTAACAGAACTACTCCAACCAAAATGATGTGCTAGGGATACTCCCTAAAACCTGCAGATAGCTGTGTGGGAAGGATGGAAAGTGCCTCTTGCCCTTTGTCTTACTGCTAAAACAGTGGTGTTTATGGGCCCTAGCAACCCACATGTCTTACCTTTGTTCCCTTACAGAAATGGAGATGTTACTATTCAGAGGAACATCAGGGAGATGACCCCTTCAGATAAGGAAAAAACAAACCTCGGAGAGTAGAGGTTGAAAGGAATCTGAATTACTTTCTCTTCATCATGTTGCAGCACAGCAGGGAAAAAACTACCGCCAGTTGATTTTGCAAAGAATCTACCAGACAACAACCCTTCCCCCTTCCCCAGTTTTTATTTTGCAAGGCTCAGCCTTCTCAGAGAAAAGCATTTATTAAACAGACATTTGTTGTTTTGCTAGGGATAAAAATCATGGAAACCTGGACCCTGCCCTCCAAAAGTCACTCTTTGGGACAGAGTGCAGGCACTAAGGTGCCCTTGATAGTATCTTATAACCTCGTTCTTTCTCTTTTTCCCATTCTTTATGTCTAGCCACAAAGGAAATTACCTGGAAAGAACAATGCAATAAGGTGTTGTTTAACTTTCTGTTCTCTAATACATTCAACAAATATTTTCTGAGTGCTTATTAGGTGCCAGCCACTGTGCTAGGTCATGGGGATCCCATTGGCCCAACTGACTGGGATATAGGCCGATGTACAACTAACCAATACTTATGCAAGGTGCTACAGTAGAGAAAAGCACAGAGTGCTTCGGAAAAGCAGAGGGGGCTGGAGAGAGCTCAACTTAGTGTTGAGTCTCAGGCATACTTCTTAAAACCACGGTTCTCAAACATGAGTGTGCTGGACCACCCAGAGGGCTTGTTAAAACACAAATGACTGGCCCTCACCCTGGGGCTCCAATTTAGATGTAGGGTAAAGCCTGGTAATTTACATTTTTAACATTTTTCCAGTTGATAATTGATAGTCCAGGGGCCACACTTCGGGAACCACTATCCCAGAAGAATCAAAGTTTCAGCATTTGCTACTCAAAGTATGATCTGCAGACCAGCAGTATCACATGGGCCTCACCTGGGAACATGTTAGAAAGGTGGGATATTAAGTCTCATCTCAGATCTGCTGAATCAGGGTGATACCTACGTACATTAAGGTTTGAGAAATACCTCTTTAACTGCTGATTCTCCAATGCGGTTGTACATTGGAATCATCTTGGCAAATAAAAAAGAAAAAATAGTGATGCCTAGCTTCCACCCTCAGAGTTTCTGGTCTTACTAGGTTAGGGTGTAAAAAGCTTCCCCAGGTGGTTCGGCAAATATTTAGAATCACATGCCTAAGCAAAATGCAGCCTGGGTAGGAGTTAGTCCCACCAAAAAAGGCAGGAAGAGTGTTATGGAAAAGAGAATGTGCAAAGGCTCAGTGGCAGAGAGAGCAAAGTAGGTTCAGTGAGTAAAAAGAGTTTAGTAAGCTCAGAGTATAGTGTCAGAGAGAAAAAAGTGATGAGCTGGAGGCTAGAGGATTACAGAAGCTATTGGTGGAAGACTATCCAGGGCCTAAAGCCTTTGGGTTTTCCGTGAGGGTTGGAAACTCACTCAGTTTGCAATTAAAAAAAAAAAAAAGATCAGTCTGTGGCCCTTCAGAAATAAGCTTAGGAGTGTGGGAACAATATGCCTGGTGTTAAATCCAGGAGCTCTTTGACTATAAAAAGCATGTTATTTCTCTTATTGAAAATCACTCCTTTCAGAAAATGCTGCTTTTTAACTAAAGATGGGGGCAAAAGGATGGGTGCAGTGACCAGTAAAAATAGTACTGAAGGGTAGCAGAATATGTCACCCCAAAATATGCCACTTTGGCATGAGGATTATTTTGGGTTGAAAGCAATTGAGAAGAATCAGATACAAGAAAAGCTCTCTGCCCTCTCCCTGTTTGCCTAAAAGTAGGATGTAAATTTGTAAAGGTGTCTCCTCTCCTGTCTCCACCAAACAGGAAGTAAATTGCCAGAGAAGACTCTAGAGCCTTATCAGCCCAGAGGCAGCACTGGAGGAATCTACTGAGATTAGCCCTTATCTGTCAGTAGCTTCTCCATGTATTTGCCTTCCCATAATTCGCCACCCCTTAGAAACAGAATTTTCCCCTTGTTTTGTTCCTTCTTTTAATATGTAATGTTCCTTTGTTAAGATGCTGTGTAAGCCCAATTTTTAACCACCTCTTTGAGTTAATTCATCTCTGAGTACTCCATGTGTATGCACGATGCACATGATAATAAATTTGTTTGTTTTTCTGTTGCTAATCCATCTTTTGTCAGTCTAATTTGTAGGGCCCCAGCCAGAAAAACTAGAATGGTTAGGGGAAAGCTTTTTATTCACCTCCCTACAGTGCCAACCAATCTCATAAGACTTTATTTTGGTACTTTGGTTTCCATAATTTGGTTCAACCAATATGAACACTGTGTACCATTCCCATTGCCGGCACTGGGGGTGCAGAATCCTGATCCCTTTGCAAAGAGTTGCAAGTTGGAGAAGTCAGACAAGCAAGTGATTTTTCCAAAAAGTGTTTGTTTGAGTCTGGTTGAAGATTTGACAGTGCTGTTAATAGGAGGATTCTGTGTCATCCAACTCCACTTAAGCCTTCAGCTAAACCATCAAATGGTCCCATTCATGCTGCAGCTGCAGGATTCCTGAGGTCATGCCAGTGAATGCTGGGAATGCAAACAAGAGCTCAGTCTTGGCTTCTGACACCCTGTGAGGAAGAACAAGTAGGCATTTATTAGGGGATGGCCCACAAAGACACCAAAGGAGAGGGGATTGAATACCCCCATGGGATTCCAGGCCAAATGCAAAAAAACTGGGGTAATCTCTGCCACCACAGCTTGTGTGACCTCACTTGCTCACTGCCTATGGAGGCAGCTGATGGCCCAGTGACAGAAGCAGGGTCCCAAGTAGCGTGGGGGTGGCAGTGTAGTTGGTACTCTATAACCCATAAGGTGAAGACTATTGGGCCAAACCAGGTTAAGGAAACAAAGGCTTGGCAAAACAAGAAGAAAATAAAGGCACATTTTGCTGGGTCCTTGGACCATTCGTCTCCAGACATACCCCAGAGGAAAACAGTGAAGGAAGAGCCCAAGTGGAAAGGTAGAATTCCCTCACAAAGCCTATAGAAAGTAGAAAAAATCAAACATACCTCTAGGTCATGCTTTGAGGAATTCAGTTCTCCCAGTAATGCATATATTGTTCATTTGCACCTGTAATTAGATTCTGCTACCACTACCAATGATACTGCTTATGTTACTCAGGCATCACTTAATCAACTCCCCCTAATACACTGGAGACTAGCACTTTTACATATTGTAAGGTAAGTTAAACCAAGTTTATAGAGCAGGGTTTTTCAGCCTCAGACCTATTGACACTTTGGACCAAATAATGCTTAGCTGTGGGTGGCTGTCCTGTGCATTATGGTATGTTTAGTAGCATCCTTGGCCTCTACCCATTTGATGCTAACAGCACCCCTAGTCATGCAGATGAAAATATCTCCAGGTATTGCCATGTGTTCCCTGGCAGCACAACTGTCCCCAGTTGCAAACCACTGGTATAAAGGAAAGATGGAAGGAGGTATTGATACAAATCTTTAAAGAAAACAGAAGAGAAATTGATAGTTTTTATCTCTTAGAATTAGCAGTTTCCATACATGAAAGAAGCCTCAAATGACAATAGACTTGGTTAGGATTTTAACTTTCAACATGAAATGAAAAACCTACATAATACTAAAAGAGCAGGCCGTGTTTATATCAAGCAGTTCAGTCATTAACCCAACTGTTTATTCATTGACATCCAGGAGGCACTGTCTCCGCTTTGACTGTGCACTTGGTATTGTTAAGTGCTCAGGCAGCCCACACACTCAGAATTATTTGATTAAACAGTAATGTCCCGAGCTACTGCTTCTAGGAGAGAGTTAATGGTGTTGCATGGTAGGTATCAAGAAAAAGAAACATAACACAGAAGTCAGTTTCAGCTAGACCCTGAGATGGAAATGACTTTTCCCATGTCCAAAAGGCTCAAATACTTTTTCATTTTGATAATGCACCAAAGAATGGCTGATCCCATGGAGAAAACATAACTGCCAAACTGAACTCAGATATAAGAACTCAGAAGCTGAGAAATCTGTGGCAATAAGCAGCCATCTTAACTAAGAAAAGAAGCAAACAGAATGTGAACCATGAAAGAGCAGAAAACAAAATCCTTACAGAAGTGGGAGATGAAGGCCTGGTCTTTACACAACCTGATAATTTACAAGAGCAAAGTACAAGAACATTCTCACTAGAGTGCAGACTCCATAAGGGTAGGGATTTTTTTTCTTCTTTGTTCACATTTTTATCTATGCCTATATCCCCAGTGCTTAGAACCATACTTGGAGCTGGTAGGTGCTCAATGAATATTTGTTTACATGAATTCTGCATTATTAATAAGGGGCCTGTCACAAGAAACATAAACCCAGTGCTGTATAGAATGTGGGATCCACAGAGCGATCCCAACTGTGCTAGTATTAAGATTATTCCCTCAAAATGCTCAAAGGCCAGTGTGGATATTCCAGATGACTCAGGAGATACCCTGAAGGGGCTCCAAATGACAAAATTTAAATAAGTGGAGAAAAATAATGGTTTGGAATTATAATACCTTAATAAAAATTAATCCATAAGTTCATGCCTAGTATGGACTCAAGAGGAAAAATAGAGATGGAGGCATGGGGGTTGGCAGGTGTGAAGAAGGCTTCTTAATAAAAGAATGCCAGGTAATAGATGTAAAAGGAATGATTGAATTAGAAAAATCTGCATTTTCAAACATCAGTATAATTATTGATTGAGACACAGATCATAAATGTTTCTAAAATCACTGGGTGAAGTATTATTAGAAATTAGCATGTTCAGACAGTCTTAAACATCACCCCACAGATTTCTTATTTATTACAAAGGAGAAAAGTAACTACTATGGAGATGTCTGGTGGATTCTAATCTAACCAATGGTCAAACTCGGTACCACCAGCAGTGGAATGTGTTGCTTGTGGTTATTCAGTGGGAAATAGATGGTGTTGCTGTATGAGTTATCTAAGGGTACATAACAAATACCTAAGAACTTCATGGCTTGAAATAACAGTAACTATTTATTATTTCTCATATTTCTGTAAGGAATACAGGACAGTTTTGGCTAAGAAGTTCTAGCTTGGGATTTCTCATGTGGTTTCAATGAGCTGTCAGCCAGAAATACAGACATCTGAAGGCTTAAGAGGAGATGGATTATTTACTTTCAAAATGCTACATGGCTTGCCAGTTGGTGTTGCAAAGTTGGTTCTTCTCCACCTGGGATCCTGTACAGAGCTGCTTGAGTGTCCTCATCATATCACAGCTGGCTTCCTGTAGAGCTAGGGAATCAAAAGTTCAAGGTAGAAGTTGCAATGTCGTTACAACCTGGGTTTGGAAATCACACATCATCACACCCACAGTATTCTGTTGGCCACACAGACCAGACCTGACTCAGTGTGGGTGGCAGTACTACCCAAAGGCAAGGCCACCAGGAGCTCAGGCTCACTGGGGGTGATTTAGAGGGTGGCTTTCACAATCATTCATCCTGTGTTTTTCACAGAGAGATTTAAACTCAACCTAATCATGAGGAAATAATCAACAAATCCAGAATGCCTAACATGCTACAACACAATTATCTCAAGCTTTTTAAAAAAGCTAATAAAAGATATTTCTAAAAAGTGGGATTGTTCTCAACTAAAAGACACCAAAGATAAAAGACAGCCAAATGTAACAAATGATCCTTTATTTGACTCTGGAATGAAAAAAAATCTGTAAAGAACATTTGGGGGACCATTGGGATAATCTCAATATAGACTGTATATTAGGCAATATTATTATATCAATATGTCCACAGAACTTTGTACAACAATGTTCATAATAAGCAAAAACTCAGAACAGCCCAGATGATATGGATAGCAAACTGTTATATTTAGATAACATAATATTAATCAACAGTAAAAACTACTGATACACCCTACAACTGGAATGACTATGTCAGAAGTATTATGGGAGAAAAAAAGCTAACCTAAAATATGCAGACTGTATGATTTCATTTACATTAAGCTCTGGAAGAGGCAAAGTGAATCTGTGATGAGAGACTGGATTACTGGCTGCTTCTGGGCGTGAAGAAGATTGGGAAGAAGTGTGAAGGAATCTTCTGGGGTGATGGAAATGCCCTTTATCTCGACAGGAGCATGTCTGGGTAGGGGCATGTTATATGCATTTTTCAAAACCAATTGAACTATATGCTTCTAACCTATTTATCTAGGTAAATCATATCTTAATAAAATTTATTTCAAAATTATATCAACATTAAATTTTGTAGGTGTAATAATGAATTTGTGGTTAGGAGAAACACTCTAAAATGTTTGTGGGTGAAGGATCTTGAGGTTTGCGGCTTATTTTCCGCGGTTCCGAGGGAAACGATGACATGCAGAGTGATCAAGCAAATGCAGCAAAGCTTAACACGTGCTGACGTGTGTGAAGGGTAGACAGCAGTTCATTGTGCTTTTTTATAAATTTTTCTGTAAAAATTTTCAAAATAATAAGCTTGGGTAAAAATGAATCACAATGCTAATTTTAAAAACTGTCCCCTTAGCCATTATTTTCTCAATAAGAGGAATGAGAACGGAGAGTGACTACCACTGCACATTCTTGCTAGTTTGTTGTAATTAGAAATATCCAATCCCTCTATAAAACGTTTTATTGTGAAACATTTTATTTATCCTTTTGAGGGGGCAAAAATCTGTAAACAGTCGTCGTCTCAGAAGAACTTTGGTTACAGGCAGCAGGACACATGGCGTGTCCCCAGCAACTTTTACTGCCTGAGCTTCACCAGGTTTTCTCCAACATTTACTGGACACACAGAATGTATCCATTTACCTAAACTGTTAATATTTTTCAAATCCTTTCATCTGCCTGTAAATACCTATTTCCCAAGACTTCTGCGCAGACTGAGCTGGCAGTTCAAATGGTCTGCCACATGCCTGACATGGGGTCTAATTGTATTCCAAGATGATCAAGCATAACCTGAGTCTGGAAGGAGGCAAACATGACCAATTAATGGAGCTCTTGCCATAAACGTCACAGGTGAGAAAAGGCAGGTGTCTAGCTTGTGCTCAGATGGCACCCCATGGAGGGCAAAGGCGGAGCAGCTTTAATTCACTATGTATATTATACCGTCTGTCAGGATGTCAGAGCAGTGAGAAAACAGAGTGTGAATTTAAGAGGTAAATGTGTACAAAGAAAATGATATGCCAGGTTCAAGAGAGATTTACTACAAAGATTTGTTTCAGAGGAAATACACTCAGAAAATGCAGGGACCAAACTTTGTTACTCTTGGCTCAAAAGGCAATAAGAAAAAACATTTTTCTTTTGCAGTGTACAAGTAAAAAAATGGGGATACCAGATGAAGTAGTCTGTCAAGATGTTAGCAAGATACTCAAGGAGGCCACAGGAATGTTACGAGAAACCGGAAACTCTTTTGGAAACATACCATAAGGATGACCCACATGGTTGCCTGATGATGAGAAAACAATCTTGATTCTTTCTTGAACTATCTCTCCTTTTGGGAAGAGGTTATATCTATGATGTATTAAAGACCATGTAAAATTGTGTGTCTCCATGAAGATAGAGATTCTCTTATAAAACCTACTGGCCAGGGAGATTCCATGGGCAGGTTGAGCAGGGAGTCACCAGGGTGTGGATCTTCAGAACGCTTGGAGTTCTCCAAACCTGGCTTCACATTCCTACCACAGCGTTGCTCACAGGGGCTACTAACAATGCATTGAATGTAAGATATGCTTTAACTTTATCAAGCTCTTTCATACTTCTGCACATTTGGACCTCATCACCGTGTGAGGCATGGACAGTGGGGATTTTAATCTACGTTTTATAGATGAGGACGTTGAAGCTCAAGACATTAAATCTTGCCCAAGGCCATATCCCTAAGACCCAAGTCCTGTCTTTCCATTTCTCCTTCCATTATGCTGCTGGACTGGTAGACAGGGTACAGTGGCTGAGCAGGGAAAGACGGCCCAGTGAGTGGTTTTAGACCCCTCAGTGTGATGACTTCAGTAGGTTTAACAGATTCTAGAGCTAGAAACTTGTTGGTAAAAAGACAGCTGGCCTTGGAAGACAAAATTGGAAAGATGTACGCTTCATTTGGAAATACTTGTTTTGGCCAGAAGGAAGAGATCAGGTATGGGTGAAGAATTATAACAGGCACAGGGAGTCCAGGATTGTGTGTTCACGTGAAACAGAGGAACAAAGAGAACAGATCCTTGACCACAGGCCATCTTAAAGGTAGGACCACATCCCACCCATCACGCCAAAGGCCCGGTGCCCATTACATCATTTAGGCAAGGCAATCTGAGGATAGCAGAGTACTGATTCTTCTCAGGAGAACTGATTTCCTGAAAGTATCCATTTCAGCAAGCTAAGGGGCTCCCAGGCATGCAGCTAAACTGTTGTTTCTTTAGTTACCGCGCTTCTCCACTTGCTCACTATGCTGTGCGGAGGAAATCGGACTTTACTGGTAATTGGAAGAAGTGGGTTCAAGCCGTAGCCCCAGCAGGTCTGTATCACAACTCCTCTGTGACCTTCAGCTTCTTTGGATTTGGTTCAATTCCCTGGAAACTAAAGGAAACTTCTTAAAATAGGTCTTTCCTTGCTCTAACATTCTGTGAGGTCTGTGAAACAAAACGTAGAGAATGGCTCTCCTGGTCCCCCCGGATCTGACTTTCCAAAGCCATCTGGTCAATACCTGTGCCCCGTTTTGTCCAGTGAGGGGCACCTGGACATGTGCAGAGAGAACTCCACTGTCTGCATATCACCGTGCTGTCGGGAAAGTGCTCTGAGCTTCATTTCTAGTTCTTAACAAGCTTTCTGTGCTGCTTCTCTCCCTGCTCCTCAGCATCCCAGCGACAATAACTGCAACAAAGTTCCTTGTTCTTCAGATAGTTAGTCAAGTCCCTTAGGCTGCTTTCTGGAATCTTACCCAGGCCTTGAAGACTACTCTTGTCATCAATAACATGAGATATGCCAGAGATTAGTTGTTACTACTACCACTTTTTGTATTGGTTTGCTGACAGTTCACTTTTTACATAAATTAGAGTGGGTACAATTGTAGTTTTTGAGTGGAGAAGAAAGAGAATGGAGTTCAATTAATGCTAAGAATTATAAATAACTTCGAGTAGCCCATGGTAGAGTCTAGTGTACAAGAAGGTCTTTTCTCATGTCTCCTCAAGTGGAAACCGGTCTCTGAACTGATGGCACCACCTACGACTGTCTCTAAAGGTGGGGGTTTCAGACCAGAGGAGAAAAGAGTGCTGTGGGGATGGAAGGGCGTTTTGACCCAGCGGTGGGTCAGGCTTACCCTCTGCATTATGGTCCTAGGAAAATGGGTTGTAGTTGAAGAAATGTAGCCAAGCTACTGACCGGTGCTGATGTTTATCATCTCTAACATACAGGGTCCAGCAGAAGTCAGGCCTGCTTGAGTGTGGTTGGTAGGGTGATATGATGGGTATAATTATAGTTTTAATATGAACATTTCACCTAAAATGTCACATGGTATGTTTGAGTGTGATATTGTTATGTTACAGAATTGCATGCTTATGATTTTAAAATAAAAGATTTTGTAATAAAAGGGGGGCGTTATTTATGCCAGACTCTGTATTTTGCTGCCTGGGACTGGAGGCATGGTGGAGTTGTTAAAATAAGTAGCCTCTTCAATTTTATGTGTGACTATATACAAAACTATAGTAATATGATGATATCTAAAACATAAATATTTATGAATACTAATCAAACTGTCTAAGACTCTGGGCTCACCTACCTAAATAGATCCTCATTATATTTATAGTAACCTGCAGTTAGACATACAGCTATATCCAGCAATGAGATGGGTGAAAATAAATGTCTGGCCACTATGTTCTGCCAACCTGCAGCCAAGACCTTTTGGGAGAATGAATAGTTCTTAATTTTTTTGCTGGGTGGCCTAAGAATGTCACTACAAGCTAAATGAAAACTTTCCAGTGGCCCCAAAGCATCTCTGATTTCTGGCACACAGAGTTGATTTTGTTCCTGTGCTTAGCTCCACATAAAGGCAGTGAGAAAGGGTCATCGACTTCGGATTTAGCACGCTTTAAAGTAAATGTCTAGATACACAACAGTCACTATTCTGGGCATTTAAAACAGAACTGGAGGAGAGGGCAGTGTATGGACTAGTCATTTGAGTTCAAAGATATAATTTTGCCTACCTTCAACTTCATGGGCACTCCAAGATTTACAGCAGACCACACACCACACTTTGCTTTTCAAATTAAGTGATGACTTCAGATTATAATTCTTTAAAATCCAATATCTGCCTTGGTGTTTTACAGCCAGAAAATCCATAATGACATGTTATTTGCTCTCTCTACTGTGTAGAAACACCCCAGAGGCTAATTCACAGTGTCTTTTGCTGAGAAGCCATGTTATGGAAGAACTGATATTTTCAGAGGAAAACGATCATTTCATTGATACAGAGGCATGATGAGTGAGGGGCTGGTAGGCAAATGAGGGGTAAGAAGGCCTCTTCAGTCACACTCTGTGGTTGCATGGTGTTGCAAATTCTTTTAGTGAAAGTGGCAACTTCATTGTCTGGCCCACAGGTGGCTATGACTAGTGTTAAAGAGAATAAAGCCAGTGGTGTGTAGATGTGATAAAGCATCACTCTGACAGGCTAGTTGCTACTATATTGGGTGCAGCTAGCCAGCAGGGGTAGATTAGTTAATCCTGGAAATGCAATGAATGTTCTTTTTTTTTTAGTCCTCACCTGAGGATATGTGTATTGATTTTTAGAGAGAAATATCGATGTGAGAGAGAAACATCGATTGGCTGCTTACTGTGCACACCCCAACTGGGAATTGAGCCCCAAAACTTCTTGGATGACTTTCCAATCACCTGAGCCACCTGGCCAGGGCAATGAATATTCTTTTGATTTAAACCAATCCAAACCAGTTTTGAGTCTCAGATCTCCATGTCCCTCTCCTCCACTTTCCAGTCAAATGAGCCTGTTCTTTCTTTTACTGTTGGAGCAGGCATCTCCACCCACCAAGATGTCAGCTAACTAGTCTGAAAACAATTGCCCTTGCCAATGGAGTCACGAAGAAATCAAGAATTTCATGAAAACCAGCTTTCTCCTTTTCATGGCCTAGAAAGCCCCAGGAGATATAGTCTCCTCCTCATCTCATACCACTCTCTGCCTGGTTCTGTGATACAGCCATTCAGGCTTCTTTTAGCTCCTGGAATACTCCTCACTCTCTCGACCACGAATCTCTGAACACGCTGTTCTTTTGCCCGGACCACTTCTTTCACCAACTAATTTCCTATTTGTTAAACCAACTTCATTCATTCTTGAATATGCAGTAATTCACCTAAGTAGTTATTCTTGACACCCCTTTTCCCCTCAGCATGTTACATGGTCTGCTGTGTACTTCTCCATCACTTGTTTGATGGCACGCCTATGCATCTGAAGGATGAGCTTCCCGAATGCTGGGATCGTATCGTTTCTGTTTATCTCCGTATCCTTAGCACTTAGTATAGGATCTGGAAAACGGTGGACTTAACAAATAGTTGTTGAATTAATTAATAAATGAGGGTGAGAGAAGAAATGCATGGTTTGTTCCAGTGGATATATTGCCTTTCAAAGCATCATTTCAAAGGATGTCAAACGCAAATGTGGAAACCCCATCAGGTTTAATGGAAATAGAGTATCTTTGCATAGAGGTCCATGAATCTATCTGCTGGTTAAGGACAACATTCTTTTTAATGGTCATTATTCTGTACCTATCTTGATAGGCTTCATCACTATCAGGACTACCAGAATCACATTGTGGTATCAATTTCCGATTACAATGCGCGTCTGCCATCTACTGGTGATATGGGGTAGTACTGTGAAACCTGTGAGGAGACATTTTCATTTTCTTTGGAATCTTCTGGATTTGAAAGCTAGGAGGGGCTTAAATTCCAACACAACAAACCATTTCATTTTACAGAAGGGTAAGCCATTTCCCATGGAGAGTATATGATCACCCAGGGCCATGCAGCTAGTCGGTGGAAGGGATGGGACTGTTATCTGTCTAGGCTTCCTGACAAAATCAGATTCTTTTATTCTAATTTTTTTTATTGTAATTCTGGATGCTAACAGACGTACATCTGGTCAACAATGCTGACTTTTCCCAAAATGAAGTGGAACAGTTGAGACTTGTTCTAGTTTACATGCCAGGAATCTTTTACCCCTTGTATAAAGTTCCTCACGTTCCAGAAAGCACAGGATCTGATTTTCTGTTTTCTGTCCAAGTATTTCCTGGATCTGAAGACAGCTGTACGGGGTCATGTGGGAAAGACGAGGCTTACAAAACTTGGAATTTCACACCAGAAAGTTAGGCACAGATACAGTGCAGGACATGGGTTGTGTGCCATTGGGTTGCATGCCATCAGCAAGAATCACGGTGATTAGAAACACACCAGAAGCCTGTGTTCCGAGAAACTGTGATCTTCAATGGAAACATTGACAAATTATAATGGAAAAAGCTAGGAACTTCCATCCTAATCGGAATAGACAGGAGTGGCATAAAACCTTCCAGAAAGGCCGGCTCTGTGAACCTGGCAGAATTGGCTATAGAAGCACTGTATTTTCCAATACATACATAATTTTATTTTTTAGCTACCCCATGGGACTGGATTTAACCATAGTCATCTTTTTATTAAAGTGTGGTTTGCATGAAAACATGCCTCTTAACATTCCTGGGATCAATGAAAAGTTAAAACAAACCAAACATCTCAGTACCTGCCAGGAAGACTTTTGTCTTTGCCTAATGATTCTCAGAACCAAGCACTTCAGAGACGGCTGCTGAAATGAAAGAAAGATGCAGCTGTCTGAAATCCCTTACTGGGTATTTTGGAAAAATTTCCCTGGAACTTTCTGGCTCTCAATGAACTTTTTTAAGTCTTCTGTACTCAAGATAGTACCAACAGCTAATGAACATGTTCAGGCCTGTCATTTTGCTTCATAAGTTGGAAACATAACACCTTTACTTCATTCCCCTAGGACAAACCTGATAAAGACAATAGGGCAAGGTTCCCAACAGGTTAAAAATCAATTGAGGTATCATTTTAGTCCCTTCAAGATTGGAACAGAAAGAATCTTCCCCTTGGAGAAAAAAAGAAAATGCTTAGGGAAATGTCGTGTCAGCATTCACTCAATCCTTTCTCATGATAATCTCACCTCTGGTGTCAACCAGACTGATGGTCACAGGCACCCATTCTCTGATGAGGTCTGGAATGGCCTTAGTTTGAACCTGAAACTCTATGTACCCTTTTCATCTGAACACAGTGCCCATGGCTGAGGGCAGTGGCACTGTCCTGATGGCAGAATTGTAGACCACTGCATGGAAGTATGCTCCTCAGAGAAAGAAGGAATGAGAATGTTCATCCAGAAATTCTGTGTGGAGTTAAATGATGACTCGGAGGTCCAAATGAGTGCCCAGGGCCAGGTAAATGTTCCTGTGATTTGGTTATTACCATCACTCCAATTTCCCTTTTAGGAATAAACCCAGAGTTATTGGACTCTAAATTATGCTCCGATGTCCCTGATAAGCTAAATACAATGTTCAGTGCAAGTGACAGCTCGCCCCTTGCAACACCCATGAGGGTCCTAACAGCACTCAGCCCCCTCCACCGTCCTTTCTCGGATCCCCAGGAGATGCAGGTAACTAGAGCTTCCTTCTCCCTCCCTAGCTCTCCCATAATTCCACACCTGCCAACACAATTGATTTAATTTCCACCTAGTCCATCTATTAGCCACATTAACTCCAAATTCATTTTCATCTCTCCCCTTATTCACCCTGGTATTTCATAGTCATCAATCAAGATAAAACAATCCGAAATAGCCTTGCAGACTTGCCTTGAGACACCAGGCTCAAAAAATGTTTACTGGCCTTCATGTCCCTTCCTGGCCCTACAAGGAGTGTATGATGGTAGTGGAATTTTTATGCTACACATTTGAGAATTTTCATATTTACAAAAAAATTTAGCCTGAATTAATTTAGGTTTAACTTAAATGATTTCAAAATAAAATCATATCGTAAGTTCATTCCCACAGACAATGCAATACAGCTGTTGTCAAAGCAAAAATAGTAAGAGTACTTAATAGTGTGGGCTCTGGCTTTAGACTGCCTGCTTAATAAAAACAATGAATGAGGCTACCAGCTGCTTGAATTCATTTGACCACCCTCACAATTTCTCACTTACCAGTGTCCTCCTTCCTTCACTGCCTTCCCTGTCCTACTGATAGTCAATAGTCTGTTTCTTTGACCAGTCTCCTCAACTTCCTCAGTTCCCTTGCTCCACTATCCTTTCCTCATACCGAACTGACCCTTCTCGAGTGAATCTATCTACCGACCGAGGTCGCTGAGCATCACTGCAGAGAAAGCAGCAGGGCAGAGGGTTGTCATTATGTTCATGGTCAGCGTCCTCAACAGGACATGAAACACTGCCAAGAAATTCTGCTGAGTTTGATCATTTCTCTCCCCTGTTCTCCAAAGTGAGGACTCTGTAGTTTCTCCACTGTCCCCAGTCTTCCAACATCTGCACATTCCTCAGTACTCAAAACGGGCGGCATTAACTCTGACTTCTCAGAGAAGGTAGAGGCCCCTCAGAAGGGACATCCTTCAACTTCCCACCCCACATTTGCAGCCATTCTTCCGCCTTGCTTCCTGCCACCGCAGAATAGGTGCGTTTCTTTAACTAAGGCTTGTCTCTCCACTAGTCCCTGCCTGCTTTGTCAGGGAGCAGCTTTGCTTTATAAATTATCCTCTCTTCTATCTTAAATCCTTTGCTCTATACTGGCTCTTTCCCATCAGTTTTTAAATACACTCAAGACTTCTTTATCTCTTAAACCTAGAAACAAGACTGAAATGCATATCTGCTTTTTCCCATTTCACAGGTGAGAAAATAGACGCTCATGGAGATTAAGGAGAAGCTGTTGAATATGGTCCAGACCCAGAATATTACAGCCATACACAGTGCGTTTCATTTTGATGTCACATGTCCTATAGCAGCTGGTTCTGCCTAAATGTTAAGCTGTGGGCTGGGTAGATCTCTCTATTTTAGGTATCTTCACTAGAGGAATGGATTGATTTCTTGGCAAGTCAATCTGTTGATCAATGCTCCAACAATATGACTTAACCTAAGCCCTCAAATAATAAAGGGAAATAGTTGGATCAACCTAATCTGTACTTTTTGGTTGTTGCATGTGTAAAGGGTAACTTACATCTTCTTCCCACCTCCTCCTCCTACTTTCTGCCTCCGCTTCTCATCGGCAGTGTAATAAAGATGTCGTGTCTCTTCCCTATGGAAGGTTTTCAGTTGCTGAGGGGGAAGATGCTACATAAGTGCTCAATATAGCCATCTTTTTTGGGAAGCTAACTCCCTGTCTGTGCTGACAGAAACCTGTGATGTGGATGGAGCTGGGTACAGTTTATACAGAAGGAAAAAAATAGAGCAGAGAGGAGGAAAATTGGACAAGCATCTGGAGGAAAGACTCAAAGAAGACCTAAGTAAAAAATATGACGAAGCAATTAAATCAGCCTCCGCTGCTGCAGCTATTTGTGCCTGCCCTTTGGAGGAAACAAGGAGGCGTGCAGAGTGTGGGGCATTATTAAAGGAAGGAGAACTGGAAGTAGAGAGGAAGTGAGAGGAGTGGGAGTCTTACAAGGAAGATACAAAGAACAAGATTAAAAAAGGGAGAAAGATGAACCAACAAAGCTAAATCTCTCCTTGTCAAAAAAAAAAAAAAAAAAAAGAAAGGATGATGTGCATCATAAAAAGAAACTGCATGTCAATGTTTGGTCTTTGAATGTTACTTTTCTGGTAAAGACAGTGAAGCCTCCAAAATACAGAACTAAGGGGGTGGGCGGGGGAATTAAGAGACTACAATGTAAACATTATTTTTGCTTTTAGCAAAGTAATAATTGGAAGGCCTGAGGTAAAATTAAATTTGATACGGGGTCAAATCCTGGATTTTCAGCTAAGTAGCTACATGATATTGGTCAAGTCACACTTACCCTACTTGAGTATCAGTTTCCTAGTTCATAAAATTTTGAGGATTGACTAGATCAGCTATTCTCAAAATGTGGTTCATGTTCCATTAAGAATCATTCATCTTAATGAGATGTTACTGAGGAAGACTGACTGATCATGGGAACAGTATGAAAAGAGAAGAAAAGCTTGAGAAATACTGGAATTTCTCAGATTTCTTCTATGAGATACATAATAAGATAATTTAAAGAACTTGTCTTGGACCAATTTTGCCTTTATAAATTTATATAATTAGGTCAGTTCAAGAAAATATATGTAGAATCTGCTGTATCTTTTTTTTATGCATTTAACTGAAAATCAAATGTTAAAAAAAGGACAGCAGTACTCGGCAGAAACAAAGCCTCGGTAGAATGGCTGTAGGAAGTCAAAATCCCTTTCATCTTGGTGTGTGTCTTTAGGTAAACAGTGAAGAGGACACAGATAGTTTTTTAATTACTGTTGTACAGAGGTTAAGTTGCATGGGGCCAGGGGGACCATGAGGGTAATGAACAGCAATCAGTCCTCAATCACTTTCTTTGTCAATGAGCCACAGAGACCAGCTCCAGCCCCCAAATAGCAGAGCACTGGCAAGTGAGTCAGTCCAAACTAGAAGGGAAATAAGAAACTTGCTCCAGTGCACAGCAGGCACACAGGGCTTTCCACCCATGATGTGGTCCTTGCCTAGCTCATCAGAGTCATCCTGCCCGTGGCAGGCAGAATAATGACCACCCCCCCAACACCCAAAGATGTCCACACCCTAATCCCCAGAACCTATGAATATCTTATCTTGCTGGCAAAAGGGATTTTGCAGATGTGATTACAGACATTGAAATAAGGATATTATCCATGTTTGTCCAGGTAGGCCCCATCTAATCACATGAATCATTAAAGTGGAGAAACTTTCTCAGTTTTGTCAGAGAAAAGATGTCCAGAAAGTCAGGGTTACAAAATACTACATTGCAGACTTAGAAGATCAAAGAAGGGGACCACTAGCCAAGGAATGTGAGCAGCTTCAAGAAACTAGAGACCACAAGGAAATTGATTCTCCCCCAGAGCGTCCAGAAGGAAATGCAGGCCAGACACACCTTGATTTCAGCCCAGTGACATCCCTTGCCAGATTTCTGACCCTCAGAACTGTAAGATAACAAATTTGAGTTATTTTAAGCCACTAAATTTGTGGGGCTTTAGTATGGCAGGATTAGAAAACTAATGCATTTTTCTATGCACAGCCTTATAGGACTGCTAGAATTCCTGCTTCTGTTTGATCCATGTTGCTTCCTCTACCCTGAGTGCCTTTGCCAACCTTGACTTTTCATCCCTGCAACCTAAACTATTCTTCTATTACAACTTAGCTTAAGCATCCTCTTCTCTAGAGAGTCATTTCTAAATACCCAAAACTATCTCTTCTCCAAACCCAGGGTAGATTCCAACCCCACCCCCCATGCTCTCACCACACTGTGGGCAAATTCCTATTAAAGCACTGTACTGAAAGCGTCTGCTTACAGTCTATGTCTCCTCTTCCTAGGAAGGATGCCCTCCTAGGGCTGGGATCCTAGCAAACTGCCCATCAGTGCGTCCGTGTTGAAACCAGAATAAGAACCAAGCTTGGGGAAACATGTATCTTTAATTATATCCTCAAACCAAATGAGTAATGGGTGTTAAATACTCCCACGTTGCTAACAATACTGCATTCTATTAGTTAAGGTGGGGGGTTGTTTTGTTTTATTTTACATTTCAAAGCAATCGATCAGTACAGCTATATTTGATTTTGAATGTCTTTAGAAGACAAGATATCACTGCCCTCATGCTTGGAGGCACCTGAACATTCACAGAAAGAGCATATTTTAATAAGCAGGTTTTTTAGAGTTTGTATTTTAAGTCCAAAGTTGGAAAAAGTTAAAGTGAGACATTTTTGTTTCCAGAGAAATTTGTTCACTCTCTCACAACTATGAGATCTACCAATGTTCTCCTTTTTGGCTTAGACTTTGTTTTCCATTCAACGTGCCCCATGCACCCAGGGCACCAAATCATTTGACTCACACCCCCTAGGGTTTTAATGATCCCCTTGACTGTTGGAATAACTAACCTAATCTTGCTTTTGGGGCAATTCCCTGGTCTTCTACCCACTCTCAAGACATTCTCCATAAATGGGGCAGATTTCCTGGCTTCACACCCAACCAACCACACTAGGCATCTGCCTGCAAAATCGTCTCCTTTATGTTTGTTAGTCATGTTTGTTTTGACTTGAGGAGGCTTTTAGTACATCGTGAATGAGAAGGTAAAGCCAACCCTCTAATTTAACATTTGTTGTAGGTACAGCATCAAAAGTCATTTAAGAAACTGGAAAAAGAGGAGGGCCAGTATAGTTACCAATGAGACAGTTCAGGAAGAAGGAACTACTGCCTCTCTGTGCCTAAGGCCTTAAAAGGTAACATTAAAAGAAGGAGACAAGGAGAAAAATTAGAGAGAAAAAATAATTTGGCTAAATGTTTGCATGGACCTTTTTCTGCCATTAACAAACACACTTTACTACAATTTCTTTGTCACAACCATTTTCCGTTGGGCAGTTGTCTGAAAGGTCTTCAATTTCCACTGCCCAATAAATACAGCACTGGGAGGAGGAGGCAGAGAGAGCTAATTCAGTCTGCTTTCCTAGAAGCCCCTTGTATCCCCTCAGATTTATGGATGTTCCAAAATGAGGGGTTCTATGTTCAGAAATAATTTTTTTAAAGCTGGGTTAATCAAAGAAAAATGAGGCTGGTTTCTTTGCTGTAAGACTTACCTAAAACTTTTCTATTCCAATATACTCTATATGCAAACAGGAAGGTTTATGTTGCAAACTCATTTAGCCAGAAACCATTTTGTCAAAAGAACATCTGTTGACTTCTTTGATGTTCGATTTGGAAAACACTGCCCTAAATATTCCCACAAAGCCTATTGTACTGAAATGTAGTAGGCTCTCAATAACCGTTTGACCAGTGAATGAGAACCAAAATTTCCAGAATGACCAACCCAAATCTTTTACCACAATGTTTCTGTATCAGAAAATGCAACTTGATTCCATGAGCCTATTTTCCATCAAGTCAACAAAATTTTCTCAGGTCAACAAAATGTTTGCAGGCAGTTAGACAGACTGCTTTGGTTCAGAGCTTAGTGCCAACTAGTCAAAAAGGAGCCAAGCATTTCCTAATGTCAGTTACACACAATGTCCTTGACATTTCATTTGGCTTACTGAATTCATCTTTGGGAGGAAGAGAAAATGATGTCAAACAGAAGGCATTTGAGAAGATACTAGTAAGAACCCAGCAGCATCCCACTAGTAAGTCTTATATGTGGCAAGTGAAATGTCATCCAAAATAACCCCAGACAGAAACACAACAGAAGTCTGGCCGAGGCCAGTTAATCAAGGGAAAAATCACAGAGAGCATTCAAGGTCTCTGACCTACTACCACCCTCATTTCTGAGACTTTCACACTCTTTGTTTGAAATGAACCCTTTTGAATGGCTGATAAACATATCTCAATTTTCTGAAGACAAGAGATTCTTCCACACTGTGACAAACTCAGTCAAAGAACAAAATTGACTAAGCAGCAAGCTTGATGTTCTCCTTTAATGTTGCACCAACAACATGGGTTGGTTGTTTTGGTTTTCTATCATTGCAGCCTAAGTGACATGAGTAGGCAATGTGTCCCCTCCCAGGATTTTCCCCATTGTGTTCTACCTTTGTTTATGCTGTGTTCTCTTCTGGGTGGTCATGATAAAAAAAATATATATATATGTCACCCATTTGAAGGCTTCCCTGACTTCAGAAGGCTTTACTGTTCTCCTTTGTGATTTTGCTCCATATGACTGGAATCATACATCAACAATATAATAGTTTAATTATATGCTACCTTGTTTTGTCCTCTAAAGCAGGGGTGTCAAACTCATTTTCACGGGAGGCCACATCAGCCTCGTGTTTGCCTTCAAAGGGCCAAATGTAATTTCAACTCCTTAACAGTTAAGGAGTAGTTACATTTATACAGTCCTAAAATTACATTCGGCCCTTTGAAGGCAACCTCGAGGCTGATGTGGCCCCCGGTGAAAATGAGTTTGACCCTCCTGCCCTAATGATTATTGGTCTGGTTTCCTCAGCACAATTGATCATCTTGCTGTGACTTAAGGGTAAAGTGCAAATAATAGTGCTACAATCTGGGGGCCTTTATGATTGTCATCCTGGTGATCTATCCAATAACACGTCAACTTCAGCCCAACCCTGGCTGATTGTGCCCCAGTTCTCAGGAGACTAGGCATGAAAAGATCAAGAGTCCATAGAAAGAAAGAAAAACAAACAAAACCTGGAAGCTGAGTTACAGACCTGCAACATACAGAAGTGAGGATAGCTAGGACTCTGCTGCGATACCAGAGAGCAGCGGTCGTTACTGGATCAGATATCTGGGACCCAGGCGTTTACGAGCTGTCTTTGCCCTACTTCTGAGAGTCCCTCCCCCCTCATGCCACATTTCCCTTTATTGCCACCTACACCCCTGCCTTCAGCCGAGGTTATTGAAATGCTGCTGGCTTCACCTTAAGCTGGCATAGAGAAAAAAGCAATGAGCTCAATTATAGCAGTCTAGGGAGTGCAAGTGAAGAAAATAAGACAAGGGGTGGCTCACTGATCACCTTTCCTTACAATCCCCTGCTTCATGCACCTATGTCTGCTACATCAAGCTGCTCACCCTGACCTTAACACATCGTGATTACTCAAGATAATCCTTTTGCTCTTTTTATTTTCTCTTTCTACGATGCCAGCTCTTCTTGCTTGTCTCTGTCTGGCAGGTTCTGCTACGTAACATTAAAAACCCAACTCAATGGAACCTTCTCTGCAAAGTTGTCCAGAGTCCTCCAAAACAAATCGATTACATGCAGTCAAAACACTATCTTATGCCTCTTCAGTGGTGCTCTACACATTCTATTGTAATTATTTGTTCGCAGGTCTGTTGCCCTATCAGAGTTTTGAGGGTATGGACCTTGTCTTACTCTTCTTCATGTTTTTAGCATTTAACACAGTCCTAGGTATTAATACAAGAGTTTGGGTAACAACAATGCTAATTTTTTTCAGTTTTTGTTAGAATTTGCCTGTGAAACCATCTGGCTCTGGAATTTTTTAGTTACAGGAAGGTCCATGTTTTCTACCTCTTTTTATGAAGAAATTTGCACATTTTATCCATATTGTGAAATTTTTCAACACAAAGCTGCCAGATAATATAAAGAATATTAATTCTTTTATTATTGTTGAATGTCTTTAGGATCGGTATTGAGCCGCCCTTTTTGTTGCTGATATTGATGATTTGTGCTGTCTCTTGATCAGTCTTGCTAGGGCTTATCAATTTGATTAGTATTTCAAAGAACCATTTTTTGACTTTGTTGATTTTTTCTATTGTGTATGTGTTTATTTCATTGATTTCTAGACTTTCCCAATTTATTTACACATTTTCACCTTCTTTAAGTTTTGTTTGCTTTTTTTTTTCTTCCTGAGATATTTGCTTAGATGATTGATTTTCAATGTCTGCTTTTCTAAGACAGACCTTTAAGGCAATACATTTTTTTTTGCTTTGACTACATCCTTATGTCTTGATATGCTTTGTTTTTAATTATTCAGTTCAGAATATATTCTGACAAATTTTAATTTCTTCTTTGACTCATAGGTGTTTAGAAGTATATTAATTAATTTCCTAAATTTTGGTTTTATCTGGCTTTGATTTCAAGCTTAATTCCACTCCTGTCAGAGTACCTAGTATTATTTTCATCTTATTGAAAATGAAGACTTTCAGTTGAACATATGTATGTTTTGGCAAATATCTCATATGTGCTAGAAAAGATTGCGCTTTTTTTGTAGTTTGTGATGTATTGTTCTATACAGGCCAATTAGTTTGAGTTTTTTTAATGTATTTTATTGATTATGCTATTACAGTTGTCCCATCTTTTCTCCCTTTATTCTCCTCCACCCTGTACCCCCCTCCCACCATCATTCCCCCACCTTCGTTCATGTCCATGGGTCATACATACAAGTTCTTCGGCTTCTCCATTTCCTATACTATTCCTAACCTTCCCATGTCTATTTTGTACCTACCAGTTATGCTTCTTATTCCTTGTACCTTTTCCCCCATTCTCCCCTCACCCCCTCCCCACTGATAACCCTCCATGTGATCTCTATTTCTGTGAATCTGTTACTATTCTAGTTGTTTGCTTAATTCATATTTTTTAGGTTCGCTTGTTAGTAGCTGTCAGGTTGCTGTCATTTTACTGTTCATATTTTTGATCATCTTCTTTTTCTTAGGTAAGTCACTTTAACAATTCATACAATAAGGGCTTGGTGATGATAAACTCCTTTAACTTGACCTTATCTGGGAAGCAATTTATTTGCCCTTTCATTGTAAATGATAGCTTTGCTGGATGGAGTAATCTTGGATGTAGGTCCTTGCCTTTCATTACTTCAAATACTTTTTTCCAGCCCCTTCTTGCCTGTAAGTTTTCTTTTGAGAAATCAGCTGACAGTCTTGTGGAAACTCCTTTGTAGGCAACTGTCTCCTTTTCTCTTGCCGCTTTTAAGATTGTCTCCTTATTGTTCATCTTGGGTATGTAATGATGATGTGCCTTGGTGTGTGCTTCCTTGGATCCAACTTTTTTTGGACTGTCTGAGCTTCCTGGACTTCCTGGAAGTCTATTTTCTTTGCCAGATTGGGGGAGTTCTCCTTCATTATGTTTTCAAATACATTTTCCATTCCTTGCTCTTCCTCCTCTCCTTCTGGCACCCCTGTGATTTGGATGTTGGAACATTCAAAGTTATCCTGGAGGTTCCTGAGCCTCTCTTCATTTTTTTGAATTCTTGTTTCTTCATTCTGTTCTGGTTGAATGTTTATTTCTTCCTTCTCCTCAAAACCATTGATTTGAGTCCCATTTTCCTTCCCATCACTATTGATTCCCTGTACATTTTCCTTAATTTCACTTTTCATAACCTTCACTTTTTCCTCTATTTTGCAACCATACTCAACCATTTCTGTGAGCATCCTGATTACCAGTGTTTTGGACTCAGCATCTGATAGGTTGGCTATCTCTTCATCACTTAGTTGTATTTTTTCTGGAGCTTTGATCTGTTCTGGCTTTGGTTTTTTTTTTTTCCCCCTAGGCTTGTTTTTTTTTATCACCGACACAACTGAGTTAAAATATTCAACTATAATTCTGGATTTCTTGACTTCTTTTATTTGTTGATTTTTGCCTTGTATAGTGTGTGCTTATCTTCTTATGATGCAATACCTGTTTAGTAATCTATTGCATGACATTTACTTTGTCTTATAATGGAATCATCATATCAGCTTTTTATGGTTAGTGTTGCATGACATTCTTAATCCATACTTTACTCTGTGTTTTACATGTAATGTTTGCACCTTGTAAGAATTGTATAGTTGGATTTTATTTTTCTGTATATACTCTAGCAGTCTTTGTCATTTAATTAGTGTTTCAACTCATTTACATTTACTATAGTTACTAATACATTTGGGTTTTAATCTGCTATCTGATTATTTGTTTTATATTAATTGAGTCTATTTTTATTACTGTTATACTTTCTTGTCTTCTTTTGAGCCAATCAGGTATCTTTACGACTATTTTTCTATTTTCTCCCTTAGCAGTGACTTTAGTCATTATCCTAGACATTTCAAGATGCGGTCGCAATTTATGAGTCTTGCTAACATTGGCTCTTTCACTGCTTCCCAGAAAATGCAACCTAAACATTTCAACTCTTTATCACCCCCATCCTTCTATGCTATTGTTCTTATATATTATAACTCTACATATTTTAAACCACAACATATTTGTAATTATTTTTCTTAATCATCAGTATTTGTTTAGATTTGTCCACTATCTCCCCACTCATAGTGATCTTCATTTCCTTCCTACATTATTTCTTTTTCATGTGAGGTCATATATTTCTTTTTCTGCATAAAGTTTTCTTTTTAGTAGTTCTTTTAATGTAAGTCTTCTGGAGACAAATTCTCTTATGCTTTATTTGTCTAAATCTGTCTTTATGTTGCTTTATTTTATGAGGATAGCTTCACTATAATAGAACTTTAAATTGGCAATTAGTTTCTTTCAATACTTTAAAATATCAATCAACCTATTGTATTCTGGTATTCAACATTTCTATTGAAAAGTCAACTGTTGTAAAAATCATGACCATACTCATCATCTCATCTCCCAAAATAAAAATATTTCTAGGAGTCTACCCATTGGAAATGTACAAATATTTCTAAAGCAGGTAATGATTAGCTTTTGTAAAAACTTTTAAATGATGTAAATTTCTTATTAAAAAAAGAAAGAAAAATCAACTGCCAGTCTTGCTGTTTTGAAGGAGGGTGTCCTTATATTACTTCAAAGATTTTTCTCTTTATATTTTGTTTTTATTAGTTTGAATACTTTGTGTCTAAATGTGACCTCCTTTGTGTTAATCCTTCTTGAGTTTTATGGCACTTGCCTTGTGTAAGCTTGATATTTTCCAACTTATGGAAAATTCCTGGCCAGTTTTCCTTTCAACGAATTATTTCTTTTTCCTTTTATCTCTTCTTTTCCTGCAACTCCAGTGACATATGGTAGTCATTTTAACCATCCATCATATATTTCCTAACACTCATTCTTTATATTCAATCCTTTTATTCTCTGTATGTTTACACCTGGATATTTTTTAGTACACTATATTTCAATTTAATGATCCAATCTTATTCTATGTTTAATCTGCTGAATTCATAATATCTAATATTGTGTTTTCAAGTTTTAGAATTTCCATTTGACTCTATTATTTTTTTAGAGATTTTATGTATTTATTTCCAGAAAGAGAGGAAGGGAGAGAGGAAGAGAGGGAGAGAAACATCGATTCACGAGAGAGGCAACCATCTGAGAGAGGCATTGACCAGTTGCCTCTCTCGCACAGCCCCAGCTGCGGACCTGGCCTGCAACCTAAGCTTGTGCATCGACCAGGAATCAACTGGCGACCCTTTGCTTTGAGGGATGATGCTCAACCCACTGAGCCACACCAATCAAGGCTGACTCTATTATTTTTTATAGATACCAGTTTTCTGACAAAACTATCTTTTAAAAATTTTTTCTTTATCATGTTAGTCACAGTTATTTTAAACCCCCTATATTATAACTCCAACATCTGGATCTGCTTCTACTATTTGATTTTTCATTTTCTTTTTGGTCTGGTTTTATTTCTTGACCTTCCTGGAAGTTTTTCATTGAATGGCAAACATTGTGTATGAACAATTTGTGGGATGTCTCAACGAAGTAATCTTTCCCCTTGGAGGACTTAATTTTTTCTGACAGGCAGGATCCACTTCATCCAGTCAAGGTCTGGCTCAAAGCTTTATTAGGGCCAGTTTGTGGCATATTGAAGATGACCTTACGTCTTTGAAAGTCCTCCCACTGAGCTGAGGGAGTTCGGTCTGCTGTAAGAACCGGGCCGGCTCTGAGAATGCTTTGACCAGTATAATATGGCAGAGTGATGCTGTATCATGTTGGAACCCATGTCTTGAAAGACTTCATGCTCTACTTGCCCTTTGTTTTTTTGAAATGCCCAGTCTGGAGGAGGCCAGCCATCTCATAAAAAGTCCGCCTATGCTGAGACTTCTGTGTGTGAAGAAGCCCAAATTAGTCACATGGTGAGGACTCTTAGAGAGATAAATGCTCACCTCATTCACTCCCTAGCAGTTTAGACCTCCCATTTCAGGCTCCAGATACTTGAGTGGAGAACCTTTCAAATGAGTCCAACCTTAATGTCTGGCTACACTTAAAGGACACCAAATAAGCACCACCCAGCTGAGTCTGTCAACCTCTAAAATGGTGAGAGATAATAAGTTATTGTCTTAAGCCTCTAAGCTTTGATATGATTTGTAAAACAGTAAGAGATAATAAAAACATTGTCCTTTTTAGGATTGCCTATAATGCTATGGCTTAGCCCAAATACTTAGTGCATTCTTCTTCTGGAGTCTCAGCTAAAAAGCCTGAAGACATTTCCCAAGATTTCTCTATCTTGTTGAACCCTGAACCCCATCCTCTGTCTACTAAGTGTTAGATGACTGCCAAACATCTCTGCTCAGCTACTTAGCTTCCCACCTGCTGCTCTCCACTATTTTCTTCAGAGATTTGGCTTATTTATCTCATGTGAGTACAGCTAGGATTTTGTGAATGCCTCAGAGGAAATTTCACACCAAATTTCAGACTTATTTCTCCAAAATTCCTTCCTCTCCAAGATGTTTGGTTTTCAGTTCCTTGCTACCTTGGTAGCCTCAAGCTCCAACACCTGACTGATTCTTCACTTTGTGAGAATGTCGAAATGCTAATCTGCCTCTACCTGTGACGTTTCCATTCCCTGATCTTTAAATTGATCCAAGGGAATATATGGAAGTAAATGTAGCCTCTCCCCAGTGCACTCACTTCTTCCTGTGTGACTTGGCTGTTCCTCAGTGCTTTCAAACGGTCGTTTTTTCTAGTTTTTATCATTTGTCTTGGCAAGAGAGTTTGTTTGATCCAAGTCTTTCCATCATGCCAGAAACAGAAGTCTTAGTGGTCAAGAAATCTTCCTTACCCAGTGCCTCTGACCCGCCGACATTCGAATTCCTTTAGTAGTCTTAGCTACTTTTTGATTCCTTCTTTAACAGGCTTACAGACTCAACTTCTGACTGTCTGCTTGCATCCATACCTCCCCCTTCCCCAACATACTCACAACTTCCAGAGCACGGAGACTCAGGACTGGATGGCAGTTTGGTGAACGTTCAGTCATGATGGCAATGAAAGGAGAGGCATACTTATCATATCTCACTGTTCCCTATTGTGCTGATGCGTCCTGTGATGCTTTCTGCCTGGCGAGCCACCATGCCACACTGGGGTACTATTCTGAATCCGAATACTGTATCTTTCATCCATGTTGTGCAGCAGGAAACTGTTCCAAGAATTACTCAGAAGCGCTTCATTATTATCATCGTCACCGTCAGCAGCAACAGCATTATTAGCATCATCTACGCCCTGAAAATATGTGGAGTGCAAACAGCTTTTTCTGGAAGTGACATGGTAGGAGGTCTCCATCTGACCTCATCTAACCAGGAAGGAGCTGAGCCTACTCTGGCCAGAGAACAGAATATTGCAACATGTGATTTTTTTTTAGTTCTGGCCTTTTCAATTTTGGCAAACACAAACATCTCCACCCTGTGACTTGTAGAAATCAAGAGCCCAAAAGACTAGGCTTCAAACTTTATCCAATTCTACTAGTGGTTAAAAGAAAAAAATGACTGTAAAAGTCTTTTACTTTAAAAAGATAAAAAAGAAAGAAATCCACAATATTCCATTTTAAGGGACTTTCAGATGACACATAGGATCTGATAAATTGCTTTGTTTTTAGTTTCCAATTTAAAAAGTATTTTCCCATCACAATAATAACTGAGTTTTAAGTGATATACATAATATATGTACGCATACATACACACACATTTTTCCTATATATACTTTTTTCATATATATATATATATCTCGAGAGAGAGAGATCTATCTGGAAAATGTCCAACCATTGTTATATAATAAGAATGGTTTGCACTACATTGATGTAACCTGGCAACCAAAGAGAGTGGACTGGAATGCACATGTGTGAACAATGATGACTTCACTGTACTAGTCAGTGGGGGCCTTAGACACCGTTGAGTGAGCATGGGTACTGTGTGGCCATAATATTCAAAATGACTGAGTGAGTAGAACAATGAATCTGCATCAAATATTGTGTTAAGCTGGAAAATTTCTCTGCAGAAACTATTCGCATGATTCAGAAGGCCACAGCTATGGGCAACTGGTGACTGGCAGCTTCATCATGACAGTGGGCACACTTTTGCATCACATTTCATACAGAGTTTCTCGGTGAAACATCAAATCACCCAGGTGACTCAAACCCCTGCAGCCCAGATTTTGGTGCCTGGCAACTTCTGACTTTTCCCAAAACTAAAATCACCTTTGAAAGGGAAGAGATTTCAGACAATCAGTGATATTCAGGAAAATACGATTGATGGGGCAGCTGATGGGAGAACTGCATGAGGTCTCAATGTGCCTACTTTGAAGGGGACTGAGGTGTCATTGCCCTATGTACAGTTTTTCTTGTATTTTGTATCTTCTTCACTAAATGTCTCTACTTTTCATACTACATGGCTGGATAGTTGCTGGGTATATATAGTATATCACATAGACTCATAGACATAGACACCAGAAGGTGATAGCCAGAGGGAAAGGGGGTGGGGAGTGGAAGTGGGCCAAGGGTGGATAAATGGGATGGAAAGAACATTATTTTGGGCAGTAAACACACGATGCAGTGTGCAGGTGATGTCTTATTGAGTTGCACACTTGAAATCTGTGTGGTTTTATGAACCAACGCCACCCCAACAAATTTAATACAAAAACATCAGAAAAGTAAAACAAAGTAAAAAACAAATTTTAAAAAAGTGTGTTACTATCAAGAGCCCTATTTGAGATAGATCAAAGCAGGAACTGCTGCCTCCGGTCAGAGCAAATGGGTTTGAGAGGGAGAAGACCCCTCCTAGCTGTAGGGCGGTCTCAGGGACTTTTGATAGGGTGAAGCTTAACTGGCTCAAGTTGCTTGCTCAATTAAAATGAAATCCCTGTGAAGGGTGGAGACAGGGGCTGCAGACTGAGTTCAATGCCCAATGACCAATTATTTAGTTAATCATTCCTACATAATGAAATGTCTGCAAAAATTCCTAAATGATGGGGTTCTTAGAGCTCCAAGTGGATGCACACACGGAGGCATGGGGAGATGGTCCCCCCAAATCCATGAAGACGGGAGCTCTTGTACTTTTAAAAGTTCCTGTACTTTTTTGCCCCATTCCTTACATACTTCTGTATCTGGCTACTTATTTTTACCCTTTATAATAAACTATAATTGCAAGTATAGAATTTTCCTAAGCTCTGTGAGTCATTCCAGAAAATTATCAAATCTGAAGAGAGGGTTGTGGGATCCCTGAATTTGTAGTCAAGTTGGACAAAAGTGCAGATAGCCTGGGCACCTCCTTACACTGGCATCTGAAGCGGGAGTTTGGAGGGGCAGTCTTGTGGGACTTAACCCTTAACTTGTGGGGTCTGAATTGAAATGCTAGACACTCTGTGTCAGAGAGTTGAAAAACCAGAGACATGCATTCATTCATTTCTTCATGGTGCTCAACACTTGACTCAGACTTTACTCTAGTTGAATCCTCCTCCCCACTCCAAAATTAGCCTCTAACAGGACCAGCCAAAAACCTGTCATGTCAGGAAATCTCAAAGTTTTATCTGGTAAAAAGTTGATGTTATCACTTCTCTCCTCCACATAGCTCTGTGTCAAGCCCTAGCCACTTCGCCCACGTCCATGCTTTCACCATAGACACCGCTCCTTTTCACTGCCTAATCAGAGTGCTGAGACCAGAGTTCCTCACAGCCCAGTGCAGACTTCACAGTGAATGTTCACAACTCTACAGGCTTGGAGCTATGAACCCGCCCCTCCTTCCCTGCCTGCCCTCCTGCCCTTGGGGCAGAAAAGGCTGAACCCTGGCTTTAATCCACTGACCTCCGACATCCAGGCACCTCTGGAAACAAACAACCTTATATGTAACACAAACACATTCCCCAAATAACCAGTTCCTAAAGCGTGCAATCCTAATCAGCATATATATATATATATATTAATTTTGTTTTAATTGTTGTTCAAGTACAGTTTTCTGTCTTTTACTTCCATCCCAGCCCACCCCCCCAGCCCTTCCCACCTCCCTTCCATTTCCTATCCCCCTCCTTGTTATTGTCCGTGTGTCCTTTATACTTGTTCCTGTATACCCTTCCCCTTTTCCCCTAAAATTCCCTCCCCTCTCCCCTCTGGTCACTGTCAGCCTGTCCTCTATTTCAGTGTCTTTAGTTGTATTTTGCTCGTTTGTTTGTTTTGTTGTTTAGGTTCCTGTTAAAGGTGAGATCATATGGTATTTGTCTTTCATTTTAAATGTTACCAAGAAGTGAGTTAATTACTATCAACAGAGAGACCCAGAATCCACCATCTGCCATTTAATTTACATGTGGAAATATGGGATCTTTCACATATAGTTCAGGCCTTCTATGATGAATCAAGATTGTTAGAGTATTAATGTACAATTATAAAAAGAATGGTTAAATTATAGTGCATACATAAAGGTAGCATTATACAAACATTAATTTATGTTTATGAAAAAATATTAATAGTACTGGGAAGTGTTTACATTCCAAGAGTAAGTACAAAAAGGCAGTATACAGATCATATTTTATACACTGCTTTGGTAACAGTGTGTAAAATACAATCCCCGAAATATCCTCATACATAGTAAGCAGACTGAAAACAATACATCAAAATGTTAACAATAATATTAATTTTCTTTTATAATTTTGTATATTTGCCAAAGTTTTCTATGCCAACATCTGCTTACTTCCTAATGTGGGTTAATTTTTGTCTTTAGGAACCACCAAGCAAAATGCAAATGCCAAACAGTTGGCTTCAACGGTGCATAAATTTGCTTGTTAAATTGCTCTCTATGAGAATAATAGCAGGCAGTCCATTCCTTTCATAATGAGGTTTTTTTCCCCTCTAAGCTGGGCACAATCTTAAATTTATCTTAATCAATTTCCTCAAATTAAGCTGCAGCAAAACCCACTTTCCTCTGTCTTGTTGCGAGCGTTATCTCTAATGAGAAATACATTGTAACAAGTGCAAGGACAGGACGCCTGAGCCGTGGCCACTGCTTGGCTGGCTGGCTTGAGATCCCCAAACCCACAATAGGATTTTCTAGAATCACACTCCTGTGTCCTCCATTAGAAGTCAACCAATAGACTCATGCATGACAATGAGCCTCACCCTTCTAGAAAAGGCGCCAGAGAGCTTTTCAACACACATTTAATTTCTGTTCTATTATCAGAGACCATAATGCCATTCCCCATTGTACTTAGCAAAAGCTAAATGGTAAAAGAAGGGAAAAAGAAAATGCATTTGATGAGGAAGCTCTTTAGGGGTGAATATAATGACAGTGTTTCCCACAGTTCTTCACTAAAGAAAAGGCTAAAAATTTGAGGAAAAGGAAAAAGTTAATGCAAATACTGTGGTGATAACCAAATTGCCTTCACACTACCCCTTGCTGATTTTATAATAACTGCTACGAACATATAAGAAACTAATTTTTTTTACACTACCCTTCTACACAGCCAGAATATTTTCACATTTAGTTAGGAGCATAATATGAAAAGGCATAAAAAAATTCTTTCCTGTTTGGTTCTAAATATAGTCTAAAATAAAATGGTGTGGGGGGAAGAACAGGAACTGAAATGGCTCCTCCTCAGGGCCACACACTGAGGTTTCTGTCTTTCCAGTGTTTCCGGGGAAAGCTCTACATGGCCATCCAGGAGTCTCTGGCACATGCTGGCTGCAAAATGCAATGACATTAGGTACTTCATGCTTCAAAGAGCCTGGTGTTTACCAAATGAATTACATTAGTGGCCAGAATATTAATGATGGTTACACTTGATGCATAATAACTCTCCAAGTTAGTCATTTCACAGAAGTTGTCATGTACATAAAATAATACCATCATCATCATCATCATCATCATCATCATCATCATCATCATGGTGGTGAAGGGGGGTTCATTTTCAAAGCTAGATTTTTTTCCCCTTATATTTTAGCCAGCTTTATTTTGCCTCAGAATGTCTGTGTTTTCTTGAGTTGTTGAAGTTCAATGTCTGTGACAGTTTCAGTTACAGGATACACATAAACCTGTAAAATTCTCAGAGATGATGTTCTTACCCAGGACGTTTAAGGGGTGTTCTATAGCCCCACCTGCATTACAATCACAGAAAAGTACCTATTTAAAAATATTGGTTTGGGGGATTTACCCCAACATTAGGTACACACATCTCTGTAGGTAGGAAGTTAAGAATCTACATTTTAAAAATCTTCCCTAGATGATTTTCATGCCTACAAAAATATGAATAGGTACCACTCTAATAGAAAATTTTCCTTAGAAACAAACTGGTGGGCAGATCATAAAAATCAATATTAGAAGAATTAACTTACTGCAACTTTTATCCTCCTTCAGTGGATATGAAAAAGGCATGCCCCCGTTGCTCCTAGAGAGATGCTCAAAAGTGTATTAACTTCATTAATTTAGAAGTTACACGGACATGTTGAAATACAGTTTCATTCAATGATCCTTTGAAGTAAATATCAGTGTTTTACTTTGTATATTTTTGCCTTTCATGAGATATGCCTGCTTGATCTCTAAAGCCCCATTTAAATCTACAGGCTCCAAGAAAGAATAAACAGAAGTGACAGAAGAACCGGAAGAGAAACATCAGTCCAGCTGCCATCGGCTGCAGATGCACCTGCCAGAAAGCCACCCAAACTCAACAGACTGTGAATGACTGAGACTGGGGTTTATATTCAAGTTTCATAACCAACTCTAATCAAAGACAGAAGGAGGATTATGTCTCTCAGGGAGTGCAATAGGATGTCATAGAAGAGAGGCTTACAAATTTGGCTATATGTTTGAATCACCTGGAGAGATTTAAAAAGGGGTCTTATTGTTGTTTTGTAAGTTATTTGTTTTTCTAGATACAGGACCTTTGTCATAAATGTGATGTGCAAATATTTTCTCCCAATCTCAAGTTTATCTTTGGTGCACTTCACAGACCAAAAGTTTTTTAATTTGATAATATCCAACTTATAAATTTTTTCTTTTACGTATTATGTTTTTGGTATAATATCTAAAAAATTCTTTGCTTAACCTGAGTTTTCTTCCTAAGTTTTCTTCTAGAAGTTTTATAGTTTTATGTTTTACATTTATATCTACTAAACATTTTGACTTAGCTTTTGTATAAGACATACAATAGGGTTTTGAGTTGTCTTTTTATTTTGCCCATCAACATACAAATGTATGTAAAGCATTTCTTTTAACGTCTAATTTTCTCTTGTGTTTTGTTTTCAGCCTTTTCTGTCACAATATGTGTAGGTGTGTGCTCTTCCTCTTTTTGGTTCAATTGTTATTTATCCTGCTTGGTGTTCCCTGAACTTCTTGGGTCTGTGGTTCAGTGTCATTACCTTTGGGAAATTGTCAGCTATTATTTCCTCAAGTATTTCTTCTGTCCATTTCTCCCTTTTCTCCTGGCATTCCAATAGTGTGTATACCAATTTGAGATTATTCTACAGTTCTTAGGTGTTCTGGTTTGCTTGTTTGTTTTTCTTTTTGTACATTTTACTCTTTTGTTCCCAGTATGTGTAATTTCTATTGACATCACTTCAGGTTTACTAACTCTCCTGGGCTGTGTCCAGTCTCCTGTGTCCAGTCTACTATATCTCCATTCAGAGCAGTCTTCACCTCTGTTACTGTGTTTTGATTTATATCATTTTCATTTTGAATCTTACAGTTTCTGTATCTTGAATAAAATTATCCATATAGTCTTACACATTGTCCAGCTTTTCCACTGAAGTTTTTCCACATTAATCACGGTTATGTGAACTTTCCTGTTAGACAATTCCAACATTTCTCAAATAGCCACATCTGATTCTGTTGATTATTTTGCCTCTTGGGAGTGTGTGTGTGTGTGTGTGTGTGTGTGACAATGGAGACTAACAAGGTTTGGGGCTTGGAAATGGACACTCCTTTCCTCCTGCTCGGCCTTGAGTATGGGGGTTTGTGCTAATCAAAGAGTCAGCTTGTGTTTGAAGTTTGTTTTGCTTTGTTTACTCTCAGTGCATGTCAGACTTCAAATTCCCCTAATGACAACTTATGTTCAGATTGGGGGCTGGTTGGCCAGTGCGTTTGCCATTATTACTCCACCCTCAGCTTTAGATCTTCCCTTTATACTAAGAGGGTCTGAATATTGCTGCTCTCCCACCAGTGACGCACCGTTTCTTTTACTCAATGATTGTTAGCATTGTGGAGGGAGTGGGGCAGGGTGGCATTCTCTGACGTTCTCTTTAGTGTATGTGCTGCCAGAGCGAACACTCTGATAGTCCGTTTAAACCTCGGTCTCAGATAGGTACTATTTCCCCGAGTTTGGGGGATGTGGCCTTTAAAACCCTCTTCCTATCCTCCAGCTCTAGTTTTGGGGCCAGCATGTACAGTTGTCTCAGTCTCCTTCAGGGTCTGGCTCCAGGAACCCCTGTGGACACTCAAATCTGAGGATGGTCAGATCCCTTACATAAGATGTCATAGTACAAAGCATAGTATTCCTGTTCCTCCCACAGAAATAGAAGGCTTTTAAAAAAATTATTTCCTCCAGCTGCAAGGAGTTTTTATCATTACCCTAGAGAAAATAATTTCTGCGGTCTCCCCCCATTCCATATATTAAGGCTTTGTTCCATAGAGGAGATAGGGGAGATGGAGAAGAAAGATCTAGGCAGAGCTTTGTGCCCCTTGCACGGCACCTTCTCCCCTTCCCCGGTCTACCTCATAAAGAAGTCTGTCTCAGACTCTCCCTAGTCTTCCTGGTGACTGCCTATGATTTGTAGAGACGTGTAGGGAAAAAAACTTGCAGGAGAGTGTAAACTCCTCCCCTCTCCCCTATCTGTGGGCCTCAGGGTCTTCCAACTCTCCCTGTAGCCCACACCTGCCTTTGCCAATTCAGCTGTTGTAGCTGAATTCTTCTTACTGGCATCTGGCTGCCTCTCCTCAGGTAAGCAAGCTCTCATGTTCCTTCTCTGCCCATATTTCAGGTTACTTTCTGACCCTGCAACCTTAGGACTCTGATGAATTCAAGAAAAGTTGTGAACTTGCAAATTGCCCAGCTTTACTTATTTGTATTGTAACTGTGGAAATAGCACTCTCTGTAGCCTCTAGATGTCTACATCCCTCCTCCCACTTATTTTTCTGTAACACACTGTCACTCATAAGAGGCATGTAGTTGGGTTTTGTGTTTTTAATTATCATTATTTATGTAAAGTATTAATCCATTTATATTTAATATATCGATATAACTGATTTCATAGCTATAATTTTCCTTTTTGTTTACATTTCTCTCATGTCTTATTGTATATTTCTTTTTTCTTTTTCCTGTCCTTTTGGATCAATCACTTTTTTATTATTTCAGTTTTCCTCTTGTAAATAGTAGATACATACTAAAACATTACTTTGTTATTCATTTAATTTAATGATTGTACCTTCTAGATTATAGCATCAATTCTAGCTACTTAGTATGGCTAACTCAAATAATTATCATTTCCCAATTCTATGTTTATTTTTCTATGAATATTTTCACTCATTTAAGCCCATATTACTTCTTTCATTATTGTTATCATGCATTTAGTTTTAATTCCATTTTAAATTATATAACTATGATAATTATTTCATAATAGTCATTATTTATTTATATTTGCTACATATTTACTTTTATTTGGTATTCTCCATTTTCTTCTGCATTTCCATGTTTTTGTTTATGATTATTTTCCTTCTGTTGGAAAATTTTGTTATTTTTTAAAAACACGGTGGGCATGGGTAGGGTGGGGGAAAGTGGTGGTGGTGGGAAAATGGAGACAACTGTATTTGAACATCAATAAAAAATTTAAAAAAATACAGTCATACTAACAATGATTTTGTTCAGCGTTTGTCAGAAAATGTTTTCAGTTTACTTCCATTTTTCTAAGGATATTTTTCTAAGTATGTAATTCCAGGTTGGCAGTTAATTCTTTGTCCTGAGTTCTTCTTTGTCCAGCTGCCATTAAATGCATTCATAAGTTCTTAATTACAGTAATTATATTTTATAGTTCTAATTCTAAAATACACATTAGACTTCACTTTTTAAAATTACAGTACTCTCCCCAGCTGGTGTGGCTCAGTGGATTGAGTGCAGGCCTGAGAAGCAAAGGGTCTTCAGTTCAATTCCCAGTCAGGGCACATGC
Organism: Trachops cirrhosus; assembly: GCA_028533065.1. Lineage (NCBI taxonomy): Eukaryota > Metazoa > Chordata > Mammalia > Chiroptera > Phyllostomidae > Trachops > Trachops cirrhosus. The sequence continues at coordinate 120,688,418 of CM052542.1, forward strand.
CTGGATTGCAGGCCAGGTCCCCAGTAGGGGGTGCTAGAGAGAAACACATTGATGTTTCTCTCCCTCTCTTTCTTCCTCCCTTCCCCTCTCTCTAAAAACATAAATAACTAAAATCTTTTAAAAATAAAATAAAGTAACACTGTGGTGAAATTCTCTACCTTTTCATCTATTTTTATCTTTTTTCTCATTTATCTTGAACATATTAATTATCATTCATTTATACTCTCATCTGCTAACTTCAGTCTCTGATCTTTTATTGTCTATTTTTTTAGATTATCTATTCTATGATATTTCTTCTTCAGAGGTCTCATACTTTCTCTGGTATACCACAAAGTGTGTATGAAGGAACTATAGAGTCCCCGGATGATGTTACATCCTACCGTAGAGTTTTTTCCTCCTCTATTAAATAAGGTAAGTAACTGCTCACCTGAATCCACTCAGGAATTGAGATGGGTCCTCATTGGACTTCAGTTTTGCTAAAGAAGCCATGAGTTCTATCCTTCAGAGTTTTTCAGTTTCACTCCTTAGCCTCCTGATATAGCGTCAAATTTGTTCAGTGTTTGAGGGGAACACCAACAGTGTATCTGAGGCATCTCAACTCAGTAGTCCTGCATGAATACCAAAATCTTTGGTGGTCTCCCCCAGTAGCAGCCTTTTGCCAGGGCCACACCTTAGATAGATAGATGATTGATAGATAGATAGATAGATAGATAGATAGATATCCAACTGTTTATGTACCACTTGTTGAAAAGACTCTCTTTTCTCCACTGCATTGCCTGGTACCTTTGTCAGATATTTGATTTGTTCCTTGACTGTCTATTCTTTTCAGTTGATCTGTATTTCTGTCCTCATGCCAATACCATTGTACTAATGCATAATATTTTAAATGAAGGTAAAATATCTATAAATTAACTTCAAATGCATTGCAATACTTTGAAATCAATAATTTATTGAGCTACAAAATCTTAAGATAAAGAACTAATGTAACATTTAAAAAGTTGCCAAATGTAAAACTCTGATAACTCATAAGTGCTTACAAAACAGAGAAAAGAGGCTTTTAAGATAAAAATAAATCTCTATGATCATACAGAACTGCAGAGAAAAAAAAGAAAGTTATTGAAATTGTGAAAAGGGGAAATTTATAGAAAACTTTGAGAGTTGGCCACGTTAGTTGTGCACGAGAAATCAGGGAAAATTTTAAAAGTACCAATCCCTGATTCTCAACCCCAAAGACATGGATTATTTTGGAACAGGGCTACATTTGAGAACCACACAACAACCAAATGGATTTTCCATATATAAATGATCAAACATGCTTAATCATTGCAGCAGGAACATAAGAAAAATGAATATGCAATACAGAAGTGAGGACTGCAATGTAAGATATTGGGAGTATGCTAAGTATCAAAGAAATACACTATTGCTTTTTGATAATAAAAGGTGTGACTTCTACATGGTAGGTCAGAAGTTATTGTATATTAATAACTACCATTTTTAAATATCTCAGATTGAGTTCTCCCAGAAGCAGATCCTGAGACAATGACTCAATGCAGTTATTTTATTGGGAAACAGCAGTAGGGGAGTAGAGAAATGATAAAGGAAAGGAAAGGCAGCCAGTAAATGTTACTGAGCTAGCCACCACTGTGATTGGCTAGAGCTTGATCCTAAGGAGAAACCCTGGGAATGATGCAAAACACAAGCCTCACAGTTATCCTGAGTGGGTAGGAAACTGAATATTTATGCATCACCACCAGAGAGTCACAATTTGAGGGCTTCTGGAATGAGACTGTTAATTCCCAGGCACCTGTGTCCTTCCAGGATTTCAGAAATAGCCCTCAGGCAAAGAGCAGCACACACTGGCAGTTAGAAGTCCACCAGAGTACACACAGTTGGGAAAGCTGGGGAAAGAATGAAACAGGCAGATTATGCTGCAGTGTGCTGGGGGACTTAGACATTGCATTTAATATATTATTTATGATCTTTACAAACCCTGCAAGGTTTTTTTCTGTCTTCACTTTAAAGAAAGAGAAACTGAGACACATTTGATAAATAATTACTCTGTGCCTTTTATGCGCTAGGCACTGTTCTAGACACTTGGGATAGAGTAGTAAATAAAACAGACTAGATATGTGCCCATGTGGAGTTTATATTTTAGTGGGGGAGACTGGCAACAATATAAACCAATATAGCTTCAGACATAGATAAGAGCTGAGAAGAAAAATAAAGCAAAGTAAGGGAATTGGGAATGATAAGAAGTACCTTTTTAGTATCTAGTTTTGGGAAGCTGGCTCTTAAGAGATGAAATTGAGAAAAGAATTGAATGCAGTAAAGGCACAGGCCGGGTGAAAAATTCCGGGCCGAGGAAACAGCAAGGCCACAGCCCCAGAGTGGATTTGTGCTCGGTGTGTGTAAAGGGCAAGGAAGTCAGTGTGGCCAGAGCAGAGTGGGGGAGAAGGGAGGTCGTCGGGAATACGGCAAGAGGGACAGATTCTCATAGACCACAGTGAGGGCTTTATATTTAACTTTAGATTTTAATCATAAGTGTGACAGGTAAGAGTAGAAGAAGGAAAACAAGTTGGGAGTCCACTGCACTAATTCAAGAACAACGATGGTATTAGATGACTCTCCCAAGAAAACAGAACTATCATCATTTAACCCACTGTTCAAACACAGTCTGTCTTCCTTCCAGTCTGATGATCTTTGCACAGTGTTACACTGCCTTTCCTTAACAGTGTAACATTTTCATTTCTATAGAACTCTTTATAAACATGTACAATCGGCAATGTCTCTTTGTCAAATTAAAATGAGAGAAACAAGGGAAATGATACCAAACTGACAACATAAAAAGAAATTTCATTGATAGCCTGAATTTTTAAATTTTATTTATTGATTTTAGAAAGACAAAGGAGGGGAGGGAAAGAGGGACAGAGAGAGAGAGAGAGAGAGAGAGAGAGAGAGAGAGAGAGAGAGAGACTGATTTGTTGTTCCATTTATTTATGCATTTATTAGTTGCTTCTTGCACACGCCCTGACCAGAGATTGAACCCTCATCTTGGCCTATGGGGATGACGTTCTAACCAACAACTACCCAACCAGGGAGACAGCCTGAGTTTAATAAGCTTACTGCTGCCACATTTTTGCAAACCCCAGAAAGTATGATCGTTTTAAACCTGCAACACTAATACTTCACAGTACCTTTGACTGCCAACAGTCAGCATTGTCTTCGTGAGACTCCCACACTCACTGAAATCTCCAATGACCGCTTTTCTGCCTGCTGTGTGCTGTGAGTTGAAAAGAACCTAGTCATTTGTTTCCTCAACAAGCCTGAGATATTTCTTGAATCTGCATTTATCTCAGGGATACTTTCTTTCTCTTGTGGAGAGACTTTTAAGTCTCAAAGGTCAATAGAAAACCTTGGACTACACAATCTTTTTCATCTTGCTAACAGCAGGGAAAGACTAAAAAGACAATCCAACAGTAAGAAGACATAAAGAATAAAATGAATGGTAATGTAGTTTCATTTATGCTTTTCAGGCAAAGAAAGAAAACCAAAATAGCCCTAGTTCAGTACTAATGACCTGATTAGCATTCTGGGCTCATCATGCCACAGTAGGGATATTGATGGGACTGACTGTGGGGACTTTGGTCTAACCAATGACAGAATCATGACCCTCCATAAACTACAGATTAGCTTTTACGGACTTCCTGAGTCAGTCCTCCCTGTTCCACGAGCCCTCCTGAAGCTGCATTCGGGTATTGGTATTAGTATTAGTATTAGTATTAGTATTAGTATTAGTATTAGTATTAGGGAGGTGACTGTTTCTCCCTCTTCTCTTTCTTCTCTCAGAGATGCAGTCATCTTCTTTTGTTGCCAAAATCAGTAGTAAATCCCTCTGCCACTACCAAAACCCTGTGCAGGTGGGTGGGTCCTGGGCAGCAATTTACAAGGTAAATACACGGTTTCTCCTTAGGTGTCCTAGGTTAGAGGAAGATAAAAGGCGCAGGAAAATAGAGCCAGACTGCCTGGGTTAGAATCCCAGCTCCTCCACTTCCTAGCTATGGAGCAAATTGCTCAGCCTTCAGTGCCTCGGTTTCCTAATCTGAAAAACGAGGAATGAAAAAGGATATTAGTGAATTAATACAGAAAACAATTTCTGGGATATCATTTCCCATGATAATGCATATTCACATATAACCTGCTTCACTCCCATCCTCACAGTCCTAGGCCTGCCCATGTCCCCAGAATTCTACTGGCCACATACCCCAGGATTAGGCTGAAGAAATGGTGTCACCTAACTGGGAGATTCCTGGAATGGATCTTGGAAGCCTCAGCTAAGCTTTTAGGACCCAGAGTCATTATTCTCAGGTGACATCGATACCTAGCCAGAACTAGGATGGGTTATAATTGGCCCAGAGAATTTCTAGCCAGCAAACAATAACCATTTAATAATGCTTCTCTGGCATATTGAATTGTTTGGACCCCAATAACTGCATTAGAGAAGGGTTTTGAGGTTGTATGTAAATAAAGCACTTAATATAGAGTGGGTCTACATACACAGCTGTTGGTTACTGTCCTTGCTGTTGGCTACTGTCCTTGCTGTTGGCATTCTGGGAGAAGAGTAGCCGCAATGTAGTGGCTGATGCTCACAATTTCTATATGTGCTCACAATTGATGCTCACAATTACAATGTCCATCTCATCATAATAATAAAAAAAAATAAAATTAAGTATTTTGTAATTTTAAGACTGAAAAAGGGAATTCTTGATCTATAAAAAGGAGAGAACAAGAGATGACTAAATTTCACACTTTAAATAGTTTTGTGGCATGAAGAAGGGAGAATTAATTGCAGTTTGGAAGAGAATTTGTATGAAACTCGTATCTTAGCTGAAATGTACATCTTGTAAGAAATGAATTTTTAAAAGGACAGTCCTTGCATATCATTCACCTCTTCTGAGCTCAGTAAGACAGTGACAATATCTCCCAGGGTATCGGTAGCATTTTCTCTTTTCTTTCTTGCTACATTTATCACATTCTTGTGGCTAAGCCTTTTAGCATTAAGTATTTAAAAGTTAGCAGGGAGGGAGCACCTGTCACTCTCTCAAGTGACCTTTCTGCTCCAGGAACTCGGGGACACCATCTCTCCAACTTGAGTGTGTGCATATGTAAATGAGAGTGCTGTGACCTACCCATGGAGTTAGTGTAGGTTCAGTACCCTACTGTTTGGTACTCAAAAGATATCACCCGCTGCCTTCTTCAGATCTGTAAATCAAACTTAAAAAATGAAGCATCGCTGGCACAAAAGACCAGAACCCCCTTATAATGAATAAGTAATCCGATCAAGGTCAGGTATGAGGTGAGATCAAAGCCTCCTAAACCCAAAGACAACATCGATTTCCAGGAGTCTGGAAAGCACTAATGCACTCAGTGAGGCCTGAATGACAAAAACTGTACAGCTTCATCTTACCGAAAATAAGGAGGTCTTTGCCCATCTGAATTCAGGTCCCTTCCTTTGTTCTGGGTTAGGGTTAATAAGTAGTGTTTCTGGTGTTTGTTGTATGATTGGTCTTCTAAATCAAAACCATGTTATTCACTTGTTAATCCTCATTACCATAAGGCAATACCAAGTCATTTTCCTGTCATTTACTGAAGCAGCCTTTTCATTACTTATGTATCACCAATCATGCACACATTTGCTTATGCATTTAAAAATTTTTTTAAGCACAAACTTGTTTTATATATCCAACCCTGTACTCTTGGTATGTAGTCCAAATCTCAAGAAATAGCAGTTCAGCTTGAAATTTCAGGTGCTTATATAAAGAGAAAGCTAGCTCATTAGTGGGCAGACGAGAAGTCAGCAAAAAACAAAGGCCTTTGTTTTCCAAGGAAGGCTTCAGCACTTAGTGTAAACTACCTAAATTTGTGAAAGTTAAAAGCTGTATTTCTGAAACTTTCAGTAGTCAACCCCAAATGCACACTATAGATTTTAGTTACACTATACAGACATACTTAATTGTACACAGACATATTTAAATGTATATACTGAGATCAGAACTAAAACTGAAGTTATTTAAAATGTTTTCTGAAAAGAGTTTTCTAAGAAGAAACCATTTTTTAAATTTATTGTAATAAAACATATGTATTAATAACATATAATATAAAGGAAAACACTATTCACAATTTTCCATAAGGGTTTTTTGTGTATGTGTGCATACAAAGGCCGGAAAAACATAGAACTTAAGATCATTAGTTTTCATTTTATTTGTATTGATTTGAGAGAGAGAGAGAGGGAGAGAGAGAGACTTGTTGTTCCACTTACTCATGCATCCACTGATGCCTCTTCTGTGTACCTTGACTGGAGATCCAACCCACAATCCTGGTGTATCGGGATGATGCCCGAACCACAGCAATTTTTAACTGTTGTGCCACAAAAAGCACACTGGTTTGCAACAAGAATTTTTAAAACATGCAATATCTGACTTTTTGGTTAGGGGCAGACCCTTTCCCCTTAGATTGTCAAATTGAAAAATGACAGTAGCAACACAATAATAGCCATCCTGTGTAAATGAATCAAAGTTATACCTAATTTTTGTCAGATTGGCAAAAAATATATTTTTTGATGTGCCATAGAATTTCAATAACTACTTTATGTGTTCCGTGAGATGAAAAATGTTAAAAATTGCTCCTCTCACCAACTGAGCAGGCAGGACCTGAGTTTAAATCTTGAGTCTGCCACTTACTTATCTTTGGTAAGTTACCTTCTTTGTCCCTCAATTTTCTCATTGACAGGTGGATAAAATGTGTGGCAGATACTGGCCAGCAGTATCTGCGGCCACTGCGAATACTCGAGATATGGGAGAAATACACACAGACTACCAAGTCCTGTGGAGGAGTAGGGATGGCATGGCCACTCTCTCTAAAGGAGGGAGAGTGCCCCAAGCTGCTGCCTGAGTAGGCTTTTATTAGGAATACAGATACAGTTTGTTGATTATAGTCTGGCAGGGAAGATCAAACAAGCAGGTAACTTTCAAAGACCTAAAAGGGCTCACTCTGAGTTGGGGTGTTATCACCTAAATACTACAGGACCTAAAGGGCTAGTTTCATTTATTGTCCATGCCTTCATATTCTAAATAAGAGCATCCTCCAGCAAAGTAAGCTTCACAGGATCTTGCATATTCTCTGCTTCAGGCCTAATTATACCAGGAGGTCCGCTGACTCTGGTCTGGACTGCACTGCCCCTTGTTATTGCTGCAGGCCTGAGTCGGGCAGAGGAGACAAAGGCAGCCGGGAGATTTGGATTTCTCACAGGAAGAATAAGGACTCAGGCTTGTCAAAGCCGAGGGGGCAGGGGTCGATCACCCCCTCTTTTCCACAGCCCCCTGAGTCTCTCCCTGAGGGCCTCCCCACGTGATCGTGCCTGTCTTAGGCCCATCCTCTCTGAGGAATGTTACCCATCATTGGCTAACCAACCAAGTAATGGGGGCCAGACAAGGAGCAGGCAGTGCTCACACCAGGGAGACAGGCTTGTTTCCTTAGTGTCTCTCACTCAGCCTTAGCTGTGGGGGGTTGCAGCTCCTGAAACCAGGCAGGGCGGATCCCAACAAAAATGCAGTGTTGTTATGAAAACTAAATTCAACAAACGTGAAAAATTTCTAGCATCAAACAATACCCAATAAACATCACCTATTATTGTAACAGGCTCAGCACTGGAAGGTCTCCTAATTACCTCTCAGATTAGCAACAGTGAAAAGAATGCTAACTGTCATTTGTTGGAGCAGGGTTCACTGTGAAGTTAAGAAGATCCTCTTCTATTGCCAGGAGTCTAAACTGGCACAAACATTCTGGAAGGCAATTTGGCAGTAGATGTCCAAACCCTTAAAATGTATATTCTCTTTAATACAGAAATACAGCACACAGAAGGCAAGCCGAAGAAAGCATTAGACAAATGGGCAAAGATGAATAAATGGGAAGATCATTGCACTGTTATTTATAACAGCTTCAAATTAGAAGCTACTTAAAAACAGGTACAAGTTAATCATACTGGACCATGTCCATAACATAGAATTCAATGGGATCATTCATGAAGATAGTAGTTTTGATATAGAAGATGATAAAGTGGAGACAGTGTTACTGTGGTATGATTCAATGCTTTGTAATGCGCATAAATGCGTGTGTGCATAAAGTCTGAAAGGCTCTGCGCCGAAGTACTACCAGTTGTTGTCTCTGAGTGATAGCATCACAAGGGGTTTGTTTCATGTTCTTCAGTAAGCTGTTGTTGTCATTGTACAAAGAAAATATATTACTTTCATAATCATAGAAACACCTGTGAAACTGGTTAATAAAAGTTTAATGTAAAGAAACCCTAAATCTACAGAAAAACATTATGGTGTTAAACTATTAGACACCAGGGAGGGATTTGAAAATATGGCTTTATATGGACTTTAGCTTTTTTTATTTTCCTATCCAAATGGTCTTTAGTGTGGGCAGAACAACTGATAGAGTTTCAGTCAAGGAGGCTCTTTGGACCTGTACCTGGAATAGAACTGTGACATTTTGTTTGGTCTCCCCTATGCGATCTGTAACCTCGGTGTACTTTATTTCAGTTAATGCTCCTCCAGTCTGGCTGTGAGGTATAATTTGGAATTCACTGAATTGTCAGCATAGTTGACCTGGGCCAGTGTGATTCAAGGTTAATGGGACTGAAACTAAAAATGAAAAAGTTCTCGGGTAGACACAAAAGGCAATCATAGAAGAGCTAGCTATTCCAGAACAGTGGAGTTAATGAAAAGCTATTTGTCTCCATCAGTAATACTAAAATTCTAAAGATCCATATATTTAACCAGTCCTAAATAATGGTTAAAGTTGAGAGGAAAGAAAGTTTTATAAAAGGAGATTCACAGCCAAAAATCAATAATCCAACTTTTATGCTTGGTATGGAAGGGTCATCAAGGTTAGGCAAGTAAATAAAAGAGTACTTTATTTTTGGTAACTAAAACATGTTAAATTTATAAAGACTAGTTAATATAGGACCCTAAAAATAAAAAGTAAAATATTATCTGAGGGCTTTAGAAGCAAAAAGCAGTTCTCAGTGAGTAGACTGATGTAAAAAAAAGCCACATATCACCCCTCACATATTATTATATATTGTTTATAAATCATGTATACTTGAATTATGGTGGCTAGGGAGGCCCTTTCCAGAAAATATTTCAATAGAAATTTATCAATTTATCTGACCCACAGATGTTTGATAAGGCCACATTAGAATGTGCCAGGATGAATGTTTCAACAGAATCATCCCAGCGTGACATTTACATGTAAGGGGGGATGCAGATGAGAATGAATTGAAGGAAGAAACAGTGAGTAGAGCAGAGATAAAGACAGGAGCTGAGTTCTTCTCCAATCTCTGGGTCAATCTATAGATCTTGGATTCTTATTTATCATTATAAATAAAAGATGCAAACTATAGATGTTTAAAGGTCTTTATCAGCCTAGAGCTTCCTTCTTCTCTGCCTCCCTCTCTGTAGATTGCCATACTGTTTGAGGTGGCAAGCTGCAAAATGGCAGCTTTCAATTAGAGGGTACAGAAATGGGGCATTCATGAAATTGCACTTCCCTCCAGCAGACCACTAGGATCTGAACACTAACGTGACGCATATAGACAGGACCCACACTAGGTGATTAAGTAAACAAAAGAAATGCAAGTGACCAGGGAGCTGGAAGGAACTCTGTCACCCACCCATTGAAGAAAACCTATTCCAGACAGTAAGAACCATAGAGGTTTAGCAGTTTATAGCTTAGATCACAGAGACTACCAGTTTTAGAGGATCAATAATTTAATTGGTTGAGGTTAGAGAATATGCAAATTTGTGCCTCCTAATGACATTTCTTTAAGTCATGTTCTATCTTTTCTCACTTTAATAGTGTTCAAACAATAAGGGCTACATTTTAATTTTTGTAAAGATATGCTTGATCACTTGGTTTCTTTCAGTTACCCTTCATGCTTGGAATAATCTGAAAAGAGAAATCTATTCTATCTTAAAAAGACAGACTCTTTCACTAGATGTCTCTCTCTCTCTCTTTTTTAAAGAGTATTTTATTTCTTTTTTAGAGAGAGGGGAAGGGAGGGAAAAAGAGAGGGAGAGAAACATTGGTTGCCTCTCACACACTCCCAACTGGGGCCCTGGCCCACAGTCCAGGCCTGTGTCCTGACCAGAAGTTGAACTTTTGGTTCACAGTTTGATGCTCAACCCACTGAACCACACCAGCCAGGGCTCACCAGATGTCTCTTAACCAAACTCCTAAACATTACCTTAGTAAAACTAGCCACTGAAGGATAAATCCTCTAAATGCAACCTTAATATGTAAGGACCAACATACAGCTACACAGAAGGAAAAATAGTAGGGGCTGGACAGATGCCATGTCAGGTATGACTCTTCTTTATCTCTCCCCCCACCTGCCTCCACTTTTCCCTTCCCTCCTTCCTTCCTTCCTTCCTTCCTTCCTTCCTTCTTTAACTTTTTCCCTTTAAGCAAAGCTGCTGTTAAGTTGCAGGATATTTATAAAAGAATATTTTTATTTATGAATTATATATTCTATAGAATATGCAAGCCTGCAGAATTGAAATTAGTGAGATTTATATTTTAAACATATGATAAAGAGCTAATTTGGCTAATGAAATAATTTCTATAATTTGAAATAATCATTTCAGGCCTTGACCACTCTAAATTGCAAAAACCCTTTAATACTTTACCCCAGAAAAATATAGTGAAAATGCAGAAAAGGAAGAATAATAACTAAATCAAAATGAATTCATTGCATTTGTAAAGTGGTGATCAGTTATAAATAGGAATGTACCCAGCCAGTAAAACAGATCTGGTGAAGCAGGTCAGAGATGGATGCTTAGTGCCATTTCCTTCACATCTTTATAAATGAGCTTCGAGATACTGAAGAAATAGAGAAAATGCATTAATTTTATCATTGAATGATATAGTACTAAGCATCATCATAAAAGCTGGGGCTTTTCCCATAAAGGAAAAATACAGAGAAATCTTAAAAAGCGTTGAATGATTTACCTCAGTGACTTGAGTTGCCTGAGAAATATTATGCAAGGACAGGGTGATGGTGGGGGGATAATGGGAGAAAAAAGGGGAAGGATCAAGTCAAGGATCACGTACAAAGGACCCATGGACATGGACAATGGTGTGGGGAGGATTAAGAATGGGGGATGGGGGTGGGTAGGACAGGGGAGAGTAATTGGGGGAAATAGGGACAATCATAATTGAAAAGCTATAAATTTTTTTTAAAAAGATTGAGCTAAACCAGCACATGGCTACCTCCAATGCTAAAAAATTTCCAATGACTCCTCATTTCACACCATAGCAAATCTTCCACTACCCTTCAACCTGCACTCTACCAGAGTTTTTAGTGGAACCTGTTTTTTCTCTCTCCCTAAACTCATCTGACTCAACATTGCTTCTAGGCCTTCAATCTAGTTAACCTCCCACTCTTTCCTTCCCACCACTGCCCAACCTCACCCATGCTGCCCTGTGTCCTCCCTTCTCATTTCAGTCCAACCCAAATCCCGACTTCTCCTAGAAGCCTTCATAGCCATTCAACCTGCATTGATCTCCGTAGTCTCTGAAATGCAGAACACCTAATACGCTCTCTTGTCTTGTTTTTATTGCTTTGGCTGTGAGTCTAGTCTCCCCAAGCATAGTCTTTATAGCTTATTTTCAATGGTAGAGATAAAAAATTGTATGTTTATTTTTTATTAAATTGAGTCTACCATGATAAGTATGTGGATCGGCTGTTGCCAGGTAACTTTAATAGTAAAATGTGTTAGACCTCTTTCAGGTCATCAACATATTTGAGATTTTTTGGCATATTAATGATCGATTTTCATAATCATTTTATCATCAAACCTTTATTAAGCCCCTTGTCGGTTCTACATACTGTGCTGTTTGACTGGGATACAGAGTTAGAACCACTCAGTCACATAATTTAATAGATAACAATCCTGGACTTTTACATGAATAGCATTTACAGTTTATGAAAACTCTGATCTGAAATTTTATCTAATTCAATACTTGCAATATTTCTTTATCACTGACATTAAAAGGAAGCTAGTAATGTCCTAATCACTCTCTAGACATCACACTCCTATCAATTCCATTGCTATCAGGGGGCCAGGTTCCGCACAGCCTCTCGTACCATCACCCATCGCAGACAGAGGGGGGTCATAACTAAGCTTTTTACCAGGAAACAGACACTGAAATTCTGAGATTCGCATGTGAGAGATTTTTTTTTGAGGACTGCTTTCAACAACAACACCTCTGGTGTGTAAGGTCAGGAGGACTGGACAGAGCAGTAAGTTGAGCTGTGGTGATGCAACTGCACTCTCAGTGGATCCTACTGAGAGCCCAGAAGATGGGATGGCCCTTTAGAGTTGCCTGTAACAGAAGCAAGAGGTTCAGGCTTTTGTATCCCTGCATCACCCAGTTATTGAATGCAAGCTGCTCCCTTGGTGGGGGCATAACCTTGGGCAAGACAGTTTCAGTACGCTGACGGCAATTCCCAAATTAAGAATGTAGTCATGAGCCATCAGCAGCTCATCCTGCCAGCTGGTGGAATGAATGCCTAAAGAGGGATCTGGTTGGAGCATTTGCTGTAGGTCTTACGTGACCAAAGAAGGCTTTTATGATCCACATTTAATTTACTAGGGAAGCAAATTGTCATTTACCTTTAGTGCTTTTCCTATAATTGCCATTTGGTTTACTTTGTGAATGCGGCCCAACACAAGATCGTAAATTTACTTAAAACATTATGAGATTTTTTTTGTGATTACATGTTGCAGTGGATTTAATGTGTGGCCTGAGACAACTCTTCTTCTTCCAGTGTGGTGAAGAGACGCCAAAAGTTTGGGGAATTCAACAGTTACGGCCAACAGTTTATAGCCTAGATGCAAATAATTCTAGTTGCAGATCACATGATTCAAATATTTGAAGCAACCCATTGAAAAAATTAGCCTTGTTTTTCTGTCCTGTGAAGAATAAAAAAGTATCCTTGTTTTTCTTTTCTGTGAAGAATAAAAAATTATCCTTGTTTTTCTGTTCTGTGAAGAAGAGTTGACCCCTTCACCCACAAGATATTTCATTCTTCACCTATGAAACCGAGTTCAAGATTGTGCAGTTCTCTGAAGCTTGGCTCAGAAAATAACTAGATAGGCTCTTTGTTATACTCATTCCAATATAGGAGGAAACAAAGCAAAGTTGATGGTAAAATTTCCAAACTGTCTATTATTGTTAATTAGCCCTTATCAAGGTGAAATAAAACCTGTGGTTGACCATATTTTCTTTTTTTTTAAAGACTACTAAATGTTACCTCTCCATAGAAAATGCAATCCTATGGACAAGTATTTGGAATTTCTATGAATTTTTATATGGGAAATAGCATTGTTGGTGGTAGACACACCACTAAAATTCAAGTAATAGAAGGTAAAAGGAAATTAAAACAAAGGACACTGCCCCTCAGTAGCAGGGCCAGGGTGAGGCAAATGAAGTGCTAAGGTACAAAATTTAAGGACACACTCACCCTTAGGTGCTGACTCTACCCTAGCATGACCCTGAGCATGAGTGCCTCCTAAAATTCTGCACCCAAGCCTCTCTTGCCTCATCCTAATCCCAGCCCTGCTCGGAAGGACATCTGTACAGGAATCAGATGTGAAGTAGGTATAACAGGCTTGTGTCTCTATAGAGTATGTATTTAACAATTCATGCTAAGTGCCTGTCATTCTTAGAAGTCCCTTTTTAGTGGTGGTTCACCCAGAAGTCACCCACTTTGTATCATGTGTTCTAGCTAATCTGGTCATATCCAATTTGACCAGGGGTTGACATCTGAGCTAGAGAGTTATCTATGCCCTGTGCCTTTGAGGTGGTCTACCTGGAGACGTCTTCCCAGAAGGGGCATCTCATAGCAGATGGTAACAGCTCAAATCAGTCTAATCATCTTTTGGAGAACTCAAATAGGATTTACAGTGAGAGTAAGCAGAGAGCAAAGTAGCACCAAGTAGGAAATCTCAGAGAGAGAGAAAGTGCAAGTAGAAAGAGACAAGTAGAGAGAGAGAGAGTCAAGAGAGAATCAGTTGGTAGCAACCCATGGAGAGTGGCAGGACTGAAGGGTTCCCTGCAGCACCGAACACTGCTTGAGTCATAATTAGCACTTTGTTTTTTTCTCCGCTGTACTTCATTAACTCTGTCCAGCAGCAGATGGTATGTATCCTGTGTTTTTTTTCTCCATTCTCCATGTTCTATGGAAGTTCTATGGAAGTTTAGTTGGAAGTTTGTAGTTGTATTTGTTCTGCATTTTGGTACATAGAGGTGGTTGTTGATAAGACTCACATTCATGATTTAGTCTAAGGCTGCAGGATCATGAAATGTTAAAACTGGACCAGATTAAGATTCAGCTAAAGGTGAAAATAAGAGACATTGGATTGGAACAATAGTGGCCTCGTGACATTGCTTCTAGAAGCATCATAGCTGCAGGGAATAGGGTTGTCTCCTTCTGAGGAACTAGTTAATACCTATGTATTAAAGGGGGAATGGCTGGAATAACTGAACTTTGTGAACAGAAAGAAGGCTGCATATTTGCTGAAAGGTTCTCTTCCCTAAAAATTAGGTTTTGTATGCTTTTTTTATTGTTGTGCAATTACAGTCATCCCCACTTTTCTCCTACCCCTCTCCCCTGCCCTATCCACCCCCCACCTCCCACATTCAATCCTCCCCGCCACTGTTGTCTTTGTCCATGGGTCCCTTATGCATGTTCCTTGACTTGACCCTTCCCTATTTTCCCTGTTATCCCCTCCCCCTCCCCTGTGGCCACTGTCAGTCTGCTCTTTATTGTAGTCGTGTTTAGATCACAGCACTGGCATCAAACTCCTGTGGCTGCTCATGGATGTTAAATGGTGAGGATGACTTCTTTACTTTTGTTGAAGCCTAACCATTCAGTCCTGAAATGTTCCTCATGTCTCTTCTCTTTTCCCTTTTAACAAACTACTATTAATAAAAATAAACCATGTATTTTCCTGTACAGAAGGGGTATGATTCAAAGGGCTCTCAATAAAAGTTTCTTGTCCTCAAATATTTTCCCCAGCTGCTGACCATAGTTTCTTGAATTTTATGACAGGTGATTCATTTGTTTGTGTCCTGAAGGCATTTCAAGCTTGGGGAATGCCTGTTAAAAAGCAAGTACACCTGGAAGGGGAACATTTTGAACTCCTGCCAAGCAATCTCTTATTTTGTTTAGTTGCTAGTGAAACTCTTGGAAATGAGAGGAGAAACCTTCTCTAATTGGAAGATAGTCTGATGGAGTCTCCTAGATCAGCTCCATCCTGTAAACTTTGGCTGCAACAAACACCGGGGCTCTGTCCACCTCCAGGTCATGCTTTCTCCTAATTTGCATCATCTGGCTTAAAATACATTGCCCTCTTGTAAAAGTTAATAACTTAGTTTACAAAATAAAGTGTTAAAGTGACTGTTGACCGAACCCAGAGTTGCCGCTCTGAGTCCTGACAGACACAGCACAAGATCAGAGCAAGAGAGACCTGCGTTCAAATCCTGATTCTGCTCTTTGTGTGCTGGGTAACCTTTGGCTGATGATTCTTTTTTCTTCCTGACGTGTTTCCCCATTTGTAAAATTATGATAATAAGATCTGTTTTGTAGGGTTATTTTTGAGGATTATAAGTAACATAGGTAAAGCACCTATCACCAAATTGGGTATTAGGTATCCAAATTTAAAAAGGTACCCAATCATAGCTCCTATGCATGAAGATTTTCAACACCCTAGTGAGTAACACAAAACTTTTGCTTTAAGTTGAAACCTGTCTGCCAAACACTCAAGGTCCAATAAATCTTTGTTTTTCACCATTTCCCTTTACAGTCAACTTTATACACACACTAGGCTCTTCTTGGCCTGTGTGCCTTCATTGAGACAATAAATGATAATGACATTATCACATCATTTATTACACTGTATTCCAAAGTTTACAAAGGGTTTTCATATATTATCTCATTTCATCTTATTTGATCCAGTGATATAGGTTTTATAATCCATCCTTTGCAGATGAGGAAACTAAGGGCCAGAAAGTTCCATTAATTTGCCATGGTCACCTAATATATAAGAAATGGGATTGGGCCTGAAATTCAAACTCTATGATTTTGAAGCCCATGAGGTTTCCACAGTGGTTCTCAACACCTGGGGAACTGTTATAAAACAACAGCAACAACGACAACTAAATAACCTAAAAGAAAAAAAAATTATACATGCCAAGGTCCACCCCAGACCCATTAAATGAGAATGGCATTGGCCTGAGCCTTGATATTTTTAAAAACATTGCAGATCATTCGTAGGCCAAACTAGGCCACTTTCAATGAAAGTCTTGACTTCACGAGGAAACTTTCCTCAACAAAATTAGGCCTTATTTTCTCTCTTCTGGATCTCTTTGTTGTGTTCCCTAACAATCCTACATAATTAGTACTTTATTTTAGAAATCAGAGAATGTAAATTCTGGAAGGAACTGCATATTCTTAATTTCTCTGGTTCCAGAACTTGGGTCCAAGAACTTGTTCTTGTCAGGGCTGATCTGCAGAAAAATAAGAATAAGGACAATGTAGCAGATACAAGCTGATTTTCTTTTGAAAGGATCAATTGTTATTTCAAAATTTATTTATACTCTTGGAATAAATGCTCTTTTTTCTGAAATAATGGTAATGATTGTTTTGCAAATATTCTCATTTAGAAACATAAACATTTGGCAGCCCTTTAATGCATACCTTACTGGCCTGTAAAATCCACTGATCTTCCCCAATCCCCTCGTTTTACAGGTGAAGAAACAGGGAGAAGTTCCACTAACCCAAGTTCTGTTTAATGCACTGCCTCAAAGCTTGTAAACTTATTTTTAAAGTAAAGCTTAATTGTGCCTTTTAATGTACATGTAACTGTGATCATTAATGTAGGGAAAGGAAACATGATTGGAAAAGAGAAAGTGGAAGGGTAAAAAAAGCTGTAACTTAAGGCCTCTGGGATAGTTGATATAACAGATTTAAAAATAAACCAAATAGAAATTCTAGAACAAAGACTTGTAAAATATAATAATCCAAGTTAAGAATTCAATGGACAGTGATAATATCTCATTAGTCATAGTTGAGGAAATAATTAGACTTTGGAGATAAACCAGAAGAAAATAACCAAGTAATGCAAAAGCAGACAAGAAGCTGGAAAACACAGAAGAATGAAAGGCACAGAGTGAGAAGGTCCCTGAAAGAAATAAGGTAATGGAACAGATGCAAAATTTGAAAATAATTTTCAGAGTTTTCCTAGGACTATTGAAAGATATCAAGCCATAGCTTTAAGAAAACAAACAAATAAAAGAATAAAAACACATCTAAATGTATTACACTGAAAGTGAAAAATAAATCTTAAAAAGATAGTTAGCCCTGGCTGGTTGGCTCAGTGGATTGAGTGCCGGCCTTCGAACCAAAGGGTTGCTGTTCGATTCCCAGGGCACTAGGGTTTTGGGCCAGCTCCCCAGCAGGGGGAGCATGAGAGGCAACCACACACTGATATTTCTCTTCCTCTCTCTCTCCCTCCCTTCCCCTCTCTAAAAATAAATAAATAAAATCTGTTTTGAAAAAAGCAGTTAGAAAAAAGAGAATGTCTTTAAAGTGGTGACAATTAGATTACCAGTGACTTCTCAAGAGCAATAATAAAAACCAAAGACTGTGGATAGATATACTCAATATGCTGAAAAAAAAAAACAATAGTCAGTTTAGAACCTAACATCCAGCAAAAAAAAAAGTCCTCAAGAAACAAAGGCAAGAGGAAAACATTTTCAAACAAAACTAAAAAAACACTATCAGAGTTCTTAACCAATAACACTTTCTAAGAATAAGGTCCTTAAATACATATAATAAAATATGTAAAATCACAAAGGAATCCCATTTCAGTCAAAAACAAATGATATAAAATATCAAGTTCATGATATAGTGATATATGTTTAACATGCTAAATAACAAGACTTACATATAAATCTAAACATCAAGCTCTAAATAACAAGTATTTATGATAATTTCTAAATACCGAACTATAGTAATTTCTAAATAAGAAACATTTGTATAATTTTCTCCCTTAAGTTTAGTCAGAAAACTATCTATGCTAAGTACTCTTGGACAACAAGAAGGTGGAAAAAGGCAATTCACATGAAAGCTAATTATAAAGTGGTTGGTACAGACCCTTAAAGAAAATAAGATTCTGCCTTTGATTTCCAAATGCTTTTGTTCTCTCAGACTAAAAATATGTCTTCTCAAAGCAGTTAGCTTCTACACACATGGATTTCTTTTTCCAGCAGTTATTAATGCTATTTCCGAGAAGACAGGTTGTTGGTATTTTTATTCAGATTGTACAGTAAGAAAAGATATATCGGATTGGGGCAGAGAGATCCTTGTTAGTTAAAGTATCCCCTTAAACAGCATCCCTAATGTACTGTGGTACTTGTCTACCTGTGGGCTTTATTTCGCGATGAGGTACTTCTTCCTATTGGCACAAACAGTAACAGGAAGAATTGATGTTTGGGTGAGTACCTGAGGATGAATAGTTTGAAAGCTTTGAAGTGTTGGCTTTATTGTTTGGACAAGAATAGAAATGGAAATGCCCTCCACTTGTGCTAATAGTGAGCGCTTCTGCTTTTGCTCGAATGCAGGACCAGTGTGACCGTCACCTGTGATGCATGTTTCGGATCTGGTGTTCTCTCTTGGCGGTCCTTAACTAGCTCATCTTCTTCCTCCCCTAATGGAGCCAATGGGACAAAATAATTGACTTTCCTGTTTTGCAGGCCCCAGTCGACACTGCCATTTCCCTCTCACGGATGCTCTCTCCAGGTGGCAGAAAATCAACATCAGAAACAGAACTATGCTTTCTTTTTTCCTTGTTTCCTTTATTTCCTCAATCCAACCCACAAAGCATTTTAAGATTCCTGTAAATCTGATATCTGAATGTCCAAATTATAGCTTCCAAAGTACCTTTGTGCCAGGAAGAAGAATAAAAATCAAATTGGCTCTGAGTGCTTCAAGGAGGAGCCACAGCTGTTATACTGTTACTTCTTGTGGCTTTGGATAGCTCCAAATTGGGAAGCCATGACCATCCCAGTAAGTGTTCAGGCTTCTTCCTGAGGTGACAGGAACCCAGGGAGGTCGGCGGGGCAAGGATGAGAGAGTTAATTTCATGGCCAGGCTTCCAAAGAGGTTCTGAGTTGTTTCAGATCAACCTACCACATCTTTATATTGGGAGTAACATTCTCATTCCTTAAATTTTACCTAAGTTACTTGTGAGATATAAATTTTTTATTAAGGTTTAAGCAATGAGAACCACGAGCATAGATTCTATTAAATGGTTTATTTTCCGTTTCATTTTTCCTTGGAATAGTGCTTAGCTAATGTCTGGGAGTATGTACCCACAGAGACTTACAAGGAATTAATGCTAAAATGCTTGTGTGCGTTTCAGAATGTTCTCTTTCATTTAGTAGGTAGAAAGATTTGTAAAAACAACTGTGTTTACCCACCCACCCTGCTCTCCCTAGGGTGCCCTTCTCTTCAGCAGTGGCACCAGACAGGACCAGGGTGGCAATGCCACAGGTTTTCTACCTTGAGGCTGACTAAAGTTCATGGAAGATATAAAAAGTCCTGTTACACCAAGAGGTTCCTGAACTCGAATGTTGCCCTTGTTATTTACAATGAATTCCTTGTCACCTGTCCTCATTCTTTTCCTGCCATACCACCTCCCCCCAAGGTAATGCTAGCTAAGTCACCTGTGGCTCCACTGCTAATTACCATGTACTTCATTTGCATGTGCTGTGGGTTGCCCGTAACCAAGGCAACCAGGAGTGGCACCTGTGCACTCAGCCAGCAGTTTCCTCCATCAGGTCAGGCTGCAAGAGCGTTCTTGCTCATCCCACTCTTGTGGTGGCAAGGAGTAAACGTTCAGCAGAATCTCACTCTCTATATCATCAGTTTCTCCACAAGGACTCAGGGACTGTTGTACACTTTCCTCTAGATTTATGAATTAACTGACTTTATTCATTCTAATGAATCTTGATAGAGTTTGCTCCTTCCATACATTACCCTTCCAGTCAATTCAGCACACGCGACATCTCAAAATTAAATGTACACACACACAGGCGAACATATACCTCTGTCTGGATCACTTCCAATGAAATGTGTGGCTCCCACTCCTATACTTTTCCATCTTTGTTGCTCCTAGAATATTCTCAACATATCTGCCTATGTGCAGCCTACGTGCAGCCTTAAAATTGAAAGGCTGAACCTGATCAACATCCTCTAATGGTTTTTCATCTCGCAGTGAAAGCCGAAGCCCTTATGTGGCTTTCAAAGGACTAGCTAATCTCTGATTTCATCTTTTCATCTTTTTGTCCTTGCTCAGTCCATGCCAGCCATACCATGCTCATTTTCAAGGATAATTTGAACGTGCTCATCCTTCTTCTGAAAGTTTTCTCACCAGATATGCATTCATATGGCTGGTTCCTTTGTCTCTTTTAGGTCTTTACTAAATAAAGGAGAAAAAAGGAAAAACTAATGTACTTTCTTAGGGGAGGGGGAAATGGGCAAAACATATATATAAATGTTTATTTAATACAGTAAAATTGGGCAGCTATATAATTGTCTAGGAGATAATGTCTAGGAGATACATAATTGTCTAGAATATATATCATTGTGTAAGTGATAGGCAAAAACCACAGAGATGAAAGAGACTTGGGGGAATAAAAATGGAAGTACAGTGAAATTTAGGAGAGTGAATAAAAATAAGATTCAAAGACTTTATCTCCAAGGCCATGAGGGGTCCAGGAGGCATAACCTCCAACGTTCCCTTCATGTCCTGCTGAGCATTAAACCAGAGAACTGCACCTTATGTAGCTGTTTCTGGAGTTTTGACAAGCTCAGTCTAGATAGAGTCTTCCCTACATGGGAGCTGTGGATAATCAAGCAGAAAAACATGGTCCCAAAGATAGCCAGAAAGTAGAGATTCAAAAGGTTAGACTAAGATTTGGAATATTTAAAAGATACAGGAAGATTTAAAATATTTTTTCCAAGGAAAGATTTAAAAGACAAGAAGAAAGGTCTAATATAAAAGTAGTAGCTATAGGAATATTTGTTCACAGAATCCTGCTTCCTTGTGAGAAAGTTATTTCAGAATGAAATCCAAGCACTTATTCTTTTCTTCCTCAAAGACCCTAACTCAGAATATTATGGAAATGAAGCAGGCCAGAAGAATGCAACTTTTACACTTTTATCCAAATAGAATATCCTTAACCAGCATCATTCAAGTATACCTTAGAATTGTTTGAAACTGAACAGCCTCTCAAGGCCTTATTTGACATATTTATTAATTTATATATTTTTAAAGAAGGTGCCAGTGGAGGATGAAAATGTAAATAATTAAAGCTAGAAACTGCTATTTTGAATGCATTTTTAAAATTCAGTAGGGAAAAAACAGAATTTATTTTTGGGAAAGTATATTTGGGCCGCTGCTTTTAGGTATGCAGATATAACACAAGTACCCACTCATTTCTCTTGGAGAACACAGTTGCTGACAAGTAATTAATAATATAAATGAAATGTATAATCGTACTTTTACAGATTAAGACTCTTTTGTTTTTTTCCAGATACCCTTATCTATAAAAATGTATTGTGTTTTTCTTGTGAGGGGCACATATACCTGTGTGTGCGTGTTTTATCTAAGGACAATCTTTAAGAATTTTAAGCTGAGCCTAGTTGATGGCAGGAAAAATGAGGTGCCAAATCTGGCATGTGTTCGCCTCATGCTGGTGGCTGGATCGTAAAACAAGCTGAATGGGATTTGCCAGCTTCCACTCTCTGTTAGTATAAAGTCTTTGCAAAGTGGCTATAGAACTCATCAAATATTTCACTCGCCTTATCCCATGGCTTGGAGGCCAGACCACATCCTATAAACAAGAGTATGACATTCCACTAAATATCTGTCTCCTCTGTCAATAATTTGAAGAGAGAAAATGGTATGTGCCTGATCATGAATCAAACCCAAGACCTTTGGGTTTGCAGGATGATGCCCAGCCAACTGAGCCACATTGGCCAGGGCAAACAGACCTCTTTTAAAAGTTGTGTAAAGTTTTGTGTGTTTTTCATTATCCCTAAAAGCACATGACATTCTCTTCCCTGGGGCTGTGAGCTGTTGAGCCTGAATATTGGGAACTTCTGATGAAGGATTTGTTCTGAGAGAAGGTAGGCTTAGCTCTGGAACCTGGTGGCAGGCCAATGTCAAGAAAGTAGCCCTGGCCCTGGCTGGTGTAACTCAGTGGATTGAGCATGGGCTGCAAAGCAAAGGGTCGCTGGTTCGATTCCTAGTCAGGGCACAAGCCTGGGTTGTGGGCCAGGTCCCCAGTAGGGGGCACAGGAGAGGCAACCACACACTTATGTTTCTCTCCCTCTCTTTCTCATTGTCTTCCCCTCTCTCTAAAAATAAATAAATAAAATTTAAAAAAGAAAATAGCCCTGTGGATAGGGTGTTTCCAAAAGCTCTAGAAAGAGTGATTTCTATAACGGGTTCTAAACTTTTTTCCTGTATTATAGCTCTCTTCTCAGGTGACAAACAACTAGAGCCAGATTTTAGAGTATTTAACTCTTCCTTGGAAATCCCCAGGAAATGGTTGAAAATAGAAAACCATCAGGAAAAAAAAAAAGAGGATTTCCCATGGTTCACCAGATGGGAACATAGAATACTGGTTTGGGAAGGGATTCCTTCTGAAGGCTGGGGAACCCATGGAAATCTGGGACACTCTTAATTATATAGGCCGAGTTTAGAGTTGTGCAGTCCTAAAGCCTCATTTATTAGAAGAGGGGCAGTGCCCAGCAATGAGTCTTGTCTCTGACACAGAATACCCCCTCAGGACAAGAG
Organism: Trachops cirrhosus; assembly: GCA_028533065.1. Classification (NCBI taxonomy): domain Eukaryota; kingdom Metazoa; phylum Chordata; class Mammalia; order Chiroptera; family Phyllostomidae; genus Trachops; species Trachops cirrhosus. Next base: position 120,711,412 of record CM052542.1, read on the forward strand.
CACTGGACAGATACAGTTTATAGCCTCAGTGATTAAATGCAAAATCAGGAGTCACCTCGTGCCCAATTTAGGGGAGTAGTGCAGGTGTGTAACCCAAATTCTGCATGTCACAACAGCATCATTAAAAGAGTAGCAGACTGCCCTAGTCAAGGTGGCTCCGTTGGTTGGGCATCATCCCGAAAATCAAAGGTCTCCGGTTTGATTTCTGGTCAGGGCACATGCTTAGGTTGCAAATTTGTCCTAGGTCAGGGTCCATATGAAAGGTAACCAATCCGTGTTTATCTTCCTCTCTTTGTCCCTCCCTTCCCCTCTCTCTAAACTCTCTCACCCTGCCACTCCCTCTAAAAGCAAGGAAAAAGTGTCCTCGGGTGAGGATAAAAACTTAACAAATAAATAAATGAGTAGCAAACAGTATTTCTCTGGTTCGACCCTCACTGTTACTTATACAATGCCAGCCTGCCCTGACCACCCCTGACTGCCTCTCAAAACTTGCTTAGGGAATTCATCACATGTTCACTAGCCTACCCTCTAGGCTAAAATGTAAGTTCTATCCTCTCTGTTGCTTTTCAACTTATTGAGATAAACTCTTTTGTCTGGCAGAGCTGCTTGTGTGGCAGCCACCCCAGTGCTCCCCTCAGCTTCTCACCCACCTTCGAAATCTAAGCCTGTCTGTTCCATGTTCCTAAGGACTCCTCAAGTCAGAATGGTCCCCTTCACCCCAGCCTGCGCACACCCTGCTAAACAGCATTGCCTTCTGCTTCCCTGCTCTTACTGAGGTTTTATTAGAATTGTTTTTTTTCTTTAAACTTCCTCCTTATTGAAGTAGTCTTTTTCTAGAAACGATCCATGACTCTGCAAGGGATAACCAGAGGACATATTGAGAGGCAGATGCTACACTGTACTCAAAGTCACCTCTGCCCTCTAACTCCAACCTATTTTTCTTGGCTCGAACTTATGAGCCCGACTCCCTGTTCCAGATGGGTCCAGGGAGCAGCCCTCTGGGCCCCCTAGACGTGCTCGGACCATGAGCGAAGAGAGGTTCTGACAGTCCTGGGAGTGAGAGCACTTCTGGTCCGGGGCAAGCACATAAAGCAGCCACCACCCACTAACTGCGTATCTCACTGACTGTTAAGGTTTTATGGCGTATTTCAAATAGCTTTTTCTAGAGCAATTTTGATGATAATCTTTAAAAGTCATTTAAAGATGATGATTTTGGAGAAAGTTCTCCAGAAATGCAATTGCTATCCTCCTCACTCCCAAGCTACCCTTTTGACTCAAATTCATCAGTAGTCTGGGACTTGGCTCAAACTGAGAATCCTGCCATAGGAAACAGGAACGCCTTTTTCCAATTGTGTTTCTCTCTTACATTGGACTATGCATCTAAGGGATGGCAGTACATGGCATGTTTCCTCTTTAACTCCTGATCCCAATCTTCCAGAAGAATCTGTCAGCATGGGTCAGCGCTGGAGTTAAACTTTTAAGTTACATGGCAGAATCTTCAAACCTTGAATTCACAGTGCCAGCAGATGAGCTGGAGAAAGCATGAGAGGCAGAGACGCCTGAGGAGCATTGATAAATCCCATTTTACTGGCCATTGAAAAGAAATTGTGCACCGCACTGTTTAGAAATTGACTCACTGTTATGTTTTGTAAATGGATACACCTACATTTATATATTCACACGAATAATTTATGCTAAGTAAAGTAATGCTTGTTTTATTGGCAGAGACACCCTCTAGATCCTAGGAAATCGAGAGAACATATTGTAACAATAACTTCGAAGGCTCTTTTGTTTTACCTTGGAACCGAATTATCTGACGGCGGTAGCAGTGGTAGGATTTTGCCAGTGGGACCAGAAGTTCTCAGAAGCAAAGGGCTTTATTCTTTGTGAATTTCTGGCAAAACTACATCTGAACCATGTTTTGCATTCTAATTAGGAAAGTAATTCATGATCAGATTAAAACATCTTGAAAACACTTAAAAGTATAAAGAAAACAAAAGCAGCTTGCAATTTCAAAATCTAGTGGCTAAGTACTCTTAATATTTTGGTGTATTTTATTCTGGAATATTATCTATTCTTTTATAGATACATGTATTTTTCAGTTTAAAATCTCTGAAAAAGATGCATCTTATAATTGATGACTTGTTAAAATAATAATTGGAAGAGCTTTTCTCTCTTAAATGCAGGTATATGAAATAATGGTGCATTTTAAAATATAGTATTGCAGATTAGATGGTCATCTCCGATTATATGAAATACAAAATATATATGCATGCATTTGTGAAGCTTTAATTATATTTAGGAGGATTCACCATGGCTCTTTCTTATTATTATTTTGTATTCAAAGGAAATCTCCTTAGCTACCAAAATGAATGAAAATCTTTATTCTGTTCACTCAAAGGACATAAATATACAGGGTCCGGCACAAATAATGCCCCCTTTTTATTACAAAATCTTTATTACAAAAGCATAAGCATGTGATTCTGTAACATAATAATATTACACTCAAGCACACCATGTGACATTTTAGGTGAAATGTTCAATTCGAAACTAGATTGCTACACCCATTTTATTACCCTCCGAACCACACTGAAGCAGGCATTAGCTCTGCTGGGCCCTGTATAATCCCAATCTACTTAAAGTTCTCTTTCCCCATTCTATGCTTTCAAACCTTTACCTCAACCCCTCCCTATTCTCCCCTTTCCCCTCAGTCTTTCTCATTTCTCCTTCCTTTGGCCTCAATCATTTTTCTTGAAATTATTACTCTTGAAAGTGAAACTAGCCATTTCTGATGTAGCTCCTTTCTATATTACAAAGGTCCAGAAACTTGACACTCAAAGATAATTTTTATCAGAGGCCTGGAGAGAGAGAGAGATGGAAAGGGCAAATAACATTTCTTTAGCAGGTAAGGGGGAAAGGGAAACTATTAATTATCATTATCCCTGACAAAAAATACATAGGTGCAGAGATGGATATATATGTGTATACAGAGCCTTTTTATAGATGTAAAAGTATTTAGCTCGGTGCCGCCTATCACTCTGAAGCAGAAAAACAAAAGAAACAAAAACTCCAGGTTGTACATAAGGTTCACATTTCCTTTACTTTTTGCTCTTGTACTTGACTTGTGATCAGGAAACATGAGTTAATAAACATGTATCCTTTTCTTAATGTGTAATTAATTCTGTGCACAAAAACACGTGAGAGCATGTTCGAGCCCTGCTTTTCTCACTTTTCCACACTTGAGCAAAACCTGCCCATTGCCCCCTTGGGACCTCTGATAGGTGCTGCTTTAACAGACAGAAGGTCTTGGGGAGTTAATCCACTTCCATCAGACTTGACTCCTAACGTTTCCTTACTGCTTTCTCAGAGTACTGTCTTTTCATACAAAATGGATTGACACGAGGTTCAGAATGCTGACAAACACTAACACAGAGACTTCCACTCGCATTAAGGTATAAACGCCTGATGTGCGTTCCTCCCAGGGGGCAGGGCTTGACGAGGACAGGAGTACCCTGGAGAAGGAAGACGAGGCAGGAAGCAAAAACCAAGAGGAAGCAAGCAGCCAGACCTACTACTTCATCCTTGGAAATCTGGTCACTCCTAACCTCTAGAATGGAGATTTCACTATAAAACGGGACTGGTGGCAACATCAGGACTTTATGCTATAAAAATGGAAATTACATGGATTCCAAACTGAATTTTAGATTCAACAGAAAGCAGTGGAATGTTCCCCCACATCTGTTTCTCACATTACAGTAATCATACAGAAAAACCTCCAGACACATTTCTCCCCACCGCCATTCTTCACCTCTGCTTTCTTCAGATATTTTACTTATGAAAGAAACAAAAGTGAGAATGAGGGAGATAGGGAGGCTTAATGTAGATGAGCATCAGACAAGTCCAAGCTAAGCCATAATTCAAGCAAAATGAGTCAGCAGGGTGTAGCGTAAGTGCTCCACACACACCAGCACATTCAGAAATAATAAACTTTAAACATTCTTTGCTGTCAGACAGCATTCTCCCCAGGCCTTCTTATCCCACTGAGCACCAGGAGGTTGGCCTCAAGTCCCATGTGACACCATTTTCTAAGGTTAAAAGCAGGAGAGACAAAAAAGGAAAACAAATACCAAAGACAAGGTTTGTGCTAGATGCGCTTCCCTGGTAAAGCCAAAAGTATTCTCCAACCATTTGGATTGGGAAATAGCTTTCCTTATAATATTGTTATAAGTATCAGCAATAGCTACTGAAATTTAATAGGATGTTTTTATTCATGGGATTGTATAATAAGAAAAGAAAATGAGGCATTTTCCATTCAAAGAACTAGTTAGTGTGAATCTCCATTTCCAAACTGATGTGTGGGAGAGCCGAGGAAAGCACCTAACACAAGAGCTGCAAAGAACTGACCTAAAGGTTCACTGAGAAAGTCACACAGCACAGGGCATATGGTCAATAATATCATAACAACACTGTACAGTGACAGATAGTTATTAGGCTTACCGTAATGTGACTTCGTAAGGTATATAAATGTCTAAGCCTATGTTGTATACCTGAAACTAATATAATATTGTATGTCAACAATACTTTAATTTTAACAATTTTAAAAAATAAATTTTGTTCACTGTTGGATGATGTGAATAAACAGAGTTATTAAGCAAACCTTAGATAAGAAAAAGTCTCCTCACTAAGGTTCGGCTGACCCACAGATTTCAGTCAGCTCCCTGTGAGAGAGCAGGATAAGGCTTTGTCAGAGTTCCCTGCAAGCCGCGGCAGGCCCAAGCATAGTGTTTCAGCAAATTCCAACAAACCTCAATGAGAAAATGAAATAACGAAACAACGATAAACAAAAAAGAAGAAATAAACCCGTCCATAATCCCCACACCACAGTTATAAACACTATAAACCTTTTCTGGATGGATCCACCCATCTATCCATCCACAACTTACTATGGAGTTTTGAGTCATATTTTCACAGTTAACTTCTCATTTAAAACTGACCCTCTGACCTGAAGAATCGTCTCCTTCTCTGTTTGTCACCCCAAAAGTGTTCCCTTTTTTTTTTTTTTTGCCACCACTGCTGGTAAGACCATTCATTCTCCTTGTCTTCACATCTCTCCCCCTTCCTGGGCTACTTCTATTCATTGATGCCATGAATGTTCATAGAATACATGTTATTGCATAAGTCAGACACTCTTGCCCCCTCCAGGAGCCAGACTACTATCACTGTTGATGGTGTGAACCCCTAAAGTAGAAGGCACAGAAGGTCCCCACAGAAGAGCTGCCTGCCCTCCACCACCCAGACTGTACCTGGGCCCAGCCATGAACCCTCCAGCAAATGTTGCCACCTCCTTCCCTCTGACCTGACCCCTAGAATCCCTCCAACCAGATCCCACCCCAAAGGGCTCTTCCCGGTTCACCTTGTCCCTCAGATTCCCTAGTTAGCTTTTCATAGCTGCTCCTGTAACAGTGCCACCACTAGGCTTACATTGGAATGACCAAACTTGGTTGAGTCATATAGCTCTTCAATTTGTAAAATTATGAAGAGGAAACTTAAACCAGAATCTCTAAGAGATTTCAGAAAGGGTGCCCTGTTGTACAATACACCATCACAGAAAAGGCCAGAGGCATTTAAAGTTGTTTTAGCTTCTGAATTTGATGGGACAGAGCTAGAATGAAAAGAGGTCATAAAACGGAAGGGTGATAAGCCAGGTGTGTTTACTTTTTTGTGGCTCTGGTATCAGCAGGGCTTATGTGCCTAGAAGATATGTGTGTTCCATTGGCCTGGTTTTTATTCAGAAAGACAAAAAGAGGAATGACTTGTGTGGGTAGCAAAACTGACCTCGGTAGTCTGAACATGGGAGACAATGCAGAAAGATAATGAGAGCATCAGGGACCAAGGCCAGCAGTGTGACCTTGGGCAAGTCCTGGAACTTTCCTAAGTTATATGTTTATAAACATATGTTTAGAGTGAGCATTAAATACCAGAGCTTAATGTGTAGTCAGCACAATGTTAGGTGATATTATTAATGTTAATTAATGAAAGGGACAATTTGAAGCAAAGTCTAGATAATTCCTTCTGGAATACTTTGTGCCTCTTAAAGGGAGTAGAATTAGAGCACTTTACATCCCTTTCAACTCCGTAGATCTTTGATTCCTTAAGATATTCTTTGTATGGGAACAACCTCAACCACCATAGCGACCCTTCCTGGGGCCTTGGTGAGTCAGACAGAGGACTGTGTTATCTTTCATCTGAGCCCAATGACTACTGGGTGTGCATTATTGGCTCTATTTTACAGGTAAGGAAACTGAAGCACAGCAGAGCAAATTAAGTGCTGGAGGCTATACCTCTAGGAAGTGGCTGAGGTTGAATCTTACCCTGATTCCTTTAACCTTTGAAGCCCATGCCCTTTCCAATATGCTGTTCTTTCGTATGGAAACAGAAAATGAGTCATTCATCCTCAGATGGTTTTCTAGAAGTGGAATGCCTTCCCTCTCATTGGTCTACACTCTTTTGGGTTGCTTCTGTGACCAATAATGATATTAAAAAGGCACACATCTACAAATTGGTTGCCTGGGGTGGGACTGCCCACTGTGGCGGAGGATCAGAGCAGGCTGGACACTCACCTAACGCACTTTCAGTAGCCCCAGGGAGTCCTCCAACAGACGTGTGGATGGTGAAAATGTAGGAACCACTGTAATACAGTGGCTTTGACACGGACCAATAGTGTTTTAAACCTCCTGCAAAAATGAAGGAACAAGGATCTTCAGGGTCTTTACATTTAAATAGAGAAGGAGTGATATTTGAAGTCACGGATAAGTCTCTCTCCACTGTCTATACAGCCACTGCTTCCTAGGCCTTAGGGGTAGAGAATCAAGAGGAGTAACAATGACAATGGAAAATATCTCTAGTCTCCATTAATTACAGTCACTGTACGTTAAAGTATCCTCGATTCCTTTAGCGTGGTCCCAGATGCCTCCGTGTGCTCCTTGGGACCCCATTATCTTTGATCGCTGGAAACCTCAAAGTCACATTGTACCAGACCACCTGCCAGCCTGATCGGTGAGCCTCCAGTTCTGCAGCTGTTGGTCCTTCAGTATCACAGCTGTAGCTCCCACTGCCACGGGACTGCCACTCCCTTGCAGCTAGGATTCCCAGGCTGGGGTGTGTGTGTTTACATTGGGCTCTCCAATGGGTAGTCGCCTGTTTTCTTTTAAACCACTCTTGAGGCAATTAGGACAAGTTTACTTAAAACTGGTTTGGATTATATTTCAGTAGCAAGCCAATCACAACTGAAACTGTACTTCCAAGATGACCATAAGACAGTGTCCAGGGAGAGAACTCTCATACCTCAGAGCAGGTACCTGATCCAGTCAGGCTGGTTCTTCTGGAGTTTTATCTCAAACTGTGCCTGGCTATCTTCTGGTGAGCTAAGCTCAGTCCTTCTGAAGAACCAAGAACTGATCACTTATTTTGTGATCAATATTCAATGATGAAAAACTCAATGCATATGCTCATGTACATCTTTTACATCTTGATATAAAACGAATTGCTCCTTACCAATAAAACTACTGACTAATACATTAAAAGTTTGGTATAGGAATTACCCAGTGGTTTATTTTCCCTCTCAAACAGAATCATCAGCAAAATAATAAAAAGGCTATTTTCTTTATCCTCCTTTACAGAAATGGTCTTTGTGTTTCCTCTCCTGGGGCTCCTAGCTTCAGGCAGTGGCCAACAGCCTGTTTGAGATTTGGGATGTATGTAGAGTTGTGTCGACTTGAGACTACTCCCATCCTGGGCTTGGTTTGGTTAGGCAGAGTGTTCCAGACTCAGATGTCTTCTGGGGCTTTGTGAGTAATGTAGATGAATGCTGTGTTTAAAACTTAATAAGAAGGTGTGGCATCTGTGGTAACCTGGAGTTTACATGTCCCTTTTAAATGAAATCTGCAGCTGCCACATACCTTTAGCCAACTGTTGCCATATTAGAATAGAAGTCTGGTGTTGCCAAGTCATCAAATTAAAACAGAAACTTGGAAATAAGAATCATATAGAAAATATTTCAATTTGTAAATGTTGGTAAGTAATGTGCTTTTTCATAAGCATTTAGTGAGCCAACACTTTCTCAACCAAATAAAATACATCTATGAGCCAGGCATGGCTTAGAAATTTGGGACTCAGTCCTAGTCAATGTTTCCCAAGATATGATCCAAGGACCACCTGCATCAATGTCATTTTTTTAAATGGAGATTTATAGACTGACTCCAAACCTGCTTAATCAGAATCTCCAGAAGTAAGACCCAGGGATTAGGACTTGTAAGTAAGCATTGTTGGTAGAAATGGATGGGAACGTGGCCCAACACTGAAGCATTGAATTTTCTGAAAGTGGGAGGTCCGAGAAAGAGACATGTTCCTGTATCACAAATAACACATCACATGAGCTTTCTGGCCTCTATTTTAAAAATTCCTCCTCCTCCTCCACCTTCCACCTCCTCCTGCTCCTCCTCCTCTCCTTCTCCTCCTCATTTTTATCACCTTGAGCATTTAACCACTTATCAGATATTTATTGAATTCCTATTATGTGCCAGGCTCTGTTCTAGGCACTGGGGATGCGGCACTGAACAAAAGATGGTGTAACTCCTGCTGACATGCAGCCTAATTCTCACAGGGAAAGAGTAAAGAAGGAGATAAGTAAAATCTAGTAGGTTAGATGGTGGTAAGTGCTAAGGAGAAAAATAAAGCACAGAAGGAGGATAGGAATTGTATATAGAGACAGCATTGAGAGGAAGGGTTTGCAATTTTGAACAGATTTTCAGAGAAGGCTTGAGCCAAGATCTGAAGAGCCATGAGGAAATCTGGGGAAACACATTCCAGACAGAGGGAATAGCAAGTGGAAGGGACCTCAGACATTTGCGATGTGGTGAATTCCCAGAACAACACGGAGGACAGAGGGGCTGAGAACAGTGAACAAGAGAGCGGTAGTAGAAGATGAGGAGAAGGGGATCAGACTATGTAGGACCTTGTGGGCCAAGAAAGGATTTCAGCCCTTTTGTTCTCAAAGACACCGTGGGAGGTTTTGAGCAGACAAAGGCATTATCTCTAAGGCTTCTGAGAAGGGAGTGAAGAATGATCATTTTGGAGGTTAGTCCAATAATTCAGGTGGTTTCAACCATAGGGATAATCGTAGATGGAGGTCATGAAAAATGGTTGAATTCCAGACATTTTTTGAATGTAGAGCTAATAATATGACTTGCCAATGAGTAAGATGTAGAGTGTGAGAGAAAAAGGAGTCCAGAATGACACCAAGGTTTGGGACCCACACAACTACAAGAATGGAGTTGATTTTTGCTGAGATGGGAAAGATGTAGGATTCAGAGGGAATACATCTGAAGCTCAGTTTAGGTAGGACATATTAAACTGGAAATGCCTAGTAATATATTCAACTAAAGATTTCAAATAGGCATTCGGATATGGAGTAAAGAAAGCCATTTGTAATAGTCGGGATTCTGCAGAGAAACAAGATCAACAGGGGTGTGTGTGTGTGTGTGTGTGTGTGTGTGTGTGTGTGTGAGAGAGAGAATGGTTTATTTTAAGGAATTGGCTCATGTGACTGTGGAAGCTTGATGAGTTCTAAGTCTAATAGGGGAGACCAGTAGGCTAGAGATTCAAGGAACAGTTTCAGTTCAAGTCCAAAGGTAGTCTGCTGTCAGAATTCCTTCTTGCTCAGATGAGGTCAGTCTTTATTCTCTTAAAGCCTTCAACAGATTGGATGAGGCCCACCCACATTATGGAGGGTTTCTCAAGTCCACCAATTTGAATGTTAATCTTATCCAAAAACATACCTTCACAGAAAACATCCAGAATAATGTTTGACCAAATATCTAGGCACTGTGGCCCAGCCAAGCTGATGCATAAAATTAACTTTCACGCCATCATCACCATAATAAAACATAGATATAATTTACCAGGTATCTACTATGTTTTGAGGAGCTTTATGTTAGTTATCTTTAAACTACCCTCCAAAACACCACAAGCTAAATATTATTATTCCCATTGTATTGGTGATGAAACTGAGGTTCTCAGAAATTAAGTACTTTGTCCATGGTCACATGGCCAAGATAAAATCCCATATCCCACTTCAGGATCTATAATCTTTCCCACTATACCTTACTTCCTCCCAATACATAAGCTCCTTATTTCTCCAAACATGCTATTTTGTATATCTATGCCATATTACATTATCTTCTTTCTGCCTGAAAAACTCACTCTCTCCTTCATCTGAATAACCTTTACCCCTTCATCAAGACTCAGCTCAAGGGTTACCTCCTCTAGGAAACCTTCCTTGATTCCTTCTTCTACTTGGGTTATAGAAGCTCTTCTTCTATGCTCACATAAGCAGTGGAATTTACACCCGTCTATAAAAGGTCTACAACAGTTGCTGGTTTGCTGACCTTTTTTCTCCATTAAGCTAGAAACTTCTTGGTGAAAGGAAGCATACCTTATTAATCATTGTATCGCAGATCCTCAGCACTTGATGAGGGCCCCAGAAATGTTTGTTTAATGAATAAATGAATAATGTTTGTTTAATTAAAAATGAACACATGGAAAGGAAAGTAAGACAGCAAGGGGCCTGAGAAGGAATGTTAGCAGAGATGGGGACAACCAAGAGAGGACAGAATTACAACATGGGAAGAGATGTCTGGTGACTGGTGCTAAATACTGATGGACTGAAAACTAAAGAGGCTATTGGATTCACTGGGGGGGAAAGTCAGTGAATGCCATGAGTATGAGTGGCTCAGTGGTTTGGAAAAAAAGTTTTATTTGTAGAAATTTAATGATGCTGGCTGTACCAGCTGAGACAGCTAAACAAAGATCTTACAATCTGATCTGGGATTTATAGATGGGGTAGAATTTGAATAGATCTGTGTTGAGTGGGGAGGTATGGGACGTGGGACAAGTTGGCATGGGGCGGTTATGATGAAATGAAGGGCAAAGAAGGATCACATCGTTAAAGCAAGTAGGGAGGCCGTTGTGGGGGCCAGGTGTGGAAGCAAACAGCACAACTCAAACAAAACGTTTCTCCCTGACTCCCTGTCAGGGTTCTTTGCCTCCTTGACAGCTCACCACCCATCAACAAATAGGGAAGTATGAATCTCAGCTCTCTAATATTCACATCACCATGGTGTATAATTTATGTCAATTCCCTTGATAAAAAGTACAGTGAGAACAGTAATGAGTTTAGACACATTTCAAATGGTGAAAATATCAAATATGATAACTCTCTATTTTGCTTCTATAAATTCCTATCCAATGCAAATGTGACACAGACTCTAAATATTTTTTTCTCTGCTTACCTTGGAGCCTCAGAATAACTTGGCAATGGAAAACAAATGTTAATTCTCATTAAGAAGTAAATTACATGACATACTACCAGTTAAGGCTGGCTAACCATTTCACATTCCTAACTTCCTATAAATATAAATAAATCTTCATTTGCTATCATAATTCTAAAGAAATATGCTGCCTTAAATATATGCTCTAGCTTTTATCTAAACCACTGTATTTCTTTAGTACTATAACATGAGCCATTTGAGCCAACTGCTTTTCATAAGAACTGTGAAAGAGATTGGAGACCTTTACGCCTTCTACCAAATTACAGGGCAGGGTTCAATCAATTCATAGTGCTAAGTGGGGTCATTTTTGCAATACTAACAGAAAGTATAGCTTTTTTTTAGACCTGGCATTTCCATAGTAACCGGACAAGGTCCCATCAATACACAGATCATACCAACTACTGGAGTAGGATTCATTTATTTCTTAGACAGATGGCAGGAGAGAATTTTTTATGTGGGGGGCTTTATCTTGTACATACAATGCCTTCCAGTGCTGCAAATATTTAATGTGAAGCTTGAGTTCAGTATGCAAAATAGTGTCTAAATAATCTGCTAGATGTTGTCACTTTAACAGCTAGAGACCAGCAGACCTTTAAGAAAAGAGCCAGTTTCCTCTGTTTTGAACTCTCCCAACCTCTGTTGGTCACTTAGAAAAAGAGAGCATCAGACTGAGCTTCTTTTGTGGATAAATGGGCCACACGGGCTCACAAAGGAATTCTTATAATGCCCAATTGACCTAATGAGAATTAGCACTTCTGCCAGAGTGTCCCTGTTTTCTGGGGAGTCTCTCAGCCTGTTATGTAATGTAACCGGAACCTGGTTTGCTAAACTTGCAGATGGATGCCTCTGGGCAAAATTGTTTTCTTCAGGCTGGATGAGAAAATTTAAATGCAATTCACATTTCACATTCAACTCTGACATGACAAAATATTTAAAGGTCTTCTCTAATAAACCAGTGACTTACAAAAAAAAAACATGACTTACAATAACCTCCTTTGCCCTATACCCTTTTAAAACCTAAAAAGATGGAAAACGATGCAGCTGCTTCTCATTATTTCCACTGTCTGCAGTTGAGGGCTTGAGAGACCAGAGCCCTGTGTTTTGGGAGTTCAAATTTGCTAGATTTTTGGCTTTACTCTTATTCCCACACCTGTGCTCCCAGAACCTAAAAGGTAAAATGCTGTCCAAGTGGCCTCAGCAATAGGGAGAAACACAGGTGGCTCTTGCTTATGTTAAATTAGCTGGGATTATGCAAAGTCTGGTTACTAGGGGCCAAAAGTTAAAAAATACCCGTTACCTATGGACGCTCCTGCCAAATCAAGTTCCAGTTTAACTGTATCTCAACCTGAGTATTGTAGAGGGGAAACGAAGTAGATTGGAATTAACAGAAAGTCTTGAGTTTAACCCTCGCTCTTTCACGCATTGAGTTAATATTGTGTTTTTACATGAAATATGATGACTATATTGAACTTACACTGAATTTTTATCTTGCTGAGCCTTTTTCCTCATGTCTTTAAAAGCCCTTCCCCACCAGGTGTTAGAAGGATTGAATGCCATAACATTGGAGGCACCTGGAATACGCCTCCCGCATTAGATGCTTAATAAATAACTAACCCATCTGCGCCTCTAAAGTAGATTTGGTGTCCCAACTTGTTTATTACGGAGGAGGAAGCCACAGCTCCATGGCAACATCTAATCAAGGCTTTTCTAGAATCTCGGAGTTGGAAAAGAGTTCAGATGTGTTCCAGTCCTTCCTGATGAATGATTTGTCTCTACATCATCTGTCAGTTACTACTCATTTCAGCCTCTGGGGAATGAACATTCCAAATATAGAGGAATTGCCACTTCATCAATCAGCCATTTAATTGTGAAAAATTTTAAAAAAGGGAAAAATCAACCACTTTGTGGATCAACTGTATACTCAGCACTTTGGATATTATGATTATTCACATGACTACTCTGTAAACACATATCTCAATTTTACAGACCAGGAAACTGAGGCTCAGAGGTTAAATACTTTCACATGCTCCCACAGATTTATTTAAAACAGCAGAGATTTCAAAAGTGATATACTCGTTGTCAAATGTCAGAGGCTGTCAAGTGTCTTACCACTTGCAGTTTCCTACATGTCTATGTTCTTATTGCAGATGAATAGAGGCATATGTTTCATCTTTTTATAACTCAAACCTTGTCTCCGAATATAACCCTTGTCTCTGTCCTACCATATGATTAGGTCAGAAGCCCTAATTTGCATTACCCGAAATTTGGAGCTGTGCTTTTTATAGATTCTGAAATAAGAGCTAAATCCATGTCATTCTCAAAGAATCTTCGGCTGTTTGGGAGATAACTATAAGGTAGGAAAGCAGAAGTGATGTCCTTTTCTGTTTGCCCTGGTATCCCCAGGGCCTCATTCAGTACCTGAGATCAGGAAATAATTATTGATTAATAAAGCCTAATAAATTCAGAGTAGTATTTAAGCTCTGTTGTGATTTAATATAATCTTGAATTTTAAAGCATGCTATATTGCCTTCAAAAAAGGCGGAGGGAGATAGGATACTCGGTAAAAGAGAGTTGAGTTTTCAGCTTTGTTTAGAAAGAAATTCCTGCTCTCAGTTTATCTTCCTTTGAAAGACACTAGCTCATGTCTGATGGATTCTCATATTGCTATTGAGATTTCACCAGCGTTTACATGCAGTTAACAGAATCATTTAGCTAGCACTCAGCCATCCATTCAACTGAGTTTCCTAGCCTATGAAGAATCTTTTACTACTTAAAAAATTTGCTAAAAGGGTAAACCTTATGTTAAGTGTTTTTATCACAAAATAATAATGAAGAGGGAAGGAGGAAACTTTTGGAGGTGATAGATGGGTTCACGGCATAGATTGTGCCAATGGTTTCATGAATGTACACGCTTACCCCAAACTCATCAAACTGTACACATTAATGATGTGCGGCTTTTGTACGTCAAGAAAAATTTTGCCAATAATGAAAAACAGGAACCACTTATTAAATTTTATTTCTGATAATGAAAGATTTTTCCATCATGGTCAGGATCTGGAAAGGCATTCTACAATGCTTAGTCTGAGGTTGGTAAATATACCCCTTGTTCTCTCAGTTCATCCTTGGGCTGCATTTTCCATCACTCCAGCTTCCCACATTTGCCCTGTGTGCTCAGGAATTCTGGGAGTGGGCAGCCTGTGAGGCCTTCTGTTTGTGGTGAGCCTACCTGGCCTCAGTCCTTTTTTTCTGAGCTCAAAACAACAAAATGAAAGGCCCCAGAGGGAATGACAAATCTCGGATGTTTAACTTCTTAAAAATATTTTCCTTGGAGAGGTCCTGGACCAAATCTTAAGGCATTTCTTTGCCTTTGTCCTGTCCAGACCTCCTCTTAGGCCAGAACAAGTTTCCCTGAGATAGGAACTAAAGGCGGATTCTTAGTTCTCATTTGGAACCATCTGGTTCTTCCTGCTTTGCAGCTCACCACTCATTCCTAATCACTCTCCCTCCTCTTTCTGCTTTCCTCTCTCTGATATATTTTCAGTCTTGTTTCTCCCACAGAAAACATAAGCCATGAGATCATCCGCCAAGATGGATTTGGCCTTAAGAATAAAGATTTTAAGTGCCCTACCACATTTCCCAGGAGATGGCAAGAATCCTTGAGCTCTAAGAAAGTGTATTTTTCGCTGATATGTAACTAGGGAAAGTCGTGCTTTCTGAATATACCTCTGTACCTCAGGAAATGAAATTAAACAAATCCTTGAGAAACAAAAAGTAGCTTTTTCTCATCTTAGGAGCATTTTTTCTTTTCTTCATGGCACAGCACATAATTATAAAGGTTGGTTAAAGTAAAATAAATGGGAGATTATTATGCTATTTAACTTACACCAGAACTGTACACCTTTTAAAGTTTTTAAATGGCATGCTACCATTTGATCTCAAAAGTAACGTTGTGATTCAGGGTCAATACATTTTTTTTCTACTCTCTTGCACTGGCTACTAGAAGACCTTAAGCCATTTATTCAATAAACATATAGTGAATGCTTTCAATGAGCCACGACGAGGAAATGTTAACTATCGAACGTGCATAGCATGACCTGGCATGGTTTCTCTGGAATCAACTTAAACTGATGAAATGTGCACCTCCTAACTATCAGTACTTTCCCACTCTAAAGCACTGCTAATTTCATCCTGAGTTCTTCTTGTATGTTTTCCTAAATATGCTCAAAGAACCCATTTAATGAAAAATAAGAAAAATTAAGTATTCACAACCCTCAGTGTTCCTCCCCAGCTCTGATACAGATCACTGTCCTGCGTGGGCAGTAGTTCAAAGACCTTGCTTTCACTTCCCCGAGCCGCCTCCTCTTTTCCACTTCAACAGGAGGGGGAATCTTTCATGGAAATCAGGCTCCAATTTGGTCATACGTTCTAGAGCAGGGTGTCCAATGGGTGGCCCACAGGCCACGGGTGGCCCGCAGGCAGAGTGCGGCCCGGGATAGCTATAAGTGCGGCTCAACACAAAATCATAAATTCACTTAAAACATTATGAGATTTTTTGTGATTACATGTCACAGAGTATTAGTGGGTGGCCCAAGACAACTCTTCTTGCAGTGTGGCACAGAGATGCCAAAAGGCTGGACACCCCTGAGAGAGAGAACACTTTCAAAGGGGTCAAAACAGTGATTCTAAATTTGGCTTCAATTCAAATTGTTTATCCCCAGTTACCAGAGCTTTATTTTATTAAGATCACTGTGCATATCTCTACCTGTCCTGGGCATTATTGGTCAATACTTTATCTGCTTGTTTTGTTGCTGTTTTTGTTGTTGATGTTTAAAATAAAATTTTATTTTGGAATAATTTTACATTTACAGAAAAGTTGAGAATATAATGCAGAATTCTCTTGTACCCCGACCCAGTCTGAGTTGCCTGTTATCATCTTACATTATCGCAGTACACTTATCAAAACTAACAAACCAACATCGGTACATTTGTTATTCACTATACTCCAGACTTTATTCAGATTTCACCTGTTTTTCCATTATGTCTTTTTTTCTCCTTTAAGATCCGGTCCAAGGTACCACATTCCATTGACATTTTACTCATATGTCTTCCAATCTCCTCTGCTCTGAAAGAGCTTCTCAATTTTTCCTAGCTTTCCTTGACAACCTTGAGTAGTCCTACCAAGTATTTTGTAGAATGTTCTTCAATATGGGTATGTCTGGTGCTTTTCATAATTATACTGGAATTATACATTTATTTCATAGAAGTGAAATGCCCTTCTCGTCTCTTCAGAGGGTCCGTGCTAGTCACATGACATCACAGGGGATGTCAGCCTTCATCACTTGCTTAGTGTTTTCCAGGTTCCTCGGCCATAAAGTTATTATCACTTCCTTTTCCTGCTTTATTCTTCGGAAGCAAGTCACAAAGTCTAGCCCATTCTTAGGCAGGTGAGGGAAGAGCTGAGCTCCATCTCATGGAATGGGAAGCAGCAATATAAATTACTTGAAACTATTCTGTAAGAAAGATATGTCTCTTTCTCCCCACTTACTAATTTAGTCATTTAAATACATCTGTATGGACTCATGTATTTATTTTTACTTTGGGTTATAATCCAATACTATGTTATTTATTTTTTTGCTCAAATATTTCCAGCTTTGACTGTTGGGAATTCTTTCAGCTTGGTTTCGGTGTCCCTTTGACATGATCCCATCCTTTCATTCATTTATTTTTTGAACACTGCTTTACTTCCCAGTAGTACAGGATGCTCCAGGCTTATTTTGCATTTTCCATGTCCTGGCCCCAGAATCAGCCACTTCTCCAAAGACAGGTGGTTCCTTATATTGGAGAATATTACTAGAAGCCATCATCTAGGAAATGGGACTGTCCGTTGCTGTTGGAGTGCCCTTGCTTCCAGTGAACAGAGCGAGGTAGTAATATACATGTATGCATTCGCCTCTGTACAAACCCATCTGTAATCTGTAGCTGTGTGTGTGTCAACATGACTCCATACTGATATCTCCAGCTCCTGCACCATGAGGTTCATTCTAGCCATCCCTTCTTGCTTGTCTGTAACTTCTCTCTAATGGAGAAAACAGACTGCCACCATCCACCATCCACTACTTATTTTATACTCCAGTACACACAAAAAGCCATTTTGGAATTGTTAAGCCATATCCCACCTGGAGAAATGTTGAACCATTTAATGTTCAAGGCACCTGAGAACAATTATACCAGTTTCTGGGGATGCAGCCCAGGCCTTAGCAGTCTTAGAGTTTCCCGGTGATTTCACTGTATAGCCAGGCTGAGAACCATTGGGTTAAAAGGTCAACATGAGTGGTGGGCTCTTTCTTGCCCTTCTCTCTGGCTGTTTACTTCCATGGGACTGAAACTGGAAGGGCTGGGGGCTGCTCACTATCTCTAGGTAAGTTTCCTCTCCTGCATGAGTTTGGCAGGAGAGGAATTATTTCTCTTCTGGGTTTGTTTTGAGGTTTCAAATTCTTTGGGCAGGAGAGGAATTATTTCTCTTCTGGGTTTGTTTTGAGGTCTCAAATTCTTTGGCATTGGCAGGTGGGCTTGGTATTCAACTTCTGTCCCATCAGCATGTGTGATATGACTCAGGCATGGGTTGGAAAAAAACAGACCAAGCCTGCCTCACAGGCTGCTTGACTGGCCCCCAGCTTATTTAAGGAAGAAAGTGCCTACCAAGTATGTCACCGTTCAGATAGCTAGTGTCACGGTGTTGAGCATTGGTTTGCCGAGTAAGACCACAGCCAAGACTGAAGTGTTTCTTTGCCGTCTGTCCACGTGGCTTTGCCCTCTGTGTGCGTGCTTCACACCTGTAAGCCCTCAGGGAAGAGTCATTGGTCAAGAGTGAGATCTGGCGGTTCCTGGCTATTCTAGCCTAAAAGGATGTCATTTCTTATTTAAAAATTAAACATAGGCAGGCCTTAACTAATAATATGCATCATTTGTATAATATAAATTTTACTTTAAAATTTAAACAAGGTTTAATTTTTCATTAAAATAATACCTAGTTGTAGCTTGAAAAACTAAAACGACATAGAAGAGTCTAAAATTTTTCCATCTTCAAATCCATGCTCCCTGAAATAGTTGCTTTAAGTAATTCCTGGTTTTTAGATTCTCGGGCTTGAATTATTAATTTTAAGGAGTTTGTCAACTTCCCACTGTGAAAGATGAGAAATCAAACACATCATACATTCAAGCACTTCCACCTCTCTAGCCTTATTTTTATTAGTTATGTATATACTTTATGGTCAAGGTTATATTTATGTTTTATGATTGTAACTGTATTTGGTGCTTCTGTGAACTCTGAGGTCAGTTTTTCTGTGTGTTCATCTTGGTTATTATCTTTTCTGCTGTTTCATTTTCTACAAGTGTCATGTGATCTGTGGTTGTCAGGTTTTGGTTTTTGTTTGTTTTTATGATTGAAGAGCTAGGCTGATTACCATAGGTGCCTGTATTGGTTTTATGTCAAGTTAGGGTAATTTTGCTACAAAAAAACAAAACAAAACAGAAATCAACTCTGGCTAACTTTAGCAGATCCTTTGGGAGGAATCAGAGTGAAATACAGCATTGAAGATAGAGAATCACCTCCAAACAAAAGGTGCCAGGCACCCAGGGGTTCCCAGAGAGCAGAAAGTAATGGGCGGTCCATTTAAAGGAGCTGCCTTGTGATTGACAACTGCATGCACTTCTCATGTCACTCCACTCCAGCTACAAACTCCTAGCGAAAGCTGCAGTTTGGGCCATAGGTTCACCTCTTAGTAGAATGAGACTATCCCACCCATGGTTGACAATCCCACCAATAAATGTATGTGTGTAGGGGTGGGGGTGTATGTAACCTTCTCCAAAGTACAAAACTAAAGGTAAAAAGGAAAGCTGACAGAAAAACAGAAGTCCAACACATTTTTCCCCTTCATTTGTCTAGGTATGTTTTTTCAACAAACCCTTAAAAATAAGGGAGCTGGTTCATCTGTCCCATCCAGCTACCCAGAATGTCCCTCCACGATGCTTTCCTCATGCCTTGTTCCTTTCCCAGATCTTAGATCATATGTCACCTCGGAAAGGCCTGCTCTGACCTGCTCTCTGGAGAAGCCCCCACACTACCTTATACCTTACCCCAATTATTTCCTTCTTAGCAGATTTCAGAGTTTGAATTTCTGGTTTATATAATGGCTTGCTTTGATTATGGTCTGTGTTTCCCCTCTGAAGTATAAGTACCTTGAGAACAGGGACAAGTTCATCTCATTTCCTGCTCTATGCCTGGTAGGCACTCAAAACATGTTTGTGAAATGAAAAAATTGACTCACTGTGAGCTTTAAGTAAATGAGTGGAACATATTGGCAAGAATGGAGAAGACAGGCCGACCCTGGACCTCTAAATTGCCAAAACAGAAGCACTTTACTCCATGGTAGAAGAACTAAAGTATTTTACTCCTGAAGAATTGATTTTAAAAGTACAGTTTCCTTAAACTCATAGACACAGGGAACAAATTGGTGGTTGTCATATGGAAGCTGGGTTGGGGGGATGGGTGAAAAGGTGAAGGGATTAAGAAGTACAAATTGGAGACCTGGCTGGTGTGGCTCAGTGGACTGAGTGCTGGTCTGAGAGCCAATGGGTCACCAGTTCAATTCCCAGTCTAGGGCACATGCTTGGGTTGCAGGCCAGCTCTCCAGTAGGGGGCGCATGAGAGGCAACCAAGCACTGATGTTTCTCTCCCTCCCTTCTCCTCTCTAAAAAAATAAGTAAAAAAGTACAAATTAGTAGCTACAGATTAGTCACAGGGATGTAGAGAGCAGCATAGAGAATATAGTCAGGAATATTATAATAACTATATATGGTACCAGGTGAGTACTAGACTTATCAGAGGGATTAGTTCATAAAGTATATGCCATTCATCTAAAACTAATGAATAACATTGAATATGTCAACTGTAATTGAATAAACAGTTTATTCAAGCAAGCAAAATATAATCAAAGACACTGAAATTGAGAACAGGCTGACAATGACCAGAGGGGAGAGGGGAGGGAATTTCAGGGGAAAAGGGGAAAGGGTATACAGGAACAAATATAAAGGACACACGGACAATAACAAGGAGGGGGGTGGAAACAGGAGAGGAAGGTGGGGAGGGCTGAGGTGTTGGGCTGGGGTGGTGTGGGGGGGAAAGGCAGAAAACTGTACTTGAAAACAATAAAAAAAAAACTAGAAAAAAATACAGTTTATTATATGTAATTACTCAATTACCTGAAGTTTTGCTCTGTTTTTCTCTCAGGTCATAACATCTATTCTAAAGACTCTCCTCAGGCTGATTAATCAATTTTTTTAGAGAGGAATCCTTGAGCTTTAACATTTTCTTTAATAAATTAATAAGGCCTTCTCCTAAAGGCCTTTGCTAGGGGTAAGTGAAAGTCTTCACTGGCTTGGACTTTCAGACTATGGGTATTATAGACTGTGTATTTGTGAACCACCCCCAAATTCTTACCTTGTGGTGGTATTTGGAGGTGGGGCCTTTGGAGGTGATCAGTTATGAGGGTGGAAAGAGACCCCAGAGAGCTCCCTCACTCCTTTTATCATTAACCAGGCAGCATGCCCTCACCAGACACCAGATCTGCAGGCACCTTGATTCTGGACTCCCTGCTTCCAGACTGTGAGAAACAAGTGTTTGTGGTTTGAGTCCCAGTAGGCTGAGCAGCCCCAACGGAGTAGGACAGTAGGTCTTCAAACATCCAGCACCTCCCTAACTTTGAGTGTGAATGGTGCTCCCTAGACAAGAAGTATTTATGCATCTGCTTGGGGGAAACTCTGGCATCCCTGAATCTTTCTTAATTTCCTTTTCTTTCATTAATATAGTTCCATCTACTTTACATTTTCCAGGTTTATTGCTAATTATCTTTTTGTATTTCAGAACACCTGTTACCAAACATATTCAAATTTATTCTTTTGTTTCAACAAAAATTTAGGGATGTTTGAAATAGATGTATGTTCTCCTGCCACCATTTTGGCCAGATTCCAACAATATTAATCATTTTCCACCTCTTAAAAGCACCCTTTTTCCATAATTTCCAACAGTGTATTTATGAGCCAGATCACTAGAATGGAATATTTTTATTAGATTGCTCTTATAATACACAATAACATTACATTAAGAAACATTTCTATTATTAATACTAACTAGACTAAATTGCTTTTACATTCTTTGACTTTAGTGCAACACTCTATTTTAACCCAAAACTGCCAGACCTGAATATATCCTTTCTTTTGAAATTCTATTTATTAGCATTTCAAACATATGCTGTCTACTAATTTGTTCATGTTGGTGCTGAGAAAAATGTAAGTTCTTTAAATGAATTTTAAATCAAAAGAATATTAGCTTATCTATAGTATAATTCAACATAATTTTATATGCATTTAGTATATTCTTATGTTTAGGAAAAAATTCCAAATATTCCAGATATATTAACTATGAAAAATAAGTCTATGAAATTATTATAGGAAAGTAGTGGAACGCATATACCAAAGAACTTTTAAGAGGAAAAGTCATAAGTCATAAAAAGTGTAAATCAATGAGATTAAAATATTTATTCCACAAAAATTTTCAAAGAAAATTAGCAAATTTTTAGCTATACAATTATGTATAGCAAAAGATAACATAAACAGAATGAAAAAATAAGCTAAAGACTAGGAAAGGGCATTTGTAGCATATATTAGACATAGGGAAATATCCAGAATATATAAAGAATTTTTACTAATAAAAATGAGAAAAATAATACAATAGTCAAATGGGCAAAAAACATGAATTCAGAAAGGGAGGGATATTGAAATACAAATAAATGAAAATATGTTCACCTCACTGGAAATCAGATAAATTCTACTTATAACTAAATCAAAAAAAGTCCATTTTCATCTTTTAAGTTAGCAAAAATGGAAAAGCTTGATAATATCAAGTATTTAGTCAAATTGGGGAGGAAATTGATAGTTTTCGTATGCTGCTGGTGTAGATTAAATTGATATTATCACTTTGGAGAACAATTTAGCTCTGAAATGGGTAACTCACACACACTATGATCTAGCGATTTAAGGTTGAGCTGTACAGTGGGCTGTTCCAGTGAGCTCCTGGAACAGTGTTTCTCAAGCTTTGGTCCACATCATCTGAGTTATTGTTAAACACTCATTCCCAGGTTCCATCCCAGCTTTCCTGTACCAGAATCTCCAACCGAAGCCTCCTAGATACCTTCTGTTGACTCCAAACCCACTCTTCACCTGAGCCATGCTACTCCGTATCCCAGAAGGCCAGACCACGTGCTGATGTTATAACACGGAGCCATCTCCCTTGGCTGCAGGTTAGCTTTGCCAAACAGAGAGCCCCAGCAGGAGCTCAGAGAAGTGAGGTTCAGATATTTAGTTCCTTTCCTGAAGGTTTCAGTAGGCTCGCTCTCACGGTTTCCCTCAAGCTGTACACATCTGACTACAGGACAGCCTTTCTTCTTTCAAGTCCCAGTGCCCTCTCTCTTCCCCCAGGTCTGGGTAGGAAAAGCTCAGCCGCTACTAACTCCAAGTGACTGAGCTATTCCTTGTTTCACCAAACCAGGGGTCAGCAAACTGCCAGTCTGTTTCTCTGTAGCCCCTACGTTTAGAAAGTTGTTCACATTTTTAGAGAGTTGTAAAAAAGAAGACAATGGAGAATAGGCAGCAGACTGCATGTGCTTCCCCAAAGCTTAAAATATTTACTAGTTGGCCCTTTACAGAAAAAGTGTTCCCACCCATGACCTATACCCATATTTTTATAAATAGTCCCCTTGTAATTATACCTGCTTCAGGTATTTTGTTTTGAGTTTTCCAAGTTTCCTACTCGGCTGTTGACTGTTGAGGAACCTGGGAAGCTATTTTGGTAATAAGTGTCTCCAGGTGATTTTACCTCCAGGGAATTTTGGA
Organism: Trachops cirrhosus; assembly: GCA_028533065.1. NCBI lineage: Eukaryota > Metazoa > Chordata > Mammalia > Chiroptera > Phyllostomidae > Trachops > Trachops cirrhosus. Next base: position 120,734,748 of record CM052542.1, read on the forward strand.
AAGCTCTGTCCTAGAATAATTTGTGTAAATGTATCCAAGGAAATAAGTGGTACTAATTTTTCTAGCCTTTATAATAGTAAAAAAATGAAAACAAACCAGGTATCCATAAAAAGTGAATGAAAAAAAGGTATTGTGTATATATTCAAATGGAAGTTACCAATGAATAATATAAGAAAATGAGTAGGTCTCAAATATGTGAAAAATAAAAATTAAGTGGTAGAACCATGTAGAGAAAATACAATGTATGTAAACGAAAATACTTATATTGTTCACAGACAGATGTACATTGGTTGCTTCTGGGGGTAGAGGATAAAGGGTTAGAGAGAAAAGGGGCTGGTCATCATGGTCAGGGGGCTTGGAGAAAACACTGTTGACCGGCTGCTCCACGCTCATGCCGTCCCTTTCCAGTTTGTCTTGCAGCTGGGATTCTTCATACAGCCTAGGTTCGGCCAAGCACGGCCCCTGTGTGTAATTGCATCAGCGAAGCGAGCATTGTGAGATGATGGTTCTGCCTGGGGAAATGCATGATGGGAAAGCACCTGATTCTTCTGAGGCATTGCGGCAAATTTAGTTTCCCAAACCTAGCATCTGAGGTGCTAGTATTGCGTGGCAATCACAGGGGTATTTGTGCTGCAAGAACCCCCATGGTACAGTCAATCGGGTCCTCTAGCTGCATTGATCCTGCCTGTGTGTCATCCACGCCTGGTCGTCTGCCCTACTCGAGATTCTGTGTTTTACCTTATTACCCTGAAAAAAAGCCCTTTCCAATTAAGTCAATAGAGTGGATGCTGTTGTCTGCAAAAGAACAGTGACATACATAAGGGTATTAATTTTATCTATATTGTTTATTTAAAAATGACAAAAAGCAAATGTGAAACATTAATTTTTGTTAATTATGTGGTATTAAATATAGTTAGTGTAATTATTCTTTGTAATTTTTAATTTTCTTTTACCTTCTGCGTCAAAAAAATCTAATTATATGGAACATACATTAGTTCTCTGTTACTCGACTACAAATCAAACAACCATTTGTGACAGAAAGCCATCTGTCAATCCAACACAGAAAATAACTATTACACCCCCATATTTAAGAAATAGTCTAAATAATATCCATTCTTACCTGTATTCTCATTTTTCCCTGTACAATTCTTACTTTATTAATAATTTCCCCAATATTGAACCTGTGCTAAGGATGTTTCTTATTTATTGAGATACAATTTTCATATAACATATTAGTTTCAGATGCACTGCAAAATGATTCACTATTGGTATACATCCAAATGATCACCACAGTGAGTCTAGTTAACATCCATCACCATACATCCAGAAATATTTTTCTTGGGATGAGAACTTTTAAGATTTACTCTATTAGCAATTTTCTCTTTTTTTTTTGTCATTTTCAGAAAGGAGTTTATTGCACTTAAAGAAAAAATTTCTCATTTTCTAGATGAAATTTTGGAATTTTATAATAATACTAAAATTTGGGAACGAGGTAACGTACAATGACGTGAAAGCATTTGAAGTTGCGATAGGACTCTGAGATGGAGTACAGTCAGGATGGTTGGGCTTAGCAGCTTTCTAACACACAGTGCATTACAACCCACTATAGTAGCCACACTGTACATTACATCTCCAGAACTTACTTATTTTATAACTGGGAGTTTACCTTTTGAATACCTCCACCCATTCCTCCCACCCCCTACCTCCTGCCTCTTCTGACCACAATTTGTTCTCTGTGAGCTCAGTTTGGGGGTTTGTTTGGTCGTTTTTGAGAGTCTACATTTAAGTAAGATCATATAGTATTTGTCTTTCTCTGTACGACTTATTTTACCTAGCACAATATCCCTAAGGATCATCCATGTTGTCGCCAATTGCATGACTTTATTTAATACTCCATTGTGTGTATATATAGTTTCTTGATCCATTCATCTATCTTGACACTTAGGTTGCTTCAATGTCTTGGCTATTGTAAATAATGCTGCAATGACCATGAGGATGCATATATTTTTTCGATACTCTGTTTGATTTCCTATGGCTAAGTACCCAGAATTTGAAAATACTAGATCATATGGTGGTTCTATTTTTAATTTTTTATGGAATTGTTTTTACTCTTGTCCACAGTGACTGTACCAATTCACATTCTTACTAAAAGTGTACAAGGGTTCCCTTTTTTCTGCATCATTGCCAACATTTGTTGCAAAAGACTTTTTGTCTTTTTTGTAACAGCCATTCTAACAGGTATGACCTATTATTAGCCATTCTAATAGGTCATATCCTATTGTGGTTTTGATTAGTATTTCCCCGATAATAAGTGATGTTGAACAGCTTTCCATGTACCCGTTGGCTACCTGTATGTTGTCTTTGAAAAAATGTCCATTCAGATCTCATGCCCATGTTTTAATTGGATTGCTTGGGGTTTTTGTTACTAAGTTGTGTGAGTTCTTTATATATTTCAAATATGAACCCCTTATCAGATATATTATTTGCAAATATTTTCTCCCATTCCATCATTTGCTTTTTCATTTTGCTAATGATTCCCTTTGCTATGCAAAAGCTTTTAAGTTTGGGGGAGTCCCATTTATTTATTTTTGCTTTTGGTATTTTTTCTGCCAGATTCAAAAAGTTATCATCAAGATCTATATCCAGGAGTTTACTGCCTATGTTTTCTTCTAGAAGTTTTATGGTTTCAGGTCTTATGTTCAACTTTTTAATCCATTTTGAGTTAATTTTTGTCCATGATGCAAGATAGTGTTCCAGTTTCATTCCTTTGTGTGTGGCTGTCCAGCTTTTCCAACACCATTTATTCAAGAAACTGTTCTTTTCCAATTGTATATTCCCAGTTCCTTTGTCATAAATTGACCAAAAATCTGTGGGTTTATTTCTGAGCTCTCTATTCTATTCCATTAAACCATGTGTATGTTTTTATGCCAACACCATGCTGTTTTGATAACTATAACTTTGTAATATAGTTGGAATCAGGACACAAGTTGCCTAAAGAATACATTAGTCCTCAAGAATTTCGTGGTTCCATACAAATTTTAGGATATTTTCTACTTATGTCAAAAACATCATTGGGATTTTGAAAGAGATTTTATTGAGTCTGTACATTTCTTTGGGTAGTATGGATGCTTTAACAATATTAATTCTGCCAATCTATAAGCATTGAATATCTTTTCATTTATTTGTGCCTTCTTCAATTTCTTTTATTCATGTCTTATAGTTTTTAGTGTACAGATCTTTCAGCTCCTTGTTTAAATTTATTCCTAGGTATTTCATCCATTTTGATATAATTACAAATTGGAATTCTTTATTTTTTAATTATTTTTCAATTATGGTTGATATACAATATTATATTAGTTTCAGGTATACAACATAATGATTAGACATTTATATAACTAAGTGATCACCTGACAAGTCTAATACCTATTTGATACCATACAGAGTTATTACAACATAATTGACTATATTCCCTATGCTATACTTTGTACTCTTGTAACTGTTTTTGTAACTGCCAATTTGTAGTTTCTTAATCCATTCATCTTTTTTTACCCTCCCCCTGCAACCACCCTCGTATTTGGGAATCATCAATTTTTTTCTGTATCTATGAGTTTCTTCCTATTTTGTTTGCTCATTTATGTTGTTTTGTTTTGTCTTTAGATTCCACATATAAGTGACATTATATGTTGTTTCTTTTCTCTGCTATTGGGAGCCACTCTGCCTGGTTTCAGAAGCTGTAACCCCCCCCACCCATGGCTAAGGCTGAGTGAGTGACCTTTGGACCATAAGCCAATAAGGAGACAAAGCTTATCTCCCTGGCAGGAGCACTGCTTCTGCTCCTTTTACTTCATCCATAACTGGCCCCCAATGCTTGGTCAGTTAGCCAATGATGGGTGAGATTCCCTAAGGGGGGAATGACCTAAAACAGGCATGATCACATGGAGGCCCCAGGGAAGGACTTGGAGGGCTATGGAGAAAGGGCGTGATGGACCCTCACCCCTTGGCTTTGACAAAGTTTGAATCCTCTTTCTGCCTGCCAGAAGTCTCTTAATCTCTTGTCTGCCTTGCTTCCTCCGCCTGACTTAATCCTGAAACAATGACAGAGGGTGATGCAACCCTGTGCTGGAAAGGGCAGGTTCCCTGGGACAATCAGGCCTGAGAAAGAATACATAAACTCCTGTGCAACCTGCTTTGCTAAGAATGCTCTTAATGAAATGATAAAGGTCTAAGCAGGAAATTAGTTTGTTCCTCAAAGTTTTATAGACTGTTAGCTACCAGACCCTGACTCAGAATAGGCCCTCAGAGTTCTTTGTTTGTTATCTATTGTTTGATCCTTACTGCCTAACAATGATTAATGAGCTTTACCTGTATTCCTGTGCAAATTAAACCCAATAAAAAACCTGTGAGGAAAGGATTGGGGCACTCTCCTTTGAGAGAGTGGCCAGTCCGCTCTGAGGCACCCTCCCCTTGAGAGGGTAGCCATGCTGTCCCTTTTCCTCCACAGGACTCAGTAGTCCGTGTGAATGTCTCATGTCTCATCCATGACGCCGTGGACACTGCTGGCCGGTGTCTGCATCACTCTGCCTGTTAAGTCAGGCAGAGAAAACACCCTCTGGTTTGTCCATGTTGTTGCAGATAACAAGATTTCATCCTCTTTATGGCTAATATTCCATTGCATATATGTACCACTTTTCCTTTATCCATTTGTCTGTGGATGCGCACTTAGGCTGCTTCTATATTTTGGTTATTATAAATTAATGTTGCAATGAATATAGAGGTGCATATATATATTTCAAACTATGGTTTCAATTTCTTTGGATAAATACCCAGAAGTGGAATTGCTGGGTCATATGATAGTTCTATTTTTAATGAGGAATCTTCAAACTGTTTTCCATAGTCGTTGCACCAATTTACAATCCCACTAATAATACATGAGGACTTTTTTTCTCCACACCCTCACCAACACTTGTTGATTGTTTATTTATTTATAGCCATTCTGACAGAGGTGAAGTAATAGCTCATTGTGGTTTTAATTTGCATTTCCTTGATGATTAGTGACATTGAGCATCTTCTCATGTGTCTGTTGGCCATTTGTATGTCCTCTTGGGAAAATGAACTCAAATCCACTGCTCATTTATAATCAGATAGTTTGAGGTGGGGGTGGTTTGGTGTTAAGTTGTATGAGTTTTTAAGTATATTTTGGATATTCACCTTTTATCAGATGTGTCATTGGTGAACATATCTCATATAGTAGGTTATCTTTTCATTTTGTTAATGGTTTACTTCACTGCATAAAAAAGCTCTTTAGCTTAATGTAGTCCCATTTATTTTTCTTTTGTTTCCTGCCCAAGGAGACATATCCAAAAAATATTACTAAGTGATGTCATATTTTACTGCCTATGTTTTTTTAAGAATTGTATGATTGGAGTCATACACTTAAGTCTTTAGTCCATTTTGAGTTTATTGTTGTATATGTTACTAGAAAATGATTCAGATTTATTCTTTTAAATGTCTGTCCAATTTTCACAATACCATTTATTGAGGACACTGTCTTTACCCCATTCTATGTTCCTGCCTCCTCATTCATGGATTAGTTGACTATGGATTGGTTTTTTATTTCTCTTTCTGATAGCTTGTTATTAGTATATAGAAATGTAATACTTTTTTATATATTGATTTTGTATCCTACAGCTTTATGAATTTGTTTGTTCTACCCATTTTTTGGTGGATTCTTTAGGGTTCTCTCTATGTAATATGTCATCTGGAAATAGTGACAGATTTACTTCTTTCTTTCTAATTTGGATGCCTTTTATTTCTTATTCTTGCCTAATTGCTCTAGCTAGGTCTTTTAATACCATGTCTAACAAAAGTGGAGGGAGTGGGCATCCTAAAGATGCTCCTTTAAAGATGTATGCATTTATGTCTTTTAATTACTTTCACTCAGCTATTATAAATCCCACCAGATTCACTTGTAGATATCAGAATTTCAACAACTTTTCTTATCATTGCACTGATAATTTTACTGTTATAGGGTGATGATCAGTTCTGAATGAGGTTTTAATCTATAGATTCATTATATAATATATATATCCAATAATAACCAGTGTCAAGGCCTAGCATATATGTATACACCGGTAATGACAAGATGTGTGTGTGTATATACATATTGTGTTTTCAATTTTTGACATGTTGAGTTTGAGGAGTCTTTACTAAGTGCAGACATTTACTAAGTAAGTAGTTGTATGTGTGTGTGTGTGTGTGTGTGTGTGTGTGTGTGTGTGTGTGTGTGTTTGTGATAAATTCTCATGGCTGGAAGTAGAAACTTGAAATTCATTTATACATAAATACATTTGAGACTGTGGGCATAAGTCAATTCCTTAGGGAGGAGTATAGAGTAAGGTGAGCAAAGGACCAACCCTCCAGAATTCTGGGAATTCTAATATTACGTGGCCCAGTACATGAGCTGGCACTCTGCATTGAAAGCTGAGAAGAAAAGGCCAGAGAAAAAGAGGGAACCCAGCAGAGTGTAGTGTTACAAACTCAAAGAAAAGACTGTTGTAAGTGGAAATAATAAACACTCTTAGACGTCAAGAAAATTAAAGATCAAAATTGTCCAATAATTTTAATGGCAGGGAGGTTAGTTGGAAAAAGTAGGTGTATGTGTAATTGGAGAAATTGGGCCTTTCTTCTAAGATGTGAATGAATTGAGAATAGTTAATGTGAATGGAAAGGTTCCAGTTCCTTTGTTCCTACTGTTCTCTCTACCTAAAATATTTTACCCCCATTTCTACCTATTTGAATTTACACATCTTTAGTGGCCCATTTCTTTCCTTTTCTTTTTCTTTTTTTAGATACTTTGTATAAGTTGGGTTTTAATTGCAGAGATCTGAATCTATTCCAACTAGTTTAAGCTGAACGGGATTTTGATAGGGTGTTAAATGAATTATAATAGCATTGTTAAAGAAACAGTTTACAATCTGAGCTTCCTGGAACCATTTTCCAAAAAAGCACCACAAAGCTGCATTTTGAAGAGAGCTGCTGCTTTGGCCACAATGAGATATTTGTGTACTAACCAATAATGTTGGCAAATGATGGTGTAATAAATGCTGTTCCCAAGAGGTAACTGATCAACATGTTCCAATTGGAAGCTTATTCTAAAATAAGTTGTTATACTCATTCACCATGTGTGTATATTCAAATTAATATGTAGCATTGATTTGCATCTTTCTAAATCAGATTTATCTTGTATGAAAACTTATATATTATTCTACAACTTACATTTGCACTTTCAGTAAGTGGAGATATTAAGGAGGCAGTTGTATATATGTCTCTGAAGCTCAACATTATGTGAAATTTGTATTAAAATTCATGCTGTATTGTAAATCACTGTAAGATTATCCAAAAATTTATTTACTTATTCTCCTGACATGGGCAGTTGGTTCTTTTATAATTTTCTCTATTCAAAATGATGCGGGATCCCTTCCACTTCTATCTAAAATAGAGTACGAGATTTACCCTTTCTCTGTAACAACAAAACACTAGACAAAATATGTAGAACAGCACATGACATTGGATGTCAGCCAACAAAGAACAGTGATCCCTGAGAGACAAAGGAAAAAATGAGGTGATCTCTCCAATGTCCTGATTTTTACTGCCTTTAGGGATTTCTCATGCTGTGGCATAGTAAGGAGTAAGTCAGGCAAAGCCTGGCGTGCCCTCTAAGCTGAGAAAACAGCTGAAGGCCCAAGAAGATCCAAAGAAACTAAAATTCACAGGACAGAATGACAAAGGGAGAAATACTAACAGAGAACTCTAGAGATTTGCAAAGGGATGCAGCAGAGTACTGATCAGCATATGCTTGTGATTAAAATATTCAAGCCTGGGGAATGAACCATACAGAAAGATTAGAAAAAAATCCTAGATCTCACACAGGACTGGGAATAGTGCCTGAGATTAAGTTTTTATATCTATATTTATTAATAATTTTCTGACAGAAAACATGCGGTTCCTGGATCAGACACAAACTCTTTAATTACTCAAAGGATATGCTTTGTCAGTCCCTCCTGCTTTGATACCTCGAAGAACAATGCAGTGGGGACAGAAATCACCTGTGTTTGCAAGGGGCTTGCACAAGAGAGCTGACAACCTGCCCACCCCTTCCTCCCCTTCCTCCCGAGGGAGGGAAAGAGACTAGCTTTTTAATATAAACAAATGTTGTTTGGGAGATAAAGGGTGAAGGTACCTAATCAAATATATAAAGTTTTCCCGGAGACTTCATCTTTAACCCCCAAGGCTTGTTTGGCATTCAAACACCCTTTCATCCAGGCACCAGCGATCTTTGCTCAGAAGCCCTGATCATTTCATATTGTTTTATTTAGTCTTGTTTCCTGACTCCTCTTCCCACCAGCCAGACTAGAAAACCTTATAATTCAGAGGAAATCGGGTAGCATAATCAGAAGGCTCTGACCTCAGCATCGGATAATAACTGTTATGGTCAAACCAAAAAATTTAAAAGCAACACCGAAAATTAAATCTATTAAAATTAAATCTAATCTGATTAAATAATTTCCAGGCAATAAAGAGAAACAACATAAAAACCTTCAATAAAAAGAAAAATTAAAAATTGAAAGTGGCCCACGCATAAATGTTTCAGTTAGTATACAGACACTTTTTAGAAGCTTTTATAACTGTTCCATGGGTTCACAGAGCCAGAGGCAAACTATAAGCATGGAAGGCATAAAGATTTTCCTGGTTGAAATTCTAGAGATGAAACCTGTAATGCAGAAAACAAAGTATGCACTTGATGGCATTAATAGCAGACTAGACATTGTGGGCAACAAGATTAGTTGATTAGTTAAAGACCTAACAATAGGAACAATCTAAAATAAAACAGAAAGAAAAATCTAAAAAAAAAAAAAAGAAACAGACCATCAGTAAGCTGTGCAGCAATTTCAAGCAATCTACTGTAAGTGTATTTGGGGTCCCTGGATGAGAGAAGAGAAAGGAAAGAAGAACAATCCTTGCAGAACTAATAACTGGAATTTTCCAAATTTGATGAAAATTATAAACTCTCATATCCAAGATGATCAACAAACCCCAAGTACGAGAAACATGAAGGAAACTATAACAAGACACATAATACCTTAAAAGCATCCAGAGTAAAAACATGTTTTCTCTCCAGAGGAACAAAGAAGGATGCCAGCAGATTTCCCTGGGAAACAACACAAACAGCAATACATTGGAGCAACACCGTTGAAGTGACTCGAAAAACCTGACAACCTAGAATTCTATATCTAATGACTGTATATTTTGAAAACAAAGGTGAAACAAAGATGTGTTGGGTCATACAAAAGCTGAAAGCAGCTTTTTTAAAAACAGACCCATACTACAAGAAGTGGGAAAAGTCCTTTGGGCACAAAGAAAATGATACAAGATAATACCAGGTCTCTGAGCAAAGAAATGAAGAGCACCAAAAATGGCAATATGTATGTATATAAATAATACTTTTTTCTCTCTTTATTTACATCTACAAAAGATAATTGACTTTTTAAATAAACAACAATGTAGTATGTGGTTAGAATATAAGAAGTAAAATATATGACAATAGCTCAAAAGTCAAGAGGAGAAAGTGAAGTATTGTTTCTTACTGACTTTTAGAAGTTCTTTACACATTGTAGATACTAATCCTCTGTTGAATACCTGTTTTGCAAATATTTTCCTAAGGTTTATGGTTGATTTTACTTTTCCTCTGTTGTCTTTATATACACAGATTTTTAATTACGTTTCAGTGTAGGCAGATTTACCAATCATCTTGCATAGTTTGTGCTTTTGTCTTATATAAGAAATCTTTCCTAACCATTCATAAGATCACAAAAATATTCTTTTATATCTTCCTGTTTAAGTTTATGGTTTCTTCTTAAAGTGATCATTCAGCTGTAGTCAAGTGCTATGATAGCCTGTTTTGGGGGGGTTTTTTTGGATAATAATTCTCTATTTGGGAAATCTTCCTCTCAGAACTTTGGGAGGCTTTCTGGGGTGTGAGGAGTGAGAAGACGATGTGCCAGCCACATCAGTCACAGCAACCCTGGCAATCGGGGAGCTGACAGGAACCGCAGCTGAATTCTCCTCAGGGCCTTGTCACTCCCAGGGGCCACCAGCCAGGAAGGAAAGTACTGGGTTGGCCAAACAGCTCATTACATTTTTTTCCATAAAATAAAGGACACATTTTTCATTTTCACCAATAATTTTATTGATTTAGGTATTTTGAGTATGTAAGCTATCTCCTGCTCTTGGCCTCTAGTGGGTAGAGGCCCAGGGGTGCTGCTAAACACTTTCCAATGCATAAGACAGCCCCACAGCGAAGAATTATTTGGCCAAAGTGTCAATAGTACCAAGAAACTTCGCAAATCACTTTTCTTACATTCAATCAATCACAGCACCTTCTCCATACACTACACTAATTTTTGTGTGTGTGTGTGTTTCAGTTGCTTTTTTATCTTTCTTAAAATAACAAAGCATAATACATCAAAATTGTTGTGTATCTTCTTCCATCTCAATATTAAAATGGCTGCGCAAATATTCACTAATTTAATGTTTTTTAAGTGCACACTGATATGACAGCTATCACAACACAATCTAATAAAATTGTTTTGAATGAAGTTAAAGACAACTAAGCACTACTAGAGCCATGGCATGGAAGAAAGCGTAATGGACTTCCTGGCCAACCCAATAGTTTGGGCCCATGAGAGAGTTCCTGATACATGAGAAGGAAAGAGATAACATCGAGTGAGAATTCGGCTTTCCCAGATCCATCGGTCTGTGTTTGGGAAACCAGTCCACTAATGGTAACTGATAAGGCCTGTAGTTTTCTACGTCTGCGGAGAAGCTGCTTCAATTTCCTCAGTGGATATAGTTCTGTCGTGATTCAAGGTGCTCCCCATTTTATTTCCTGACTCATCTTTTGGAGGTCGCTCCGTTCTTAATGTCCAGCTAGCCTCCAGGCTTCTCTTTAAATAAGTAGATCATTAGAAGAGGGAATGAAATCTTTATTTAGTCTCAAGGATGGACTCAGACAGAAGTAGAAACAGCAGAACAGCGTCTGGAGGTGCTGAAATGTCAGCTGTAACTATCCCTTAGATTGATAACTACGGTTCTGTTTTTGAAACATCCTTTGAAAATCCTTACAGAAACAATGTGACCGACTCTCTCATTTCTGTTTTCTATTTGCATACTCTTACTAGCTTAAATTTATAGCACTTTAAATTCATTATCTTAAGTGACTTCAGTGATGTCAATATTATTGTGTAACATTTTTTTATTGCATTATTCTCCAAAAGGGAAATTATTTTTTCATTCACTGTTCCCTCCCTGTTTTGCCTCAGAGAATTAGAATAGGTATCAGTTTCATAGTTTTGAAGTACATACACTGGAAAAGATGACGCTAACTAAAAGGAAAAAAAATTCCTTCAAACCTTTTCTCCCAACACATTCTGCTAATAATTGCAAAATGCTTTATTTTATTTCTCAATGTAATGGGATAAATTATATTTTGTTTTGCATTTGAGTAGACCGTGTACCAGAACACTATTAAATAATCACAAACAGTCTGTGGTTTTTGTTTTGAACTTCCCTGAAGTATAAACTGTGAGAGGTGACGCAACATTTTTTCTAATTGGCCCTTGTATGAAATTCTAACGCTGGACTCAAAATTCCATCCCAGCTCTGAATTTTGGGTAAGGTTATTTGAGGTTCTCAGACTCAAATAATGGTTGGTTATAATTACAAACAGCCAGTGAAGTCTGGGCAAGAACCTGGTGTTAAAGAACTTTGTGTAAAATAGAACCCCAAAGAACAATGGTGCCCATGCCGAGGCTGCTAGGCATGGCTAACAGCAACCATCCTGACCTGCAGCTCAACTACATGGCAACTGCAGCCCCAGTGAGGACCAGCCCCAGAAGATTGCTGAGTGCGTTTAGTTTTCTAAGAACAATAAATATTTCCAGAAAATAGCTGGCAATTTGGATGGGAGCCCTTGCAATTCCACTACAAGTGTTGATGTTGCCAAGACCTTCTTGTCTCCGTTCTTTTTGTCTAGAACAACTTAGCTCGACATAATGAGAGCCCCACAGAAATGCCCCAAGGAAGGTGCAGGTTTGTATTTGAAGCTGCCTTATGTCCCTTATGTCCCTTCTCCTCTCTTCCTATATTCTTCTGGTATGCCAGACCCTTGTACTGTGTGCCCTGACTGCCCAGCCATTTCTCCTAACATTTACACAGGTCTGACCTCTCCAAGCAGAAAATTCTTCCCTCATGAAATTTGTGTGCGCCATTCCCATGACACAAGACTTTCTGAGCATGGCCAAGGTATGGGGCAACATAGAAATGGTGTGTCTTCCAAAGCTCAGAGATCCAGGGTCATCTGCTGCAGCCGCAACCATAGTTTCATGGAGGGCTAGTGGGGAACAACTCAAAGGCTGAAATTGCAGGTCATGCCTGAACGTAGGGTGGAGCAACCTACCCAAAACAGTGTCATTGTTTTCTAAAGAATAAAGATTTTACATTTTTTTATTGCACTGTGAGAGAGTGTGTCCCTTCATAGGGAAGTTCCAGAGTTCCTGATGCATAGACCAGGAGTAAAGTACAGGCTACAGTGACAAAATCAGAAGGGACAGAAGGCAAAGGGACATGTGGTCTCCCTCCCACCTGTCTTCCTGTCTGGTTCACCCACCGCTGCAGAGACAGTGTAGTGCGTTTGCGTTCTAAAGGGCCCTCCTGTTCTGTCTCTCCCCAACCCCCACCCTGCTTCCAGCTAGGACTCAAGGTGCTTCCCTCAGCGTGCCTCTGTCATGAATTTTACCACCTGGTCCTATCATCACTGATAAATTGCTCTATCGCCCTTACCATAATGTAAGTGTCATCGGAAAATGCTGCAAATAGGTTTTATTTGACATCCTCTCACAGGGCTTGGCACAGGTATGGCACACTGTAGGTGACTAATAAATGCTCAGTCAAACAGTGGATACAGAGGCATGATCTTATAGCCATGAAACAACCATGGTGATTCTTTAGTTTTACATTCATATTAGATAACCATAAGTGTGAACTGTTTAAGGTAATAAAAAGATGCACGACAAAAAGATGGTACGACATGCTCTATTGAAGTCTCAGAAATGTGGCTTAGAACAATTGTCTAGAATCCATGATTTGTTTTTCTGGCCTTCTGATAAAAATGGAAGCTAGTGAAAAAAATGAAGGTATGCATTCATGTCAACGTATGTATGCTATCGACCTCTGCAGAGTGGTGACTGGCTGGGCTCCTCCACGCTTCAGCGGTGCCCCAGGACAGCTCTGGGCTTTCATTGGAACTAGGGTGGAGGCATCTGTCTTACTTGTAGGTCACAAAGGGTCTCATAGCCTGGCCCCTCAGGAGTGATAGATCAAGCCTGAAAGCTAGGTACTCCCTAGGAATTGAATTGGCCGAAAAGTCTGTTATGATTTTTCTGTAAAGTAAAAGACACATTTTTCATTTTTACCAATAACTTTATTGATTTGGATATTTTGAGCATGCCAGCTATCTCCCACTGTTGGCTTCTAGTGGGTGGAGGCCAGGGGAGCTGCTAAACATCTTCCAATGCGTAAGACGGCCCCACAGCAAAGAATCATTTAGCCAAAATGTCAATAGTACCAAGAAACTTCACAAACCACTTTTGACTGATTCACAGCACCTTCTCCATACACTGCACAAATCTTTTATTTTTTTGCATTTCAGTTGCAAATTTTACCTTTCTTGAAATGAGAAGACATAATACACCAATACTGTTGCATATCTTCTTCCATCTTCAATATGGAAGAATGATGCACAAAAATTCACCAATTTTGGCAAGTTTTTTTTTAATACACGCTGATATGACAGCTGTCACAGAACAATCTAACAAAATAGTTTCAAATGAAGTTAAAGACAACTAAGTGCTACTAGAGACGTCATGAGGAAAAAACTAAACAAACTTTTTGGCCACACCAATTTAAGAGCAAGAGAAGCAAATAGAAAATGTGATACCATGGGAAAGCTGGACTTCCTCTTGATTCCAGCGCATTCCATTCACGCCAACCTATGCCATTCCAGCCACACAGGCATCCAGTCCCGCAAACGTGTTCAGACTGTGAGCGTTCTATTTTGACTCCCACTTCAGCTCTTCCTGCTGTAACCTCAGCACCCATTTCCATCGAATGACTGCTTTATTCACTGACCTGTTCTGCTTAAACCCAATGGAGTTATTTTGCCTAGCTGCTGGTCTGCTTAAATCTAAAGGAATTATTTTCACTAGTTGCTGCCTTCCCAGCCAGAAGGAGGTAGAGTTTGCTGGCTTGTTTAAATGTAACCCCGTTTCCTTAAGCTGCTGAATTTCTGAATTGTTCACCAAACTGCTTTTGAACAGAGATGGAGATGTCAGCCATGAATAATGATGCATTTTACCATTTAAAAAAATTCTCAGTTAGGAAGCAGTCCCTGGAACTGGCCACAATGTAGAGTTTTGACTAATTGTTATTGTGTTGTTTTTTAATCCCTTATATAACTAGCTTCTCAGAAGTATGTGTCTTGTGGGCAGGACCAGCGATGTTCCCTGGAAAACTTGGGAATGAGGTACCTTTGTGCATGAGCATTTAAACTGTAGTCCCATTTAAAAACCCCCCATTTTAAGCAAGGCTGAGCATGTGGTGAGAGGCACAGTTCCTGCCTTGAAGGGATGCTGCAGTCTAATTAGGGAACTGCACGTGCGCGCACACGCACTCCTGCGAGCCCCAGGGATTACAGATGTCAAGAACTGTTAGTACAGAAACTGATTTCTGACCCACAGGGGAGAAGGGAAGCCAGGTGTGAATTCAAGCACCAAAGTCCCTGCCAGCTGCAGCTGTTCTCTTCCAAATTGGCCTCCTGACTGAGTCTTCTACACTTTAGTAACACATCTGGTTGTCCTGGGGTTGTCCCATATGGAGTAAAAGCTTACTCAGCATTCAAAGGTGGGTGCAACTCCCATCTTCTCCAGGACCTTTGCTCACAGCCACCCATGTGCTTTAGCCCCAGGGAGCTTGCTGCTCTTTTCTGTGGCACAGGTGCCTGCTGGAGCCCCCAATCTCTGATTATATCAAAAGGATCCAACCCTGAACAGATGGCCACCTCACTTATAATGGACTTCATATCCGGCCAAGATAGGGCATTATCTATCTAATGAGCAATCTAGCAAATGAAGTTGAACATGTAAGCATCATTCTTCATTTAAACATGCCAGCTGTTGGCTCACAGGCCATGGGCCATCAGGCAGGCTGAGTTGGGCCTTTGTGTAAGGTAAATGGCATGGGAAGAGCCTCTCAAAGGCCAACCAGGGCCCCAGATGGAGTTAGATAGCATTGCACACAATTAGATTGTGAAGGCTCATGACTTCTTATGAACAAAGGGCAGGCTGGCCATCTCCCACCGGGGAGATGCCATTATAGAGTGAATGTTGAGGGAATTGCAATTTCCATGCTGTGAGAGCAGTGTTTGTTCAGTTTTACTGTCTATTGTAGTCATTCTCAAACTTTAGGTTTAGGAGGGTCCCCTGAAGGGATTTGAAAACACAGAGTGGGTCTAGTGGGATCAGAGAATTTGCATATCGAACCTTTGCCTAGGGGGGACCATAGGTTCAGGCTCCACACTATGAGAGGATGGGTCTACAGGAAATAATTCCATATAAAATGTATCTTTACATATAATTACAAATACCCTCTGCAGACCCAGCCCATTTAGAAATTGTTGTGAAATGCATCTTTGCTGGGAAAAAGAGGGATGGAGATTCACAGCCACAATCAAACAACTAACCAGCAAGTATTTATTGAGCCCCACTATGTGCAAAGCTAGGTCCTAAGCTCTCTAAAGATTTTTATCCAAGAAAATAATTAAAGATATTGACAAATAAACTAAGGAAATGTTCTCTGAAACTTTCTTAAAATGAAAAAGTAGAAATCTAAATGGTCAACAAATATAAATGTAAATTACTGATAGATATATTACATTCTCTCTCTCTCTCAGACACACACACACACACACACACACACACACACACACACACATTATCATCCGTGTTTCTCTAGACCAGTGATTCCCAAAATGCCTGGAGACATTTTTAGTTGTCACAGCTTGAGAGAAGGTGTGTTACTGGCATCTAGTGGGTAGAGGTCAGAGATGCTACTAAATACCCCACAATGCACAGGACAGCCCTCATAAGAAAGAATCATCCAGCTCAAAGAATCAATAGTGTTGATCACAAGAAACCCTGCTCTGGCCTCATTTGCCAGGGACTCCAGTGGAGCCATATAAACTGTAACGACGTCCATTTCATAGAATTGGCCCCCAGTTGGGTAGTGAAGGACTTCACTCTCCTCAGAATCTCATGCTGTCATTTCTATGTCTTGAGGGCTGTCTCAAGGGAATCCCTAAGTGGTTCATGTAGGCTTTCTCCCTTGGCTCCTGCCCATGTTGTGGCAACTCAGAAGTCCCTCACTCTGCTCAGAGAGATGAGTGACTCACTCCAAACAGGTGCCCATGCTTTCCAGGGTCTGCTGATGCAGTCCAGTACACTGCCCCCTGTTGCACAGAGCCAACTAATGCTGTCCTCATGTCACCATCATCACTACAGCTCTGTGGAGTCAAGTTACCAGGAAACCAAAGTGGTGCTGTTGGCCCATCTCACAGAATACCCAGTGAGAAAAGTTTCTTTAGCTTCTGCCTTGCTGTAGTCACTCTCCATAGACCCCAGTACATGTGTGTAGACCTGGTCAGAAGAACAAGAGCTGGGAAAGACTGTATAATCTGGGCACCTGAGCCAACCACTTTTCTCCTTCTATTCACAAAAATCTGTGAGTAAATATTTGCAAATGCATATACACACACTAAGAGTAAATAGCATGAGTTTGGAGAAATGTATGACTATTCCAGTTGACATTCTACAGCAGCCTAGAGTCCCCTCCCCACTAGCCACATGTGCCAGGCTAATTTTCGTTTCTTTGCTTTTGCTTATCCTGAATAGAAGGACCCCCCACCTCCTTTCTGCCTCCCTAAATCTTACTATCTTTCAAGGCTTATTCTCATCTCTTCCAGGAAGCTTTCAAGATCATCTAGAATATTTGTGGCTGTAATAGTGGAGTTTTTAAAACAATTAGTGGTCTTATTATCTCATGGAATAAAGAAGTCTTAAGATAAAGTTCCAGAGTTGAGCAATTAAACAGCTCAGTGACCTCTTTCCAATTCTCTCGGTGTTTGTCTCATGGTTACAAAATGGCTGCCACAGCATCCTATCATCATGAAAATATCCAAGGGCAGCAAGTAAAGGAGAGCTTCTCTGCCTCTTCCTTACTGGGAATATAAGAAGAAATTTGATTATAAGGCATTTTCTCTTTTTGTCAGAGAGGAAATTTTGTGCCACAAGTCCTCAACGGGTATATTATTGTATTCGACTTGCTAGAACTAAGTCAATCTTTGGGATTATTGTGATCAGCTTTATACACATCACTGGTCATTCCTTGGGCCTGGCGGATGGGTCCACCTTGCCTTACTTAGCACATTGCTGCTCCATAAAAAGAAAGACACAAGTGTTTTGGGAGTGTACAGAAGGACAATGGGCTGATCCACTAGAATGCAGAGTAGGACCATACCATTTTGAATGCTATACAAAGTTAATCTCAGAAATTATTTGAACTTGTTGATGATAAGGAATAATCAAGAGAGCTACAGATTTAAGGCCACCAAATTCTCCTTGCTCTTCTTTCATCGTTCACCATGCAACAAGCTCGGCAAAAGGTGCCATAACAGAGCATTTCTGTTAGAGTTGCCACACCTAGGTTTGAGTCCTGATACTGGCACTAATGAATTATCTGGGTAAGTCACTCACTCGCTCTGAACCTTAACTTCTCATTCTAGCAGTATATTATTCATATATACAGAAAATGGCACTTTGGGGAAGCTGGAAGCTGAAAAGTATCCTTCAAGGGATGTCCCTGATCACTTCTTCACCAATCTTCCCCAGGATGGGAAGCTGTCATGAACTATGGTCATGTCTGCTCAGCCCAAGTCCCAACAGCAGAACTGCAGGCTCAACAGTGATGCATGAATTTTGGAGCTCACAAACACTAACAGAGTCGCAGCAAGGACCACACAAGAGTAGAACCGTTTAGAAATTCTAAGCCACCAAACCCAAGAAAAGGATTCTCTTCATGGCATTGGAATTTTTTAAACTAGACTTTTTGAGTAGTTTTAGGTTCAATAACAAAACTGAGATGAAGGTAGAGAGATTTCCCATATATTCCCTGTCCCCTGACATGAATAGCCTCCCCATTATCAATATCTCTCACCAGAATGGTATTTGTTACCAAGGATGAACCACCACTGACACTTTATACTCACCCAAAGTCCATATTTTACCTTAGCATTCATTCTTGGTGATGTACATTCTGTGGGTTTGGACAAGTGTATAGTTACAAATATCCATCATTATTCTATTAGACAAAGTGTTTTCACTGCCCTCAAAATCCTCTGTGCTCCACCTGCTTATCTCTCCCTCCTCCTCCCCATCGCTGGCCAACACTGATCTATTTATTTTTTACTTTTTCAGAAAGTCACATATTTGGAATGAATCATACAATATGTAGCCTTCCCATATTGGCTTATTTCACTTAGTAATATGTATTTAAAGTTCCTCATGTCTTTTCATGGCTTGTTCTTTTTATTTATTAGTGAGAACATGTAGGATTTACTCTCAACAATGTTCCCGTATGACACAGCAGTGGTAACTATAGTTTTATGTCGTGCATTATATCCCTAATATTTATCTTTAATTGGAAGTTTGTGCTTTTTACCACTTTCCTCCAGCCCTCCTTCTCCCCTACAACACACCTAGCTCCAAGAATGACAACCACAAGTCTGATCTCTTTTTCTCTGGGTTTGGTGGGTTTTTAGATTGTTTATTGAATTTCCACAGTAACTGAGATCACACAATATATGTCTTTCTCGGTCTGACTTATTTTACTTAGCATAATGCCCTCAAGCTCCATCCATGCAGTCTCAAATGGCAGGATTTCCTTATTCTTCATGAGTGAATATTATTCCACCTGTGTGTGTGTGTGTTACAACTTCTTCATCCATTCATCCATCGATGAACACTTAAGATGTTTCCATGTCTTGGCTATTATAAATAATGCTGCTATGAATGTGAAGGTGGAGATACCTTTTCAAGTTGTTGGTCTTATTTCCTTTGTATATTTTCCCAGAAGTGAACTTGCTGGATCATATGGCAGTCATATTCCTAATTTTCTGAGGATCCTTCATGCTGTTTTCCCTAGTGGGTGTACCAATTACAACCCCACCATCAGTGTACAGGGTTCCCTTTCCACATTCTTGCCAATACTTGTTATTTCTTGTCTTTTTGATGATAGCCCTTCTAACAAGTATGACATGATATCTCAATGTGGTTTTGATTTGCATTTCCCTGATAATTAGTGATGCTGAACATCTTTTCATGTACTTGTTGGCCATTCATTTATCTCTTTGGAAAAATGTCTATTCACGTCCTTTGCTGTTTTTTTTAAATTGGATTGTTTGTTTTTTGCTATCAAGTTGTATGAGTTCTTCATATATTTTGGATGTTAACACCTTATCAGGTATATAGTTTGCAAATATTTTTCCCATTTCATAGAATGATTTTTCACTTTTTTGATTGTTTCTTTTGCTGTACAGGAACTTTTTAGTTTAATGTAATCGCACCTGTTTATTTTTATTTTGTTGCTTGAACCTTAGGTGTCATATCAAAAATTAATCATTACCCAGACCATGCTTCTGGTCTTACAATTAAGTCTTTAATCCATTTCGAGTCAATTTTTGTCAATGTTGTAAGACATAGGTCTAATTTCATTCTTTTACAGGTGAATATCCAGTTTTCCAAGTACCATTTATCTTCTTCCTTGTCCAGTTTGTTGGCACATGATTGTTCGTAGTATCTTGTAATCCTTTGTATTTATGTGGTATCAATCGTAATGTCTCCATATTCATTTATAATTTTATTTGGGTCCTCTTTTTTTCCTTTGGTTAGCCTAGCTAATGGTTTGTCAGTGTTGTTTATATTTTAAAAGAATCAACTCTTCATTTGGTTAATCTTTTCTAGTGTTTTTCTGATTTTTATTTCATTTATTTCTGCTCTACTCTTTATTTTCCTTCCTTCTGCTAACTTTGGGCTCAGTGTGTTTTTATTTCTCTTGTTCCTTAGACATAGAATTAGTTTGTTTATTTGGGATATTTCTTGCTTCTTAATGTAGATATTTATTGCTATGAATTTTTAGAACTCCTTTTGCTATATCCCATAAGTTTCAGTATGTTCTGTTTCCATTTGCATTAGTCTCAAGATGTTTTTTATTTCCCTTTTAATTTATTCTTTGATCCTTGGTTGTTCAGGAGAGTGTTAAATTCCATGTTTAGTGAATTTTCTAGTTTCCATCTTCTTAATGATTTCTAGTTTTATACCATAGTGGTCAGAGAAGATTCTTGGTATGATTTCAATCTTCCTGGATTTGCTAACACCTGTTTTGTGGTCTAACAGGTGGCTTATCCTAGAAAATGTTCCATGTGCACTTGAGAAGAATATGTATTTTGCTCTTGTTGAACAGAATGTTATAAACTTTTAATCTATTTGATGTATGATGTTATTCATAATTGTTTCTATATTAATTCTCTGTCTAAATCATTCATTACTGAGAGTGGTATATTAAAGTCCCCTAGAATTATTGTATTGTTGTTTATTCCTCCTTTTAGTTCTTAGTTCTTGCTTTATATATTTAAGTGCTCTGATTTGAGTGCATATTTACAAGTGTTATATCCTCTTGATGAATTGACCTTGTTATCACTATATAATGACCCCTTTGTCTTTATTTTTTAAACACTTTTAGTTGGAAGTCTATTTTGTCTGAAATAAGTGTAGCTGCCTCTGATTTTTATAGGTTATCATTTACTTAAAACACCCTTTTCCATCCCTTTACTTTCAGTCTACGTGTGCCTGCAAGGCTAAAACAAGTGTCTTGGAGGCAGCCTGTTGTCACTGTTGCTGTTTTTGTCCACTCAACCATTCTGTCTTTCAAATGGAGAATTTAACCCATTCACATTTAAAGTAATTCCCGGCAGGTAAGGACTAACTATTGCCACACTGTTCATTGTTTTCTGGCTGTTTAGTAGATCCATTGTTCCTCGTTTCCTATCCTGCTCTCTTTTCCCGTTTGACGTGTTGCTCTGTCAGTGCGCTTTGACTTCTTTGTCATGTTCATTTGAGTAATTATTTTACTACAAGTTTTGTCCCTTATGATTACCATTAGCCTTACATAAATATCTTAAACTTATTACACCCTAGTTTAAACTAATAACAACATTAATAGAATGCCAAAGCTTTACATTTTATTCCATCTCCCCATCACAATTTAGGTTATGATATTATAATTTTCATATTTTATATTGTGTAACTAATAATACTCTAGTTATGAAATTTTTTCCAAGTCCCCTTTCTTAGCTTTCAAAGTAGAGTTGTGACTATTTAACCACCATTACCATAGTACAGAATCTAGTTTGACTATATTTTTACCATTACCAGTAAGTTTTACACAAGGTACCCTCATGTGTTTTTATGACATTAATTAGTGTGTTGCTACTTCCACTCAAAAAATTTCTTTTAGCATTTCTCTTTAAGCCAAACTCCCTCAGCTTTTTTTGTTTGTTTGGCAAAATCTCATCCTTCTTTTATTGTGAAGTACAGCTTCCCTGGGTATAGAAATTTTGGTTGACAGGGCTTTCTTTTCTTTCAATATTTTGAATATGTGATTCCATTTTGTCTTGGCTTGAAACTTGCTGTTGAGAGATCCACGAACAGCATTATGTCGGTTCCCTTGTACGTTACTTCTCTCCCTTCCTTCAGCTTTAAAATTTTGTTCTTTGACTTCTGACAATTTAATTATTATATGTTTCTTTGTAGCCCTTATTCAGGTTCAACCTATTTGGTGTCATTTGAACGTCATGGATCTGGGTGTGCACCCTTTCTCCAGGTTTGGGAAATTTACAGTAACTATCTTTAAATATACTTGTAGTCACTTTCTCTTTCTCTTCTCCTTCTAGATTTTCTATAATGCAAATATTGACTATTTTCATTCTGTCCATTAGGTCCCATAGACTTTCTTCACTGTTTTTAATTCTTTTTTTCCCTTTGCTCCTCTGATTGGATCATTTCTGATGGTCTCTATTCCAGGTCACTGATTTTTTCTTTTGCATAGTCTAGTCCATTTTTGAAGCTCTTTATTAAATTTTTCAGTTCGGTTACTATATTTTTAAATCTAGGATTTGCTTGTTTTGATGTTTTTTATTTCTTTGCTGAATTTCTTAATTTGTTCATGCATTGTTTTCCTACTTTCGTTTAGTTGTCAGTCTGTGTGTTTTTTGTAGTTAACATCTTTAAGAGAATTATTCTGAATTCTTTTCTGATGAGCCATGGATCTCTATTTCTCTAGAGTTAGTTATTGGAGATTCCTTAGTTTCCTTTGGTGGTGTCATATTTACCTTATTTTTTTTGTGTGTGTAATCCTCAATGTATTATATTGCATTTATACTGTTGAGTAACTGGGATCCTTTTATACACTTTACAGGTTTGTTTTGGCAGAAATAGTTATTCACCAGTCAGCTCAATTGGGCTTCTGAACATGCCTGCTAGTAATGTTCTTAGACTATTAGGGTTTATTTTGGGGTAAAACAACTAACACTTTGAGCTCGGAGGTCTGGGGTCAGGGGGTGTGCTACTGACTGAACATAATTGGATACATTGCTGGCTTTGTTCCCTGCCCAGGTGAGATTATACGAAGGGCTCTATAGTCACCTGGGTTCTCTGGTGAAGATTACTGAATGATTGTGACTAGGTACTATACTCAGCAGTATGTGGAGCTATTAATTAGCGTGCCTGCCCTGTCAGAGCAGTAAGACAAGACCTAGGGACTGTATATATCTTTGTTTGAGGAATGGAATCAAAAAGGGTATGCACTGATATACGCATTTCTCCAAGGAGGATACGCAGAGGATCCAGAAACACATGAAAAGATGCTCAATATCACTAGCTATCAGAGAGATGCAAATTAACACCACAATGAGATACCACTTCACACCAGTCAGAATGGCCATCATAAATAAA
>CM052542.1:120758481-120811914 GCA_028533065.1 Trachops cirrhosus
CAAATATAGAGGACACATGGACAAAACTAGGGGGGTTGGAAATGGGAGGGATGGGTGGGGGGGCTGGAATGGGAATAAAGGATAGAAACTGTACTGAATAATCTAAAATAAAAAAAAATAAAATAACACTGTCAAAGAAAAAAAAAGGCTATGCACTGAATTCCCCAGTCAGGTGAGGCTACTGGTTTTGCTTTGTAGATGGGAAAAGTCACAGACTGTGCTCTCTGTTCAAGTGTCACTGGAAGCATGGCTATGCAGTTTCCCACATGCTCTGGATCGGTTTCCTGGTTGGGTGGTCTGAAGGCTATGTTCAGCTACCAAGTGAGGCTATGAATTAGTTTCTCTACCTGGACACAGCAGGAGAAGGAGCTAAATCCAATAAGGTTTTTTGTTTGTGGTCTTAACTCAAGCTAGCTCATACTCTCTGCTCCCTGGCTAAGCAGGACCACTGGCTTCACTCTGCAAAATATCAGCTCTGCCTTTTCACCTCTGGGCTTGAGAATTGCTGCTGGGTTACATAGCTTCCAGGTATTCTTGCTAGCCCTTCTGGTTAGATGGGATTTGGGGGCAGGCTCCTTAGCCTGTGGGGTTATGACTCAGCACCCTTCCTGGGTGGGATGGGGAGGGGCCACTCCAAGTTACTTTCAATTTTTCTGAACAGGCTTTAGAGTCAGGAAGGGCCAGGAGCTACACTCTGCCTCAGGCAAGGCTATAGATTAATTCTCCACCCCTGGGTAGCAGGGGAACCTTCAACACCTTGTAATAGCTTTGCTTCTGGGCCCATTCATTTTGTCCATGCCTCTCAGTTTGAGCATTGCTGGATTATGCAGCTTCCAGGTTTTCTCACTAACCCTTCTGGTCAAATAGGACCAAGAGTCAATCTCCAAAGCAGGGTCTATGGCAGCTCTCCTACCTGGGCATGGGTAATCCAGTCTCTAGGGCCAGCAAATCTCTTCATATGAGGACCTGCATTAGGCAGACCTACACTGCACTGAGCTCCCTGGTGATAGTGCACCACCAGTTTGGTTCTGTAGATGAGCAGAGTTGCTGGTTGGGATTACTACTTGGGCTCTGTGGGTACAAACTCCATCCACCAAAATCCAAGTGCTGATTGTTTCAAGACTCCCCTGTAATCTCCATGGGACAAGTCCAAGTAGGGACTCCCACAGAGCTACCCACAGCACTGTTGGGGCTGGAGATCCCTCTAGGGGGTTTTTTCTCACTGGAGGAACCATAGCCTTGGAAAAGACCTTTCTGCATGGTGTTATGCCAGCATGGGGGAGGGCAATGAAGTCAGTGTGTAGCCCCTTCTCTTACCCTCCTAATGCAGTCTGCCTTGGTCTCTGTGGTACAGGGGGTGCTTCAGCCTCACCCCCACATTCTGTGATTCTCTCTGTAGTGTCTTGTACATGAATAGTTGTCAGTTCTTCTTATGAATGCAGAGATGTCAGGAATAAACAGTATTGCCCTCTTGGTGATGTCATATTCCAGCTCATTTTTTTAGCACTGAATAGTATCCCACTGTCTGAATGCACCACAGTTTATCTGAACTTTGTTAAAGTGTCATGTGATTGATTCAAATTGGTCTATATGCCTCCCTCCAACTTGCAGGTGCTCTGTCACTTTGATGTAGTCAAATCATTGTCATCATCACTGTCATCATTGCTCACATTTGTTAGTGGTTCCAATGTTCCAGACCTTCTGCCAAGAGCTTTGCACGCCTTTATATTATATGATCCTCACAACAATTCTTTCTGTTCGATTCTGTTATCTCACTTTTACAGATGAGGAAAACAGTTTTAGGGGTGAAAATCAGGTGCTTAATGTCACATACCTAAAGCACACTTGGCTAGAACCACATCAAATGCTATTTGGCCTCAAAAGGTGTCTATCTTGTTCATTTTCCCATTCACACAACATATTGCTGAGCCTGTTACACAGTAGCTACTTATGAAGTAATTTTGGAATGGACAGACACAAATATATTGTCCTAGATAAACTGTCGTTCTAATAGAGTTAAAGGGCGAGTGGTTCTCAGAACATGAATTGGAAGAGGAGTGTCTTTTGCATGCTCCCTACTCTCTGGGAGATGGATGCTTTGCAGTATCTCAGAAACATTTCATAGATGGAAAAAAACTGAGGCCAGTTGAAGTTACTTGCTAGAGATTAGGGTTATGAAAACAACTTTGACTTCCTGGTTTCTAGTGTCAAAACCTCTTCTCAGGACAATGAAAGTCCTCATTGCTAAGTGTTATATGGCATATCTGACACCTAATATACTCCAGAATGATCTTCAACTGCCAGCTAGTTCCCCAAATGCTCCCACTTATGTTTCATTTTTATTCTAAGTGCCATTCCCCCTTTTAGTTTGAGGCTATTCTCACTAATTCTCATCAGCTTCATTATTTGGTCTTTGACATACACGTCAAACCAAATATCAGAACAAATGTGCACAGAGCAATTGTAACAGATGGGTCATGCTGTGCAATGACACTGAGCTGCAGCAGAGCACGCTTTAGCCCAATTTAAGAAAACAGATTCTGCATTTGGAAATAACATAATTGGATCTCAGATGTCTTCCATCCTTCCACTTCCTGCCTTAGTTTAGTCACCTCCAGGACCTCCTCCACTATGACTGGGTATGAAGTGACATTCATTAAGTAGCAACAGAGGAGAAAGAAACACTGGTTATTTATACTTGTCTGCCTTTATTTTCTATCCTCTCCTATTTGCCCATCAAGTACCCTTTAACTCAATTTATGTTGGCAGATATTTGCTGGACTCTTACTATTCCACAATCATTATTTTAGATTCCATCCTAGGTACCAATGAGGTAATAGAAAGAAGAATGAAAGCTAGTGTATATTTTCTGACTGTATGACTAGGCAGCATTTGACTATGTTAAAGAGGTACACAGAGCTACAGAAATTCAAAGGAGGAACAAGCTACTTCTACCTGGGTAATCAAGAAAGCTGCATGGGCCTTGGCCAGGTTTTGCAGTTGGTTGGAGCATTTTCTGTACACCAAAGGGTTGTGGGTACAACTCCTGGTCAGGACATATACCTGAGTTGCAGATTCAGTCCCCAGTTGGAGTACGTGTAAGAGCAACCTGTCAATGTTTCTCTCTCTCTCTCTCTCTCTCTCTCTCTCTCTCACACACACACACACATCAATAAGCATATCCTCAGGTAAGGATTTAAGAAAACTATATGGTTGAGACGCCATCTGAACTGTGCCTGCAGAGATGGATAAGATTTCTACAACGAGAGAGAGTAACAGGGAGGGCATTCCAGGCTGAGGAGACAAGACAAGCAAACTCATGAACATGGATAACGTGTTTAAGGTCTAAAAGTTTAATTAGACTGGACAGATGGTGTGTCATGAGGCTGGAAACGGAGTGTGGATGGTGTTGAAAAACTATGATTAGGGACTTGGACCTTGATCTGAGGAGCTAGGGAGTGTTGAGATGGGGACAATTTTCTGTGTCACCTCATATTTCTAGGTAGGATCACATCTAGGAAGAAGTGTTAATGAATGTTCTTTTCCATTACCCATCCCTCCCTATGGCTCCTCCAAACAAAAGGAAAACTTGCAAGTCTAACTGGCAAAGCCTGTCGCATTCACCCAATCTGTTTTTCATAGTAGGCTGGTGCTGAGCTTCACAGACAGAATCCAGGCTTCAGCCTGCCTCCCGTCAGTCCTCGTTGTCCTGGTCGCCCTGCTCAGTGAGCTCTTTTCACTTCCTCTTCCTACCTCCTGTGTCTATGAGATAAGTACCCAGGACTTTCTCCCTAGAAATGCAATATGCATATTCAACTACATGATATTTTAATACCTACCCTGACACAGGCTCCATTTAACTCTATAGAACTCATATTCTTCCCCCGAACCTCATTCCTTATATCTGTGGATAAACAGCTCTCAAATCCATCACTAGAATTCCCACCTCTATTGACTATTTACTTCACTTGCAGGTGGGCCCTATCGTCACGACAGTGTCTGCAACAGGAGAAGCCCCACTGTCAGGTACCCTCACAGCAGAAGCACCTCTATTCTCTCAGCCTTCACAGTGGTTTACTCTGTGGTTACACATTTCAAACATTCTGCAGATCTGTCTCCTCATTTTGTTTCTCCACAAGTTCTTTTTAAAATCTGTATGCAGTACTCTGAATCTACCCACTCCACCCATGAATTTCCTCTTACTAACCCTGGTACATTTCCCCTTCCAACTCTGAATTATCAGTCTGACCAATACTCCCTTTTGGATAGCGCCCCACCTATCTTTCTAAATATCTTAGCTTTCTCCAAGAAGGGTCATTCATAACTTTCCTACCTATTGTTGTCATTTCCCTTTTATATTACATTGTATAAAGAATGTAACACTAGTAAGAGAATTATGAAGATTGTTATTATAGTCCCTCCCTCTAAACTGTTTAAAATATTAAGTGTGCAAATCCCTTCTTCCAAATGGTGACATCTTTTATGCATCTTCTGGTGCAATGAAAGCTGTATCTTTGGCTTTGATAGCTTTGATCTTTTTTTTTTAATCTCATTGTTCTGAACAATGAACGTACTGCCATTGCTCAGTGTTTTTAATTGTTGGGTCATCTCTTTTAAACTTAAGTTTCTTGACTCTTGGCTACCTGGGGGTTGAAAGGCAAACTTTCTTGTTTTCATTTCATTTTAGTGCCTTCTAGAGTGCTGAGAGAAGATGGGAAACATATCACCCTACATCTGCACCCTTCTTTGCTTTCTGGCTTGAGCAGCCCTAACATCTGTTTGCATTCTTCCAGTGGTCAAGGGGCCAGGTGTCTGCTGCCGCCATCCCTCCTGCTACCGACTGCAGGTCCTGCTGGGTCAGCTGGTCCTGATCCTTCTGTCTCTCCCGAGTATGTCATGATAGTCTCTTGCTTATGACCACCCTGCATACCATCTGCTTGGGGGTTGCTTGCCACCCTTGAGGTATGAGACACCAAAGAACTCTCTTGACACCCATGCGTGTGTAACACAGAAGCTTATGGAGTCTGTGCTCAGGGGAACATAAATCTAACAGCATGAAGATGAACTCTTTTCTCTTTCTCTACCCCCTGTCTCCACAGGCTGGTTCAGACAGGCAGGAGGTCCATACGGTCTCTTGGAAGCTTCCTTTAAGACTGTGCAGTCATCTCATCACAAAACTGCAGTGTTGCCACCGCAGCTTTGCCATCCTGGCTTCTCTGACTCACCCTTTCATTTTCACTGCTCCTTGCCTGCAAATGCACTCCCAGTGAAGCGTTAGCATGAAAGGGTTTTCCTGTTTTCCAGGGGACCCAACCTAAGAAATGAGCCACAACAACCACTATCCATGTAGCCCTTCTTCTACTTGTAATTTTACATTATTCTTACTGTAATCACCAATATATTTCTGTGATTGTCTTCATGTCACATTCGTAATAGTCCTTTTTTAGTTTAAGTTCCTTTATTTTAATTTGTATTACTGTTTACATTTAGTATTAACTTGTATTAGTTTCAGGTGTACAGCATAGTGGTTAGACAACCATATACTTTACAAAGTGTATCCTGATATTTCCAGTACCCAGCTGGCACCGTTCACAGTTACTACAATGTTATTGACTACCTTTTCTGTGCTGTACTTTACATCCCCGTGACTATTTTGTAATTACTAATCTGTGCTTCTGAATCCCTTCACCTTTTTCAGCCAGTCCCTCAACCATGCTCCCATCTGGCAACCATCAGTCTGTTCTGTGCATCTGTAAGTGTCTTTCTGTTTTATTTGTTCACTTATGTTCTTTAGGTTCCACATAGAAGTGAAGTCACGTGGTATTTGTCTTTCTCTGACTGACTTATTTCATTTAGCATAATACCTGTTGCAAGTAGTAAGATTTCATTCTTTTTTATGGCCATTTATTTTCATATTTTTTATCTTTTTTCTCCTTAAAGAAGACACATATCATTTCTTGTAATTACTGGCTTGGTGGTAATGAACTTCTTTAGCTTTTTCTCATCAGGGAAACTCTTTATCTATCCTTTGATTCTAAATGATAACTTTTCATCACTTTGAATATTTAGTGCCAATCCCTTCTGGTCTGCAAAGCTTCTGTTGAGAAATTAGCTGATGGTCTTATGCGAGCTCCTTTGGAGTTAACTAACTGCTTTTCTCTTGCTTTTCAGATTCTCCCTTTATCTTTAACATTTCGCATTTTAATTATGCTGTGCCTTGGTGTGTGCTTCTTTGGGTTTGTCTTGTTTGGGACTCTGTACTTCCTGGACTTTTATGTTTATTTCCTTCACCAGGTTAGGGAAGTTTCCTGTCATTATTTTTTGAAATATGTTTTCAATTCCTTGTTCTCTCCTCCTTTCAGCACTGCTGTGATTGATTGTTGGTGCACTTGAAGTTGTCTCAGAGGCTCCTTACACTGTCCTTTTCTCTGCTTCGTCTACTCTACTGTTGATTCCCTGTAATTTATTCTTCATTTCAGTTAGTGTATCCTCAATTTCTGACTGGTTCTTCTTTATGATTTCTATATCCTTTTTTTTATACTACTGAAGTTCTCACTAAGTTCCCTGAGCAGCTTTATAACCATTGTTTTGAACTCTGTATCTGGTATTTTGCTTGTTTCCATTCATTTAGTTCTTTTTCTGGAGATGTCTCCCATTCTTTCATTTTGGACCTGTTTTTTTGTCTCCTCATTTTGTCTGCTTCTCTGTGTTTCTTTCTATGTATTAGGTAGAGTTGCCACATCTCCCAGGCTTAGTAGAGTGGCCTTATGTAGTAGGCATCCTGTAGGGCTCAGTGGTACATATCCCTAGTCAGCTAAGCTGGGTGCTCCAAGTGTGTCCCCTGTGTGGATTGTGTGCACTGTCCTGCGGTAGTTTAACCATGATTAACTACCACATGGGTGGTCAATGGGAAGGATTGACCCTCCAGTGGATCAGCTGCGAGGACCAGCTGCAACTACAGAAACAGAGCTGTTGTGCAGGAGCCAATCCTATGGAACGGGACTTGCTTCAGTGGGGTTTTGATGCCCAGTGAGCTTATCCCTTGAGTGTCTCACTTGTGGAGGTGGTAGGGTTGTAATCTGGCACAGTCTGAAGCTATTCACTGGATGTACTGAAACTGGAGATAAAAGGTCAGCCACCTCCTGTACCCTGACTGGGGCCACTTGGCACCAGCTATAGAGTGACCTGCATATAGCTGTTACATGTACTGGGCCCAGATGTGCCCAAGGGAGGGCAAGCTGTAAGCCAAGGCCAGCTGCCACTAGTGCCAGACCTGGGGCCACTTTGCAAGAGGTACAGAGTATGCAAAGGTTAGAGTATGCAAAATCTCTGCTTGTTTGAGAGATTTTAGGAAATTCTGAGGCACGAGGCAAGAAAGGGCATTTGTATATGAAAACCACTGGAAAAGACTTGGGTGAGCCCACAAGTTGGGTGGGGTAGGGTCTCAGGTCATCACCAGGGTGAGGCTACAATATTAGCCAGGTTAATGGAGACCGAGATATAGAACCCACCTGCTGGCTCTGTGGCTCTGTAAGCAGAGGACTCAACAAAGAAACAATGGCCTCTGCCACCACTTCTGTCTGGGAGAAAAGTGTCCTTCAAGCTCTTACCCTGATGACAAACAATTTAGTTTCTCCCCATATGTCTCTGATGCCTTTCAAGCTGCTGTCCCCATGATAGATCTTAGAGGGAGTAAGTTCAAGTAAGTCTTCGCCTGGGCCCTTTAAGAAGAACTGCCTGGGAGTCCAGAAGCCCTTTGTCTCACTCAGCCACAATCCCCACTGGTTTTTACAGCCAGAAGTTATGGGGATTTCTCTTTCCGGCACCAGGACCCCTCACTCCTCAGGGAGGACCTCCACAGCCAAAATATACCTCCTGATTTTTAACTGCCACATGTGGGAATGAGACCAGCCCATTCAGCATCTCTGCCCCTCCTACCAGTCTCGATGTGGCTTCTTTATACCCTTAGTTATAGGACTTCTGTTTAGCTAGATTTCAGGCAGTTCTGAATGATGGTTTTTCTGTAGTTGTAATTTTGATGTGGTTGTGGGAGGCTGCAAGTACCTCATTTACCTACCTTGACTGGAACGCCAAATGATCCTCCTTTTAATACTACTCTAATTTACCCTCAGGTAGGAGTTTGAATTAGAGGCATAATTACCCTAAAGGAAACTGTTCCATGTACCATCAGGTCTAACCCAGGAGGTTCCCGATGTTGCAGTTGCAGCTAAGGCCATCCTGTCCTTGTTGAGTGAATGACCTGAGAGCCTTGTTCAGGGTCACCTCCAACTCTCAGGAGAACTATAAAAGGGGCTTCACTTCCCCCAATGTGACAGCCTTACATCCCTGATAAATATGTCAGAATTGAGCCATGACTTGTCCCAAATC
Organism: Trachops cirrhosus; assembly: GCA_028533065.1. Taxonomy (NCBI): domain Eukaryota; kingdom Metazoa; phylum Chordata; class Mammalia; order Chiroptera; family Phyllostomidae; genus Trachops; species Trachops cirrhosus. The sequence goes on from CM052542.1 coordinate 120,766,870, forward strand.
CCCACATCTGTCTATAAAAAGTGTCTGATTCCAGACATCTTTGGTGTATGTACAGTGTGAGTTCTGGAAGCTCTTTCAACCTCTTTCCTGGGTGTTGTTCCCACAAAATTTTAATTCAAACTGCTTAACTAACACTCAAAGTGTAAGTCACCAGGGTCATATACTAATAAAAAGCAATTTGGATCACCACGGTTGGTTATAGAAAGCACAGCAAGCCGCAAACACGCAGTCAATTGTCCTGTGGAAAAATGGGTACCCTGGAGTGGAGGAGGGGCAAATGGCACTCCCAAGAGACAAAACCCAACCTGAATCTCTTCTTCTACAAGACTATGACCTCAAGTTATAGTTTCAATTGCCTGTGACTGCCCTGCCCATGTTGGTATTAGCCAAAGTATGTGAAGAGCAATTTAATAGATCATAATAATCATGACTTCTTTCACTGAGCACTGAAAATTGAGCATTGATCACTGAGCAAGATAGAATCTGTAGTAAGTACTTTGTATATGCATTATTAAACTTAATGATGATCGTCAATCCTCCACAGAGGACCAACGCCTCTTATGGAGACAGAGCAGGTGCCTGGTTCCTTGGTGCTACACAAAGGCTTATGAAAATTAGATTGAAAATTTTTTTCTAGAAAGGACAACAGTTGATACCTGATAGTACACCATTGGCCCTTCCCTTTAGATTAAGTCAACATTTCTGGTCAAGATACTATAGTCACTTTGAGAATTAAAAGCATTTCTTGGCCATTCATACCTAAGCAGGAATTCCCACCCCCCACCATCTCTTCCGCAAATGCCAATTTGACCTGAAAGAAAAACTAATTTGTTGGGGAGGGGAACACATGTTGGGGAGCCTGGGAAAGTAGATCTAAAAGGGGAAACTGGAGGCTCCTAGAAGACTAAAGAAAAGGTGAATGTAGAGCCTATCAGGGATTAAGGACTTATTCTAGTTTTTTATACAGAAAGCATTGTTTTTCTCCTATGACTAAGCATGCAAAGAGGCTTAACTATAACAGGAAAGACTTACATGGAATATGAGGAAGAGTTCCCTCCTAGTAGTTGCTACTAAATGAGCTATTGGAAGGAGGGTGAACTTTTTGTTCACTGATATTGATGCACTAGAAGCAAATAGCCCAAGGCTTTATGAGCTTTAAGTTTATCTTTCCATTTCCACATGTATTCCCTATTTCCTTTGGGTCTTTGCCTACATTTTTTGTTGTAGAGAAATAATACGAACAAAAGAAATCACTGATGGTCTTACTGATTATAGCTTTAGCAGCAGTCCCAATTTTAATTCCTTTGGAGGACACACTGCCAAGAGAAATCTCAAGCAAATGTCATTGTGTTCATTAACCACTTAGGAGGCTGTTCAGCCTCTTTCCAGTGTCTCCGACCCCAACATCAAAATAATAGTGAGCTTTGCATCAGCCATCCTAATAAATCTACCTTCCACTCTGTTGCCATGGTTGAGCAACACCTGGAATTGTAGTGCTTTCTGGGCTGTGAACACCTCACCCCCTGTGTTCAGGTGTTGGTAACACAGCAAAGTGCTGGGAGGGGTTCTGTTACTTGACATGTACCCAAGATTTACTATCCCCCCTTGCCAGCAACTAAACAAGAGAGAGACCTGCCTCTTGCTTTAGTATAACTGGGTATTGGTTTATAAATTCATCCATGTGGGTGCAGCAGAGACTGGAGCTGCCCACAGAAGGTGAGTATTGTGAGCATTAAACGTGTTCATATCTGTGAAGCTCTCAGAAAGATAAAGGCAGTCCTGACTATCTGGGAGCTGGCCTGGCATGCACAGCCAGACTTTGGTGTTCTCCTGTTGAATACAAACAAGTTTGCACATCAATACCAGGCACGGCCATTACGTGACTGATAGATCAAGACAAAAACAAGAGCATTCCATAATTGTGTTGGAACACACAAAATCTGAACATTGTCCGAACCTCAAAATTCCAAACCGCTCCCTACCCCGCTCTCCTATGAGTGACTGATTGTTGTTTCTTTACACATTACAGCTTGTCCTATATTCTTCTAGATAAGAAATGTTAAGAATTCAGAATTACCCTGGAGTGGATCCAACCAAAGCAAAATCTCTCTTCCTTTAAATTCATCCTCCAAATTTCTAACACCAGCCGGAATGTGAGAAGGCCCTTCTAACCCCAGTCCCTGAGGTGTCCTCACGGTTCCCCATGGGGTGTTCTCTCTCCCTGCAATAGGGAATAAGCCCAAGTTGTCAGCTACTGGGGTGTTCCTGGGGTCTCTGGCTGGAGGGCAGCAGCACCTTATGTGGAAAGTTGACTTCAGAAGATGCAAAGAATCCTGCATGTCATATTATAAAGCATGTCATTTCTATGCAAATAACTTCAGTAATTGTTTTTTCCCCAACAGTTTTTGAAGTGTTGCCCCAGAGAGATCATTGAAATTAGGGCAGGAGGGAAGAGGAGGGAAGAGGAGAGGAACACTTACTGAGCACCTCTTAATCAAAAGATACTGGTTGAGATTCATAACCCAAATTGTCTTACTTAATCTTCAGGACAACCTTGGGCAGTAGACAGTTTTTAACTACATTTTACAGATGTGGAGGCTGAGTGTCAGAAAAGCCAAATAACTTGCCCAAAACGGTGAAGAGCTGAGAAGTGGGCTAAATCCAATAGTCAATGTTTAGTCACTAGGAAGGCTGAATTCCCTCAGGTGTCTAGCAGAATGAGATGCACCACGGAATATTTGCAACTGCTTTCATAGCAATGCCACCGGTGGAATTCAAAGATACATGAGATGTGTCCCCCACCCCAAAGGAGGGGTGGGAATGGAGAGTGGGGTAGAAGCGGGATGGGGGAGACCTGATTCATTGCACGTAGGAGCCACAGCCCTCACATTGTTTTCCATGTTGAGGCTTCTTTAGGTTCTGTCGCAGTTAGAGAAAGCAGAGCAGGGGAGTCCCCCAAGAGGGCTCAAGTGCCAGGACAACACATTTCATTTACCCATCACGTGGCTCCCAGGTCAAGGGCTTTCAACACACAGTCCAGAGGAGGTGCAGCTGCTTCTCACTCACTGAGTGTGCAGCTGTGCACACTCAGCTATGGCCCTTGCCCATACAAGATGCTCTCCGCAACACTTCTCGGCCTTGCATGGAGCAGGCAGTCTGCACACAATTCTGCTCTCCTGTCTATTCCCAAGACAGAAAGAGGTTCTACCTCCAGGTCATTTTCCAATCTTCAGATTCCTCTCTAAACACAAATCAGCAACTTGTGACCAACTTGCCCCATATCTTTTGCAAATCAGCCTGGTGGATGATTTTGGCTCTTTTTGGCTCTGCTTCTAGAGCCAAAAAGCTTAGTCTAAACCCCAGCTGATATGCTACTAACTATATGACCGTGGGCAAATTAGGTAACGTGACTCTGCATCAGTTTTACCATCTGGAAGAAGCACAACAGAGCTTCCCTATAATGGAAGGTATTTTGTTTTCCCAACTGTAATTCATTTTACCTTCTCCCAATAACAGCCCCTCTTTTTCCACTGGGGAGCTTCCCCTACCCTACTTGTCCATGTGGCTCTTTGGGCTCCATCACTACTAGGCTTCGTGGGCAGGTGTGTAATCCCAGACCGGCTAATCAGAGTCAAAGACTGGGTCAGGGACCATCACGGGACCCAACGTAGACCAAGATGCCTGCTTCAGGACTTGGGCTGGCATACTGGGAACGGCATCTTCTTTCCATAAGCTCTAAGTTTGGAGCTGCTAGTGGCCCTTTTGGGGAGAGCTGATGAATAAAGCCAACAAAAAGAAAGGGAAAACTGAGAGCTGGAGAAAAATAGATTCCTAAGAACATTGAATAAAGGGATCTAGCCATCCCTGAAGCCTCCCCTGGTGTTCTCAGTTATATGAGCCAATGAGGTCCCCCTTTTTGGCTTGAACATAAATGAGACGAGTTTCTGTAACGTGCAACCTAAGAAGTGCTGACTAATAAACTATTTCTCATGGTTCTTGTGAGGCGTGAGTGAAGTGATATACATAAAGTACTTAGCACAGCGCACACACGGCACATGGCAAGAGCTCCATAAATCACTGCCAGCCCGTTTTCAGGTCTCAACGAGTGTAAAGCACGCTGGAAGAGACTGGCTCCCCTTTGATAAATACAAATACGCCTACACCATTCTTTTCTCCTTTGAGTTGCTTCTGATCTCTACAGCACTCAGGATTTGACTAGGTACTATTCCTTCAAATCTCCTGCCTCCTTGTGATACTGACTCTTTCATCTGACCTTTCTCCCCCACCCCCTGCCCCCAACATACATCATCCAAATCCAGGACATCTTAGTTGTGGGGTAGTTAGAGAATTCAGGAAACAGCTCTGGGTGAGGGTGTTAACCTTCACTTGATTAGTAAAGCCCCACCAGCTTCCTGCCTCACACCCTAAGCAGAAGGAAACAATGTTCCTTCTCCTTTGACCTGCTCTTAGTCCAATGCTTTGTTTTACCCCGTACTCTCACCTCTAATTTTATTCCTGAGGTCCCATTTGATGGGAGTATGAGACTGGTTATAGGAAATGAAGTGAGTTTTAGCTTAAAGATCACCAAAGAAGCAGGTAGGTGATCCAAGAAGGGAGAATAGTAAACCTGAATGCCCCTGGGCAAAGGCCAGCAGAGTGAGCACAAGAGTTGGATGACCATCACTGGCCAGACCTCATGCACCTTAAGTGTGTCATCTACTTCACACACACATACCTTGGCCCAGCCAAAGCGAGAGGCCAGGGAAAAATGGTCCTTCTATGATTCGAGCTTCCCTAAAACTCTCCACAAAAACAGTAATGATAAAGTTATATGCTGAATAGGCTGCTTATTGAACGGAGCCCAGTCTGGGGGCCAAGTGTGGCTCAGAGGGGGCTCTGAGTCTTGCCAAGGGGGTCAGTGGGCCAAAGGAAGCATTCTCCCCATCCCCGTTCCAGCGAGACCCGTCACTGCTCCACTGAGATCTGTGTCTAATCCCACGGATCAGGTCACTTCTCCTCATTCATCTTGCTGCACAGTTTCATGTGACAGCCACAGAATGGAAAGGAAGTTGGAGTAGCCAAGTGCTTCTGCACCTTCCTGGGAAGCTGGGTGAACCTTAGAGGTAGGAACAGCTGCCTGATTTGCAGGCCCAGTGCAAAATGAAAACGTGGGGTCTCTTGTTCAGAATTAATAATCTCAAGATGGCAACAGCAGAGCATTAAACCAAGCACAGGGTCTTTTAGACATGGGACCCCATGGGGCTGCACTGGTCACATGTCCATGAAGAATCAAGGGATCCAGCAAGGTAAGCAGGACCAAAGGAGGCACAATGGTCCAGCCTGTCGTCTCCACATCCCATGCTTGTATGTTAGGGAACGTGCCTGTCTGAGCCCGAAGAGGGGGTTTAATGGTGGACTGTAGGTACAGGACAGTCCAGAAAGAGGTATGTTTTGGGCCCCAGCAGAAGGTGGGTTCCCAGATCCACAACAGAAGCTGCCTCTTTGGTATCTTCAGCTCTGAATGCCCCCTTTCTTCTGTAGGTCACTACTAACATCTCCCCTTTGTCAGGAAGAAATTTGTTAGTTTACAGAAAGGAGGAAAAGAATATGGCTATGGTAGAATATGGCAAATAATTACTTCTGTGATGAATTTTAAAATACGGAGTTTTATGTTTGAGCATGCAAAAGGAACTTTAGTAGCACAGACTTCAATTCTGAAGTGGGTGGGGGGTGGCTGTACTATTTGGTGGAGAAGAGGCCAGTCTGATCAGCAGAATTCTAATGATGTAATTTCATTCTTCCAAGTATCGTACAGTGTCCGACCTGCTAATCTATCCTTTAGACCACCGCCTTATGCAAATCCTTAGGGAATCTGTGAATGGTTTTAGATTATCTTAAAACCGATGTATAGACAGACAGCAGATGTTTTTAAAGCTTGAGGGAGCTTAAAGTGTGTTTTCCTTAGGATTACCCCATTTAAGAGCTCTTATATGCCCTCTTTGACATTGCATTTTGAGGAATGGATTTGCCAAACCAACACAAATTGCAATTCATTCCCTACCTAGACTCTTAAACAGCATCTGAACAATGGGGTTTAGATGAATTTAGAATCACCAAAAAAGTGTAAAATTGGAAATGAACATTTAACCATGGTTCGGCCCAACAGTTCCGAAGACTGGGCTTCCAGCCCTGATGCAACAGAACCTTCTGGGAGGCTCTTGGGAAATAGAGTTCCTGAACCTTCCCTTAGAAATTTTTTAGTCATCAGGGTGGAGCTGGGGAATCTGTACTTCTATAAAACATGTGGATTTTAATTTGATAAACACTGAAAATAAATGTAGGAGCAAAAGCACCACAAGCCACAAAACCAAGGACAAAGCTGAAATTGATCTCTGTAGCACACAGGCAGACCTGAGGCTGAGAGCCAGGACTGAGCGCGTCATCATATGAGACCCACCGACCCGGCACAGGTGCTCCGTGCCCACGGGCCCACACAGCCAGGCAGCACTGTCCACGTGTGGCTGTGGGACGTGCACCTATTTGTGAAGGAAGGTTTTGGGCCCAGTCTTTGACAACGGCTCATGTTCGAACTCCCCTACCCCCCTGTTCCTTCCATCGCTGGGACAGTGGTGTTCTCGTCTGTCCTCTCTCTCCCCCAGCTAACTGGGAGAAATCCTGGAAGGCCCGAGCAGCCCTTGGAAAGAAAGCCACTCCACAGAGCCTTGTCATCTCAGGAGTCCCTCTCCGGGGCCAAGGCAGTTCCCTCTGAGTGACTGGAGGACCTGAAAGCAGAACACATCCAAGAACACAGACACAAACCCAGGCATTTCATTCCTTTGTGTTGTGGCCTGTACGCCTTGCTGCCTCCTGTTTCCCCAATTTCTCTTGCCCATTTTTAGTATTTTATTTGGTTTCTTTCCCTTCTGTGTGAACAGTTGGTCCTCATGCTGCCCAAGCAGCTTGTAATTGGTTTGTTACTGCCACTCCCTACGGCCGCTCCGCGTGGCTCCAGCAGCGCAGTGGTTTGGACGGCCTCTTCACGTAGCTGTCACCTCGCTGTCTAGGCTGCAGGCCGAAGGGGCTACTGTCTGGGATTCGGTTTCCTTTCAGCTGCTGAAAGTGTGTCTTTATCACTACCTGCTGTCAGTATCGGGATGATCCCTCTGCTTTAGCAGAATGTTAAAATCGATTTCTAAGAGCATCCTAAAGAGGTCAAGTTCTCGCATCTGCTAATAAAGACAGACTTGGAACGAAGTAGCCCGATTAGCCTTGCAAGGGTGGAAATGACAATGGGCTCCCCCGCCAAAGTGCTGTAATAGCACCTGCGTGCCCTGCTTGCCTCTTCCTGGGAGCCCTGCAGACTGCAGTCTTGAGAACATCAAAGGAAATATTTTCCATTTCTTGAGCATGCCAGATCCTAGAGGTACTGCCACACAAAATAAAGTCTCCTCCAAATGGCTGAAAATGCTATTTCCTCTCAGCTGTGGGAAAGCCTAAATAAATGGTACAGCATGCGATGGAGAGGCCAGCAGAGCGAGAATTTGATATATTAAACACACAGGAAGCTGCAGTAGTAGCCACAGGGCTGGCAAAAGAACAGAAATCAGAAGAAAGGCACATTTACATCGGGCACACCCGGAGGCACATTTCGATATTTCTCTAGGAGACTGATACAGTTCACTGCATCTTAAAGGCACTTGAAAGCACATTCAAGTTCTTTCTAAGCTGGTGCTTCTGATAAAACATGTGGATGACAATCATTCCATGTATGTTTTAGAATATATTTTTAAGCTTTATATCAGTGATTTTCAACTGATGTGCCACAAGAATTTTTAAAACACGCAATACCTGACTATTTGGTCAGGGGCACTGACCTCTTTCCCTTAGGTTGTCAAATGAAAAAATGACAATAGCCAACACAACAATAGCCTTCTGGTGCAAAGGAATCAAAACGATACCTATTTTTGTCAGATCAGCAAAAAGTATATTTTTTGGTATGCTGCAGAATTTTAATAATTAGTTTGTGTGCCTTGAGATGAAAAAGGTTGAAAATTGCTGCTTTCTATTATGAAATATGTATCACTGAGTACTCCTTTGAAAGCGGTCTTTGAACCCGTGTGAATTTGTGAACTGTTTGCTCCTGGTCTGCAGTAAGTACAGAAAGCAAGAGTAAGCACTTAGAAACCCTTAGAGCAATTTTATACTGCCACAACGTTTTTATCGCATTTTACAATGTATCAGTCTGAAATACATTGAAAAAATCTGACCTTTTATCCCAGTTTGAGAAAGACAGGCATATTGGCATCACCTAGATTTAATTGTTTTAAAAACAACTGGCAGAAATACAAAATACTGAAGAGGTCATACAAAAATTTGCTTTAAGTTATTTTAACTCTTTACCTGGCTTCTCTGTCTATTAACTTATCATTGCCTTACAAGTAGTATGACTGGAAAGTGATGGATCTACTCCTATTTAAATATTTCAAAAAGTGTCTGTTTATATTGGTCTTATAAAGATGCATGGGAGATAAATATTATCCTTATTCCTATGATACTATTTTCTAATGTAATTCTATGCTCTCTGATATTTTTAAATTATATTTTATTTATTATACTATTACAGTTGTCCTAATTTCACCCCCTTTGCCTTCCTCCACCCAGCACCCCCACTCCCTCAGGCAATCCCCACACCATTGTTCATGTCCATGGTCATGTGTATAAGTTCTCTGGTTACTCCATTTCCTATACTCTACTTTGCATCCCCCTAGCTATTCTGTAACTACCTATTTGTACTTCTTAATCCCCTCACCTCTTCACCCATTCCCCCACACCCCCCCCATCCGGCATTCCAGTTCTTTAAAGACATCTTTATTGTATTGGAGTGCCTGTTTTAAAATATATTACATGACAGGTAAAGCTATAATTTTCCTTACAGCCGCTTTTTCCTCACATATTTCTGATGGAAATATTTAAGGTAGTTCTATGTCTTTGAGAGTTTTTGAATATATAAAGTAACGCGATGGAATTTCCCTTCTTCATCTAGAAATGTAATTCAGATCTGTGAAACAGATGGTAGCACAACTTTTCATTGCGGATCTTTTTCAATTCACTGGAAGAATTGAAAACTTAATTTGGCTGTTATTAACATCAATTTACGATTCTGGCAAAGAGTGGGGAAAAATAGGAAGAGTCACTCACCCACATTACCAAACTTAAAAAGCTGGAAATCTTTATTCATAACATCATATTGTATCACTTTGTATCAAATTGTGTCAGCACTTAGGACAAATAGTCAGCTGTGCTTCAGTGAAAATTTTATTTGAGCATAAATTGTTTTCTAGATGTTTTGCTAAACTCTTTTAATGTCTAGTTCCCACAGCCTTTCTACTCAGGATTAAGAAATACTAAACATGGTGAATTCCGAATCATTTGTTTTCTCTGGCCTTGAAAAAAAAGGCCGCTCACCAAATTACTGAGCTACTCTCCTTTTCTTCATGCAAACGCATCCAAACATTCTATTATGAAGCCAAAATATTTCAATTACTGTAATTTTTTCCTAAACGTTCTGGTTCCCACACTGAAATTCTGCCTCCAAAGTTAGATTCAAAATCCAGTCCTCCAGATCTGTTCCAAAACATATTCATGGCCTAACACTTGAGAAAGAAAACTTCAAACTTGAGTCAAGGTATTTTAAAAAGCAACAAAAATGTGACCTCCTTTAATGAAGTGTTTTTGAAGTGTCCTGGCCATATCTATAGGAATGGTCAAATATTATCTTACTCAGTTAACTTTTTAAAGTGGAAAACAACTAAACTTAGCACAAATATAGGCAAATATATGCTCCTTCCAAAGGAAAGTAAAAGCTCATTATACACACACAAAGAAAACTGCTATTAATTTTCAAGGAATGAAAGTGAGAGAAATTAGGCAAAACCAGGGGGTAGGATTGAGGTGAGTTTAGGGGGAAATGATGCCATCCGGAAGTAATGAAAACTTTCTGGGAACATGATAATTAGACACAAAATATATGGCTGTTAGAATTAGCTACTCACCCTCTCCACCATGGAGTACCCGGTATGGATGCTCTGGTGAGTCAGATATTTAAAAGAATCACAGTAAAAATAATCAACTACCGTGCAGATTTGTATACAAAGTGTGAAGCCCTTGACCTTCACCTTCAGGGAAGTGTTCTGATTTCTACTCCATCAGTCTAGAGGTAGGTCCCTGGGATGGGAATTGACAGTCCTCCTCATGACTACCATTGTGGAATAGCACACAGCTCTCCTGGTGATGCGGAGGACAGATGAATGCAGAAGGACCCCTGTGGAGCCAAGGAACAGATGCTGTGAAAGGAACACCAGGATAGTCGCTGCCATTGGTGCAGGGCCCGCTGTGTGCCCTGGGCCACGTGAGGAGTTTACACGTGGCTTCTAATTACCCTTTCAACCATCCTGGGAGGTGAGCATTATTCCCATTGTATAAATGAGGTCTCTGCAGCACAGGTAGTTCTCCTGAGTTCTAAACGCAAGATCTAAATGCATGTTTGTCAAGATACAAAGTCTCGCCTCTTCATTCTCAACCAGATTACCTGAAAATTTTCTGGGAGGCTATTTAAGGTGAAGAAAGCTGATTAACGTGGAGCAGAATTGTAGGAGAAACCAGAATCATGTCCCCTGTTGATGACTGGAATTATGTAATATTGAATAAATATCAGTTTATTATAAAAATTAGGTTAAATGCTCTCTAACATATTTGATTATAAGCAATTAATAAGTACTCAAGACAGGACAAATTCCGAGCTAATTTAATAATGTATACTAGGATTTATATACATAGGAGAGTGAAGTTCCCTTAGAGACAGTCATCTAAGGAGACCACCATCTATTTCATTGTTGATTGTCTTTTTTTTGAAGGGGGTGTCTACATTTGGAATAAACTCCCAAATATTACCACATTCTTTTCTCCCAGTCTTATTGAGATATATCTGACATACATCATTGTATAAACTTAAGGGTACAGCATAATAGTTTAACATAGATATGTTGTGAAATGATTACGCAGTAAGTTTAGTTAGCATCCATCATCTCATATAGATTCACTTCAAAGCCAAAAAATATTGTGTGTAACGAGAACTCAGAATTTACTCTTAACAACTCTTATACCACACAGCAGTGTAACTGTAGTCCTCACGCTGTACATCACATCTTTAGTACTTATCTTATAGATGGGAGTGTGTACCTTTTAACTGCCATCCTCCAGTCCCCACTTCCTCTACACACCTCCCACTCCACCACTGGGAAACACAAATCTCTTCTCTTTTTCTATGAGTTCAATTTTGGTTTGTTTTTCTTACTTTGATTTCACATACAAGTGAGAGTATACAGTATTTGTCTTTGACTTATTTTACTTAATATGATACTGTCAAGATCTGTCCATGTTTTTACAAGTGACAGGAATTCTTCATTGTTTATGGCTGAATCATATTCCACTTATGTACCCACTCTTAAATTTAAAATGTTTTTAGATTGCAGTTGACATACAATATTATATTAGTTTCAGGTATGCAACATATTGATGTCACATTTATATCATTTACGACGTGATCATCCCCAGAAGCTAGCACCCATGTGACACTGTACATAGTGCAGTATTATTGACTATATTCCTTCCCTATGCTGTGCTTTACATTCACCATGACTATTTTTATAACTGGCAATTTGTACTTCTTAATCTCTTCACCTCTTCACCCATCCCCCAACCCCATTCCATCTGGCAATAATCAATTTATTCTATCTATGAGTTTGTTTCTGCTTTGTTCATTTATTTTTTGTTTTTTTTAGATTCCACATGTAAGTGATATACTATGATATTTGTCTTTCTGTGTCAGACTTATTTTACTTAGCATAATACCCTCTTCTTTGTCCATGTTGTTGCAAATGGCAAGATTTCGTTCTTTTTTATGGCTGAGTAGTATTCCATTGTATCTATGTAGCACTTCTCCCTTATACATTTTCTATTGATGGGCATTCAGGTTGCTTCCTCATCTTGATTATTATAAATAATGTTGCAGTGAACATAGGGATGCATCTATCTTTTCAAATTAGTGTTTTGGATTTCTTCAGATAAATACCCAAGAAGTAATGGTAGCTCTATTTTTAATTTTGTGAGGAGCCTCCATAGTATTTTCCATAGTGGCTGCATCAACTTAGAATCCCATCAACAGTGCATTAGGGTTTCCTTTTCTCCACATCCTTGTCAGCACTTGTTGATTGTTGATTAATTGATGGTAGCCATTCTGACAGGTGAGAGGTGATATCTCATTGTGATTTTAATTTGTGTTTCCCTAAAGATTAGTGATGCTGGCCATCTTCTGATATGTCTATTGGCCATCTCTATGTACTCCTGCAAGAGATGTCTATTCAGGTCTTCTGCCTATTTTTTAATAGAAACGTGTGAGGGGATTAGTGTTAAGTTGTATCAGTTCTTTACTAATTTTGGATATTAATCCCTTATCAGATATATCATTGGTAAATATACTCTCTGATTCAGTCTTTTCATTTTGTTGATGATTTCCTCTGCTGTGTAGAAACTCTTTAGCTTGATGTAGTCTCACTTATTTACTTTTTAATTCACTTCCCTTACCCAAGGAGACATATCCAAAAAAGTATTACTAACAGTGACTTCAAGTAGTTTACTGTTTTCTCCTAGGAGTTTTACAGCTTGGGGTTTTGCATTTGTCTTTAATCCATTTTGAGTTTATCCTTGTATATGGTGTAAGAAAGGAGCCCGTTTCACCCTTTTGCATGTATCTGTCCAGTTTTCCCAGCACCCTTTATTGAAGAGACTGTCTTTACCCCATTCTATATTCTTGCCTCCTTTGTCATAGATTAATTGATCATATAGGTGTGGTTTTATTTCCAGGTTCTCTATACCGTTCCATTGGGCTATATGTCTGTTTTTATGCCAGTACCATGCTTTTTGATTACTTTAAGACTTGTATTATAGCTTGATATCACATAGTGTGACACCTCCAACTTTGTTTTTCTTTCTCAAGATTGCTTTGGCTACTCAGGGTCTCTTGTGGTTCCATATAAATTTAGGATTATTTCTTCTAGTTCTGGGAGAAATGTTATTGGTATTTAGATAGGGATTACAGTGAATCTGTGAATTGCTTTAGGCATTATGGATGTTTTATTTAACAATCTGAATTCCTCCTATCCATGGGCACAATATATTCTTCCATTTATTTGTATCTTCTTTAATACCTTTCTCCAATGTTTGATAATTTTCCCAGTATAGGCCTTTTACCTCCTTAGTTAAATTTACCTCTAAGTGTTTTATTCTTTTTGATGCATTTTTAAATGGCATTGTTTCCTTAATTTCTCTTTCTGATATTTTGTTACTGGTGTATAAAAACACAACCAACTTTTGATGTTAATTTTGTATCTTGCTACTTTACTGAATTCATTTATTAGTTCAAATAGCTATTGTCAGAATTTTTTAGGGTTCTCTCTTTATAGTACCGTTTCATTTGCAAATAATGAGTTTGTTTAATTTCTTTCTTTCCAATTTGGATGTATTTTATTTCTTTTTTTAAAAAATCTGACTCCTGTGGCCAGGACCTCCAATATTATATTAAATAAAAGTGGTGAAAGTGGACAGCCTCGTATTGTTTCTGATCTTAAAGAAAAAGCCTGCACCAGTATGGTTCAGTTGGTTAGAGTTTCATCCTGTAACCAAAAGGTTGAGGGCTTGGTTCCTGGTCAAGGCACGTATTTAGGGTGAGGGTTTGAACCCTGGTCTGGGCACATATGATCCCAAGTCTGGGTATGTAAGACAACTGATTGATACTTCTCTCCTGCATTGATGTTTTTCTCTCTGCCTTCCTCTCTTTAAAAGCATGAAAAAAAAATGTCCTTAGGTGTGAGGATTTAAAAAAGAAACAGTTTTGAGCTTTTTACTATTGAGTATAATGTTAGCTACGGGTTTGCCATAACAGCCTTTATTTTTTTACATTAATTTTTTAAAAGATTTTATTTATTTATTTTTTAGAGAGAGGAGGGGAAGGAGAAAAAGCGGGAGGGAAACATCAATGTGTGGTTGCCTCTCAAGTGCACTGGAGGACCTGGACTGCAACCTAGGCATGTGCCTTGACTGGCCATTGAACCAGAACCCTTTGGTTCACAGGCCAGCACTCAGTCAACTGAGCTACACCAGCCAGGGCATAACAGCCTTTATTATGTTGAAATTTATTTCCTCTCTCTGCACTTTGCTGAGAGTTTTATCATAAGTAGGTGTTGGATTTTGTCCAATACTTTTTATAGATCTACTGATAAAAATGTGATTTTTATCTTTCATTTTGTTTATGTGGTATATAACATTAATTGATTTATGGATATTGAACCCAGCTTGCATTTGTGAATAAATCCAACTTGATCGTGGTGTATGATCCTTTTAGTGTATTGCTAAATTCAGTTTGCTAATATTTTGTTGAGAATTTTTCATTGAATTTATTGGAATGATATTTGTTAGTAAAATTAGATAGGTTTCAGGTGTACAATTCTATAATACATCATCTTTATGTTGTATTGTGTGTTTACAAAACAAGTCTCCTGCCACCACTAATTGCCCCCCTTTACCATCTACTACCTCCCCCCACACTCCTTTCTCTCTGGTAATCACCATACTGTCATCTGTTTGTGGGGGTGGGTTTTTTTTACATAATCCCTTAAATTTCTTCACCCAGCCCCCCAAACCCCTTCTCTGTAACAGTTGTCAGTCTGTATCAATGACTCTGTTTCTATTTTGTCTGTTTTGTTCATTAGATTTCACATGTAAGTGAGATCATATGGTGCTTGTCTTTCTCTGATGGCTTACTTCACTTAGCACACTTTCGGGTCTACCCATGCTGTCACAAAAAGTGAGATTTCCTCCTTTTTTTATGGCCAAGTGTTATACCATTGTGTAAATATACCACAGCTTTTTTATCCACTCATCTACTGATGGGCACTTGGGCTGCTTCCAAATCATGGCTATTGTAAATAATGCTGCAATAAACAGAGAGGTGTATATATTCTTTTGAATTAGTGTTTTGGGTTTCTTTGGATATATCCCCAAAATGGAATCACTGGGTCATAATGCAGTTCCATTTTTAATTTTTTGAGGCAACTCCATGCTGTCTTTCAATTGGAGCATTTAAGCAATTTACATTTAAAGTGACTTTTGATAGGTACATATTTATCTCCATTTTATTCTTCTAACTATGCTCCTCTGTTTTTCTTCTTTTTAAAAACGCTTTAACATTTCTTGTTAACAAACTCCTTTAGCTTTTTCTTGTCTGAGAAGCTCTTTATTTCTCTTCCAATTTTAAACAATAGCCTGGATGGGTAAAGTAGTCTTGGTTGTAGGTCCTTGCTTTTCATCACTTTGGATATTTCATGCCAATCCCTTCAGACCTGAAATGTTTCTGTGGAAAAATCAGCTGAAAGTCTTATGGGAGTTCCCTTGTAGGTAACTGTCTTTCTCTTGCTACCTTTAAGATTCTCTCTTTATCTTTAACCTTTGCCATTTTAGTATGATATATCTTGATGTGAGCCTCTCTCTCTTTGTACTTTCTGGGCTTGTGTATCTTTTTCCTTCACCAGGTTAGGGAAGTTTTCAGATATTATTTCTTCAAATAGGTTTTCAATCCCTTGATCTCACTCTTCTTCTGGTACCCCTATGATGCCAGAGTTGGTACACTTCATGTTGTCCTAAAGGTCCCTTAAACTGTCCTCATTTTTTAAATTTTTGTTGTTCTGATTGGGTGTGTTCCACTCCCTTGTCTTCCAAATTGCTGATTCAGTCCTCTGCTTCATTTATTCAGATGTTGATTCTCTCTAATGTATTCTGTATTTCAGTTATTGTATTCTCCATTTCTGACTGGTTCTTTTTTATGATTTCTATCTTTTGTTGAGGTTCTCACTGAGTTCATCTAGTCTTCCCCTAAGTTTATTAAGCACTCTTATAACTAGTGTTTTGAACTCTATATCTGGTAGATTGCTTGTCTCCATTTCATTTAGTTCTTTTTCTGGAGTTTTGTCCTGGTCTTTCATTTGGGACCCAGTTTTTGTCTCCTCATTTTGGATGACTCCCTATGTTCATTTCTATATATTGAGTAGATCTACTCTGTCTCCCAGTCTGCCAGATTGGCCTTATATAGTAGGTGTCCTGTGAAGCCCTGTGATACAGTCCCCCTTTTCACCTGAGCCAGATGCTCCAGAAGCATCCATTGTGTGGATTGTGTACCCTCCTGTTGTAGTTGAGCCTTGAATGAATGCTGTTGCCTGTGAGGGCTGGCCTTGACTCCCGCAGAGTTGTTCTGCAGGGACCAACCATGGAGCAGGAGGTGCTTTACTGAGGCTCTGGTGCCAGCCCAGTCCACCTTTCATGTGTGTTGTTTGGGGAGCTGTGTGCATGGCACTCTGGTGTGGTCTGAAGCTGGTCCCCAGGTGTGTTGGTTCTGGAGCCTTTTGGAAAGGACTCTGGTGCGGGCTAAGGTCAGTTGCTGTTTATGCCCATCTTTTGGCTACCTGGTGGGGGCTACAAAATGACCTGCATTTGGTTGCTTCTTGAGCTGGGGTGGGAGGAGCTTGGGAAGGGCTATGGTGTGAACTGAAGCTGGCTGCCACTAGTGCTGGGTTGGGACCCTTTGGTGAGCACCACAACATGAACTGAGGTCAGCTATCTCATGGGTCAGTATTGTGGCTGCTTAGCTGAAGCTACATTCCAAGTCAGCACTGGCCACATTTTATGCCCGGCTTGGGGACACTTAATGGGAGTTACAATGGAGGTTGAGTTAGGTCACTGCTTGTGCCAGGCTTGGGGCCACTGCTTGTTTGGTGTTTGTGGGACTTTGAAGTATTTTAGGAAAGTCCACAGCATGAGCCAAAGCAGGCCACTTGAGTGGAAAAGCCACTGTAAGCATCTTGGACCAACTGTGCATATTAGGTGGGGCAGGGTCTCAGGGAATCTCCAGGGCAGAGCTAATGATGTTAGCCAGGTTAATGGAGAGCTCAGACTCAGATTTGGCACCTACATACACCTGCTCCTGGAATGAGGGAGGGTTCAACAAAGGAACAATGGAGCAACGGTGCCTGCCAGCATTTCTGTCTCTGGAGAGAGCTACCTGGATCCTCACCCCACAGCTCTTTCCCTGAAGCTAGTCACTCCTCAGGGGTGACCTCTCAGGGGCAACCTCCAGGTCCTCCAAAGGACATCTGAATCCTTTTTTTTAATTGTTGTGATTTTATTTTTTTAGAGATTTATTTCTAGAGAGAGGGGAAGGGAGGAGAGAGGGAGATAAACAGTGTGTGGTTGCCTTTCATGCATCCCCAACCAGGGACCTGGCCCACAACCTAGGAATGTGCCCTGACTGGGAAGTGAACCGGTGAGCTTTTGGTTCACAGGCCCAAGCTCAAGCCACTGAGCTACACCAGCTGGAACTAATCCTCCTAATTCTTAGTTGCTACACTTTGAGTGTGCAACCTGCATGTTCTGTGTCTTCACAGCCCCTCCTATAGGTCTCGTAGTGGCTTCCTTATGTCCTTAGTTACAGGACTTAGTCTTCAGATGGATCTCAATGATGACTGCTCTATTTAGCTGTAAGTCTGATGGGGCTGCAGGAGGAAGTGAGTACAGCATTTGCCTACTCAGCCATCTTGACTGGCTGGAAGTTCACAACTTCCTTATTCATCTATCCACTGGTGGACACCTGGGTCGTTTCCATGTCTTAACTATTATAAATAATGCTGCCACTAACATGGGATGCAGATGTCTTTTGGAATTGTGTTTCTGTTGCCTTTGGATATATTCCCCAAAGTGGAATTGCTATGATTTGGTAGTTTTATTTTTAATTTTTTGAGGTCCTTCCAACCGTTTCTCATAATGGCTGTACCAGTTTACAATTCCACCAATAGGGCATAAGGCTGCCTTTTTCTCCACGTCCTCACCAAATTTATTATCACTTAATTGTTTTAATGATGGCTTGTGTAACAGGCGAGAGGCACTATCTCATTTTGGATTTAATTTGCATTTTCCTAATAATAAGTGATCTTGAGTGTCTTTTTAGCATCTGTTGGCTATTGATATATCTTCTTTGGGAAAAAAAATGGCTATTCAGATGACTTGTCCCATTGTAATTGCAATATTTATTTTTTTGCTATTGAGTTGTATGAGTTCTTTATATATATATAATGATATATATATTTATATATAATATATATTTTAGATATTAACCCTCACTCAGATATATGGTTTGCAGTTATTTTTCCCTTTGTTGTTTCTTTTGCTGTGCAGAAGCTTTTTAGTTTAATGTAGCCCTCCTTTAATGTTTACTTTGTTAGTTATTTTTGTTACTTTTGCTTTTCAGAATCATATCTAAAAAAATCATTGCCAAGATCATATCAAGGAACTTTTTTCCTGTTTTCTTCTAGGGATTTCATAGCTTCAGGTCTTGCATTTAAGTCTTTATTCCATTTTGAGCTAATGTTTTAGTGGTGTATTATAGGGATCTAGTTTTATTCTTTTACAAGTAAATATCCAATTTCCCCAGCACCAGTTTTTGGAGAGACTCTCTTTTCCACATTGAGTATTTTTGATCCCCTGTCAAATATTAGTTGATCATATATGCCTAGGTTGATTTCAGGACTGTCAATTTTGCTCCTGTACTATTAGTCTGTTTTATGCCAGTACCATACTTTTATTACTATAGCTTTATAATATAGCTAGGAACCATGAGGTGTGACGCATCCTACTTTGTTCTTCTTTCTCAGGATTGCTTTGGTTATTTGGGGTCTTTTGTGATTACATATAAATTTAAGGATTGTTTTTTTCTACTACAAAAAAAAAAGACATTGGTATCTGAATAAGGATCACACTGAATCTACAGATAGCTTTCAGTAGTATTAACATATTAACAACTAACTCTCCCAATCCTTAAACATGGATACCTTTTCATCTGTTTCTCTGACTTCTTTCATCAGTGTCTTATACTTTGCAGCATAAAGATCTTCCTTGGTTAAGTCATGCCTAAGTATTTTATTGTTTTTGATGCTATTGTACATAGGGTTGTTTTCATTATGTCTTTTTCAGATAATTGGTTGTGTATAGAAATGCTACTGATTTTTGTATGTTACTTTTGTTTTCTGCAACTTTACTGAATTCATTCCTTAAGTTTAACAGTTCCCTTTGCTAGTCTTCAGAATTTTTAATGTTATAAAATCATGTCATCTGCAAATAGAAACAGTTTTACTTCTTTCTTTCCAATTCTCATGATTGTTAAGTCTTCCTTACCAGATTTCTCTGGTGAGAACATCTAGTACTGTGGTGAATAGGAGTGGTGAGAATGGGCACCCTTGTCTTGTTCCTTTATATAGAGGAAAAGCTTTCAACCTTTCACCACTGAGTATGTGAACTGTGGGTTTCTTATCTATGGCCTTTATTATGTTGAAGTGCCTTATACACCTTATTTAGGTGTTTTTTTTAAATCATAAACAAGTGTTGAATTACATCAAATGCTTTTTCTGCAAGATAGTCATATTATTTTTTCTTTCATTCTATCAATCTAATATATCATATTAATTTTTAGATGCTGAACATCCTTGCATCCAAGGTATAAATCCCAGTTGATTATAGTGAATGATCCATTTTAATTTGGTGAATTTGGTTTGCTAGTATTTTGTTGAGAATTTTTACATCTATATTTATCAAGAATATTGGCCTGGCCCTAGCTAGTGTGGCTCAGTGAATTGAGTACCAGCCTGCAAATCAAAGGTTTGCCGGTTCAATTCCTAGTGTAGGGCACATGCCTGGGTTGCAGGCCAGGTCCCTGGTAGGGGGCACATGAGAAGCAACCAAACATTGATGTTTTTTCTCTCTGCTTCTCCCTTCTTTCCCCTCTCTAAAATAAATATTCCTTTTTAATAAAGGAATATTGGCCTGTAGATTTTTTGTGATGTCCTTTTCTGGTTTTAGTATTAGGGTAATGCTGACTTCATAAAGTGAGTTTGGAAGTGTTTCTTACTCTTCAATTATCTGGAAGACTTTGATAATTATTGGCATTAACTTTCCTTTAAATGTTTGGCGGAATGTACCATAGAAGTCAGATGATCCTGGGCTTTTCTCCATTTGGAAATTTTTGATTACCAGTTAAATATCTTTAGTCTTAACTGGTCTATTCATATGTTCTATTTCTTCCTGTTCCAGTTTTGGTAGTTTCTGTGTTTATAAGGATTTTCTCATTTCTTCAAGGTTTTCCAGTTTATTGGCATATAAGTAGTTTATGGTGGCCTCTTGCAATGCCTGTATTTCTATGTTATCAATTGTAATGTCTCCTTGTTCACTCATAAATCTGTTGATCTGGGTCCTCTCTTTTCTTCTTGGTTGGTCTAGCTAAAGGTTTGTCAATATTGTTTATCTTCTCAAAGAGCCAACTCTTAGTTTGGGTAATGTTTCCTATTTTCCTTTTCTCTTTTTCATTTATTTTCTGTAATCTGTATTATTTCATTCCTTCTGCAAATGTTGGGCTCAGTTTATTCTTTCTTGGCCCTTAGCAAATAAAATTAGGTTATTTAAATTTTTTGGTTTTGCTTCTTAATTGCTTCACTTATTGCTATGAACTTCCCTCTTTGAACTGCTTTTCCTCCATCTCATTAAGTTTTTGTATGTTGTATTTTGATTTTTGTTCATCTCAAGATACTTCTTTATTTCCCCTTTTAGTCTTTGATCCATTGTTCAGGAAAGAATTATTTCATTTCCATATGTTTGTGAATTTTCCAGTTTTTGTTTCTTTCTAGCTTCATGTAATTGTGGTCAGAGGTGGTCAATGTGGTCTAGCTTCATGTAATTGTGGTCAATGATTTCAATCTTCTTGAATTTCCTAAGTCTTGTTTTGCAGTCTAACAGATGGTCTTTCCTAGAAAATGTTCCATGTGCACTTGAGAAGACTGTACATTCTATTGTTGTTGGATAGTATGTTATACACAGATCTGGTAGCTTCGTTGCCTCCAGCTTTTATTCCATTGCTGTTTATTTCTCCTTTTACATTATGGTACTCTGACTTGGACACATATTTATAATTTTTATATCTTTTTGAAACATTGACCTCTTTATCATTATATAATGATGTTCTTTGTCTCTCTTTAAAATTTTTTGCTTAAAGTCCATTTTGTCTTATATAACTATCCATGTTTTTTTTGAAGTTACTATTTGCTGAAATACACTTTTTCATCCCTTCATTCTCAGTCTGTGTGTCTTTGGGAATAAATTTAGTTTCTTGTAGGCAGTATATTGTTGGATCTTGGGTTTGGTTTTTATCCATTTAGGCATTCTGTCTTTTGATTGGAGAACTACTCCATTTATGTTTAAAGTAATCATCGATAAGTAACGACTTACTGTCATCATTTTAAAATTTGTCTTCTAGTTTTATAGATCCATTATATCTGCTTCTTGTTCTGTGGTATCAGTATGCCTCAACTTCTTTATCATGTTTTGTGTAATTACTACAGGTTTTTCTCTTGTGGTTACATGAGGCTTACAAAAAATCTCTTAAAATTGTGACACCCTATTTTAATAACTTCATTAGAATTCCTAAGCTTTATACTCTTACTTCTCCTCCCCCTCATGTTTTAGGTTATTGGTGTTACAATCTACATACTTTTATATTGTATTATTTAACTAATATGATTATTGTAGTTATAGTTATTTTTACTAATTTGTTAACTATTAAACTAGATTGGTAAGTGAATTAAGCAAGCACCACCATTACCAGCTTACAGACTAAATTTAAATATCTATATATTTATTTATATATTTAAATGTGTATACACTACCATATATATGTATATATGTATATACAACACATATATTGTATGTATATATACGTATATGTATATAACATATACATATATAATATATACATATGTGTATATAAATATATAAATATGTATTTAAATATATGTATATACTATTACCTGTCAGTTTTACACTACCTTCTTATGTTTTTATAATGTTAATTAACATCCCTTTATTTCCACTCAAAGAACTCCCTTTAGCCTTCCTTGTAAGGAGGGTTATGAATTCACTAACTTACAAATTCACTCAGCTTTTGTTTGTTCAGGAAAAGTCTTTATCCCTCTTTCTTCATTTCTAAAGGACAGCTCGACCAGGTATAGTATTATTGGTTGGCAGTTATTCTTTTCAATATTTTGAATACATCATCCCATTCTCTTCTGGCCTGAAGAGTTCATTGAGAAATCCACCAATAGTCTTACGAGGTTCCCTTGAATGCAACCTCTCTCTTCTGTTGCTATTTTTAATATTATTTCCTTGTCTTTGACTTTTGATGGTTTAATTTTGTGTGTTGGTGTAACCTTGAGTTCAACATATATGGTTTTTTGGTCTTCTTTGACTTGGATGTCTATTTCTCTCCCCAGTCTTGGGTTTCTATTTCTTTGTTGACCTTGTTTTGTTCATGAATTGTTTTCCTAATTTTGTTTAGGTGTCAAGCTCTATATTCGCATAGTTCACTCAAATTCGTTAAGAGAATTATTCTGAATTCTTTGCTTGAGAGTTCATAGGCTTCCATTTCCTGAGGGTGTTACTTTGGTGGTATCATATTTACCTGATTTTTCATGATCCTTGATTCCTTGTGTGATATCCACACATTTGAGTAATTGGTCTACTCTTCCAGAGTGTGAAGTTTCACTTTGGCAGAGATAGTCCTTCAATACTCAGCTCAGTTTGGGTTTCTGGATGGGTCTGCTGGTAATGTCTCTGGGCAGGTGGGGCCTGCTCTTAGGGTCTGTTTTCGGACAAGGCAACTATTCAAGCTCTGATGTCAGGGGTGAGGGGCCGCTGGCTGAGAACTGTTGGGACCTGCTGGCATGGATCCCTGCCCATGTGAACCTGTAGGAAGGCCTTTAAATTTGCCTAGGTTCTTTGGTCAGGTTTATCAAATGGTTAGGACTGGGTATTATCCTCAGAAACAGATAGGGCTTTGAATTAGCTTTCCTACCTTGGCAGGGCAATAGGATGGGACCCAGGATCTGCATGGCTTGTTGGGGGATCTAAATTGGTTAAGAATGTACACTGAATGTCCTGGTCAGGTGAGGCCACTGGTTTGGCTCAGCAGACAGGGAAAGCCACGGGCTGTGCTCTCTGTTCAAGTGTCACTGTAAGCATGGCTGTTGGAGGGTCTATGTAGCTTCTCATGTGACTTGGTAAGGTACCCCAGCTGGGTGGGCTGAAGGCTATGAATTAGTTTCCCTGCCCAGTGCGGCAGAAGTATCTTCAAGACAACTGAGGCTCTTTTTTCGGTACTTGACTCAACCTGACCCATGCCCCAAGTTCCTTGGCCGAACAGGGTCACTGTCTTTATTCTGAGGACAGTCAGTTCTGCCTGCCCATATCTTGTCTTGGCATTACTGCCAAGTTCCAGCCAGCCCTTCCTGCCAGATACGGCCTTGGGCCATGCTCCTACCTGGGCAGAACTGGGATGGCCCACTGCAGCTAACACCCAAAATTTCCCTAAACGTGCTTTTTGTCAGGAGGGGGAAGTGAGTCATGCTGTTTAAGGGGTGGAGCTATGACTCACCCCTTCTGCCTGGGCATGGACAGACTAGGCTCCAGGGCCTGCAAAATTCATTTAAGGACCCAAATCAAGTAGACCTGCATGCCACTGATTTCCCTGGTGAGACTGCAACAGCGACTTGATTCTGAATGAGCAAAGCTGGTTAGTGCTTGGCCTCTGTGGGAAGGAAATCTGTCTGCCAAGATCTAAGTGGTTAGAAGGCCTTCCCCCTATTTTTGGCAGTTGGATTCCCAGTGGTCGAGCCCTGCAGATTCCTCTGTGATCTCCAGGAATAAAACCAGCATATACCAGCTCCCACGTAATGACCCACAATGCTGGGGGTGTGGGATGTCATCCCAGGCTCTTTTCCCACTGGAGGGACTGTAAGCTCAGGGAACATCTCTCTGCATGGTGCTGTGCTGGCCAGGGGCAAGGGCAATGCAATGCAGTCAGCGTGATGCCGTCTCTCCACCTTTCTGCTGCAGCTGTCTGGGTCTCCGTGGTGCAGGGAGTGACTTCAGCCTCACTCCATGTTCCAGGATTCTCCTTGGTGTTTTGTCCATGGTAGCTGTTAGTAGTTCTTGTGAGGGGGAATGACGTCAGGAGTTACCTGTGTCACCATCTTGGTGACAACACTCTCTATTGCTGACTGCATTCCTGGAATATCCTCAGTAGTAGAAATCTCACATTCTTTCAAGATAACCCTGACTTCTAAATACTGAAAAGTCATTTGGAGTCAAATCTAGAAGTGATGGGTCATGTAGTTAGAAAATATAAAACTGAGTCATAACTTTTTTTAGCCACGTACTCGTGAGAATGTGATTAAGCCTATGAAACCTAGAAAAGGAGGGCTAGTAGGTGAGAGGAGTATTTTGCATTTGAAAGCATAGACCTGTTGCTGTGAGATGTGTACTTTCAAAAGTTTTGACAAAGAGTGGGGTTTCCAAACAGTGCTCCAGTTTTCTCAGGATGCTATACACAGGTGGAGACTGTGCTGAAGGGTGGGGACAGTCCACCCTCCAATCCCTCTTCAGCAGCCCCACCTTTCTCCACCTTGAATGTAAGCTTAGAGAGGGCAGGGGTTTGTGTTCTGTTCGCTGTTGTTGCTGAACCCCTGGTACTGACTAAGCCCTCATTAAGTATTTACAGAAAGAACAAGTGAATGAATGACAATTTAATATTGGGTTCCCAGGTTAAGATTTCAGGTATTAAACGAACTCTAGTTCTTAAACAATCTTTAAGAACCGTTGCCATAGATAATTCAAGTGGAGATACTGCTGGGTGCATAATGGGTGGTTAGGTTTTCTTTGAGATTTGGACAAAACTCAGGATTAGTAATAAAGTCTCAGTTCCATTTGAGAATGAGTCCAGACAGAATCTCAGGGTGAGCACAGTGGGCATTCAGTGTGACCGCTCAGTGGTCAGCCTCAAACAGAAGCCTGGGTCAGGAAGCCAGCATCCCTTGCATAAGGAGCCCCTCTGCTGACGGATGAGGTTGTCAAAGTGGTCGGTCACACATTTGAGCCTTTGTAAAAGAACGAACAAGAATGTAACCTGTTCCATAATGTGACTTTTTGTGTGTACCTGTGGGTGGCCATGGAAACAATGATTACAGGCCCTGGATTCACCGGCTAAAATAAAGCGCCTGAACTTCTGGGTGAAATGAGGACTGTCAATGCAAATCAACAGGACAGAGAGTACATATTCAGTCTACGGCAGAAACATCTTTCAATTCTGCTGAAAATAGCCGCAACAAAAAAAATTTTTTTTCTTAGAAAACGGAGACAAATAGAGAATTTGTGTAAGTATTTTTTTTTTCAAAAAAGGCATTTCATCTAGCAAGGGCAATACAAAGGGGTTATATAAATTTATTTTTCATATAACAATTGATTAGTTTAGAAAATTCCCATTTTCAATGTTTAATTCCATCTTTCTTTTAAAAAATTACTAAAAGGACAAAAACCCACACAAAAATACAATCTGCATCTGTTCTATATGTACAGATAATTGGTCACTATTAAGGCACAGATTGATTAAAAACTACCATTTATTCAAATAATCCAAATATTTTGTGCATCATATAACACTGACAACACTGTATACTGTAGTGTCATATTCCCTTCCTTGCCTCAACAGAAAGTGAGAAAAGTAATTTCCAGTGTTTTTATTTATTTTTGAACATCCTATTTAATCTAGTTTAATTGGGACAGTTTTCCCTTTGGCGTAAAGCACTATTCATAAAACTTCTGTTAATACTGCAAATTCATTCCATCTACCTCCTGTTTCAAATGTTTGGTAGAGGGCTGGGAAAAGAGCTCCAAATGACTTTTATTTTGGAAAGTCTTAGTAAAGAAACGATAAATTTTAGAGAACTGAGTTGCTGAATGGGAAGCCGATCTGGAATTCCTGTGCTGCACGGGTAGCAGGATGTGTCGGAACAGCAGCCACACAGGACGGGGAGCTCCACGTGACGAGGGTACATGTGATGTGCACAGGGCGACCCCACTGCACTTGCAAAGGGGCAAATTTAGTTCTACATCCTTAAGCAGGTACAGTTTAGGAATGGACATCTGCTTAGTGCCATTACAATTGATCATTTTATGACAGGTCCATTATCTATGCCTTCAAAGTAACCAATACAATTTTTTAAAGTGAAAATTTTTCTGTGTGCAAAATTTCTTTTCCATTCTTGTTCTTTCATGGTAAGACTTAGCCATGGAAAAATGGCAGGCAGGTGTTTCTGATTTGGCATTTGTACGCAAGTCCCCAGTTGTTATGTATGCTTACCGAATGCCTTCTGCTGAGAGCATGCAACAGTGGTTTATGTCCATGTAGAAAGTCTTAAAGAATGAGCATAAATAAGTCATTACAGTACAAGTAGTTCACAATATTTCCTATGGGAAAGTTTTCCAACAAATTAATACACTTGGAAATAAGATTGCTTTGAAGAAAGAGAGGCACTTAGTGATTTTCTTCATAAATTGAAAACCCTTCATAAATCCACAAGAAGATGTCTGAAAAGACCTAGGAAACAATGTTGCCCGATTACTTGAACTTTCACAGTATAAGATTTTAACCATGAGTCTAGCCACTTAGAAAACAGTCCTTTCCCCCTACTTCGGAACTCTGCTGTCTTCATAAACTGTCACCTAGAGACCGAAATAAAGTCTTTCTGTTCTCAATGAACGCGAGTCTACGTCAAGCAGACATGCGTGGTTGGAGGGCAGTCCTCTGACCGTGTGGAGTGCAGCTAATCGTACATGATGAGAACAGTCATCTATTTCTCTTCCTAATGGCAACAGTGCTGTCTTGTCAGATGATTATTTGTCTTTTTAAATAAAGCGACGATTTAGGGCTCCAGTCCGTTATTGAATGCCGTCCATTCTCTACCATAAACCTCTAGTAGATATCAATTTAATCAATGTACTGTATGCGTATAGTATCTAAAAATAAAAAGTTTGATATAAATAAGTGTCCTTTAGTGCCAGTATACTAAAAATAGCCCTTTGCCTTTAGACAACCATGAAAATCATTTTTAGCAAGATAGGTAGCAGCTAAATATGATAACTGCAAAGGGTTAATATTGCAAAGTCCATTTGGTCTTTCTTTGCATCTGTCACTGTGAACTAGGTTCATTGCTAATTGTTTCTAGGATGCTGACATAAATGAACAGAACTGGTCAGAACATTCTGCACAAAAACTAATAATCCAGTACCATTTCAAATAAAGATTTAACGCAGTCAGAAAAATTAGACTAAATCTGATCTGTACCATTACATCAGGTAACATAAAAATGAGAGAAAGAGATATTTCCACAGGACAAGAAATCAGAAAGTGTAAAGTGCTGAAAGACATCAATACTCATTTTAAAGCAGTACCAGAAAATTCCATTTTGAATATTAAATCCCCAAATACCAAAACAAAACAAGCAAACAATAACTTCAATGTTTTCTGGCATCCCAGATGTCAAATCATCCTTCATTTTAGGTAAAAAAAAAAAATCAGTGCATATGTTATATAGGTCAATAAAAACAGGAAATAAAGCCCTACCCCCATATTGCAAATTCTGTCCAATCACCATTCTATAAAAAAGTAATCCATGTGTGGTGTTCTGTATGATGACATAAAAACATCTTCTCTATTCTTCCTTTTGGGCACAAAATTCAGGTGTGAATAAGATGCTTTGGTCCTGATACCAGACACCAGAGTGCTAAGGACAGGGTGCAGCGAAGGCCGTTCACAGATCTCCTGTGTCCCACTTGACAAGGGAGGTGGCGGGTGTGAGCCTGGAAAGCGCGCCGCTACCAGCGGCCACTGACACTAGCGATGTCCGAGTGGTACTGCCGGGGCAGCCTCCCACTGGCCCCGCCTTCCAGGAAAGTGGTGCGTGCGTTGGGCGGTTCAAAAAGCTTTCTTCGGTTTTTATTTAGTTCTAGAGAGAGAGAGAGAGAACTGTTAGAAGCTCAGTGGAAAACTTCTATAAACTACAGGACAGAGCAGTAGAGCTGGGAAAATGATGACACTGTAGGTTTGGGGCAGGGAGGGGGTCAAGTCTGGTAGCCAGAGGAAAATCCTTAGTTAATGGTCAAGACATTTCTGAAATGCTAGAAAGTCTGATTTTAAAGACAACATGTTGTTAGCCGAGAGGACCGAGGACAGCAAATAGTTTTTATTGCAGTTTATAGCGGATATGTCCCTCTCAGAACCCCCCAAACTCTAGATATCCGAATTAAACAGTTTGACCCATGGCAAATGTCATTTCAGAGGCAAAGGGAGGGGGCCCTCAACACCGGTAAAAGGCATGAGAGGATGAATTACCAACGACACAGAACATTATTATAGCTGTCAAGCTCACCCATGTCAAATACAGCAGGCATTAAGTTATAAAGTTACACACAAAAAGAAGACCCCCCCACTCAACACGAGAAGAATGGAGGAGCACAGTGATATTCAGCTGCCACTCCACCAGCTCCAGAGGCCTGTGCGCCTCGAGTCGGGAGAGCTGCGTGAGGAAGCGTATCAGCAGGTTTCCTTGAATAAAAAATTAACTTAGTAAAAACAGCAACGTTCAGGAAATAAATACAACTGAAAACAACCAATACTTGAATCTAAATTTTCAAGGAAAAACCCAAGATGCTCAATTTCAACGAAACCAGAGTACTTAGAAAAAACAGTTTAATTTGTCTTTTTCCAAGTAAAAATTAATTGAAGCAGCCTACCTTGGTTTTGACTATGCAACCACTTTATTCCCACCGCCACACACACGTACAAATCCTCAACCAGCTGATGGGACTCACACAAGGACACAGAATGGTCAAACTCTGGAAGACTCTGGAAATTAGGATACTGACAGCCACCAAACGCAAATATCTCCAAACTTACTCTATTTCAAACAGAGGTAAGGAAGGTATAATGCATGTGCTTGAAGTTGTCTTTTTTTTTTTTTTTTTTGAGCAGGGCAGTGCCAGTTATATAGCACCTTACATTGGCACAGTACTCAGCACTTTCTCACCCATACACGATCCCTTCTGGAATTCTGAAGCTGCACTGCAAGCTCTGGCCTGCTACGGCAGCCGAGACTGAGAACACAGCCTCGGGCTGCAGGGAGTCACAGGGGGCCAGGGACAGCTGCGTGGCCAGAAGGGCTCCCGAGTTCTGGAAAATGGACCAACACCCTTAATATTTCACCTCACTGCCTTGCAAAATAAAAATGCCTGCACCACAGTGGCGATGCAAGAATGGAGACATCTCTCTTTCGTTCACATTTAGGTCTTAGGGGAGAAACAAATAATAGTGATTTATTAGAGCTCATTATATGACAAGCACTTTACATTTGTTTTGTTCTATTTAAGTGCTCCTTAAGGCGTAGATAATTTTACTAGTCTCCATTTTATAGATAAGGAAATTGAGTTCTAAAAATAGCCAAAGTCAGCTGTCCACACAAGTGATAATCCTGCCTGATGCAAAGGGCCATGCCCTGGGCTGCAGAGATCCATCCCCTGTGTGGAGAAGACCAATCAGAGCTTCGGGAATACAAAAGTGAGGAACTGGTAGTTCCACATATGCCAGATAGCAGTATTTTACTTCCCAGTTTTCCAGTTTTTTTTAAATAGAAAATTGGAGCTTAAAACATGCAGACATGCTTATAAAATTGGCTATTGTTTCAAGTTCCTGCAGAAACACATAGCAATGACATGCCTAGTAAAGATGAACACATGTATCTTATTTTTAAAAAATTCCGAAATCAAGACAGAATTTAACATATTTAAAGGCAATTGTAGGAGAGTTAAGAATAAGTGAATCCTCTCAAGTACACAGCCTGGGAAAGTTTAATCACCTCAAGGCAAAACACTTTCTTTGGCCTTCATTTTCTCATGGGTGAACAACCCGCAGATCAGGACATGCATTCCCACACTCCAGAGAAGGAAGGGAACGAATGAGGCCAAACACCGTCCTCCCCTACCGCACAGCGCACGACCGACTGAGCACATGGAAACCGTCGCGCCATCGGAGAAGACACATTTTTCAACAGACATTGAAAACTTTATTCTGAAAAGTCGTATCAGCTAGATTGTTTAGAAAAATAAAAATGATCATGAAGGAATTTGGCCATTCCATAAAAAATGTAATTTCTAAGTTACATTGTTCCAAGTGTGAAGCAGAGCTAATCTTCTAGAGAGATCATCGAGGGCCAAGTCCTACTGAGGAGACTTCACTTTTCTGCTGTTGTTTTTTACATTAAAAATCAAACTCCCTCCTCTGATTTTTTTTTTCAGTAAACCTAAAGGATAGTTTTGGAAAATACCAACCTTTTCCTTTGAAATTCCAAGGCTCACACAATCCTGGCAGCTCTCAGGATCTTGTTGCGGATCTGAACAGAGTCACAAACTAAAAGAACAGGTCGGGAAATGTTAGATCTACCTGAGGCCGTGGAGGGAAGCCTGTCAACAGGACGCTAAGTTTCCTTCACTTAGGCCCTGTGCACTTAGTTACTTACTCAAATACTCAGAGAAATTTTTAAAAATTCCAAAAACCATGGATTTGAAAAAAAATTTTTTCTCTGATCCATTTCTATCAGAGATAACTCTCATCTCCTCCTATAACACTAAAATGAATGTCTTCTGGCCCCACATTTTAAGAAGAACCAAACCTTACACTGAAAGAACTATGATTATAAATAAAAATAAAACTCCACAAAATTTTTAAAAGTACGAGCAAACTCTGTATCTAACCAAACTATGTACCCACAGGACAAATGTGAGTCGAGGCTGCCCAGCTGTCTCACACCTCTCTGGAAACGGACTGTTCTGAGACTATAAATGGATGTATTTCTCATGAGCTGAATTGGAAAAGAAGCTTTTTGAATAAAGGGCTTCTCAATAAAAACTTGCAGAGAAAACAATTCCCTAGGTTCAAACAAATGCACTCAACAAAGTAAGGTGAAATCATTAAAATAATCAAATACTTCTTGCTGGGCAGAGCATTCATAAGGCATCTTATTCAAAGTCTCATTCCCTTGAAAAGCAAGGACCTGTGAATCCCACTGAGAGAGGCTGGCTGTAGAGGTAGAATATATAACCTCAACAGAACCACAATGAAGATGAGGATTGGAGAAAATATTTTTTTTTTAAAAAGGATTCCAAACCCACCTGGAATACATCACAAATGTGTTCCAAGTGAAGATCCTAACCGTTCACCTGGAACCTATGAAAGTGTTTAGAGGTATCTGCTTGTCACTGGAAGCCTTACAGAGTTTGGAATTGGGTTGGTGCACAAAGAAAGGACTTAATTTTCATTACACTGTCACTGGCATTCCATGAATCTCTAGTGAAAGATTATGGAGTTCTGGAACATACACTTCTCTGGGATAAACGTGCTGGCCCACAGGCCTATTTTAATAATATAGGTGTGGAGATTATGTGCATTAATAAAATTTCAAAGAGTATAAATATCATTTTCAAGTTAATAAAAGAATATGAAAATATGTAAAGTTAATTTGGTTCTAGGAACAGCCCTCTAAGGCCAAGTTATAGGGTAAACAAGTTTAAAAAACTATCTAATTGCCATACACAGTAAAAAAGAAAAAAACATGGGAGGCCCCTGTACAATGTATCCTGTAAAAACTGATGGTATACCACGTGGAAGGACAGACGAAGAAATAGAAGGTAACCTCACACGACCATCTATTCCAACCCACCTTCGTGGTTTGGAAACTCACCCAAGGACTCATGAGCTGGCAGAGGCAAAGCCCAAATCTCCTTGTCTGAACACAGTGTCCTCTGCACTATCTATATCAAGCTGATCTTATGAGTGAAGAAGAAAAAGCATCCGCCCTTTGGAGCTCCATTTATGCAGCCGCTTGGGTACACAGGGTGGAGGAAGACTTCACCCACTGATGTGTGCAGAACCATATTTATCCACAGAGGAACCTAACAAGCTGCTCGATGGCTGAATTCCCATCCCTCTTTCAAAGCTGCTCTGCTTATGTCTGCTTCAGACATTAGGTCTCTAGATAAGTTTCCTGTAGGAAAGCAGGTGGGGGGTGCAATCTCCTACTTAAAGAAACAGAAAACCACTGAGGTTTACATTTTATTTGCTGATCTGATTAGTGGATGCTGTTTGCAAAGGACTTTCACCAGATGGAGACTACTGCTAACCTCACCAAGCACAGCCTGCAACTTCAATGTTTGGAAAAGCCACGTCATTTTCTCACCGCCCCTGACACTTGGCTTCTGCTCTTGGGGTCTCTCTCTTTTTGAGAGACTGGCACACGTATGTATAATTAACACTCGTGACTTCATCAGAAAGTCTTCAAAAAGTAACACCATTTTTTGACCCCAAATTGCTTCCTCATATTTCTCTAAATACCTGTTACAAGGACACTGCTATGTATTTGCCAACCCCTGACTCATCATCATCTGGCTCAATTCCTTTCAAACAGGAGGTACCCCATAAATATGTATAGAGCACTCTGCAATACACAGAATATAAAACCAATGTGCACAGAAGGCAGGCTGGGAGACAACATTATTTTCCTTCATTCTGTGACTACTTTGAGGATCCTACACCCTTCTGTGACTCACTAGTTCTACTAGAACTTTAGGAAAAAATAAAGCATTAAGACAAGTAATACTGCTAAGTTCCAGCTATACCAAGGAACATTCTTTTCTCCACTGGTGCAATGACCTCAGTTGGTATACAAGGACACATGCACTTGAAACATAACAGCCAATCCAGAATAATTATTCACTAACCCAATGCTTACTGATGCACACAGACACAGGAAAAGGAGAATTAAACTGCTCCCCAGTCTCAAGTTCTGTAAAGGGCAATTTTGGTTAGATCTTGCTGAAGAAAGCTGTTTAAGGAATGACACTGTCACGGAAGGTTTTCAGGCAATGTCTTGATGAAATAGCGGGGATGTTCTCAGCATTTGTCACACTGTTCCTGGGAAAACACCCTGAAGCCCTAAGCACCGAGGTGCCAGGGCAGGAAGCAAGCAGTGAATGGGTAGAACCAGCCCCAGGGGCTGAGGCCGCTGGCACCGGTTATTCAGATTTTCAAAGATGAGTATTATTTATATTCACCTGAGATTGCGAGCAGCATTTTCCTCCTGGCACCAAAAGTAGTAATTCCCAGCTCCTTCAGATCCTGGTCTGTGAGAGTGAGGAATGTCTGCAGGTCGATCTGGGGGGGAAAGTAATCTTTAACCAACATAATGAATACTTACTTTCTACCTCACTGTAGGTTCAACTCAGTGTTATGCCTATTTTATTTATTAATTATGCTCTGCCTACTTCCAAAAAAGAACAGTGGTGTCACAAACCTAAGGGACAAGAGCTAAGTAATTAAGGTAATGAAATAAAAGTGTTCATTCTAGCTGAAGACTTCATCTAAGCCAGTGATTTACTGCACCTGAGATAAAACTTAGGTCTGAGCAACCTGGCAGCCAAGACAAGAAAGGGAAGTACAAATTGCACATTTTTTGTGAAATGATAGAAGGAAGAACACGTATCTGTTCAGGAGAGAGAAAATAGTCCTTACTTTTGAATTCTGAGTTGGTCAAGTATGTCTCTATAAAGAGAAACTGAATAACAAATACCACAGATGTCTCCCACTGTGTTCTACAGGAGAATGACAGAACTCCCAGACTACACCAGATCCACAACCCACTCGGCTGAGCCTGGCAGACCATCAGAAAGCGGCACACGGGAGTGTTTCCAGGAACAGTATAACTGTACTCTTTGGCACCGGCAACAAAGTGTGGAGGGAAGCAGCCCAAGGATCCCACCCTGCCCTTGAAGGCAGTGTGGGAATACAGAAAGGCAACGGGCTCTGAGGCCAGAGACATGGGCTCAGATTCTGACTCTGACAATACTGTGTGCACACAGGTTGACAATGGTGTGCCTTGCAGGCCCGGTGTGGGTAATAAATGATTGTAAATATAAAGCAACAGGCTCACCAAGAGGATAAAATAATGGGCAGCAATGATTAATAATAATATATACAGATATATCTGGGGAAGGTTACTAAATAAATCTTCAACCTGTTTAAAATAAATCTTATAAGGTTACACGCTGGGGGATTCTTATTAAGTCACATCTGAATATTAGAAAATACCGAAATGAAGGAAGCAGTACCAAATTTCAACACATCCAAAAAGAGTAAAATATACTTTTCATTCAATTATAAGAACTTATTTTGAAATTTTGTTTTGATTTAGAAGTTATATCCAGATCTTGTAAAACCTTTTTATCACTTACCATAGTTATCATTTATCATAGGTCTAAAGCTATGTTTTTATAAATTCTATTTAATGGAGGCTCTATGTCAGGCATCCCCAAACTCCTCTTAAAGGACCTGACAGTAAATATTTTAGGCTTTGTGGGCCATATTGTCTCTGTTGCTGCTACTCAGCTCCACTGTTTTAGCGCCGAAGCAACGGTAGACAATACGTAAATGAGTAAGTGTAGCTGTGTTCCAATAAGATTCTCTTCACAAAATCAGGTGGAAGGTCCGTAGGCTATAGTCCGCTGGCCCCTGCTCTAGTTAATATAGATAAAGCCTCCCTGGCTTTGTATTACATTTTCCTTCTTTTGGAAATAACTGGATGAGAAGTACCTACAATAAATTTATTTCTATGCTTCTTCAAATAGGAAATAAACCCAGAATATTACTGAATAATATCTAATCACTTACATAGAGACCTTCTGTTTCTGGACAAGTTAAAATACTTCTGCCCTTGAACTTCTCAATTAGCTACCCTCATCTAACCAGAAAAACTAAGTAAAAGACTAAATATTGCAATTTCTTGATGTGTTAAAGATGAAAGTGTTATTCAACTTACAAAATCCTTTATTAAATGAACACTGGTTTAGATGTAGGAAAAAGAAAACAAAATACCCAAAGATCCAATATATACATAATAGCCTTTTTTGGGGGTATAAAAAAGCAAAAAAGTTCAGCAATCAAATTTAAGTTATTGAGCCATGAGCAATACCTTAAGTTTATGATACAAAAATACCTAATAAAAATTCTAGAGTCTTCATTCACTAATGCATAGCTTAATTAGCTATTCTGTAAGATAAAATAAAGCCAAACCTGGATCAAATAGATACGTTTATATAAAGAGCTATTCTAACTTCCTGTTGCATTGGGTTAGCTGTGCCCTGGTAAAATGACAACATTATTAGAAAGAACAAGCTCTGTCCTTTATGCCAGTGCATAATGGCCATGGCTGATCAGTTAGACTGAAATCCATGACAGGAATTGTTGCATGAGCAGAGCAAGGCCGATGGGCCAGGTACGGAAGGTCACCAGGTGGAGAGCCCTGGGCACCTCGCAAGGGGAGGCCCAACTGGGAAGCAGGGACCTCGCCCCCAGGGTAACCTTTCGTCCTAGCACATCGCTGGTCCTGCAGCTTGGACTCTCTGACCTTCCCTTCCGAGAGATGACATCTAGGCCTCAGTCCCATTTCGGCCCCGGGCCCAGAAAAGCAGCCCAGTCTGGGCTCTCCTGTTGTTTCTTCTCTGCTAAGCCCTTCTTGTTTCACAGTGTCCAGTGCACTTTTGCTGTGGGCAATACACTCTTGCTTGACTGCACCTTGTCTCTTGACTGCAATCTTTCCTTCAAGAAGACAAAAACTGAGATCTTGTCTCACCAGTAAGTTCTGTCTCAGTTTGGGCAAAACCCAAACAGTACATTAATAAATTAACATATATAAAGAGTACATTATATTCTCTGAGAACAGACTTCAGTAACAAAACTAGGATAGAGTCAAAATAACTACACATTTATTTCTGATACTGTTACTTACTTTTAAGTGCTATAAATATTAACAGTGAAATCATATCAAATACAGGCTTGTTGCTGACCTTAATAAAGCTATAAATCAAAAGTTCCTGTGAATAGCAGACTTCTAGCCAAGATGGAGGTGTAGGTAGATACACTTTGCCTCTTCACCCAGCCAAAAGAAGGACAACAACCAATTTAAAAACAAAAAACAACCAAAACTGCCAGAAGATCAAACTGTATGGAAGTCCAACGACCAAGGAGTTAAAGAAAAAACATTCATTCAGACTGGTAGGAGGGGTGGAGACAGGCAGCTGGGGCAGAAAGGATGTGAGGCAAAGTGGTGGCTGGAGGACCAGGCAGGTGAGGTAGTGGCTAGCAGACCCAGTGACCCCACATTTGCATGTGGAGAAACCAGGAGGAACAACTGGGAGTGAGAGAGACAGTGAAACCCAGGGTTCCAGAGCAGGGAAATGAAGCCCCAAAACCTCTGGCAGTAAAAACTTGTGGGGGTTGTGGAGGCAGGAGAAACTCCCAGCCTCACAGGAGAGTCTGTTGGAGAGACCCACAGGGTTCTAGAATGTACACAAACCCACCCACCCAGGATCAACACCAGAAGGGCCCAATTTGCTTGTGGGTAATGGGAGAAGTGACTGAAAGCCGCCAGAGAGCTGAGCAAATGGCATTGCTCCCTCTCCAACCCCTCCCCCATAGACAGGGCCACAGCACAGCAATGTGGGTTGCCCCATGTGGGAAATACCTAAGGCTCTGCCCCTTACTATGTAACAGGTGCACCAAGACAAAAAAATATGGCCTAAATGAATGAACAGATCAAAGTTCCTAAAAATAGAACTAAGCAGTGAAGAGATAGCCAACCTATCAGATACAAAGTTCAAAACACTGGTAATCAGGATGCTTACAGAAATGGTTGAGTATGGTCACAAAATAGAGGAAGAAGTGAAGATTATGCAAAGTGAAATAAAGGAAAATGTACAGGGAAGCAACAGTGAAGAGAAAGAAACCAGGACTCAAATCAGTGATTTGGAGAAGAAGGAAGAGATACACATTTAACCAGAAGAGAATGAAGAAATAAGAATTCAAAAATATGAGAGGCTTAGGAACTTCCGGGACAACTTTAAATGTTCCAACATCCAAAGTATAGGAGTACCAGAAGAAGAGAAAGAGCAAGAAATTAAAACTTATTTGAAAACATAATGAAGGAGAACTTCCCCAATCTAGCAAAGGAAATAGACTTCTAGGATGTACAGGAAACTCTGAGACCAGAAGAAGTTGGACCCAAGGAAGCACACACCAAGGCACATCATAATTACATTATCCAAGATTAAAGAGAAGGAGAGTCTTAAAAGCAGCAAAAGGAAAGGAGACAGTTACCTACAAAGGAGTTCCCATCAGACTATCTGCTGATTTCTCAAAAGAAACCTTGCAGGCAAGAAGGGGCTGGAAAGAAGTGTTCTAAGTCATGAAAGGCAAGGACCTACATCCAAGATTGCTCTATCCAACAAAGCTATCCTTTAGAATGGAAAGGCAGATAAAGAGTTTCCTAGATAGGTTAAAGGAAAGCATCATCACCAAGCCCTTATTATATGAAATGTTAAAGGAACTTATCTGAGAAAAAGAAGATAATCAAAAATATGAAAAGTAAAATGACAACAAACTGACAACTATCAACAACTGAACCTAAAAAAACAAAAACAAAAACAAACTAAGCAAACAGCTAGAACAGGAGCAGAATCAGAAATGGAGATCCCATGGAGGGTGATCAGTGGGGAAAGGGAGGCAGGGAAATGGAGGAAAAGGTACAGGGTATAAGAAGCATAAAGGGTAGGTACAAAATAGGGGGAGGCTAAGAATAGTATAGGAAATGAGAAACCAGAAAACGTATATGTCTAACTCATGGACATGAACTAAGGTGGGGGATGCACGGCAGAGGGGAAAACAAGGGGGGGAAATGGGACAACTAATAACATAATCAATAAAACATTTTTTAAAAATGTTCCTATGAATAGGTCTTTTAGCTAAAACTGCTGAAGGTGTGTTTTTGTCAACACTATTTCCTATATTTCTGCTTCCTGTGTTTACTAGTTGCACTAAATAAACAGGAAATGAGATCACGTTTTTCCTAGCAGCAAAAGCAGGCTCTGAGACTTGAAAAAATGCTCAGTGAAAGCACAGTCATAGGTCAATGAGTGATTTCATTCTAGAAGTCGTCATACACACAACCCAAACAAACCCGGGAAAAATAAAGAAAGAGTGACTGACCTCTTGTTGCTGGAAGACGTCGGTGTATTTGCCCAGACCCAGTTTGCTGAAGAGCTCAGGAAGGTCGGAGCCTTTGAAAGAGCTGTTTAGGTTACAGCCATTGCTTCCTGTCAGCGAGGAAATGCAGTCCATGTAATTGCTACTGCTGAGATAGTGTTCCGCTGAAGGGCAAACGAGAGACAGGCTTGAAGTGCAAGTGCCCACAGAGAACAAGGTTTAATTAAAAGTTTTAATCACTCAAATATTTCAACTTCATTGTTGGGATGAACAGAACAGTAGCTGCAGAAATAAAGCAATCCTTTACTGAATGAACCGTTGGCTTTTTACTAAGGAAATGCTGGCTATTGCTTTCTGAGTGACTCTTGCCATTTAAAAGGTTACACTTGCGAGGCAGCAATTTAGCAACAGTGCAGCTGCAGTTAATAATCATTAATCATTTTCACCTGGAGCATTCAGAAACATTTTACAACTGATTGCATATGAATTAAAAGGAATTGGGAGGAAGGTCCTTTAGAAACAATAAAGGTATGGAAGTTACTGTAAGTCCAGGCTCCATCTGGATGGCCAGATGGCTCTCTGTCTCCACACTTGTGCTCACCTGGGGTCAAAGGAATTCTACGATAGTGCACCATATAAATCTCCTTCCCTACAAAAATACAATTGGGCTGTAGGCTCACAAAAAGAGCACTTTCAAAATTAAGAGTACCGTGAAGTGAGATAAGAATGATGCTGGAGTTCCCGGTTTTAATTTATGACAGAAATAAATCTGTCTCCTGAGAAAAATCCTAAAACAGCAATGCTGAGCTTGGCCCTGGCTCTGCAACCGATTTGTCGGGCAAAGATTTCTCCACACTGTCTATGGCTCTCAGGCACAGTGGCCTGCACAGCTGGGTGGCAGACTAGTGAGACATGCCAAGCACTTGCCCAAATACTGAAACACTCTTCAAGATCTGCTTTGGAGATTCCGGCAGAGCTGTGCAGCTAGTCCTACATCCCCAACCAACCATTGGCTCTTCCTGTCCATGTGGGAATTTGATCCTCTTACACCAAAGCTGCAGCTTCACAAGGGATTCCCAGGGAGAGGATGAGGAGGGAAGGGGACACTCCTAGCCAATCAGATCCATCTAATCTCCTCTGGGATCCATGCAGTCACCAAATCTAAGAATTGCATTCTGCATTGTTTTAGGTGCCACTATTTACTTTCTTCAGTTTTCAACTCCCAATTGAGAGGTCCTTTATTATATCACTAGTGGAAGGAATTTCTTGATAAGGGTTCTCTTTCTCTTAAAAATAGATGTTTCATCTCTTGTGCAGACAATGTGTAGAGGCAAAGTTCCAGAACCAAGCCCAGAAGGCCTTCAGCCCTGGACCACTCCACCCATGGAAGGTAAGGCCCCAATGTCATTTAAAAAAAAGATTGAGGAGGGCCCAGTGAGGTACTGGGTCAAGGGGGAGGCAGAGCAGAACGTGATGAACGCATGGGAGGAACCACAGGATGTGACGGCATGGCAGGTTGATGGTATAACTCATTATCCCAATGATAAACTTACTTTTTTGAGAGTGAAAGTGGAAATCATTAAAAATTAACACTGGAACAACTGGTATAAGCAAGGACCTCTGGGGAAAACGCAGACATTGGTAAACCCTTGACAAGGGTGTCAAAAATTATTTAGAACTGTGCTGTTAGTATAATAGCCATTGGCCATATGTGACTATTAGCAATTAAAATGTCCTATAAATGAAATACATACCATATTTTTAAGACTTAGTACAAAAAAGTAAAATATTGCATTAACATGTCTTTATATAGATTACATGATTAAATATTTTGCATGTAGTGCACTAAGCAAATACATTAATAAAATTTGAAAAAAAACAGATGTGCAAAAATATTCTTAGTGATATTGATTACAGTAAATAACTTTCTTTACATTTCATTTTAACTACTTATAGATTCTGTATTCTCTTTTAAGCCCCTTACTTTCTTAAAACATCTGACAAAGGAAAATAACTGATTCCTTTTTATTAGTGCATCCCTATATTTTAACCCTAATCCTAAACTTCACTGCAACTAAGCTTACAGTCCATTTTAATTATCCAGCATTAAGTGAAAGGAAAGGAGAGAAAGATGGAAAAGGAGAGGCACAAAACTATTGTATACTGGGCTACAGAACGGGGATCATTGTCACTCCAGACCTGCACCTGCCAGCGGCCTGCCTCTCAGCTCCCGTCCTCCAGTCAGTGATGGAGGGTCCAGCCCACGCTGACAGGAAGTGCTCAGGCTACAGCGGAAAGTGCACTTGGGAAAGAAAGAGTGGACCATGCTTTCTTATTTAGACTTGGCTGACAACACACTGGTCTTTTCAAATCTGAGACTCGACGCAGGGCCAACATAATCGATGGTAACCACTGACCTACTGAGTGTCTACTATGCTCATTTAGATTGCTTTTCTTTACATAGTCTTCAAATACTCCCAGCTGCACATTTCAGGATTCCAAATTTGTCCAAAACCCCGAAGAAAGGCATTTATTGTGATAACTATTGTCAATTCTTGTCTGTTTACCTTTTTATACAGCCCAAAAGTGTGGGTGCTGTTATAGACAAAAGCACTGGACTCATGCTGAGTCTTAACCATGTATGTAACTGTGTATGTTTAAAGCCAGAACCTTAGGCTTCACACTTTTTTTTATATTTATGTCAATTCAGTTACATCTTGTCAATGTAAAATATCAAATGCTGCTTTTCACCTTAAGTCACTACCCACTGAGTACTTTCTTCTG
Source organism: Trachops cirrhosus (assembly GCA_028533065.1). Taxonomy (NCBI): domain Eukaryota; kingdom Metazoa; phylum Chordata; class Mammalia; order Chiroptera; family Phyllostomidae; genus Trachops; species Trachops cirrhosus. The sequence goes on from CM052542.1 coordinate 120,807,830, forward strand.
TTGCCCAGAAGACAACTTCTTTATGTCCCTGTCTTTTTCTGATGAGAAAAAGCATTTTCTGAGTGTTTATATGTCCATGACTCACTCATATGTTCATTCAACAAGCATTTACTGAGCACCTATTAGGTGTCAAACACTGTTAGATATTTGGGGAGAAATAACAAGGCACAGCTGAACAGAATGTCTAGTATATGGGCACTTAATAAGTGTTTACTGAATGAATAAATATGGTCTCTGGCTGTAGAGCTCAAATTCTACAGGAAGAGACAATAATGTAAGTCTGTAATTACACTTCAGTACGACAAGTGCTAGAGTAAGAGCATATACAAAATGTGAAAACAGAAAACGACCTGGTCTGCTCTACCAGGAAAAATAAGGGAGGCTTCACAGAGGAGGTGGCAGGTGAGTTACAACAGACACTTGAAGGCATGGAGCCCTGACTTTCTACTTGAACATCACCCTTAATCAAACAAACAAATTTCAAGCTGATTACATCTAAAAGTATGATTAAAAATCAAAGCTCACTTGATTTGTTTTGTTTGCGCTTGGGGCTGCCAATAGAAGTGGCAAATTCACCGTGACTTGTGGATCCTATTCCATTTCGGTCTCTCCAGTTGTCAGATTCACTCCCACTTCCCAAGTGCTCGCGACTGTTGGACCTCGAGAGGGACATTGATGAGCCCTGTAAACAATCAAAGCCAGATAAGGCAATGTGCAATAATGGGGTTCCCTGGGCTGGGAGGGGAAAGAATCCCCAGTATATCACCGCCATTTATTTCAATTGCTAACCACTGCGGTTAGCCAGGAATGCTGATTCTGGGGAACCGGCTGTGGTGCCTGTCTCCGTCCCTGTCTTCCAGCCTCCAAGGACTTGGCAATACACATAGTGACGTTTTTGTTCATCATGAGGGTGCCCAGCAGAGTTCTGAGAGTCCTCAGTACAGACTCCTTGTAAGTCTAAGTAAATATCAATTATTGAATTCCTCCAAGTCAAAATAAAAATAGTAATTTAAAAGATCTCAAAGTCTGCACTGAACTTGCACTTATCCATTCTTTTATTTATTTAATCACCATTATTACAAACATCTTGCTTTGTACTATGTCTCGAGTATTAAAGTTAGGATTCTCTGATTTTCAAAGTTTTATGTTCACTGAAGAATTCCAAGAAACTCCTTTACGATTCACCTCAATAATCTCAGTTCATTCAGTCTCCTAGCAGCATCGCCACAGCTGACCATGGCTTCCTTTAACACCTTCTTTCTCAAGGCATCACGGCACCACCCGACCCAGGTCCCCTGCCCACTTCACGGTAGCCTTGTAGGATCTTCCTTCACGTTTCCCCTGCAGATGTCCTATCACCCTGGGGCTTGATCCGAGCCTACCTGTCTCTCCCTCTCTCTCTCTCCCCTTCTCTCTCTCTTTCTCCTCTTTCTTGTTAAATAATCTCAATCTCTACAACTAAATCCATGACTCCCAAATTTTTACCTCCAGATTTGATTTTTCTGTTCAAATTGAGTGCATGGAGCTACCAATCTGAGACCTCCATGCGCCTGCCTCACAGGCATTTTCACTGTAGAGTCCTTCAAATCGAATTGTTGTAAACCTGTCCCCACCAGCTACACCCAAACCTACTCCTCTCAGAATTCCTACATCTCAGTAAGGGACTCTACCATTCACCCAGCTGGTGAAGTCATCCTCGTCCCTCACCACATCCAATCCATTGGCAAGTACTATTGACATCATCTCTAAATGTACCCCAAATCTACCTACTTTTCTCCATTTCCACAACTGTTACCAATAGCCTCCTTAATGAACATTCCAATTCTATTCTTTCCTCCCACCCCAGTAATCCATTTTCCATAAAGCAACTAGATTGATTTTTTAATTCAAATTAGAGCAAATCACACCTCTGAATAAAGTCTTGCAATGCTTCTCTATCAGATGTTATTTGCTGACTTTTGGAAAGGGGTATAAGGAAAGGACAGCTCCTAAGACCAACCCCCACCCCCAGCTTTTCAATTAAAACCATCTTTAACATTATACTTCCACCAGATAATCTTAGTGCAACAAGGGAAATAACAGCATGCTCAAAACTGGTAATTACCAGAGGCATTAATGAGATCATTGTATGCTACTTGTATATATTTTAAAGATTCTGCATTTAAACTCTTCTAGCATTAAAAAACCATTAATTTAAGATCTAAGCTGACTTAATTCAAACACTATGTCAGAGTTGGCTAAACACAGTGATTTCTAAAAACATTAAGCAAAATACTCTTGTGACATCTACTAGTTTGTTATCTGATTAATCTAAGCTCACCTACACTCTTAGATTTATAAGATTTAAAATAACTGGACAACCTCACTACTCTCAGTGCTGAGAAATTAAAAACCATCTTTGACTCCCAACTCATGTTTTTATTTGCACCAGAAAATGTGACCTTTGTTCATGCTTTTAAGATCTGAGTGACAAAGAGAAGAGGAAGCCCCCAAACCTTCTGTGGTTCTGCGGCTGTGACACCCATCACAGCTCCAAGCAGCCTTGTGCGTGGCCTGTGGTGTCACAGTATGTGAAGTGGACAGGGTCATATTTTTGAGCCTTGAAGAAAACAAAACAAAGCCACAAGCTCCTTTTGGAACAGGCTAATTTCTCAAAGCTGCCCTAAAACTGGATCAAACCTAGCTTCTGGGAAATCTGAATGAGTTCAAAGCATCAACTTCTTGCCGTAAGCAGGTTTCCCGGAACAGGGAACTCCATGAGCCCTGGTCCCTGGCACACGAGGGGAGCAGCCCGTACCCATCAGGACCTACTGGCTGAACATGCTTCCTCGCACAGCATTCTACTTGTCCATTTGGTTGTTTTCTTTGGAAAAGAATAAGGACAAACAGTGTTTCTGACACCCTCTAATTTAAAAATATCAGTGCTATAAGCAGAGACGTGGTCAACCTTTTAGTAAAAATTAACTTCTATTTTCCCTAGGCCCCTCTCCCTCCCCGCTTGTCCCCATGCCCTAACCCAAACAAGTGATCCTCACTCACTGCCCAGTTTCTGACCCCTCCAAGCGCTAGCAGAATAGAGAGCAACTGCTGCAGAATATCAGATGCTATGGGAGGGCTGGGGGGCCCATGCACCCCCTTTCACGGATTCGCGATGCATGAGGAAAAGTTCAGGTCCTACACACCAGGGAGAATTAGACCACCATTCCCAAAGAAAGCCTGATTTTTATCTTTTTGTCAGTCGTGTTTGAAGAGGCCATAAATAAATTCGGGTTACATGGTGAACACTGAGCTAGCGGTCTCACCCTCTGCCAGCCTTGCAATAGGACTGGGACTCGAGACCTCAGCCAGGACGGTGCAACAGGCGGGCCCAAGATGGACAAAGCAAGAAAAGCCACTGGAGGGGGTTCGGCCACTGAGTCAGGCACCCCCGCCACACAGAAAGGGGTCCTCCCATCCTTGGGTAAGTGCCCGAGCAGAGAGTCGGGTTCTGACACCACCCTTTGTGCATCGTTCCCCTTCATTTACATCCCTGTAGAGCGGGACAGAGAAGGTGCCAAATTAGAATGGTACGAGGCTTTTGCTGAAAATGCAGATTCCTGGTTCCACTCCCTACCTGATGAATGGGATCCTGGAGGAAGAATCTGCATTTTTACCAAGTTCTCCAAGGGCCTCTTTTGCTTGTTAAGGTATGGCAATGTGGCTCTAGATCATTTACATATCACCTTTGCTATGTGCCCTCTTGGGTTAAACCATTAGGAAGAGGAATATAAGGAACTCTTGTAAAATGAATTCAAGTCCTTTCTTTGACACTTACTGCCATGACCTCAAGTAAGACACTTAACTATTCTGGGCCCCCGTTCCTCCAGTGGAAATAACAGGGACTGCTAAATATCACCCAGAACTTAGGCTGCGCACTGGATGCCCTCTCCCGTCACCCTCGTAACAACTCAAATGGAAAACAGGCTCTGAAGAGTGCAGCCACAACCAGCGGTGGCTGTCGGACCCCACAGCCCCTGCACTTGACCACTACAATATCAGAGTGATCATCACTTCAAACCGCTGTCCTGTTGGTCTCCGAGAGCACT
>CM052542.1:120812014-120872595 GCA_028533065.1 Trachops cirrhosus
CTACAAATGCTTGTGATTAGACTTACAACTACGAAACCTTTCCCAGTATTTGTTTTGCCGTCTACTGTGTTCTGGTTGAACACTGTGATTCTTGGATCGATCACTTCTGCCATGCTTGGGTCTGCAATCTCCCCAGGGTTGTGTGTGTGTGTGTGTGTGCCTGTGCTCTCTCTTCCTCTGCCCCCACTCCCAAAAAGCCGATAGCCAAAATCTGATACTCTGCAACTGAGAAGGCCTTGCCGAGTGAGTCACGTGCAGCCTGGATGGCTGGGAAGCAGGAACTCTGGATCCCTTCGCCATGTGGTGTGGATGCCAGCTTCCCAGTCTCACTCTGAGCAGGGCAGCCAACATCTGGGAGACATAAAATTTTGGAGCTCTTGTTTGTGATACTTCCTGCTGTGTTCCTGGCACATCAGACACACTGGATTTCTAACTCATATCTGAGCACTTGTTTTCATTGAATATTTGCTTTTTCCCCCTATGGTGGGCTTGCTAGTGATACCCTTGGATAAAGGGATTCTTTATATAGTTTATGGGATATTATTACATCTGCCCATTGCTTCATCACAGCCTTGTTCTAGCATTTATGACACTCCCCCTAACAAAAACACATTTATCTCAATTTATATCTCTGTAACAGCTGAACAACAACTTTGAGAGAAGATAAGAGAAGAACATACTGCATTAGACTGCATCAATTTTGTAGCAATATGTTTATAAGCATAGAAATTAAATCCCCATTAACGACTTCTCCTTAAGTAAATAAAGAATGGGAGGGGAGAGATGACAGCTCTCGTTTGCTGAGAGACCAGACAGAAGAATGTGTAAGGAGGACTCTACAAACCTCGAAAGTGGTTGTCATTGTGGGCTTGTAGGACACGTGGTTGGCCCTTCTCAGCTCCTTGATAGTTTCCGCAGGCATGGATTTAGAAAACCCAAGGCCACTCCAGGTATTTGTAGGTGTTCTGACCTCTGTCACCACTGGTTTCTTTAACATAGCTTTGGAAAACAGGGTAGAAAACAATGCTTGATATTTTTAATATGGTTCTTAAAATACTGATGAGTGTTGTTTTGATATATGTAGAGAAATCAGAACTTAATATTATTTCTTAACACAAAATGCCTTAAATTATCTTCACAAAACATTTTATACAAAGTAATGGTAAATTTTGAAATGCTGTATTATCTCATAATTGATCTAATGCTAATCTAGTCAATAAAATACATTCAGTCTCAATAAATTTGTGCAACTTTGAACCTAAACATTTTTTTAATGAAGGTCCAATTTCACAATTCAGTGTGAATACTGGAAAACCTTTTAAGCATTTACGGGAAAAAAAAGTATAGAACATTAACGTATCACATACCTTTGGTTGCTAACAGCTTCTTTTGTTCATAGTCAAATGCCTAAAAATAAAACAGATTTATTGCCAGTTAATCCAAATGCCATGCCAGTGCTCCATGATGAGAACACAGAGGTTCCGACTGAGCCCGTGGATCCGCCTGGCACACAAGCTAGGTTTTGCGTCGTAATGAGCCATTAATTCAGTGCAAATCTGATCAATTTAAACATGTTTGCAAAACTAATTAGTTAGAATAGTAAATCACTACTTTTGACTTCAAGTCCTGACAGTGACAAGAGTTAGACATTTTCCTTCAAAAGTAAAAAAAAAATACCTATTTACTAAAAATATTTAAAATACTAGGACAAGTATATGCTAAAGTATAGTGAATAACTTAATAATTATGCTAAGTTTCAAAATAACGCATTACAAAAAATGCTTTCAGGCTATCTACTAGCCTCGTGTCTCTCTCAAAATCCCCCCTTCAGTACATGGCCTGACATGGTATAATGTCCAGACAACTTAACAAATTAGCCTAATTGAAATAGTGTTTGCTTTTGAAATGAGATAAATGGCAAATGTCTAGCTTTAAGCTACAATAACATTAAGCATTACAATAAAAGTAAACCTAGTTACCTTTTATTGCAGAAGGGTAGGGGGGCACTGTCCATTCTTTTCATTCACAGTAAGTGACAAATGACAGAATCAGGTCTACACAGAAACCAAGGCAGGCCATTTTGAGGAAGTCTAGATGCACCTACATCTCAAATGCTAACCCAGAGTTCTCAACTGCCCAGTTTAGGGACCAGCTAGGACGTGATTTAACAATGTCTTAAAGGCCTACCTGGAGGGCTGAGAACCAACTGGCAAGACCTCTTTTGACCCTCTCCCTGGGAGCACTAGATCACCACATGCAGGGTGCATGCCCAGGTAATTTACCATCCAAAATGGCACTCTGAGAATGACTGCCAGAAATAATAATTAGGTCAGGATAATGCAAGGAAACTGGCTGGCCCAGACAAACCATTAACTCTCAGAACATGGCAGTAAATTGGGAGAGCCAGGATTTTAGAGAACACAACTGGGTGACGTTTTTTAATCTTAGGTCTAAAATGGCACTGGAAATGAAGATCAACTATTACTGATTAATGTCCAAAGGCAAGGTGTAAGGTGTGGGAAGATTCTGAAGTTCACTCGCTCAGTAAATATTTATTGAGTGCCGCTGGTTAGTAACTGGGCTGCCCTTGTGGAAGAAGACAATGATTAATCAGAAGTAGTCTACAGCCTTGAAGCATGGAGAATCTTAGCAGGGATGGGTAAAAGAAATAACTACAAAATAAGTTAGGAAGTGAGGTAAGTGTGGGAAGAGTTGCAGCCATAGCATTCCAAGAACATCAAAGACAAGACAGATGATTTTAGCTGATGGAATCGGAGAAGTCTTCAGTCTTTCCCCCTGTCAATGCTCAGTGACTATCATCATCGAGAACATTTCTCACCCACCCTAAAAGAAAGGAATAGGTGAATGGCTCACTCTAGGTATAAAACTGATGGAAAAGATAAGAACCACAAGATGGAAGAAAACCATAAATGGATCATAAGGCGGATTAGATACTTCCTAGATGAAAGAATTTTAATCTGTATTAACTGAAAATGAATCCACCAAAGAAAATATAACAAATCTTTTTTTTTAACTTTAACTGACATTTTATAAAGGCCATGGCTTTTGTAAAAACATTCATCTAAAAACTCAGAGAAATGTTCAAATGCAAAGGATTAAAAGAACTGATAAACTGGAATTACAGAAGTATAATTTAGTTCCATGAATTAATTTCTTTGACATATCTGTGACAGCTTTGTTTTTTGGATTTTGTGAAACACTTTTTTCTTCTTTTGGAGGTAGGGAGATGGAGATAATAGATAAATCTTTTATTAAGAGATAGGTAAGTCTACCCAGTAATTCTGATACTGAAATCAAATGCTTACAGAAATCTCTAGAAGCACAAAGCACAAAACCCTCTCTTTCGTATTGTAATCGATAGGGAAATCAGATTTCTGCATTCCATGGTCAACAGCCTATTTTCAGTAATTAGCCTAATACTTTGAAAAGGGATATAGAAAAAATAATTGCTGCTGAGGAAATTGTTTAAAATAACCACAAAAATCTGTGACCCAATATAATCATCAATAGTATTTATCATCTACTTTCCAAAACACTAAACCTTCTCATCAGCTATTTTTATAACTGTCTCAAAGACACCAAACAGATTTACCATCTCCATCTTATAGACCAGAAGGGTATTATATCTATTTATCCAAGACTATGTCATGAGGCAGTAATACTTAGAAATAACAGCTCTGACATTTATCTCAAATTTTATAAAACAACTGATGAATAATGTCATTTACATAACACTTAGTGACACAGACCATTTATGTCATTTTTCATATTATATTTTAAATAATTTAATCACTTAAGCTAAATCCCACATTTCATTTTTAAAGTTTATAGCAAAATCAATTCCTAACTACTGGATATATATTTAAATTTAATTTTGACTAGAGTGCAGAAAGAAAGCCTAATTTCTCCTCTACTGCTCTATACTCACTGAATTCGCCATTCCCTAGCCCCAGCACACTCCATTTGGACAACATTCCCATTGTGTTATCATTACCTGCATGTTGACAAACGAGGACCGTGAGGCCAGGCGGGCCCTTTCGGAGTTTTGCTGAGCAGCTGCGGCCCTCTCTGCAGCACGCTCACTCCCCGGAGCCTTCTTGTCAGTCAGAGGGCTTTCGGCAGCACTCAGTTCAGGGTCTGAGAGCAACCTGTCAGTGCTGCTGTGAAACAGAGTTTGGAATTTAACACCCCACATTACACACAAATGAACCGAATGCTTCCCATGTGCCACATTTACTCTGGATGCTAACCACTGTCACTCATTTACATGTATTATCTCATTTGATCCCCACTCCACCACTATGAGATAGGTGGTATTATTGCCCCCATATTACAGAGGAAGGAAGTACCTTATCCAAGGTCATCGTCTAGTGAATGGTATTTGAACCCAGGCTTTCTGACTCTAAGAGCCATAGATTAGACTATTTCATGGCACATATTCATACAGAAGACAGACAGTATATTATGAATGGCACATGTGGAGCAGACACACAGACAAGATTTCTAAATTAGTATACGTCAAGGAGACATCAATGGGCCACATCAATGGCCCATGCATACACAGTGGAAACAAGACTGAGCTGATCTGAAAGCATGCCGATGATCCAATTCACATGTGTAAAATCTGCATTGCTAGAGGGGGCAAAAAGAGAAGAAATATTTTCCAACACCTGTTCAGGGTTAATGAGAAGAACATGAAAGTGCTTCCTCCTTTTAAAAAAATGTTTATTGATTGATTAGAGAGAATGTGAGAGTGAGAAAGAGAGGGAGACACTTATTTACTCCTTGTTCCACTTATTTATGCATTCATTGGCTGACTCTTGTATGTGGCCTGACCAGGGATCAAATCCACAACCACAGCATATCGGGATGATGCTCTAAACTACTGAGCTACCCAGCCAGAGTGAAAAGTGCTTCTTAAAATGGGGACCAATTATCTGAATTACCAGAATTGATAATACTCTGTACGTGCCCTTCAAGTTCAAACCCAACTGCATGTAAGCTCTAGTACAGAGGAAATAAACAGTATTAGTCAAAGAGCTGGTTTATTCATTCATTCTTTTATCATTCATTAAGTTGCGCTGGGGAAAACTGGAGGAATTTAGGAAGGGCTATTGGAAACAAAAGGAGGAGCAATGAACTTTGTTTGCTTGAGAAGAGTTCACAGAGGTTTCACTGAAGACATTTCAACTGGAATTTAAAGGGCACGTGCAGGTTCACAAGTACAAAAGGCCAGGAGAAGGGCAACCAGGAGGGAAGAGCATAAGCAGAGGAGAGGAGGCACACCACACGGACCACTGGTGGTTTACAGCCGGAGTGGACTAAGATCAGACTCCTGTGTTCCGAATAATTACTGGGACCAAATGCAGGACTGACGGAGCTGATGTGAGACTGGAGGCAGGGAGACATTCTGGAGGGTGCTGACACATTCAGGTGAGAACCGAGCAAGTCCACACTACACTTGATGAAAGGAATAGATATATACTTCAAACACTTCCATACAGAGAAAAAGCAAAATCCGTTATCTAACCTATAATAAATAATGTTAATTCTGGGTATTAGTACCATGTAAAGAAAAACACAGATAAAGCAGATTTGGACAAAATGGTAATAACAATAACTAATCTGCCAAAGAGTTCTTAAAAGCAAATCAGATTTTGGAAAGAAAAAGAGGAAATAAACGTGTCTACGCCATATTTGCCCCCAGACATTTTACTCTGTGAGGACACACAGTTCATACCCTAAACAACACGGGTGTGAACTACACCGGTTCACTTACACGCAGGTGTTTGCAATCAATAGACAGGTGGCCCACCATATCCCTGAGTTTCATATCTGCAGATTCAACCAACTACAGACTGAAAACAGTATTTTCGATCCCCGGCTGGGAATCTGCGGAAGCAGAGGGCCGACTGTGTGCATTGTTCTATGGCATTTCATATAAGGCACTTGAGTGCTTGTGGATTACACATGGGGTCCCAGAATCAATCCCCCACAGATACCAAGGGACAGCTACAGTTAAGTTTGGGGAAGTCCAAGTTAGATGCAGATTTCTGACTGTGCAGGGGGGCAGTGCCCCTAACTCCACATTGTTCAAGGATCAACTGTGTAAGAAAACTGATAAGACAGTAGAGGAAACTGGGGAAACGGAGGTGGATGGGAGCAAAACCTTTCAATATGGAAACATTCCATGGTTTTTCTTTTAAAAAACATGGACTTCCTATTTGAAAAAAACAAACAAACAAAAAGCAGTGAAAAAGAAAGGAAAATACATTTGTAACTATGCTATGGTACAGGAGAGTTATATTTAACACGACATAGGTATTTCTATTCACTGATTTGTAATAAATGCAATCATGATACTGTCAAGTGTTTATTGCCAAAGCTAGCAGTTAACTACCTTGGAACAAGGGAGCCATAGTTTAAATTAGAAATTCAAAGGCAAATGAAGAATTCACAGCCGGAAAATACCTAACAGCAATAATCGAAGAGCGAAAATTGCCCTGCTGATTACTGAAGAGCAGAGAGAACGTTAGCAGTTTCAGAGTGCTATAGATAGTTTAGAGGACCCAGAGATAAACCCAAGGCTCATGAAGAAGGGAAGGCCTCCAGATAAAATATAAGGGTAAAAATGATCAGATTATCATTCCTTAATAAAAATTTTACCCACCAAAACATCACTAAGATTGAAAGGGGATACTACTCAGCCATAACCGATGAAATTCTGCCATTTGAGATGAGTATGGGCCTTGAGGGTATTACACTCACTAAGTGGAATAAATTAGAGGAAAAAGACAAGTACCATATTGTTTCACTCCTGTGTAGGATACAGAAACAAACCACACAGACAAACAACATCAAAAAACAAAAACACATTCACAGAGGCAGAAAACAGACCTATGGTCAGCAGAGGGAAGCTGAGTGGAGGAGGGGCAGCGTGGGTAAAGAGGGGCAACTGTGGGTGACAGACTCTCAGTGGTGAGCACGATGCAGTATACACTGATGTCAAATTATGACGCTGTACACCTGAAAGTTACATAATCTTATAAACCAGTGTTCCTTCAATATAAAGAAACTGTTAAAGGAAAAAAGCACAGAGAGAAATGAAAAAAAGATATGGGTAAGATCAAATTCACTGAAACCAAACAGCACTAATTGCTGAACAAATCCAGTTTTGTTCCACTGACTTACAACAAATCTAGCCTGTTATACAATTTCCTTCAAAGCATCAAGGCCTTTTAAAGATGAAAATACCTACTGTAAGTGGGAGTTTTTGGTGCCTTGCAATAGTTCTACTGTCTGCCTCTTGGCACAGGAAACTTTGGAGGGACCCAGCATCTGTTTCAAGTCACCAGCATTCCCAGAATGGGAAGGGCTTCGAGGCATGCCTACTTCAACAAAAGCATCATTGCAACCTGCAGAGAAAAGAAAACAGTGAAAACCGAACACACCGGCTTCCCATCAACCAACACCTACAACGGAAACAAACTGGAATCCAACACTAGGGAGACACAGACACAGCTGCTTCCAGCTGCAGATGAGACACCTTAACAAGGTCAGGCTGCCTCGGAACTCAAGATGAAACCTGAAGAGAAGATCCTAGTTTTCAAAGATTGTTAGGGATGAACAGAAAAAAAGATATATACTCTACTCAGAAAGAAATTATATGCATACATATATAATACACACACATTTAGTAGGTTGATGCTTTCCTGCTATGCAATTACATTCACTTTAATTTAGGAAGTTCTGATGTAATGGGAAAGTGATTCTTTCTGTAAAAAGTCTATCTGCTTTTCAGTTTATCTTTCACCATGCTCTTTGGAATTTTATTCAAGAGGTTGTCTTCCTGTATGCGAGGCAGGATGAGTCATAACTCATTAGCAAAACCAATTCAAAGTCACTTCATGGACTTTCTACAACCCCATCAAATCAAGTAACAGACCAGGCTGAAGTTCAGAATGAAATATACCTTCTGCGGGGTTTGGTTTGGGAGATGCCTGCTCAGATCCACTCGTTTGTCTGGACGGATCACCGTGATTTGCACTCAGCACTTTTTCTCCAAGTGAAGAAGTGGATATTACACCATATTTTATATTTGGAGACTGAAATAAAAACAGAAAATAACATGCAGTTGTGACTGCAATTCTACAATTCTTTTCAGCTGCAAGTTTTACTAGCAGTGGGTGATGTCTTACAAATAGCATAGATCACATTATTCTGCCTGAGGGACATTACCTGTGCGTGTCCGTTTAAAGAAGCAGAGATTTTCTTGCCTTCTGTCTGCATACTGCTGATATGGACATCGACAGGAGTCAAGCCGGGAGGGGGAGACGGAGCTGTGTGCCCGTAGGCAGGCACTCCAGACAACAAAATGTTGGTTAACGTGGCTTGGGCAGTAGACGGAATCATCAGGTGTGGGACAGCAGAAAAGCCTAGACCAACATTTAGTGAGGAGAGATATCAGACAGGGGAAAACTCAGAATCAACAAGCACATGTTTCCAGCAGCAACAAAAAACATCATTTTTGTTGCTGCAAATTCAGAACAGAATTCAATTTTGATACCTCTCTGCAAGTAGGTTACACATTACTACACAAAACAAAGTTAAAATGGACAGACACTCGAGAACACTGAATCCAAGCTCCTCACCGTACAGATGAAGAGATGAGCGGGACCCAGCACACGTATATGACTGTCAAGCAATTCTCACCTCTCCAACTAGAACCTACGTTTCCTCCTGTTCAGATCAGTGACCTTCATGTGACTTTGCCACTGCTCCCTGCCCATCTTGCTCTCTTTCCTGATCTGTTTGTCACATTTGAAGATGATTGTTACTTTTATGGAAAACTCACTGCTTCATTGTGCATCATTTTAACTAATTTACACATTAGGGAATTTCTGTTAGGCTGCAGAATGCTTGGTATGTAATTTTTCCTAAGGACAAGAACCACTAGTAAATTTTATTTGAAAGCTGGTCATACCCACAAAGACATGCCTTCGATTGTACTTAAATAATACTGACCTGTGGCACTTGAAGTATTAGCAAGTGGGGGTGCCCATAACGTGGGGCTGGGAGTGCCAGAACTTGGACTTTGCAAAGGACTGACTGAGCTATTAAGAGCATTCAGGAGTGAGTTCGGGGTTGTCGAAGTGTTCAGAGATAAGGTGGTGGGGCCCAAAAGACCTGTAATAAATGGATGTAAAGTCAATATGCATAAATCCAAGATTTTAAAATAACAGATGGCACCAATGCTGCCATTTGAAATGCACGTTGATATAACCTGAGTGATAGATGACCTTCTTTCAAATATTCACATGAAATACCGCAGGATACAATGTCAACACAAGACCCAGCTCACTCATACACAGATGCCGACGAGGAAATGGAAGGCAGGTGTGTGTCCAAACCAGGAAGGCAGGCAGCGGGGGCACTGAGTAGCGCCAGTGGCCCTGCGCTCATTCCATTGGCCAAAATGAACCAAATCCTGCTCATTTCCCTGTATAACACAGCTGCCATATGCTTTCGGACAAACACTTCGAACCACTGACAATTAGCAGTGACTAAGGGGATGCTTCCCGCAGCAGAAGGGCTCCATTTGGCCTGCTGTAGATGGGCCTGACTACTTGCAACGGTTTTCATTCTGTGTCAAAACACATACGTGATTTCTTTGCACTCCCTCTCAATGTACACATAAACTCTTCTTAGGAGAAAAAAAATTTTCCCCTTGTTTTAGGGATTTAATGCTTGATTTAGGTAATGCAATTCTCCTTCTGGCATTTAAAATATGTTCTAAAGTAAAATGTGGAATTTTATACAAGTTTCCAGGAATCCTTAATGCATTAGGTAATATAGGTTACATAGAGCCATAAAAACATTTTGGAAATTGAGTAATTATGAATCTCTGCTCACTTTTCTTTTTCTCTCTGGTGCAGCAAGAACTCGGTTCCTGCCAAGTCATGTGACTGGCACTCCCAGACGCAGTGCTGTGTTGGTGTGCCTGTGCAGACCCCCAGTGGGAGGGAGACTTTCCCAAGCAGGAAACAAAAACTTGCCTCCGGTGTAATGGTGCTTAAGCAAGGCTAGTTGGTGCACTAATCACATTATTTAAACATGTTATTTTTATAAGATTTTATTTTTTTTAAAGCAAGAATAGCTCTTAGAAAAAATTAAAGACTGCTGAGAGTATTTTTCTTATCTCAAGTCAACACTGAATTGGGCAGAATGATTTGCCAGGTTATTGTATTGACATTTTATATAAATGCTACTGAGAAAATGTACAACAAAGTAGGGAACCTAGCATAATTTCATAGAGCTACTAACTTCAGCCTGTAAGATGGGACTTCATTATGAAGCAATAAAAATCGCCAGGGCTATTGAATGGCTGACTCCGCTACCTCACAGAAGTAAAGACTGGGATGATGATGTTCTTTCATCTTCCTGTGCTTTGCCTTAGCTAGGAATACAGGTCCACTGGTTCCCTGGGTGGCCGCAGGCTAGGTTTCCTTTGTGTCTCAGGAACACAGCAGGCCTAACCACTGGGCGTGCAGGCTCTGTGTGCTCTCGTCTCCCCCTCTGCACACCCCTCACACAGATCTGCAATTACTTTCCAAAACGCAAACTGGATAATCTGTATCTCTAGGGACTGATGGCAATATTGCAAACGCCAGAGAGAGAGAACACATAAATTACAGTCAGCCTGCTGACTTCCCTCTCAGTGGCATTCCTAATTTAGGAGAACAATCATAGCCGAAAATAAAACAGTCAGATGTTGATTATTTATGCCGAAATAAGAAGAATCTGGGAAACAAATCCACAGAGTCTAAAAAAAAACTGAAATGGATTGATTCAAGTTTTGTTGTTTTTCACCTGACCCGAGGGCCTGAATGGGGAAAACAAAGCCTTTAAAATGTAGTCCCGCACGGCAGAAAGAAAGGGAACTGGGTACACAATCCCCCAGTGACTGAGAAGTGCTGTAATAATAAATGTTATACCTAGTCCAGTGAGTCCGAGGCCTGCTGAGGCTAAGATATCCAGGCTGGGACATGCCAGGCCGGCGGGGCACGATGCTGGGGAAGGACTGGTTGCTATGGTAACCCCACTGCTTTCAAGTCCGAGGAGACATTTCCTTGCTTCATACATATTTAAGGCATTTCGTTCAACACTTTTCACAATCACAGACTATGAAAACACACAATGAGAAAGAAAACAGTGACATGCAAGTAATCTACAATGAATTGGGGAGGTGGGTGACAAATGAATATGGTCACAGCAATTCCACTTAGGGAATTTATTAATGCCACTTTAAAGTCAACTGCACATTCTAACCACTTCTACGTTTCTTCCTTTTGGCAAAACCATAAAATGCTAGTTACCATTTACTGGGTGTGTCCTGTGTTCCAAGAACAGTGATGGCAGCTGCAAATATATTCCAATTCCCACCAAAGCCTTACGACGGGGTGGAAATTATTATTCAAATTCAGTGAGGACCAGGGACTTACCCAACGTCACAGCACAGCTGTAGCGGCAGCCAGCGACCTGGAGTGTGACCTGGAGTGTGGGCCATCCCTACAGCCCATTCCCGTTTACACCCTGGTCTTTACATTAAAGCTTTCCCCACTTTATCTCATTTTTGCAGAATAAATCAAACTCGTCTCCCTACAGTATATATACTGCATAATAACAGTCACTTACATTTGACATTTATGGTCTACTAGTTAACTAATAGACCTTGAGGTACCACTATTCCTCAATGATGACATATCTATGGCAAAGCTCATAACAAAATAAATTCCTAAACAATAAATCTTTTTTATCAATGGACTCATCTAGAAAATTGGAAGTGTGAACCCAGGGGGAAAGCCTCCCATGAACAATAAAGAAAATTTGTGGCTGAGAAAGCAGTTGAAGCAGCAGTGAGCATGGGCACCAGCCGGGCATAAATAAATGGCCCCGGGATGCTGCAGGGCTTCCGAGTTCTCCCTTACAATCTGTTTTCCCCTGACTTCTGCTCGTTTCTTGCCGAACTCCAGGAATTCTTTTTGTGTCTGTCCATCTTACATGCACAAGTCCTCGAAAGTCTATGCACCTTCATCGTTTAGTCTGGTGTCTACAGTGACTCTAAGCCAACTCACCTAGTCAAGCATGCCTGATGCTTCACAATACAGAAAACTAATGGCCTCATCTCTATCTTTAAACTCACTGTATCAAGTTCACTTAGAATCAGTGCTATTTTTTTCATTTAAAGTTTTCTTTTGAAGAAGGAGTGAGTTTGTCTTAAGCTGAACATTGAATACCACATTATTTATATATACAAAAGTGTATCTAATATATGTTATGCATATACCATTAAGCATATTTGATAAAACTTACAGCTTAAAAATTTAAAAACAGAAGGCATGACTCTTTGGTGTTTTACCTACCATAATAAAAATATGCATAAATATTACCATCGAGTACATGCTATTATTATGCAACTTATTTTTTTAACACCATTCTTATTCTTCAATTTCTGGTATAGAGGTTTCTTCAGAGTGTATAATACAGGGGGAATTGCGGGGACGGGGGGAAGGTATCATCCCTTGTAGTGTGATTGGATGGCCTTATATTGCTCTTCAAAGTGGTGGTGCCAATTTACACAATATTTGTATCAGACCACTCCTGTTTCCACACTTTCTCACTAGCACTCAACATCACTGGCATTATCTCATTTAACTTTTACTGTAGATGGAACTACTGAAATTTTGCAGCATCTTAAGGGAAAGGTTCCAAGAAGGCTGAACTGGGTGTAATTCATTACTAAAACACTTATTATTAAAGAGATGGGGACTTCTTTAAATCTCCAGGGCAAGCAGAATGGCTCAGAAATGACTATTTTGGAACTGTATTGACATGTACACATTCAATATTTAGCCTTATCAACTACCTGGTAGCTTAGTAATGCTTAAAGTTACCAGCTTGCAAATTAATTTAAAAAGGTTTTCTCTTTCTCTTTCCAACATTTATTGAAAAATAATGGTCACTAAAAATGGACTCCAAACACCAACATACATGAGGAAATGGTAATCAATAATGAATGTTGTTACAAGTTTATACTTGCATAAAATAACTAAATATGATATATAATGACATATGCATTATATAGGCTATTTAGTTCTATGAATGCACAAATACACACTTATACGCAAATACAAGAAAACATGACGTGACACATGGTTCTCTGGGTCCAGACTCTGAACCGACCTTGCTCGGCTGTTTTGGCTTTGGTTTGATACTAACGAAGACATCCAGCTGTTCCATCAACTGAGCAATAAATTGTGGATCGACATCAATTTCTTCCTTCATATCAAACATCAGCACAAGGGGAAGACAGCCCTAGGAAATGTCAGAATAGCAAGTGTAGGAGGTTAAAAAGTTACTCATTTAAACATCTAGTAATTTAACATGCCTACAAATAATGCAATATTTCACAGATCTAAAGAGTAAACCAAGGTATTAAAGCTAAATTACATACCTTCACATTTAAGATTTTATTTTTTTATGGCAAGAATAGCTATTAGAAAAAAAAAAACTAAAGACTCCTGAGAGTATTTTTCCCTTCTCAAGTCAATACCGAACTGGGCAGAATGATTTGCTAGGTGATTGCACATAGCTCAGAGGGCTGTGTGAAAATAATGTTGAGTGGCAGGAACTACTTTTTGGGTGACAAAAACTGTGTTTTTGTTTTTAGCTCTGAATTTTTACTCATGCTCCACCTCTCCAGGGAAGTTCTCCAGGGAAAACTCCTCCGTTCCCTGACTTCAGCTGTGTGAGTGACTCCGGATTCCCGACCACATGCAGGGCACTCATCTTGCCCCTTCGCCCAAAGACGGACAGTGGTGGCTTTTACTGTCTCCTGAATGAGATTTAAACAGGCATCCGCCTTTAAAGATCTCCCCACCTTGGCCTGGCTTTGCCTGTGCAATTGCAGGTCTGCACGTCCACCTGTCAGCCCCTCCCCCAGGCCAGACCAGCCTCTTCACTACCTCTTCCAGATTCTCTACGCCGGCATCTGCACTCATCAGATGGCTTCTTCAGCAACCCAAAGCCTGCTTCTCTTCTGATGTGGCTCAAACTTTTCCTCCTCCCTCAAGTTAAATGCTGCTATTGTCCCTTCTTTTAATTACCATACTATTTAGCACTGCAAGGTTTGGGGCTTGTTTTTCTCTCTGACGCTTTCTTCCCAGGCCCCTAATCTAACTGAGTAAAGGAGATGAATCACGTACACTCAGCGTGCCCGATGCTAGCCTGATGGCTGGTGGGGTTTGTACGTAAGTATCACGAGAAGGTATAACGAACCATACTAGAATGAAAATGAAATTATTATGTTTCATTTCTCTTGTGGATAGAAGTGATTTTTGTAAGGACATGGCTATTAAAAAAAGGTGATGGTATTTAAAATACAGGTTAAACCCTTTTAATCTATCCTTCCTTCCCTACTTCTTTTAATATTGTGCAATAATATGTTTCTCTGCACACCTACAGTTTGGGCAGGGAGAGCCCCAGCATGAAAAAGCTTGCTGCACTCAAAATTACACCTACAGAATTTGAAAAACAAGAAAAAAATATGAAGAGCAAGCATAATGATCTTTGGATATGAATATGCCATGTGATTAGTAGTATATTAAAAATAGCTTCATAAAGTAAATTTGGCAAAAAATACCATTCACAACAAAAATTTTTGTAAAATTATGTATTACATTCTTTAATGATTAAAACAAGTTTTCATCTACTAGAGAAATGGAGTCAACCACACAAAATTGGATTTTGTAAGTTTCTCAAAAACAAATTCTACAAGTTAATTACAGCAAAGGCCATACCTGACGCTCACCGCCTCAAATGTCACGCTAAAGGGCAAGTTCTAAACAGAAGATGACTATGGTGTTTTTCATAAAAATATTTGTTGGTCCATATTATGTCAGCTCATTTGGAAACTATATACCAACCTTCACACTGGGTTTTTAAATGAAGATAGGAAGGATAAATATATTGCAAATTATAAGTTGGAAGCAGTACTGAATTATATGATTCTGCTATTTTTCTTCAAATACATTGAAATTCACAGCACAAACAGCATTTTTAAAATTATGTCAGAGATTTATGAAATGTCCAAACATTTCATGCTACCAAAATTTGTCTGAGGGTAATATTTAAAATGTATTTTTACTTTCTTGTTTAAAGAGAAGACTTTCTTTGTTGAATGAAAACTGCAAACCAACATAACTCCTATGAAAATAATCCCCTTCCTCAAAATACAGTTATTTCATTTGAACTTCTTCTGTGTGTAGTCTAAGTTTTAAAAAAGAAAAGTACTGCAGGGAAATTTCTCACCTATATAATGAAATTTGGCTCATGAGGCACTACCTGCCTTACTCATTTATTTCCTTGCACTAAGAACCTTCCTCATCTGACCAGGCTTCCAAAGTGCTTTCCTAAATACCGCATTATCAAGGTGTGTGCCGCAACATACACTGTGCCCAAAGAAGGAAAAAAATTGTGACCCTAATGTCACTAAACCTACCATGAGATATTGCCTTGCAAGACAGACAGACTCAATGGTGCCCTGGAGGTAGACGGTGGATTTCTTTTGTGGATTACTAGGATCAGGAAAGTGGATCTGAGCACCTGTTCTCTGCATGATATGTTTGATGTTACTTCCATTTCGACCCATCATAAAGAGATGATGCTGAGCTGCGATATCCAGCTGTGTGCTCACGGGAATAGCAGATGCCAAGCTCCCTGCGAGATGCTCCAGCAGCATCGCCGTTCCCTCCTAGGAGAAAATGTGGGAGAAAATTCGTGTAAAGTAACTGTCCACGTACAGGGGAAGGCTCTAGTGCACTTCTAACAGCTACAGAAAAATACGACAAATTCTATAAACCTGAATGTAATACTAGGGAAAATTCTGGAAAACAAACAAGTCTAAAATCCTTTAAAAATCAACCTTGAATAACACATACCCTTACAATGTTCGGAATTCTCTCCATCACGTACCTTCACGGCACTAGTGTTGTTCTGGGACCCTCGCACTATGACAGTAGCACCATACATTCGTGAACGCTGCTTAAATGACACTGAAATGTTGTAGGTTTGGGATATGTGCTGGATGGAGGGGGAATTGGGATCTGGGACAGGCTGAAGAATACCAGCAATCGGTAGCTCAAACATCAGCACCAAAGGAAGCAGCTCCTAAAATGAGATTATGAAAACCCAAAGCAGAGAGTTAAACTATCATTCATTTAGAAATATGTACAATTCATTCATTCTTTTCTAAAGATCAAATTTTAAAACATAAATTACTTTCATTATAGACATAAGCTTGGGTAGAATATGTAAAGTTTCTTAAATGAAAGGAGCCTTTTATGGAACCGGAAAGTTTATGACTTCAACTGCCTGTGGCATTTTCCTCGGGACTCTGATTTCAAAATCACCAGAGAAACTGAGGCAGGTAACATCCAGAATGTTTCTAAGAAACTTCTCTAACCCATTAAACCAACTTCTGTCAGTATATCTCACATACTGAGCATGTGATTCTATTGTAAATTGATCAATTACGATATTTTTAATACTCTATAGTGAAAACATTGCTGACAGCGACTTCCGGTATTAAAGTAATAAATAGTTACCCGAATTCTAACTCGAGCAGACTCTACTCCTGCTGGCTGTCCTGCTATAGAAACCTGCAAGGATAAGGAAACACAGTCAGAGGTATGAACCCACATCTGCTTTTCAAGTTACCTACATCCTTGCTACTCAAAGTGTTCTCCAGGAAAAAATGGCATGCTGACCCAGCAATCCCACTTCTGGGGATGTATCCTAAGAAACTCAAAACACTAATTTGAAAGAACATATGCATCCCTGTGTTCACTGCAGCATTATGTACAATAGCCAAGATCTGGCAACAGCCCAAGTGCCCATCAGTAGATGAGTGGATAAAAAAGCTGAGGTACATTTACACAATGGAGTATTAGTCAATTGTAAAGAAAATCTTTCCTTTTGTGACAGCATGGATGGGCCTGGAGATTATTATGCTAAGTGAAATAAGCCAGTCAGAGAAAGACAAACACCATTTGATTTTACATATAATGTGGAATCTAACGAACATAATAAACTGACAAACAAAATAGAAACAGAGGCATGGACACATGAAACAGACTGTCAGAGGGGAGCGGGGTGAGGGGACTGGATGAAAGAAGGTGAAGGGATTAAGCAAAAAAAACATATATGCATAACAGACACAGACAACCTTGTGGTGATAGCCAGAGGGAAAGGGGGTGGGGGGGGTACTTGGAAGTAGGCAAGGGGGGGGATGGGGATGGAAAGAGACTTTGCCTAGGGTGATGGGTGCATGATGCAGTATGCAGACAATGTTTTATTGAGTTGTACACTTGAAACTTGTATGGTTTTGTGAATCAATGTCACCCTAATAAATTCAATGAAAAAAAAAAGGATCTCAGGCACCAACCCAGACCTGCTTAATCATAATCTGCATTTTAATGAGCTCCTTAGGTAATTTGTGTCAATTGGTCTACATTACCTTGCAGCCCCTATGAGGCCATCCTGCCTCCTTTATAATTTCTCCCATTCACTGCCTTTTCTCCCTTTTGTTTAAAGTCTGCAGACTAGAAGAGTATCAGTACGCAATGATACTGCTCCACGAGGTTCTTCAGATGCTGAATACTCACATGCTAGCTGGTAAAAACTGTTGCTCTAACACCCACCTCCAGCCCCCTGGGGTCCCTGGACTTTCCCAGGGTCCATCAACTAAAGAATTAATCTGCATCAGGGTATGGGAGGGGGGCCCCAGGACGCTGCTTTCGGAACACATGCTTCTGTCTACCAGTGGTCAAACGTTCTGAACCCTGCCCTTGCTTTGCACCATGGCTTTGGGTCTAGTTCCCAGGTATGTGTCCCACTGTCACATCAGTCCCCTTTGGTCACCTTTGTGACAGAACAGTTTCTAGTATCCTGATTAGCTTAGAAGAGGGAAAACTTCTACATAATGTAAATGATATTATCTGTTCTTCAAGTATGCACTTAAAATGCTTTCACGGGGACAGGTGAGTTCCATTTGTTTCCAAACATAAGAACTAAGAAAAGTGTGTATGAACTAGAGAAAGACATAATTTAGAAGTACAAATAGGTAGCTGCAGAACAGTCGCAGGGATGTGAAGTGCAGCACGGGGACTGCAGTCAATGATACTGTAATAACTACGTGTGGTGCCAGATGGTGAGAGATTTACCAGGGTTAACACTTTGTAGGTTATATAAATGTCTAATCAGGGCCCTGTAACCTGAAACTAATATAGTAGTGTAGGTCAGCTGTAATTCAAAAATAAATTTTTTAAAAAAGAGAAAGACATAATTCAATGTGAGGAAGTGGGGCGCTCATGGCTTGCGTCTCAGAAGGTGAGGTGGTGTAGCCTGGGACGCTGCACAGAGAACCCCGGCGTGGGTGAGACCAGGCAAGCCTCAGGTCCTTGCCTAATTCACGCGCTCTCCCAGCCTTCCCTTAGGGACTTCATAGTGTGTTGCCATCACTTCCTCCCCTCTCTACTACCAACCAACCACTTGAGAGATCAAGAGTTTAAGGCCCGCCAACAACTCATCCCCTTAAAGAAGCAGAGCACTTTCAATTTCCATTACATGTCATCTCCATGGTTACTTTTTTGCTCTCATCTCCCAAAAAAGATAGGCACATGGAAAATTGTATACACTGTTACATACAAGTTCATGTGAAAAGACAAAGCACCTGGTTGCTTTTCTCTGCTTGGTTATTCCTGTTGGAATCTGGAAAGTGGATGTGGCATCCTGTCTCTTCCATCACTTTTTTAATATTGTTGCCACCTTTGCCGATTACATGAGAATGTTCTGTATGTGACACATCCATCTTCAAGGTGACCCGATTGCTCTATGTGGAAATAATGTGTTAATTCTTGGTGCAGGAAAGGGAAGGAACAACTCCCTAAAACACTCCCTCCCAAGGGAACAGTATGAACAATAAGTGAGCCACAGCAGGCTACACCGATTTCTTAATAAGGTCACCTTAATCTAAAAATGTTCATGTCTATCTATCTCTCATAGGCTCTAAAAAAAGAATTCTTATTTCAAGACAAATTTGTCATATGAAATAGGAAGATATAATCTTTACCGAGATAATTTTTGGAAAGCAGTTTTTAAATAAAATCAGCTACAATTACAAATAAACTACTCTTTTTTCTTTAATATAGATTATACATGAAATATTTAATTCAAATAACTAAAAAACAGATAGAAACACCATTACAAGACTGATTTTAAATATATATATAATGTGTATATATATATGCATGCTAGTAGGAGTAGAGAACTAAGATGATAGGGAAGTAGCAATAAAAATAAATCTCAGTCTGAATAAAGAAGTATTTACAAGCATTTTCACAACTTCTACATTACTGTATGTCAAACTTTACAAAGCAGATCTGCTGTTCTCTCTGGTGGGAAGAAGAGTGAAGCAGAGATCACAAAGCACAGATCTCCAACAGTAAAATGGCTTAAGTAAAACAACACAAAGTGTGAGATTAAATTAGAGCAAAATCTAAAATTCTAAGACACAATGAAGTATTATGGTTTTATGGAACTTATGTATTTAATTTTGGGAAATTTAGTGTTATAAAAGTATAAAGAATGATATGAAATCTTTTCTCATTTACAAGATTATAAAATTCTTCAGCCCTTAGGAAGTAAAATTTAAAAGTCAAAAGGCAACCAGATATAAAAAATATCAAGTTTTACATCTTCTGAATTCTTAAATTTTAAATACACCTATTAAGTACTTGGGTTTTTAAACTTAGTTCTTTTAGTTTGACTTTAGGAATACAGGAAGATATTGTTCTTTAGAGAAATTTCTAAAATAGTTAACACTTATAAAATAAATAATTCTTAAGGATAAAAAACAAAAAAGAACAAGAAAAGAAAAGAGGAAGTGATCAGAAACCATTTCAATGAACTATCAGTGGTTAAGAACCAGACAGCCTGGATTAAAATCCCACCTCCCAGTTCTTGTGATTGGATCCTGGTTAAATTCCCTAACATCTCTGTGCTGTTAGTTATGAGAATTTAAAAAATTAACATTTTAAAAGTGCTTAGCAAAGTGCCTGGCATACAGGAAGTGATTTAAAGTGTTTAATAAAATTAATAATACTCACAAATGAGTGTGCATTTTTATATATTTAAATTTCCCTATTATTTCTCTATGTAGTTGCAGAGAAAGAATGCACAGGAGAAAGTGACAGATCGCATGCCATCACACACAGAGCTACGCGGAAGGTCACTGCGCTGTTGTGCTGGCAGCATGAAGGCCGATATGCTGATTCTCACAGTTCTTCATTACCTGTCCTACACAAATCAGGATCAATGTCTATTTCTGAAGATGGCACATACATACATACATATGTACATTTACACACATATGTATATGTATGTGTGTGTGTATATATATATATAGCCATGTAGATATAACATTATTCAATTACCCAGTAAGAAAGAACCTATTAGATTTTAAACAGAACTTTACACCCATTATAGAATCACATGTGTTTATTTTAAAACCCACCATTACTTTCTCCTGGTTTTTCTTCTCCAAATGGTCTTTCATAACAGCATGAAGTAGCCCTTGTAGAGACAAGGTTCTGACATCTGAGTGTCCTTAATATTCACTTACTTTTGTGTCTAAGACAGACATGATCATTTCCTTGGCTTCTTTAACATCTTCTTTCTTTCCAGAAACCTTAATATGGGGATCTGTAAGAAATAAAAAACAAACAGCTCATGCGAAGCCTCCAAACTCTTGTTTTATTTTTATTTTAAAAAATATTTTATTTATTTTTAGAAAGGAGAAGGGAAGGAGAAAGAGAGGGAGAGAAACTTCAATGTGTGGTTGCCTCTCACATGCCCCCTACTGGGGAACCTGGCCTGCAACCCAGGCATGTACCCTGACTGGGAATTGAACCAGCAACCCTTTGGTTCGCAGGATGGCACTCAATCCACTGAGCCACACCAGCCAGGTCCAAACTCTTCTTTTAAAACTGATGTTACAATATAAAAAAAGAGATTCTATAATAAATTCAATATTTGATTCATTCTAAGTATGTTATCATTGATGTAGTGATGTTGATAAAGTGATCAATAAAGACAAGAATATAAAAAATATCCAAATCCTACATTCATCTGTGTTTTTCCTTCTTAAAACTGATTAAACCATTTAACTTTAAATGTAACTGAAAAGTAAGTATACCATGTAAATATATTTTAAACAAGTAAGGAGTCTACAAATTCCACTTATTAACTGATCTCTCGCTACATTCCAGGCCCTATTCTAAAACTTTAAGTGCATTTACCCCTTTAACCTACATCAGAGCTTTCTTTGTGTGGTTGTTTACAGAGGAAACTACTGTTAATAAAAAGAATCTTAATCTTCCTTTATAAATATTTAATATTTATTAAAAATTAGTATTAAGTGACTTATACGAGGTCTCTCCAGGAAAAGTCCAGCCATTGTTAATATAACGAGAATGGTTTGCATGACATCCACGTAACCTGACAGCCAAGGACAGTGGACAGGAATGTGTATGGGTGAACAATGATGATTTCACTGTACTAGTCAGTGGGGTACAGTAGATGCCATTGAGTAAGCATGTGCACTGTGCGGTCATCGCATTCAAATGACTGAGCAAGTAGAGCAACAAATTTGCATAAAATTTTGCTCTAAGCTTTAACATTCCTCCACAGAAACTATGCAGATGATTCAGAAGGCTTTTGGGGACGATGCAATGAGGGCAGCACAAATAAAAGTGTGGCACAAATGCTTCAAAGATGGTCAAGAATCTGTTGAAAGTAATACACCTTCTGCAAGGCCTGCAACAAGCAGAACTCCTGAGAAAGGTGAACGAGTATGGGCTGCAATTAACAAAGATCGGCGACTGACAGTGTGAGAACTAGAAGCTGACATGGGGATTCCAAAAACTACTGTGTCTGAGATTTTGACACAAGATCTTGGTATGAAATGTGTTGTGGCAAAATACATTCTGCAGCTTCTGCTGCTACAGCAGAAGGAGCATTGTGCTGCGGCTGCTAATGACTTGATTCAAACTGCTACCAATGAACCAGATTTCCTCAAGAAGGTCATAACCAGGGATGAATGATGGATCTACGGCTGTGATCTGGAAACAAAGGCTCAGTCATCCCAATGGAAGTTGCCTGGTTCTCCACACCCCAAGAAAGCACAGAAAAGTCACAGCAAGATCAAGACCATGTTAACTGTGTTTTTGGATTGGGAAGGGTCCTCCATCACGAGTATGCCCCTCCAGGCCAAACAATTAATAAGGAATACTACCTCATTGTTGTTCGTCAGTTAAGAGATGCAATACGCAGCTATGAGCAACTGGTGATCAGCAGCATTATAACAACAATGCGCCCGCTCATGCACCATGTCTTGTACAGAGCTTTTTAGCAAAACATCAAATCACTCAGGTGACTCAGCACCCATACAGCCCAGATTTGGTGCCCTGAGACTCTTGGCTTTTCCCTAAACTAAAATCACCTTTGAAAGGGAAGAGATTTCAGACTGTCCATGATTCAGGAAAATATGACAGGGCAGCTGATGGTGATTCCAACTAAGGATTTTGCAGCATTTTGAACCATGGAAGACGTGTTGAGAGAACTGTGGTGAGGTTCCAAGGTGCCCACTTTGAGGGGAACTGAGATGTCATTGTCCTATGTACAATGTTTCTTGTATCTTCTTCAATAAATGTCTCAACTTTTCATAGGGCATGGCTGGATACTTTCTGGACAGACCCACACTCATATATATTACATCTGCTGCTTACTAATGCCATGGAATGTTATATAGGAAAGCTTTCATTCATTCAGCATATATTTTCTGAACCTCCACTCTGTACCAGTGCATTATTCTAGGGGCTAGGGGATTTGTCAGTGAAGAAAAAGGACCCTGTCCACATGGAGTTTACAGTCTTGTGCAGGGAGACAAAAATGAATCAAATGAATAAATTATCTAGTTTATTAGAGCATAACTGCTGAGGCAAAAACAACAAAAGGATTGAAAGTACCAGCTATGGGATGGGGTGGAGGCATTAGCCTCACTGACAAGTAAGATGTGAGTGAAGGCTTGAAGGGAGGTGAGGCAGTCGGCCATGCTAGCATCCTACAATGGCGGGAGGGAGGCTCAGAGCCCAGGCCCCAGGGTGGGGACCTGCCTCTGCAGCTCTCTCTTCAGTTGGGTTCTCAAGTCTCCCCAGCAATCTAGGTGTCCGGTTACCTCGTAGGTCAGCCTGACAGAGGCCAAGACCTTCCTGGGATAAGCCAAAAGTTCTCTACCACTAGCTTTAGTGATAGAGCTGAATAACAGAGACAATTCTTCATCATCATCACAATCGTTAACAATGCCAATTTTACTGACTGCCTCCAACATGTGCCTTCTCTGCTAAGTCCTTCACATACTGTACTTCACCTCAGGTCAGGAAGAGCATCAGAAAATATGTGCTGAGCATCTTTCACAAGGAACAAGCAATTCTGCCAGAGTCCTTCTAAACAATGGATTCTCTAGGATAAGACATCAGAGTCCCCTGGTGGGGATTTTAGTCAAATTACACATAATGGCCTCCTACTGTGATTCACCCACCCCCTTCCACTGCACATTTGAGAATCAAGATGGCATCAAGAGCACGTCATATTCACAAGGTGCAACTGAGCTATTGAAGAGAAAGAGAGAGAGATGATAGCGAGAGAGAAAAAGGAAAGAAGAATGGGAGGGAGAAAGCATATTTTTTTAAGCTACCCACTCTTAGGACCAGGATGAAGCAATAGCTTCAGTGTTCAGGAATGCATGGGCCTCCAGGGGAGACATCCCAGCAGCTGTGCTTAGTTTGAGTCCCTGCCATCACCTCCGGCCCCCACCAGCTATCTCCCAGACTGAGTCTCCTGGTGGCTGCTCTTGGCCTTAGGCACATCTCCTCACCCCATTCCTGAGTCCCTCCTCTGATATTTGCCCTGTCCAAGGGACATTGTGAAGATCAAAGACCTTAGGATTGGTTAAAACTCTCTAAAACATTTAAGTGTCAGGGGGCTTAAAAGTCCGACAAAATGAATATCCAAACACCCCAAGTTGGGAGAGCCTCCTCAGTAAGGCTAGGGTTAGGGTGTTGCATTCACAGCAGTTGTTCCCTAACGCAACCTAACAGGGAGGCGTTTTCTGTTAAGGCTGTCTGCCAACTTTAACTTGCTTACGTACACAAACAAAGCATTTTCTTCAATAATTATTAGTACAGCCATTATAACTTCTCTAGGCAATATTTACAAAAAGAGCTGTCTCTGCATTCAAAATTTCGGTCTCAACTACCTTCGACTTCAGTTTGAACAGGCTGACTAGCATGTTAGTCTCTCCTGAAAATGCTCACCGCGACAGGACTAAAACCCGGTGTTGCACAGAACGCGCCTGCTCCTCAGAACTGGAACTTGCTAGAATACCTATTAAGTTCCTGGACCCAGCAGTAGTATTTGTTGGTTTACCACATGATTTTTACATCAAGTATAGGACAGAACAGATTAAACCACATTAAAAAAATGTAATTGTAATCTCTTGTGTATGGGCCAAGGATATATAATGTAAAATGCAAGCTGGACCCCTTAGCCCAGAGCACCAGGCCAGGAGGAGGTGTCCATGTAACATCTGGCTGTGAAATCAGCAGGGATTCTGTCCACCAGGGAGGGATGGGAGTCTGCTAGATTGGGTGAAAAGGGTGAAGAGATTAAGTAAACAAAGAAAAAACACCCTCCTAGACACAGACAACAGTATAGCGATTACTGGAGGGAAAGGGGGTGAGGTTAGGTAGAAGGTGGTAAAGAGGGGATGAATGAGGAGGGAAGGGGACTTGACTTAGGGTGGTAAATACACAATACAATGTACAGGCGATGTATTATATAGCACTGTGCACCTGAAACCTATATAATTTTATCAACAAATGTCACCTGAATAAATTCAATTAAAAAAAATTTAAATAAATAAATAAAAGAAAATACATTTTATTTCAAAGTGAAAGAGCACCATCTAGTGAGCAGAAGTTTAAATCATCAAAGGATGCAAACAGGGGTGCAAACAACATACAGTCACCAACATGGAAGACCACACTGTCTGCGGGATCCAGATCGGCACTTGTTTGGAAAATTATCTTTAAATAATCAAATCTCGTAAGTACAGAGAAAAACAAACATGACAAAATTCTGGTTTAGATTGCAAAGCCGCCAGCAGTAGTGTATTTTTCATCCCCCTTTTGCCCTTGCTCACAGAGATATCTACAGGATGTAAGCTCTTGTTCCAGGTTGAGCCTAATGTGCTCATTTCAAAACCTGAAATACAGCTCTCTGCTTTCTGAATGTCACAGCTTACAGCTCAAATATGTCCACGTGACACCACAAGGGACTAAGGTTTCATTCAGACCCACTCCGGAAACACTTGATGGAGAAAAGGAAAGTCAAAGTACCAACCATATGAATAAATATAAAAACAAGGAAAATGTCAGCTGTGGAGATTGTTGGAAGATGAAAGAGAGATAGGCAATAAGTGTATAGTCTCTCCCTCCCCAAAATCAATGACTTTGAAAGACGACTTCAATTTGGGCATGGAAGTTTGGAGACACTTGCTCTAAAAATAATATTCATTGATTCATAATCAACCTTCACACTCCCTGAACACAGGGACAGTTCCGTAACTTCCACAGCACCAAACCAAGCAGCAGACACCCTGCAGACTGTTGGTGAATGGAGTGACAGCTCCCCTGCCTGAGGAGACAGCTAGGACGAGCGAGGGGATGGAAATCTGTGGGAAGAGGCTAAACCTCAGACCCACGGTGACCACAGGTCCTGCACTTCCCCAGTCTTGACTGCAAATATTCTGATCTTATTATCTCTATAAAAATACACAGACCTTTCAGATATTCATCTAGATTTTTTAATTCCTGTCCTATCAATCCGCTCACATCTCTATGGGAGGAGGGAGGAAGAGCAGACGGCGATCCAGCCCTCGCTGGGCAGTCAGCAGCTGCACAGCCCTGGGTATGGAAAAGGGTATGAAATGGGTATTGTGGATGCGTGCACTGGAAAAAGGGCTAAACCTGTGTGCAAACACATTTCTCTCTTCCATGTATTCATAAGGACTTGATGAGGAAACTATTGTTTTTATAAGAACATATGCTAAAAACCACCTTTTTTCAGTAAAAATAGTTGGGATGTTTACATGAACTTATGTGAAATTTTAGCTATGGTTATAAAAGATGACCTCGGGGCCCTGGTTTCTACTCTGTGCTTTCCCATCCTTAGAAACCTTCCCATTCCCGGAAATACTAGTAAATATTTTATTGCCTTTCTGCCCCTCTCCTCAGGCTTAAACCTCCTTCCCATTTCATTCTTATCCCACCGCAAAATGTACAGAAAATGCCTGTCAGCCATCTCGCTGCATTTACTGGGCTACAGAAAGTAACATCCGACACGTGATGAACTGAAACCTTCAGTGTTTCCCCCGATCTGTTCGTAGCTCCTTTCCTGTCTCTAAGATTGAGTGCTATTGAGCAAAAGATTCCACCCCCAAAATCCAAAGTAATGCTTTCGTTCTCAGCATGTTCTCAGAGAAAGAAACAACAGCAAACTCTTTGTCTGAGTAACCCTACTCCTCCCACCCACAATGCCCACAAATAAAAGAGGTCATCTTAGAGTTGTACTTGTGTTTATGGGGGAAAGTTCCTGAAATCAGGATGGTTTGGGTACATTTCATGCATATAAACAAAACTGCCAAACTGGCCTTAAATCCTTTAGAACAGGCCAGTGGGCAGAATTGACTTTCGCCTGACTTTGAGCTCTTGGCACTTTTATTTCAAGTTCTTTCTGATGAGTCTTAGACTTCAAAACTATGTAACCAAGAAGCAAGGACACGGCTGGGGCTGGGCTGCGGCTGGGCCCACGGACACTGTTGGGAGTGGTCCTCCGTGTTCAGCAGCCGAGAGGCATCTCCAGCCTCCACTGAAAGCCCTGCAGCCACTGCGAGTGCGCCCACAGCTGGCGAGCAGTTCCAAAGCAGGAATGACCATTTCTTTATACAAGAAAGACTGTGGCTCCAGGGTAAGTCTCAGAAAAGGCCCCAGACATGCTGGGGGCCCTGGCTGACTTGGATCACAGAGGGAGACGCTACCAAAAGCCCGCCATGGATCATGGGAGAAACAACGAGGGCTTCAATTCATCACGCGTCAGTCTGATACTACTTTCCGCAGCTCAGTGAACACTGAGCTGGCTCAGGTGACTGCTTTCTATAGACTTTGCTGTGGGATAGGAATGGCTCTGCCAAAGGCTACAGGTTCTCTTCATGTTGGGAAATATGGAGATTCCACAGTTATGATAACAAGGTCTGCATCTCCAGTAAGCCTTAAAGAGCTCTGTTACCATAGAACACTTGTCAAACCTCTGGAGTATAGTTTCCAAAAAAAAAATGAGGAAGTTTGGTCATATCAAGCTAGAGTTCTTTAATGTAAAGTAGTACTTCCTATAAGGTTCTTAAATAAAACATGATAAACAACTTTACTTTCCAGTCTTTTGGTATCTCATGCTAAGTAGCTCACCAAAGATACCACACTCTAAAACATTTCCAAGAACCTTAAGCTGCAGGCAGTCAGCACAAAGGTGTCTGAGACAGCCAGCTGGTTCGAAGCGCAGGAAGAGCCACCTGGGCACCCTGGTGATGGACCCCACAGCTAGCTTCAGAGATGGCAGCTGGGGCTGTCCTTCTGCTTTGCACACTCAAGAATGGGCAGTTTTGGATCAAAGTGCATGAAACCCAGGGTTCAGCCCACTGGCATTTCCCAAATAATGTGCTTGCAAGCCCAGAACAAATGCAGTGACAGCCCTGCCCAGAGATGGGATTCTTCTTCCAACCCTACTCCAGCCCTGCCACACAGTTCACAACTGATACCATGCGATACATCTGCTATTTTGGACACTTTTCCTTTGGGTTGGCAAGTCACTCTACGGATCAGCAAAAGTGAATTCAACTCACAGTCAGCTGGTCACAGCCCATATTTTCCTGTGAAACAAGAGTTTCCCTCTGACCTCCTGAGAAATAGACTGTCCTTTATAAACAAAGAGTTATACAGGTCAAATAACAGACCGATATCACATTTTGTAAGGGAAGATATATACTTCCATCAAGAGACAGAGAAAACCTGAACTGACTCCCTAAATGTACTGGAAATGATTTTTTAAAAATGAAATAGAATGGCAGGAAGTCAATACACTTTCAGCTTATTTTATAGTCAGTAAGTAATATAGAATCCAGATTCTTTCAGGAATGCTGTTTGCAACAAGAATCCCAATAAACTGAGTTAGAATAAAGAGGCACAGAGTGTATCTGGAGAGGTGGTAGGAGAGCCCAGGCTTCACATAGTTAGTGCGGAGTGTTGGTGAGCAGACAGACATAACATATCTGATATTACCACTGGAGTCAAGACCCAGCAAGCCCACCTGCTGCAGGCGATTCCTACACCAACTGTGCTTCTTTAAGATAAGGCACTAAATCATCCTTACTTACCTTGTCTTAACCCTGAAAATGTTAATCTCCTTACTAGTTAACAGAAAGAGAAAGGAAAGGGACAATGGAGAAGTGCAAAAGCAAATGTGTTTTAAATTCAAACACCTGGTTTTCATGAGAAAAAATATCTCCACAGGTACCCACAATCACTTTATATACCATAATGTCCCAGGATAAATTCCTGTCAAAATTCCGTTTGGCAGAATGAAACTCAGTGCCCAACAGAGAAAGCACGTTGCGCGCCACAGTGGCACAAGCACAGGAGCAAACTGAGTGACAGGAAGTATGGTGAGTTCCTCGAGATGTTTTTCCCTGTAACTATTTGGTAGTGATTGGAGAGGAGCGGCCTTCACCCCTATGGTAATCAGCACCTCAGGCAAGTTCTTGCTGAAGGAAAGAAAAAGGTGTGTTCAGACTGAGTAGGAGCCTGTGGACACACTTATCGATTAGGGAGAAAAGAGCTATCAACTTGGGAAAATTCAAAGCTAGCTGGAAGATATACAAGAGCTCTTGCGGATGGAATACCAGCATGTCCAACATAATCAGAAATAAGAGAGTTCAAAATACAATGATAACAAGCTATTACAATGTTTCTCTGCTGATGTTTCAACTTTAGGAGGAAAGGAGGCATGACAGGGAAGAGGTAAATTGGGCACATACCTCTTCTCTGTTAAGATTCCTTAGTGCCTTTTCAAAGCTGTTTATTTAATCAGAAACAGAGTTATAGGAACTCAGCAAAAACCGAGAAATAATCTCAGAGAAGAACCAAATGCAAACAGAGTAATAAGCAAACTCAAGGCATAACAGATGAAATAATCAAAAACAGATGTATTTAAGGAGTGTGAGAATTGGAAAAAGGATAACTACCTTATCTTATAAACCACCTTATCTTAAGCAGCATAAACTAAGCTCCAAGAGGAACCGCAGAGTTGCTGTTCAGGTAGGAGGAGGGCAGGAAAAATCCAAAGCACAGGAGAAATGGAACACGGGAGAGTAGGAAGGGTGGAAACAGAAATCTAAAAACACAAAGCCTAACTCAATCAGTTTCTTGAACCCTCTGGCATCCAAGCTCTATACTCCAGAGATAAGGAAGAGGATTCTGGGAAGGGGGAGGAAGGGAAACTAGGTGCCAGGAGGAAATCTGGAATCATTGAATCGTTTATTATAACAATTCTACATAAAGCATGGGCTGTGCTAGGTTACTGCGAGAGAGAATGCTCACATGTGCATGAGCTACAGACGGACAACTCCTGTGACAATGGGAACAAAACCCAAGCCACATGGCAAGATGAAAGCAATCACATAGGGCCTCAGGTTGAGTTAGGAGCATGTACGAAAGAGGTGACCTGGACACAGGCCCCTGGGATGGAACTGGAGGCCTAAAGCTGCACACAGGGTCTGCCTGACAGAGGGGGCACTGACGCCAGGCCAGAGGCGCCTGCCAGGATAAAGCATCCTCGGGAAACTCTGCTGAGATAACAGTGCGTTATGCAAGAATTTCTAGGAGCCAGAAGTGACTAATCTCCCTTCTCTCTCCAAAGAACACTGATGTTCGCAGTGCATAGGGCAGCTCCCAGCGGTACGCCTGTGGTCTAAACTCAAAGCACTGTAATCTGTGGCCAGGGCAGACTGTCCCGTTTTGCAACAGCTGGGACTACTTGTGAAACATTGTGACACGCCACTGCTGGCTGCCAGCACAGAAAACTACCACGTGTTTAAGGGTTCACACACATTAGACAAGAAAAGTCCTGGAAATGAAGACTTGACCCAATCATACCACACACAGGATCTCTTTGTTTAACTTCCGGCCTACTGAAAGACATTTAAAAACTAGAAATTCTGTCTTTTCAAGGTATTTGAGGCACATTTAAGGGTATACAGAAGAAACAGTTAAACTCCCAGGAATTCGGTTCTAAAAATAACTTAGCATCCTGAGACCAGCATTAAAATCCTCTACCTTCCTCATCTTTGTTGTGAGGTTGTTACCAGCTGCACTGAGAACAGTTAACTGAGGGCTCACACAACTCTGGGTGTTAAAGATTATTTCAGGAGTGTTTGTAATTAAATCAGAAGGCAGTCATTTTCACAAAAAGTACCTACAGGTAAATGAGCCTCAAAGACAATTACTTAGACAATGCTTTTCTGCCGATCCTTTCTTCTCACTCCCACTGTCCCTGAGTAGCTGAAAAGCTAGCGGTAGCTGTTTTATGCAGCCACACACTGCAAACCGTCCCGTCCCTGTCTCCAACGGCGCATCATCTGCTCCACTCGTACCTTTTTGGTAACTGTTTGGAGTAAGTAGGAAACAAAGATCTTAATCTCTCAGTTCTAAGAGTTCTATATCTTTGTGGCGGGCGGGGGGGGGGTGCTATAATTTAAATTATCAATTTCAAAAATGGTTCTTTATTTTTCTTAATAAAAATATCTAAAGTTACCTTAAATTCTAACAATTTCTAAATCAGGATTCACTAAAGGTAATACTTCTGCTTAAATTAAATAATAAAAAGGTCTGAGAGGTCCGTATTTTAAAACCAGCTTTTCTGCCAGGAGAGAGAAGACAGGGGCTTCTCACCAGAAATCACAGAAATAAATGTCATCTGATGAGGGCAACCAATTGCACCTATCCTTTCTAACAAGAGATTGGCTCCTAAATAAATTTGTTTCTATGCAAAGAGATCCTATGAATCAAGGAAAAAACTAATCCATAAAAAAATAGGCAAAAGAGATGGATAAATAACTCAACAGTAAAACAGTCAATAAAAACATAAACATGAATAAAGTTCAACCTTACTAATCATTTTTCTTTATAAAATTGGGAAAGATTTTATTAAATTACATAGAAGGCTAAAAAAGATATAATG
The DNA here is from genome assembly GCA_028533065.1 of Trachops cirrhosus. NCBI lineage: Eukaryota > Metazoa > Chordata > Mammalia > Chiroptera > Phyllostomidae > Trachops > Trachops cirrhosus. The sequence continues at coordinate 120,843,560 of CM052542.1, forward strand.
AGACAAGCTAACACTCTTGATGGAAATAAAAATTGGTGCCAAGAGCAATATGAAAATAAGAAGGACAACATCATCATTTCATTTTGAGGGTGCCTACACATTCAATGGAATAAAAAGGAAAACAACCAAGTTAATAGTGATTATTTCTAAGTTTTAGGGTCACACATAATTTTTATTTTATTTTATTGCTTCAAGCTCTTCTGTATTTTCTACCACGAAAAGTATACATTTATAATGTGGAAAAGCCTCGTACCTTAAAAGATTGTCTGTATCACTGAAGTCTGAGATCAACTTGCACAAATTACATCTTTATGCTTCAAAAGGAAAACGCATTTAAGTCGGAATGCCTTGCTTTCCAAGCACAACATTTCAAGAATCCCTTTAAAAACTGAGACCTTTAACAATGTTAACAATAACGACACAGCGCTTTCTCAATTACAAAATTCCTTCTTCCTCATCCATGATTCTGTGGCAGGCTTTTTGCCACGCAGTTTTTGAACTTTAGTTTTCTATTTGTTGTGCCATCACTCTTAACATTTTATTAACATGCTTTGGCTCCAGACCCAGACTTCCCAGAGAAACTGGAGCAAAAACTCCGTAATGACGGGGTGAGCTGCAGCGGAAAGCCACAGCGGGAGCAGAGTTCAAATACTTGGTAAAGACCACATGGGTACGGACACCCCCAACTACTCATGAAATTCTTTCAAACATGTATGGCCACATCCCCCTTTTCCTTCAGCCATGGCTTTCAAAATAAATGGAAACGAGAGCAATCCTGGCAGTGGGGGTGCAGTGCTCTTCCTTGAAAGCATTCCCAAAGTCTCCCTAAGCAAGGACATTTAGAAAAGCTAAACCATTACGTACATATCATTCTCTGGGCATGATTAAAACACCCATGAATATAAGTAAATAGTAACCTGAAGGGATGGTGCCCTGATAGCTAATGGTTTCAACAGGACGGCAATAACAATTTCTCTGTCTTCTCAGCAGAGAAGTCCAAGAATTGAAAACAGTACCTGGATTAGCTCCATTGGGCCCGCCCTCTTTCACCCAGCCATGTGACCCTGCCCCAGCTACCGCACCTGCCTCAGACACCGCACCAGTATCTCCAGCATCTCCTGCAGAGCCGCAGGGCCCGGGGCTGCAGCTCCACTGAGCACCCTCCTGCCCAGTCAGGCCCCTTCTCACAGGACTCCCCAAACACTCTGTCCTCTCCTTACTCCTCCGGCCTCTTGGTGACAACGGTTTCCAGCTACTGCCAGTTTTTATGCCTTATCATCTATTAATAATTACCTGTATATCTCTTTACCCTACCTACTGTAAGTAGCTCCTCCTTAAATCTTTTAGAGTTAATTCTGGCTTCTGTCAGTCCAAGACTGATATAAACACCTTTCCCACCAATTCCTTTTCTCCTTGTGACGAAAAAGTGTGCCCAGGGCTGGGGTGATGAAGTCGAGAACTCCATGTCCAGTATTTGTGTTGTCCCTTTTCTCCACAAAAGCACTAATTTTTAAGGCATGGACTCCATGCCTTATATAGGTTAATGACATTATTCCCTAGGTCTTCGCAGTTTTTTTGAAAAGATTGATTTCTTCTTATTGTTCAACACAAGTCAACTTCACAACTACAGAGAGAACTGTAATGCAGTTTTCTCTCCTCTCTCCCTTCCTCCCTCCCCCCACCCCCATCTCTCCACAGACCATGCAAACGCATTTTCATCATCTCCTGGTTCATTACTGGAAGTATCTTGGCACCTTCAGATGTTCCCTGATAAATGTGTTGCAATGTTTATAGGACCTTTGAGAAATATGTGTGCATTCAGCAGCATTTTTAAGTTTCTTTAATATTTTCCTGGCTTCCATAGAACTTTTACCTCTACAGGCATTTGTTTGTATGTTCCATCCAAAAATCCCCACCGTTTTAAATATATACAAACATACATTTTTTATGCTAACTTCAAACCTGCAAAGTGGGATTTCTGAAGACCCCTGCCTCATTCTAAAGTCAGAGTATCTTACTGGGGTGGGGAAGTCTACGATTGTCTGTGAAGTCTGTGAACCAGCCTGTGCTGCATCCGAAGACTGTGTACATGAGCACCGGTAGAGTTTGCTCAGTGGATCTGCAGATTCCTAAAAAGGCTGAAAAGTTTAAGTCGTTGTCTAAGCCATATAGAATTTTATAAAGATATTAAGAGAGCATATTTAAAAATACTTCAAGGATTCCATCTTGGTTTGGAATTACTGCAGGTTGACATACCATATTTTTTGGAGTATAAGACTTTTTTGACACATTTTTTGCTTCAAAAATTTTCCCCCTATTTTCCTCCTCTAAAACCTAGGTGCGTTCTGGGGTCTGCACCACAAGACGCACCTAGGTTTTAGAGGAGGAAAATAGGAAAAAAAATTTGAAGCAAAAAATGTGGTACAAAAGTGTGTCTTACAGTCTGAAAAATATGGTATACTTCTCTTCAGAAACTTTCAACAATTATTTTTTGACTATGACTTCAGCAATTATATTTAAACTAGAATGCTAACCAATAAGGAGATGCCAAATTTGTATGCATCATTTTTTTCAGTTATTATAAGAGACACAGGAGAAAACAGTAATGAATAGACTAGAAGGTCTGTGAGATAAGTCACAATTGAATCAAGTTGTTTAACTTTTTTCTATTGTTTGAAATTTCTGCTTAATGATTGATGAGAGACGGGGGGTGGGGGAGGGAGAGGGGGAGAAACAGTGATTTGGTGTTACACTTATTTATGCATTCACTGGTTGATTCTGGTATGTGTCCTGACTGGGGATAGAACCCACAACCTTGGTGTATTGGGATGGTATGACCCTCTAACCAACTGAGCTACCTGGCCAGGATTGTTTAACTTTTCTTCTTTTGAAAAATCCTATATATATTTTATTAGAGTTAAACCCTATAACTTTATTATTTTGCCACAGAAATGGATCTTTATTCAACAGATGATATGAAATCTTGTTTCAGAATAACTCCTAGAATTACATCCAAGCACTTCAGACCCGGAACGGAACAGGGCTCTGGGCTTCCTTCCCCTCCTTCATCCAGGTTCACCAAGTGCCCACGGTGGGCCAGACACATCGTGCAAAGTTCAGCTACTGCAAAGTGACACCACAGGTGGAGCTGTGTGAGTGACCACGGATTTTAAAACTCCCCACCCCCGGGACGCTTTCTTCTATGTAACATTCCTCCCAGACTGGCATTTAGACTGCCACAATTTTAGTGACAGAAAGGGTACTATTTTACCAAAAAGCAAAAGCTTGCTGCTAAAAATTATTTCTTACAGCCATCTTTCTAATACAGTATAAACCTCCAAGGATTCCCCGACCTTACAGAATTAAACATTCAAACTGTTCACTGTGGTTTTCAAAGCCCTTTTCTGAACCATGGCCAGCGGTTCAGCTTTCACTTGCTACTTCCCATCATGTGCCCCACACTACAATCAAACCTAAACACTGGCCATCGAACCAAAATGTCCCATGGTTCCCTAGCTCCATGCCTCTGTGCCTAATGCCATGGCGCTTTGCCCACTTTCGTCTCCATCTGTCCAATCTTCACCACCTCAAGGTCAACCTAATGTCACGTTTCACAGGTCCATCCAGCAAAGTGAATCTCTGCTGGCTTCTCCTATCCCTGCTCGGTCCTCTATTGCCCTCCCACATGCTACCCTCTTAGCTACATACCCACCATCCTCCTTAAGTCTGTAGGCTCCTTGCTCTGATGAGAGACACTGTGTCCAATTTTATATCTGCTTCAGAACATACTATTTACTGAGCCTTAGAATACACACCTTCGACAACTATCTGGATTTCACTAGAGTGGCCGATATCTGCTTCCCCAACTTTTTTATGCATTTAGCCCTTCCGCCTCCCCACCACAAAGTCCACTCTGCTCGTCACATCTGGGACAGCCCTTCAGACTCTGGCACGGCTACCAGCTATGCTCCCGACCGGGGGTCTTTGGGCAATCGCTCCCACTAGCCTCAGCTGGTCTTCCTATGAACAAGCTTCGAGTGAAGGAACTTTGGTTTCTGGAATCCTCAGTCTCTGGCACAGGTTATGGAATAAAGTAGGTGTCCCGTACACATAGATAGTTGGTAACATAATGGGCTTAGCACAGTGTCTCTGACAAAGAAACCCCTCCGTAAATGTTAGTTTTTATTAATGAATGAAGGATTACAGGACAGTTGCCAATCTAGCTCTTCTCTAGACATCCTCTCACTGGCCCTTATCTCTTATAGAGATGTGCTCTGATTAGTGGAGTCCAAAAGGTCTACATAACCTCCTGATCCCTCTGTTAAAGCTCCCCAAGACGGATTCACAGAAGCATCACAGCCCCATCCACAGATGGTGCAGTGACTCAGAGCAGCCAAAACCTCAGAGCCTGCTCGCCAACCAGTGAGGAGCCCTGCATTTTCCCTCCCTGGACTGTCCTGTTCCATCAAGTGCAAACTACTTCTCTTCTTTTTTACTACAGTTTTAGTAAAAGAGGGGCCCCCCCAAAAAAAAACAAAAACCAGAATTATCATCTGGAGGGCCAGCCCCTTGTAGTACAGGCTTCCCCTGTTAGCTTAGTGTTCTAGGAACCCATCTCTATCAGTATGCCAGCTGGTGTTGTTCTGAGAGGCAGCACTAGGCTTCAGTGAATGTTTTTTGAAGACTCTTTCAACCCGTTTGCCCATTGCATGATGGGTGATTTATCAGTGTACCTGCCCACACCACACTGTGTTCAGCAGTTTTTGACCAAAACTGCTGAATGAAGGGTCACTGCATGACCCCCATGCCCCATCCTCCCTATTCACTCAGTCTTAAGCCAAGTGACTTTTTTTTGTTCCCCTGGATTAAAAAAAAAAAGTCCTCAAAGGGAAATGTTCTGCCAATGTAAAAGAGGTGAAACAAAAAAATGGCAGAAACACTAAAAGGCATCAAAATGAACGCTTTCAAACACTGTTTGAGCAGTGGAAAAAACATCTCAGTAGGTGTATTGCATCAAATGGAGAGTACTTTGAAGGTCACTGACGTTTAAACGTGTAAGAATAAATACACAATTTTTTATAAATATATTCCAGGTTTTTTCTGCCCCCCATAAGTTATATGAAAATGTTCCAGGCTAGCTTTATGATGTTAGTGCTTGTGTTTTTGTTTTGTTTGTCTTTTAATGGGCAATTCCTATAGGACGGTTAGTATCAGCCCCATAGAGGTAGGAAAAATGAGAATGAGAAACAACTTTTAGTCCTGGCTCCTTAGAGAAACTTCCATGTGTTATTTGACATCTGATCTGTTTATTTCCCTCACTTTTAAGGAGTATTAGGAATGTACAGAACATCAGCCGGCGACTCCTCAGTGAGGACAGGTCCTCTCTGCAGCTTGTGAGAAGACAACATTGGAAGAGAGAAAGGCAAGAGTAACAGCGGTACAGATTCTCTCTGCCATCACCTCGCTCTTCCTCTCAGAAAGGGAAACAAGACGGAAAAACAAAGCAAAAGATCAGGTGAGATCCTCATGACCACGACAGGAATTCTAAAACCTGAGAATCGCTCAACTAATTCAGCATAAACCCCTAACATCTCTACAGCACCTATTTTTCAGTGCAGAGCCTCTACGGCACTTACACATTCGAGAATACAGAGGGAGAGTTAAGCAGGACTACTCAAAAAACTAAACTAGGTCATATCTGCTAGATATTATAAAACATTACTCAGAAAAATTTATGGAATGTGCACTTTACTCTTGTAATTAAAAACATTAGAGCTGATTTAGATAGCCTTGAATAAACACACAATAAAGACATGTAAAGTTTAAACACTCCGCACTTCGACTTCCAGGCTTTCCAGATGTCCGTACTCATCAGGACAGAAGCCCCAAACCGCACACCTTTCGTACTTCCTATTTACTGCCCTCTGCTAGGAACGCAGGCCCCACGTCTTAAATCTTTTTGGATCTTCTCAACCCCAGAGCTGATACATATAAACATGGTAGAGTAAGTGAAGCACAATATATGATGAAGGTAAGACTTCTAAATAAAGCCATTAATATGCACAAAAATATTTCCAAAGAAAAAAATTATTAAAGCACTGAGTTCAGAACTGTTTATTAAACACAGGCAGGCCAACAGCAGTTCGGAGACTACTAGGTAAGGGATAGAGACAAACAAAATTTAAAAATCAAAGAAAATATGAGACATGGTACTTTTACTCACAGTGGTATAAAATCTTTCCCTAATGAAATACGGGCATCCAAGAGAGGAATACTTTGAAAATGATGATTGTTGAAAAGGTATCTTACTAGCTCCTTCAATTAATAACTCTTGAGATGATCCAAACTTCATTATGATTTATATTACTAAATAAAATAAAAATGTATGTGCTAAGGAAGTAAAACATTTTCATTCACCTACAGCAATTACTTTCCCCACTCCACTTCAAGGAGAAAAATAAAACACACACATACACACACACGCACACACACACAGACATGGGGTCATTCTTCTACTACATTACTACATTTAATTCCAGTTTTCTGGCTAGCCAGTGCCCCTGCTGGCCCCTCCACCCCCACCCCAGGGTACTGTGCCCAAGACTAGATTTGGTCTTAATCTGGTCCACAGATCGTTTTCTGTTGGAACATAATGCAGCATGAGCCACCTCTTCAACTATATAATTGGAGAGCTGTACTACTGTCCTGCCAGAAACTTTCAAGACTTTCAAACTAGAAAGAGGCAGCTCTTTTGCATTTTGTTGGGGGAGAGTGTTGTGGGGTGACTAGAAACTACCCGGAACCAAAAGGGAAGGTGCTTCTGGGCTGCATCCAACAATGCACTGTGTATGCTCATGTGACTGTGGACTGGACAGATTCCATGTGCCCTGTGGACCAGCTCTCCTGTGTGCCTGGAAAAGGGAGGCGGTTGGAGTCACTGCAGCTTCCAGCGGACCTACCCTTCTCTGTAACGCCAGCATTTGGTGATTGAATTTTAACAGGACTTTTTTTTCTGAAAAGAGTTCAGGAAGAGAAATGGATTTGGCATCAGCTGTTCTGACATGATTATTAATAAGTACGAAGCATCAGAAGTAACCTTTTAAAGTAAGAGAAAAAGTCTTTTTCCCTTACGGGGTCTTTACCTTAGAACCCAAATTCTAGTTGGAGAAATTCTAGACCGCCTCACTTATGCTCTGGCCTTTCTGGAACTATTGCTTAGGTATATTTTCCAGTCTCAGATATTAGCGGGATTCTCCTGTCCTTGATGGGGAACATGTTTCATAATTCACACTGGGAGTTTATTATGTGCACTTCATTAATATGAATGTCACTAATTTACTGCATCAAAGTTTTGAGCTAGGCTGGGATCTTCCTTTTCTTTGAATATGAAGAAAGTGCTTGATAAAGAAATAAATAAATTAAAATGTTTGGGTTAGAAAAAAATGATATTCGAACACCATCAGTTCCTTTGTAAGTCAAATTTATGTATTTTAAACCAAAAAATACCTGTAAAAATAATAACTAATCATTAAACTGGTTTCTCCAGGAATATTACACCATAATTTGGTCATGTAATTCAAACAAGTGAATGAAAACTTTTTTCTAGTAACAGCTCTGGATTTAAAATTTCCACTGATTAACACAGATAACACCTTGATGACTGCAGATTAGTAATGATGGACTGAAATGTTTGTTCTCACATAACCTATTGATTATTATTTCCAGGCAGGCTGATGAACATACCTGGATTTCTTATTCCATTTCCATTTCCTCAGTGTCCCTGAACTTCAGCCCACTAATTTTACATTTTTATCTGCATCAGGCGGGGATTAAAGAAAATTAAAGGCATAAAATTTAAAACCAATCCCTTTCCCTGTTTTAGGAGAAAGAAAGTAGGAAACACCTGACCTGAAACAATAAAAAAAAGGAAATTACTGATCAATCTCAAGGCCTGTGTTTCTCTTTTCTGAGTCTCGAGTGGTTTGATGCTCACTCAGATCTTTCTGCCCTTCGGCCCCACCAGCACATACACAGGTATCACCTATCACTCTCTCTGTACTTTTACTGTCTTAAGCATTTATTTCTTTTGCTTTTTTATCCATGTGTGAACTTCAGGTCCTTTCCAAATTAGTAGATCTCTCTGCCAGCGAGGTGTCCGGAATGAGATTCCAAGTACTACAGAATTTTCTCCACAGTCATATAAACCAGATTTTTTCCACTTCTGCTGCTCAGTCTAAGGTCTCTGGGTGTGTAAGCTGAATTATTATAGCTCCTTGATGGAATTGTGTTTCTAGTCATTTGCAGTCATTTCTAGCTCTCTTTTTTGATCACTTGTCTAATTAAACATTCAAAAGCCTAATGCAGGCACCTGGTTATTATCAAAGTAGAATAGGTATGAGTCCTGGTTCTACTGATGTGAACTCGGGCTCCTCACTTACATGCGGGTTTTTATAACACTGTCGATTTCATCACAAGTGCTCAGTAAACATTAGTATGTGTTACTGCGCCTGTACCTTCTGGGAGCCCAGAACAGTACTGAACTTACAGCAATCGTATAGCTTTGAGCCTTCGCTCGGCATCCTTCTTAGTCTCTTTTCCTGCCTTCTCTGCCTCTGCTCCCACCGCACCCATCTGGCATTTACCTGGAGAATCCATCTTCTCATGCAGCTCTACTTCCCACCCAATAGCTGGTGCTCTCCAATTCCCATTTCTCAGTTTTGGCCTCTCTGTCGTTCCAGACACCTGGTAAACAGGTTCTCACTGTCCTTACGCTCTTCCATTTCAATGTGACGGCAGACCCAAAAGTCATTACTGTCCTCTCTACTTCTGGGAGAAACAGAGATGTCCACAGTTTAGGGGATCCTAAATGGTGCAAAAAGCAATCCAAAGATCCCAACAGATCACAAACAGCATGCGATCTTGTCCTACGATAACGCAGACACTGGTCCACCCCTCCTGCGTCTCTCCACAGGTGTGTGATTCACCCTCAGCAGGTGCAGCCAGTGTGGCGCCATCCGTTATCAGCAATCATGGTGCTTATTTTTTCCTTTGAGTCAGTTCAAAATTTACTGAGTTTACTTATATTTGAAAATGTTTTCTTCATCCACCTAAACCAGATTCCATTTTCATTTAAGATGCTGTCTTAGGAATGCTTTTCTCAGAGTTCCCAATCTTTTTAAAAATAGTAGAGCTGTGAATCTGATGGAACTACACCTGAGTATTAGGAGGAAAATCCTACCATGTAACAATCCGACACTCAGTGGGTTCCCTGGTTTTCCCTCATCCACCAAGGTCAAAGATCAGGGCCCTGAAACAAACATAATACAGCTGGCTCCATTTCACATTTACAAAGTATGAAATGCTAATAGATTAATAGATAGACTTTCTACTCCTTTGAGTCTGACCACTCTATGGGGATTTGCTATAGCAAGGAAAAAAAGGTGCTGACTGAACACCCTTTGTTTAAAGAAGAAATCATTCAAGTACTGTACTTGTACAGCTAATCTGAAAAGAAATTAATACTTCTTGTTTTTTAAGGTTTCCCAAAAGTGCACTTTAGCCAATGCCTATGGACTTCCACTTCACAATAAAAATGCATGTCTGTTGCCAGGTAAGGCCAATTTTGAAAAGCGAATGTACGGAAGCCTAATGTCACATTTTTCACCAGGCACACTGAAATGGCCCATCACACAACCAACTATGGAGTCACTTAACTAGAAGGCTGAGCCTCACCCACATGCTGCAGAGCTGACTCAGACTCCAGGGTCAATAAAGATGAATGTGGCCACTTTATAACCCAGCCCTCTTTCTTTTATCATTTAGTGGTGAAACAAAAGAAAGTATAAAGTTGACTACATTTTTGGCCAGATACTACTACACAGTATGTCATAGAAAACATTATGGATCTCGATTTTGGCACTTCTATTATATACTTAGACTTTTTTTGCTGCATTCAGCAAACCTGACAAGCTCCATGCTCCAATATTTCATAGACATTCCCATCAAGCTGAGCTGCAAATCAGATCTCAATGTCTGACCATTTTTCCTCACTCTGGTACCTTTACATTCCTTTGTTTTGTTCTCTTCGAGTTTCCATGATTTTTCTTTTTCTATGTTTATACATTCTCCAGCTTTCACTTACTTGGCCTTGAACTCGATCAGCTCTGAGAGTCTCCTGGCCATAAAGCTCTGTTAGCATGAGAAGGAACTGGCCCACGGCGGGTTGGTGTGCAGCATGGCAGGCTCCTCCTGACACAGATCAACCACAAAGACGTGCAGGGAAACGAGTGTCATGAGGGACAGCAGTGCCCAGTTAAAACAAACATTTGACAAGGAATTTGCTTTTCACACTGAATCCTGCTCTCACACCTGCAAAACAAAGTTACCCTCTACAATTTGACCAATTTTCATCTGACTTGAGGCCCCCAGTTCTTTCCTGATAGAAATGTTTCATAAGAGTTTTTTCCCACAAAAGTCATTAAGGAAGTGGATACTTTTATTGGTGACTAATGGGAACTTCAAACCCATCAGTTCTTGAGGTGTGCTCAGGGAAAGGATCATACAGGCACTCACTCCAGGCTCCTGGAAGATGATGACGTGGTCCCAGAAATGAAATATCCCCATGCCAGTGCCTGCTTTGCAGCTGGTACCCAGAAGAGTAGCCCCAATCACCATCTTCTATTATTATTTTTTTTCACACAAGCTGAAGGAACTGGCGGCCTGAACTGTTACTCATCCCTTCTCAGTGACCCCTATCTATAGGAGCACGATTCCTTTTCCCTCTATATTATAATATTTAAGCATGCAAATATATCAACATTTTTCTAAGTGATCTTATCAATACAAACAAAGGGAGACAGATGGAACTAATTAATACATAAGGCAAATCACAATAAACTATCTCTAAAACCCTGTATGGTGGGGATCTCCGCCTGCTCCTTCATATGGAGATCGATTCAGGCCCCATGGGCTCAAAGTCTTTTGTGAACTCATTTTTTACTGTTTCTCTCAGGCAGACTTTAAACGTTGTCACAGACCTACCCTCTAAGATTTGTACACCTCCTCTTTCAGTTGGAAAGAGATCAACTTTCTTCAGCCCCATCCTTCTCCTTCTACAGACAGCTGGTACCCAGTCAGTGACCTCCATCAAATCCCCCCGTCTAGTTCCACACAACCCCATCATTCCAGTCAGACTCTCTGAGTCTCTTACCTTAGAAAACCTTAAATCATACCCTTAAAAATGAACTTTACATCTTTCAAAACAGAGAATGAAGAAGTCTTTGTCTATAAAAGAATTTTAAAAACCTTTGACATTTCAGAAAATAATCAAAGAAATGCTGTGCGTTACTTTTCAACTATTCCTCTGGCACCATCATTTATATCACTCAAAATTAATGTAGGGAAATGATCAGCAAGATTACTGTAATACAAAACTATACATCGTTCAGACATCCTTCCAGATTCTCTGATTCTAGCCTTTCAATGCCTTTAAACTATTTTATAACCCTCGATGTTTTAGGAAAGTGAGAGCAAAGAAAAATAAGTGTTGTGTGCAGACAGGCAAATAAATTCTGTCCCCTGGTGCTTCAATGGACTTCCCTTCCCTTCCCATTAGAAAAAGCCAGCTTTGGGTCCATTTGTAAATTCATCTGACATTTCTTTAGGCCATATAAATTTGTGCTTTTCCTTTGAATAATTATCACACCTGCCTGGGTCTCTCATTAAAAATGACATAAAATCTTTTAACACGTGTACTTACATCTGTATGAAACTCATAATTTTCCCTCTTTTTGGAAAGCTATCCTTTAACACTAAAACAAATAATTCCCAAAGCCACTACTAAGGACAATTTAAATCTCATTACCATAAATTCCAAAAAGTGTTTCTTTTTCCTTTCCTCACAGTAATGTCTCTGTGTTGGATATTAGTTTAAATAAATGGCTTAGAAAATCTATTTTGTGCTGTTTGATGGGGGTGTACTTACTGTCCTGAGATTTTACCTAAAATGTACATGTGAGCTTCTCTGTGGAAGAGAACATAATATATGAGTTCTATGGTTTAAGAAGAGGAAAAACTATTAGGTACAGATACACAAAGGAGCCAGAAAATAGTGGAAACTGTCATTTGGGGACTCACCAATCCTCTGCAGGAATGTGATTCGCAGTAATTTAACACCCTGGATGGAATGAGGGTCCTGGAGAAAACCATTCCCCTTCTCAGACCTGGCAACCACCAGGCTCCTTTTAACACCATTCGTTCTTTCCACAACACACAAATCCACAGTGGACTTACTATTAAAACCCAAAACAGAGCTAAGAACACGTTGCTTAAAATGTGTTTATGGAAAACAGCTAACATTATGTCATATTTCAGATGAACACAACTCTCTCAAAAGTGAACAATCTTTCTCCCTCCTTTATGCTTCTTAATATAATTCTACTTTTAGGTCTCACAAAAGAGAAAGTCAACACTGAGCTTCCTTCACACCACAGAAAAATGGTAAACAGAGAGTACTGTCCTAACCATGAAAGGACAGTTCAGCCGTTTTCACTCCCGCCGTCCTTTGTGACTTAGTGAAGAATGCTTTGAGGCACTACACAAATATATATGGTAAATACCCAACACTGGTTCTCTCACTTCATCTTTTCCAAGTGCCAGCCAAAAGCCTTCAAATGCCTACTTCCCAGATATTTAGCCTGATGTTCTTTCTCCAGAAAAGTTTATAAACATTTTAGGTTTTATAGAGTTTTTAAATTTATACTGAAATATGCTTACAGTGCCCTACCTATTTTAATGACTGAAGCTATTGTCCTAAGTGGGACTTCAGCAAATGGCAGCTTAAGAAAACTCATTGGAAAACAGGCTCAAATTTTATTTTAATTTCAGTTTCCTTTCCATGATCATGCTTTTATTCCCAAGAGCAACACAAATTTTTAGCAAGTAATAAATAAAAGAAGCTGGTCCCATGTACTTCATTATCTCGGACCCACAAGTAGATGATGAAAAGAAATGGCTGATAAATTATTTCTGATGCTTGACAGCGATGGGTAATGATCACAGGGTGGAAATGGGATTACCACCTAGTGTGACAGGCTGATTATTAGGACGACCCTGGTCTTTGCCAGATGGGGACTAGAGAAATGAAGGGCTCACCCTCTGTCACACATGGCCTCAGTAGGGAGGGGGAAAACAAGATGAGCTGTGTGACAGGAATTGCTCTGTTACTGAACATGATGCTCATGGTAGATATATAACTTCCCCCACCAGGATCCACCCCAAACACTATTTTTTATTTCAGTAGAATAAACTGTCATTTTCGTAGGGGAGGAGGGCATCGGAATCCTCCAGTGACCTTTAGCCACCGACAGTGAGGGCTCCTGCGTGGTCTCCTTTCTAAAAGTCCCCGTGGCACATGCACGCACCACCCAAGCACCCCTCGAGTACCAATGCCTGTGAAGGGCTGACATCCTGCTGCAAGTGGCAGCATGTGACCTAAATCTATTACACACCTGAGTTTCAGACACGGTAAGTTCGACATGCGTGATGTGCACAGCACTGTACGAAGTCTACACAGTTATTTCATTTCTTTTGCTTGTGAGATGGATCTATTTTTAAAGGCATCTCAATGTTACCAAAGTGTTAAATCAGGAACATTTGCTGCAGTATAATTTTGTTTATTAAATTCTGCTTTTCCTCCTAAAAGCATTAACTGCTAACTTTGTATGTCATTACTGTTACTATTGAGAACATTCTAGTGAAAACACTAGTAGGTGCTAAAGGGTCCCGAATACCAAAAACCTCTGTGAGAAGGGGTGTGATCATATGGAAAATGTTTGGAGTGGGGCCAGGGCAAGAGGACAAAAACAAACAGTACCCTCGGGCGTCCTGCTAGAAAGCGAGTAAGAGGTAAACTAGTCCTAAATATAGGAACAGCTTAAAACCAACAGATGTTAACAAAAACCCTTGAGAGGTAAAAGCCAGGCCTGTGACTCTAACTATTGCCATGGCCTGGCTTCCACCTGCACTCACGTCTCCCAACAGTGATTTAACTTCCTCACAGGAATGTTTGTGGTTTCTCAAGTAACCAACCATCCAGCCTACCAACGGAAGGCAGAGGGCAGGAAAAGCAGAACGCAGCCTTCCTAATTGCTCTTTAAAGAAAGAGCAACTATTTCTAAGATATGAAAGGGAACTGGGAAAAAAGGTCTCTAACTGGATGATGTCATGACAGGTCACATAAGAAAAAAAGAAATGGTTTTCAAAGAAAAAGACACAAAACTTTAAGGAACAAGTGAAAATGGAACAAACAGAGAAGGTATGATGTTCAAAGGGTGAGAAGAAGCAAAAGTATAAAGAAAAGTGAGCGAATCCAATTTAGGGGCAAAAGGAAAGAGCAAAGGTGGGTGAAAGAAGACACGGAGGGCTTGCCCGTGGGCACTGAAGGGGGAAGTGAAATCATCTCACATCGAAAACAGCAAACCCCAGAGATGACTAATCACCAAGTCGTGGAAAACACTCACAAGCAGCATCTCCAGGGCTGCTCATGGGAGCACGTGCGGCGGCCGATGCGGAGATGCTTCCACGGCTGGCTGTGGAATCTAATCCAGACCCAACTGGCACTGAGAAGATGTTCCCAAAACCCAATTTAAATTCCCCTTCCAGAATGTCATTTAACATCCACAACAAAGGGGGGCAGTTAAGAAAAATATATATGTTTATGTACTCCAGGGATGTAATGGAAAAACAACCTTTCAGACCTAAGGTGTTTCTTCATTTGTCCATTAAAATGTTGGGTTTCCACAGACTCCGAGGTCTTCCCTGAAGACCTGAGACAGAAGATCGCTAACCCAGAGGACCCAAGAAATAACTCACCAAGTGTCCTGTAGTGTGAAACCCAACCAAATGTGAGCCAACACCACAGGAAGAGCCTCAGCCGTCCCCTGAGGAACAGCTTTTCTCAGAAGGTTTTGTTTTGCTTTAAATTTAAGTATAGTTGGTATACAATCTTGGATCAGTTATATCAGTTTTAGGTGTATGATATAATGATGAGGAATTTTTATGATGTGGTCACCCCACTGATTATAGTCATCATCTGTCACCATGCAAACTTATCACAATATCACTGACTGCATTCCTCTTCCCCTTTTGATCAGACAGCCCCACAGCCTTTGGGACCCTGGTGTGCGGACTCTGCAGTCTGAGTGTATGATCTGAGGATAAATGCTCCCACCTCTGTCTTCCCCCAATACGACCAAAAGCAAAGCATAACAGCTGGAGACAGAAAGCAGGGGAGACCCAAAAATGTCTATCTACATGGCAGTTTGTTAAAAAAATAGTAAATCAAGCCAAAGTTCATAAGGCTAAAATAAGGTTGTCTATTTAGCTCCCTGCATTTGTATTTGGTTTAAATAAAAGAGTCAGCAAGCCCATGGAGGACATCCCCTCCATGAAAACAAAAACAAAGAGAAATCTTGTGATCTGGACATAGTTGCTGTTCAAAATTTTCAGAGTCAAGCTTCAACTCACTAACAGTTTCGGTTTACCAAGGAACTTTAAGAGAAAGCAGATGTAACCTAAAATACACTGACTGCAATACATACTGTAATTCATCTGGTATTGCAAGCAATAAACCTCAGGCCTGTAGGGGACCCACTTGCAATTTTGATCTGCCACAAGAAAAACGCTTTCACATTCAAAGTCCGTTTTCAGGCTTCCGCTCTTTTCTCCCCTTGGTTATTTGCAAGGTAAACAATTTCAGCTTGGAAATGGAAGCTCAAGTTCAGGGTCTCTCTCTCTCTCTCTCTCTCTCTCTCTCTCTCTCTCTCTCACACACACACACACACACACACACACACACACACACGTCACTGAAGCCTCTGTACAGTATACAGATGGCCGGCCACAGAAGGAACATTTCCCAGCCACGCCTGAGGCATCCCTGGGCTCCCCTGGAAGGGACCACCCACTCCAGACACAGATGAGACATTCCTTCTGCTCGCTGCAGTGTGGGACATTAGCTGAGTAGAGGTTGCCAACCTTTGGCAAGTTAGGAAGAAATGAGGCTAGAACTCCAAGAGACTTGGACTCTCCAAGAGGAAACTCCCACTTCTAAGCAGCTGCAGGTTTTGTGTTGTTTTTTGCTTTTTTTTTTTTTAGCAACTGTGACCAAAGGTGCTTTAATCCTCTGTGACTGATTTTTGTGGACCCTCATGTTTTCAGCTTCTGGATTATCCAGTTTGCTATGGAATTTACTAGATTTATTCAGAGTCTTTCAAGAACTATTTGACCAAACCAAAAAGCTTCTTTATACTTGGAATGTAAGAACTAAATGCTTCCTCTCAGAGTTATTCTAAATTCTAAATACACTAATTTTTAGTCAGATAAGGGATGCGAGAAGACAACAGTCAAAAATAGCAAAGGTGTACAGAGCTTCAGGCAAACACTCTGATCCATTTGAAGTTAAAAAAACAAAGTAAACCAAACCAAATGCTTCCACAGTAGCCAATATATTGTAGTTTTCATGTTGCTGTCTTCTGCGTGTTACTGTTGACTCGAGGCTTCCTATACACCTACTACCTCAAAACTGGTTTTTAAACTGGTGACCAGTGAGAGAAAAACACAAAGGTTAAGCCCCATCACACAGTGAGTATGTGATGATATCATCCACTACCACACTCTCAACTTGAAGACAGGAAAGGCAAGAAAAAGAAAAATAAAGGAAAACACAAAGAAAAAAAACATTAGGACTGAATACAATAGAAAATGGAAAGGACCAGAGAAGGATAGGAAAAAAGAATGGGACCTTTGCTTACCATATATTCAGATATATCACAAAGTCGAAGAGGCAAAAAGAACAGAAATTACAGAAAAACATGAGGGAGGGAGGAAAAGTAAGTGTGTGTGTGTGTGTGTGTGTGTGCGCGCGCGCTCACCGACTTAACAGGAGAAAGGGCTTCATACATCAGTGGGAAAGGATGGAGTATCTGGAAACTGGTCCTGAGAAAACTGACTCCTTTTATGGAAATAGTGTGGATCTCTATCTCCCATTGCATACAAAAACACAGGCCCGATGGACCAAATACCCACACGTGAAAGGTAAAATCAAACAGGAAAAAAATTAAGATGCCTTTGAGCCATCTGGACTGATGGGAGAACACCAGAGTCCAAATTTCCATCAGCTAAGGAAGAAGGGATGGAACACCACACAGCCCTTCATCCTCCCACTCCTTCCTGACTGCGCAGAGATGCCTAGAGGACCGGCGTAAGGAAAATCACTGCACAGAGAGAGAGTAGGCACCTGGCTCCCTGGCCACACACGTCCCTGGTCAGTGGAACGCACCCCAGGCTGTGGACCTCCAGATCCTTTGTGATGTAAGGAAACCTGTGCTGTTGCAAACTACCAGTGAGCGAGGTCTCTGGTCCTTGCAGCCATGATTAAAAAGGCACAATTTCAGTAAATGCTGTGTGCTCGAGGTAACAAATGCTCACCGCTCTGTTTTTGAAAATGTCCCCAGATATGCAGAGCAGGTGTGCATTTGAAAATAAAAACTAATTATGTAATCAGTGGTG
This sequence comes from Trachops cirrhosus, assembly GCA_028533065.1. Classification (NCBI taxonomy): domain Eukaryota; kingdom Metazoa; phylum Chordata; class Mammalia; order Chiroptera; family Phyllostomidae; genus Trachops; species Trachops cirrhosus. The sequence goes on from CM052542.1 coordinate 120,861,128, forward strand.
CCCCTAAAATAATCACCATAGGATCTGAGCATCGGGGGGAGATTCAGGAGGAAGAGACATGAGAAAGGCAGGAATCCAGCAGCCAAGTAGGGTGATGTTGTTAGGGGAAATGTTCTTTCATCAGCCTTGTCGAGGCCTGGCTCAACTACTGCTGACCCAGGCTCTGGTGACATTCAGGGCAAAACCAGCCTCAGACCAGGACATAAGGACAGCTGAGGAAGGTCTGAACCTTGCACTTGTGCAAGATCATCAGGTTCATCCACTGAGATCTTTTGCAAACATATATTCAAACTCTGCCCCCAGAGCATTTCTAATATCAGAGAACTGCATACAAATACACTGAAAATGCCATCAATGCTAATAACAAATCTTAGGTTTACATGTTAAATCAATAACTCCACAACAGCCCAAATGCCACAGTGGGGCAACCAGGCCTCAGGTAAACCCTTTCAGACTTCCTTACGCCTTTGAGAAATGCCTTAGATTCAGAACTATAATTTTACCAAAACTGGGGTTTGCTTTCTGTTTTTGCCATTTTCCCTCCTTACCTGAAGAGGCAGAAAAAAAAAAAAATAAATAAACGCATGCATTTAATGCTATGTCTAAAAATAAGGAAAATTGCAAACAGGCAATGGTTCATGTTAAATCATCATGAAGTTCACTGCGGAGAAATATAACAGAAAGGGAGGCTTGTTTCCATCCTAACGCCTTTTTACTTGATTTTCTGGAAAAAGTAAATTCACCCTATAGGCATGTTACATGCACAGTTTCAATTCCCAAATGAATTAGATCACCTAAAAACACCGAGCCTGGAGACTGTTGGTTCCAAACCTACATGGAATGGATAAATGCTTCAGGCACTTTCAAAATAAAACTGAACTTTAATTGCTCCTTAGAAGCAAAATTTGAAGTTATCATGCTTCAGGAAAAGAAAATCAAGAGTGCATATTCTCACTAGTAATAAGCCCCAGATATATTTTGGGCTGTACTGTTGTTCCCTGGATCTTGAATTATTCTTCTCTAGCTGTACTAATCTGCTTGCTCTAATAGTAAAATATTTTGCATTGTAACTGATAAGCATTGCATTTCTAACACACACACACACAGAAAATGATGAAATAGTTTCTAAGAGACATGTCACTTCAGAAATATAAAACATATCCCAGTATTATTAATGAAAGAATTAGTAAGTAAATGTATGATTTACAGATTTTTTTGATTATCTACATTTTCATTACATATGCTCCCCAGTGGCATCTCCAAGTTGATAGCACATGTAGGGACACTGTGGTCAGTGTGTCAGTAACCGTACCACTTGCGTTATAATTATTTCAGTAGTATAGAAATAACAAAGGAGGTTTCAGGTAAGTTACAGGAATGAGAAATAAAAAAATGGAAAAAGAAGAACAACCTTAATCACTGGGAGCCCGGGCCCTTCCTGTTTATCCCAAAGAACAGCTCCGGGAAAGCGAAGCCCGGCTACGCTTCCACTGCTCTTGGTTTGAATGGGCGCATCTTCCATTTCAAACCTCTTCTCTCGGCCCTGTGACTAAGTTTATTCTCAAGGGTTGTGCTTCTATTTCATGAAGTCTTGACATTTCTTTTCAGAGAGATGGGGGGAAAAAGATGAAAATGTGGGGAGCAAAATACTGTTCCAGAGAAGAATGCAAACAGGAAATAGGAATAGCTATGTTCAGTGAGAACCCTTTGTGTGAGAAAATGTTCGTGGCTTCAAAAGAGTAAAGACTCATTCCAGTTAAAAAGCAGGTATCCTTCACATTTCTAGAATGCGGGTCTTTCTTAAAACTTTTCACTTAAAAGTGACAGCGGTCTAATGGTAGTGGTAGTTATGACCTAGCTGTTCAGTTTCATAAATCATCTCCTCGATCCAGGTTATGGGCAGAAGCATAATACTCAGCACATAGCATCTTTCACCTGTTGTATTTCATTGGTCGTAAGCGCACCTTCGACACCAGCAAAGCAGCGGCCAGCTCAGAGCTGACAGCCACAGGAGCTCTTGGTCCTGTGCTGACACGACACTGTCCCACTGCCTGTGCACAAAGTTTATATTGTTACATTTCTTGCATCAGAACATAGCTAAAAGAGTTCTTCTAAGTTTAAAATAGCAATTCCAAATGACAAGAAGGCACTGGGTCACAGTTTAAATGGTTGCATTTTTTCCTCCCTTAGGGCTGCTATATATGTTTCTAACATTCAAGGGCATTGCAGAGTCAATGAAATAGGGCCTAAAAATAATCCAGGTAAACAGTACTTGTGTTTACTGGTGATTCTAGTTGTCTAATGAACCAGCATGAAAGCTTTCCCATTCGCCATCATGGACCCACACAACAGAGTCCCCACCACACTTGCAGGCTTAGCCTAGCCAGCTACCGTTCTTGCTGTCCTGCCGTAGGGACACACTGTTCACGACGCCCTGGACATCTCCTCCACCTGCCTGCCTTATGTACCTTCTCACGTCTCTCCTGCCAGGTCTCACTATGCTCACATTGTTCCAGATTTTGGACCTTCCTTCATCCTTCAAAGTCCATGTCAAATACCACTGTCTCCAAACAGCCTTTTCTAATCCCTTCATCTAGATTATGTCTTACCTCAGCCCCGTGAGACACCCCAAATACTGTGTCTGCATGAGCCATATTTAAGAATTACAAACCAAAGGCCTGATGTCAGAGTTCAGTTGAAACAGGTTTCGTTGATCCACATCATGTTTTATTTTTGTGTGTTTCTTTTTAACCCGAGTCAACAGTAAAAATTTTTAAAAACCCAAATTTTCAAATGTGGAGTGCCTAGCTCCACAGACAGCTGAGTGTGTGAACCTTGTCTTATCCAAGAAGGGCCTGGAAGTCTCTCACTGGTGGAAAGTTTACCTAACATATTTAAAAACCTACAGTAGGTATTTTACAAACAGAAGCTGAAATGAATATTTACTTTTAAAAAAACCCTTCTAATAATGTTACAGCTTTGGGGGAGGCTCTGTAAAAGTGATAATTTTTTTAAAAAATGCCTTGAATTACACTGAATTAAGTGGAAAATTTATTATATGTAATGGAAAATGTGATGAACTTTTGCATATTATGCTGGTTGCTCTGTGTTTGCTTGTTCTGCTGCACATTCATACTCAAGGGAGGAAACAGACTGACTATCCATGGAGGTTTGGGGAACTGCTACAGAAAAAGCAATGCGAGAACCTGCAGACACAGAACGCATGTTATAAACAGTATTAGAGTTTTGGCAACAAGTGGAATCGATGCTTCTTAATTCTAAATGAAATTTAACAGAAAACCAACAGCAACTCCAGAAGATGACCTGAAGGAGCACTCTGTCCACGTCTAAGTTTAGGCCAATTGAACAGAGGAGTATTGAGCATCTGCTGCCTGCTGTGGACTTGGGCATGAAGAGGGGGAAATCATGAGCAATCATGGCCTCCACCCTTGAAATGTAGTGTATACTAATTTTCCCAGAGAAACCATATAAAATCCATTAAATGGATATCAACCCATGTGACCATAACAAGTGTTTAAAAAGTCTCATTTCTTCGGAAGCTGTTCCTACAGTCCTTACTATTAAGTAGTTGCCCTGGCCAAACCATTACTTAGTGGGATCTTCCTAGTCTAGTTCAAAGAGCCATGAAGCTTTTTCAGGGAGTTTAAGAATACAGAGGAACTGGAAGGACCTCCACAATTAGGTGGGGCAGGGCTCTCTACGTGTGGTTCCCTGACCAGCAGCAGAGCTGACCTTCCCTGGGAATGTGTTAGAGATGAGCACGCCCAGGGCCCACCCCACACCCACCCAACCAGAAACTCCCAGGGCAGGGGCAGCAATCTGTGTTTTAAGAAACGCTGAAGGTGATTCTGATACACACTCAAGTTTAAGAAGTGCTGACAGAGCACAGCCCACTACCTGTTACAGAGAAGTTAAGAACCTTTACAAGGTCATTTAACCAAAAAGAGATTAAACAGGGACTAATCCATAGGTTTCCTGTTGCCCAAATATTCTTCTACCATTACAGAAGATATATGCATTATTTGCCCCTCTCTATCAATGTATAAATATAACTTTGAACAATGTGCAAAAGCTGAGAGAAATAATTATTGGCTTGACATATTTTCATTCTCCATTTCCTCCCCTTTTTAAAAATATGAAGCTCACTGGAGATTAAGCTATTCAGGAAAATTAACTAAAACGGACTGTTAAAGACAACACCATTAGTGTGACCTGAATCTCAATGTAATATCAAAATACAGCACACATAAGACATCACACGTGTTCATTCCTTAAATCTACCTGCTACACGAGGGCAGGAGTTCTGTCTTGTTTACTTCCAAATACCCACATGCTCAGGACACTGTCTGGCACACAGAAGGCACTCCCAAGGCACTCCACTGGGGTCACTGAATAAATGAATTTAAACTTGACTTAAGTGATAGTCACTTAAACTTTGGGACGTCTTTTATGCAATTATATCATCAGTTATTAGAGATTCAGCCTTAATAATTTTTGAACCCATATCATCTGTTATGGTGGGATGTACCTTACCTGTCTAGTAGTTGGCAAATTTTTTTTTCTGTAAAGGACCCGATGATAAATATCTAGGCTTTGTAGGACATACGATCTCTATGTCAACTACTCAACCCTACCTCGACAGCCCAACACCAACCCCAGACAATAGGCAAATGATGGATATGGTTGTATTCCAATAACATTTTATTTACAAAAACAGGCAGTGGGCCAGATTTGGCCTGTGGAATGCAGTTAGCTAATCCCTGAGCAAAGCGACAGAGTTAAAAACTATTATTAGTTTGATATCTTAAATCTAGTTAGGTTCGCAGATACAAACAAAAGGCCATAAGCAGCTTTCAAATAGAGAGACAGCACATGAACTCATATGCTACTTAAAATTGATGTCCCCTAAGAAAATGAAAAAGTTGTAGAGACATATCATACATCAATTATTTATATACTGTTTGCTTACTACTTTCGTCTAGCTGGTCAACACCAAATTCATCCTTGTAACTTTTATGTATTTTTTAATACAGAGACACAATCAAGGCGGGTATTGAGGAGAGGCTGCCTTCTTCCTTTCACTGACCTCATGCGATTCGAGGGCAGTGGGGACAGTAGTAGAAATGATTGTGACTTTATTAAATGTGAATTTACTCTGGCACCTCAGGGCTAAAGTTAATCTTCTCCACAGTACCTAAACAGGCTTTAGTAACAAATAAATATATCGCTTTATATTTCTCTTTTTAAAACCGATACTTCCTTTGTGATTATAGCCACAGGAAGACGAATCTGGCCGCCAACCGTACTGTGTGGTCCCATGAACCTCGGCAGCACAGGAGGGGATAAATCACTTGGGTCTGTTGTTGGGGAGAGTATCCTTTGGAAATGGGAGAAAAGAGGGAGCCAAGAGCTGAGAGTCACCCTTCTTTAGCACTACTTCATTGCCAGAAAGAATCCTGGCTATTGTTATTGGCGTTCATTTTTCCAAGAGAATGAATTATTTCGCTGCTGTTGACATATCAGCTGACTTACAGTTTTTTCTTTAGTGAGTTTTATGAACTGAGAACAGATTTTTTTCCCTCCACCCTCTTTTTATTAAATGTAATCATTGAGAGTGTTAGTATGTACATTGAACTATACACAATGCCTTAATACATTCATGGCCTGGTCCAGGAAAGGCAAAGAATGCCTCTCTCTCTCACCCCACCCCTGCAAATGAGTTCATACCAATGAACAAAGAGACAGAGACTGAGATAAAACACAGCCACAACCAAGGGGCAGCCATGGCCTTGTCCCGAGTGTCCTAGGCTGTGAAAATGGGAAGTCAGCTATTCATTCATCCTTACCTCTTCCCACCAATCACAGCTCCGCCAAATTTTAATTAAGGAAAAAGGTACACATCTTTCTTGCCTCTGTCTTCATTGGCAGAAGCAATAAACAAGCAAATCTCTAAAGATGACTTTGCTGTCTAAAAGATTTAGAGCTGTTTTACTTCTCAAAATGCTGACAAGCCTCATAAAACAATTTTTATAAAAACATTTATAAACTGTTAGGCACCTCACAAGCATTAATGAATTTTATTTCAATGTCTGAAGCCTTAGCCCTCTCTAAATAGTAATATTTGATACAGTTAGGTCATATTTTATAAAGATAAGGGGAAAAAAAGTTTCGGGAGGAAAACAACCTCTTAAGGATAAATGGATTAAACGCTGTCCATATCTTTGTAACTGCTGTTTGCAAACCTTCAGAGCCTGGAACCAAAGTGCAGGCCAATATGGACAGCTATAAAAATATGACAAAGGAATCACCTCTAGTCTGTGTGGTTGCAATAAATAGTACCAACACATAATGCTCCCCGCTTCTCCCTCTCTTTGTCCCTTCTTATCTGCCTGGGGTAACATGTCTGCTCTAAAATAGAACAGGATTGTTGGAAAATATAGACATCCCCTATAAGAGTAGAATAGCGTGAGGTAAAAAGGGGAATGGGGACAGAATAATGAGCCCTCATCCCGAAGATTTCCACATCATCACTCCCTGGATCCAGTGAATATGTTAGTGTACCTGGCAGAGGAGATTTAAAGTTGTCAGTGTAGTTGAGGTTGCTAGTAGCTAATCTTAAAACAGGGAGATTATTCTGGGTCATCTAAGTGGACTCATCATGATCACCAGGGTCCTTAAAAGTAGAGAAGGGAGGCAGAGGAGGAGAGCCAGAGGGAGATGTGACTACAGAAAAAAGGTCCTGAGGATGGAGGGATGAGGCCACAGCCAAGGACTGCAAAGGGCAAGGAAACGAATTCTCCTCTAGAGCCTCCAGAAGGAAACACAGTCCAGCCAACACCTTGATTTTAGCCCAGGGAGACCTGTGTTGGAATTCTGAAAACTATAAGATAATAAGTGTGTTGTTTTAAGCCAGTAAGTTTGAGTTAATTTGAAAACTAACTCATTGGAAATTTCTGATATATCGATTCTTATGTAATCATTAATCATTCCTATGCAATTGGTGCATTGTTACTCCCATTAGCAGTTAATAACTTGCCCAAGGCCACTGACCTGCAAAGTGGCAGAGCCAGGATTCAAACCCGGATACTCAGACTCCAGTGCCCACACCCTCAGTCAGCAGTAAGAAAGACAGACTGCTTCTGAGAACACCTTCCGGACAACCATATCCTGTGGTTAAAATGTGAAGTTCTGTGACGGAGTGTCATTCAAAGGTTAGAGTTGTCATGGGCTCAGAGGAAATGCAGTGGGTTGTTACATTTAATCAAGAATACGGATAAAGCAGAAGGGTGTCATAGCAGGAGGTAAGAAAAAAATCTAATGTAAGGCCCCACTGAATTTGTAGAAATAGACCACATAAAAATACCCTTATAAAATCTGTCCAGATTAGTCAATCTGCCTCATTTCTTCCAGGCTATCAATCCCATCCATTTGATGTAACTACCTTCCTTTCCCTGGTTCAGTCTGTAAAAAGTTACCACTGCTCTCCTGTAGGTGCCCCCACTCCCAGTGCCTCTGCCGTGACCTCCACTTCAACACCCCTTTGCACTGTCATCTGGAAGTGGGGACTGTGCTGAACCTCCAACACAGACATCTGGATTTGATACAGTAGGGGCTTATCAACAAATTTTTTTTACCCAAAAATAACAATGAAGATGTCAAATCATAAAAAGGTCATGGAATTCAAGATTTCATGCTTTTCCCTCAATAGCCCATTAAACAAAATAGAATATTTAATAATAAACAAGGACAAGAATAGTAATTGTCACTTGTAGAAAAATGATCCAATTAGAATTCAAGTGACAGGTTAGTGATTAAAGAACTTATTTCTTTTTTTAATGTATAAACAAACTCTTTTATTTATTAAAGTCATTATTACACAGGAATGAGAATACCTCACCCATGCAAAAATGTGGATGAACCTGTGTAAAATAAGGAGACACAGAAAAATACTGTACGATTCCATTAAAATAAAGTTCCGAAATAGTAAAAATCATTTATGATGTTAGAAGTTGGGATGGTAGTTACTTTTGGGGAGTGACTGGAAGGTGTGCAGGGGAGCTTTGGGAAGCTCCTAATTTTTTTAAGTATATTTTATTGATTATGCTATTACAGCTGTCCCATTTTTCTACCCTTTGTCCCCCTCCGCCCTGCACATCCTCCCTCCAGCATCTGCCCCCCTTAGTTCATGTCCGTGGGTCATACATACATATAGCTCACTTCTTAGACGGCACCTCTTGTATCTGGGAACCAGTCTACTCCTTTACAAAGCTTTAAAAAGCACACACTATAATAGCCATTGTACTAGAATGCTAAAGTTATTTTTTAATTATACATTTTAACAAATGTTTGGCTTCATCAGTTGTTACCTTGAAAACAAAATGTTTCTTTGGCAGAAAAACTGGGGGGAGAGGGTTCATGCCAGAACATTGAGAGAAGTTATCTATTACACTGCAAAGTAAGCATTATTAAAACAGCAATCCTCTGCAGTGCTTAAGAAATTTAAATTTTTCTATCATAAAAATATTATTTTTTCCAATGGTAACTGGAATATTTACTTGTTCTTAAATGAATAAAACATCAATTTAAGAATACAGCCCAATAGCATCACTCAGTTTTTAACACCTTATTTGTAACTGCCATTTCATTAAACTCTTAAAAAGAGAACTTTGGAGTATTTGTCTATGTAACATTTTGAATGAGCTAAATTATCCTGGCTTAATATATTAGGGAAGCATTAGGACAAAAGGCATTTTTGTGGCATGAATTTTCACAGCAAAGATGATACTCAGTACCTGCACTGAGTTTTGTTGTCATAGAGACCATCTAGGAGAAACTATTTAAAAGCCAAATTTCAAACTCCTTAAAACATTGCCTTCAGGTCTGGCTTCACTTATAACTTGGAAATCAACATACTACAGTAACCAATTTTATTTCTTAAAAATGTATAACCCATATACTAAAAAAAAAGTTTTGACTTCACCCTTTGTAAAGTCTTGAGTTTCCTTTCCATGAAAAATTCTGATGCTAGAGCACACCTAACCTGGGGGAGTCTGCTGCCTAGGGTAGCCATGGAAACAGAAGTACACGCTGTGCACCAGCACTGAAGCTAGCATGATAAGCCACAACTGACGAGTCGAGTGTGTTTTTACAGCTGCTGTCTCCTTGTTTTACTTCAGTTGGTATTTTAAAAGAAATTTAGCTAGCTTTATCTTTTCCTTTAAGCTTACTTGAAAATCAAGTATCAGAAAATTTCCCCAAATAGTGAAATTAAATGGTATCAGAGTCATAAAAATTCAAAGTGGGGAAAAGAGAAGAGGCCCTGATTTCCCATTAGTTGGAAGCATATATATGTCCTTTTATCAGCTTACATTTTGTTGGCCTTGGAGACTAAAACTAGTCCACAGAAGAGTGATAGCCAGACAAGTACTAAGAGACCTTCTCTTAAGAAATCAGATATCACAAAGTCCTCCATAGTATGGCCCCAAGCCATCTAATTTTACACCTGTCTCCAACGACACTATTCTATGAATTCTGCACTCCAGCCAAATTGGCCTGCTGGTCACTCCGCCAACAAGCTGAGTGTCCTTCTGAGTTTCCCTCCCCATACCCGCCACCTGCGTGCCCTTTGAGCCATTATCCTACAAGGAAAAATCACCTATAAAAGCATGACCAATTCCCACCCAGCAAAAGTGCCTTCTTAACTGATGTAACTATGTTATTCATGCTGCTGATCTGATATTTACTGTATGCTTCCTGGAGGATTAGGTGTCTACTTATCTCTTTGTAATATTTACCATTTAAGGAGGGGGTATAATTCTTGATCTAACAATTCTACAGTAACTGGGACAACAATAATGATAATAGAAGGGATGGCAGAAAATTAAGAAATGTCAATTTCAATATCTAATAATATTAAAGTAGAAACCTTTAAATAAATCAAGCCAAACCATATGAGACACACTTCTAGAACATGCATTTTTTTAAAATCATACATATAACGAGGGTCGAGGTGAACAACTCTTCGAGAGAAAACCACTCTGATAAGTAGTCCATTCAAATGGGCACTTACTAGTGTCAAGAAACCCTTAAGATATTCCATGAGATCTAGAGAGTATAGTTTTCTCTAAGAAAATTAGAGCTATTGTTCCCCTAAAGTTTTCTCCAGAGGGCTTTCTGACAACATACACACACAAAACAAAATGGGATACTTGGGCATGAAGTAATAATTGCATCTAGAAAAATAACAAACTTTTTCAAAGTGACTACTTGGCAGTTTTGGACATCAACTTAGGAACTTTTATTTAAAGTCATAATAAAATTGAATAGCCAAACTTTAATGGCCCATTTTATAACAGAAAAAGTTACGGTTGTGTCAAGTCCAAAAATATACCTTTCATTTTTCGGTATTTCAACTGCTTGCTAGACATCTCTACCAAGAACCTCAAATGCAACGAGTCCAAAGCTGACATGATTGTGCACTCCTTTCCCACTGGCACAAAACAAAAACAAATCTGCTCCAGTGCTCTTATTTCCTGCTTGGGTTAAAAATGCAAATGACGTGGTCATTTAAACATTTAAATTAGGCTTGACTTGTTTCCCAGCCTTAAAATCTAAGTCCAACAATTTCAACAAGGAAAGAGTATCATGTAAAATAAGCAACACGGATTTAAATATAAAGGGATTCTTATTAATTGTGAAATCCTTGGACAGGAGAATTTCATCTTCTTAAGTCTCAGTTCTCAGTTTATAAAATGAGGATATCAAAGCTCTCTTGCCCTGGCCAGGTGGCTCAGTTGGTTGGAGCATCATCCCACACACCAAAAGGTTTTGGGTTTGATCCCCAGTCAGGGAACATACATAGTTTGCAGGTTCGATCCCTGGTCCAGGTGTGTGCAGGAGGCAACTGATCAGTTTCTCACATTGATGTGTGTGTGTGTGTGTGTGTATGTGTGTCTGTCTGTCTGTCTGTCTCTCTCTCTCCCTCTTCTTCTCTAAAATTCAACAAACATATGCTCAGTGAGGATTTAAGGGGGAAAAAAGCTCTCTCAATGAGTCCTATAAGAAATTTATTTAGAATAAAACAAATGAGTTTTGAGATATACTTCTATTATTCTAAAATTTTGAATTTGCAAAAAATAGATTAAAGGTAATGAGAAATAACATAATCAAAGCAAAAACTATTTCACTTGGTTTAATCTATTCTTCCCTAACTTATTTGACTATAAATTATTATTTTCTAAAGGAATGTATTAACATTTTTCCTTAAAAAAATCACCTGCAAGACTTTCGGCCAAGATGGAGGCATAGGTAGATGCACTGTGCCTCCTTGCACAACCAAGATAGGGACAACAACGATATAGAAACAAAATAACAACCAGAACTGACAGAAAATTGAAGTGTATGGAAGTCGGACAACCAAGGATTTAAAAATAGACACTTTCGTCCAG
>CM052542.1:120873095-121123269 GCA_028533065.1 Trachops cirrhosus
AAAAAATCACCTGCAAAACACTAACCTATTTCATGGGCTGTTATGAAGTTAAAGCTCATCCCACACATATTAATTAAATCCTTTCTCCTTCTGAAAATCCATTCTATTGCCTAAGAATTCCACTCCTAACCTCCTTTGTTCCTTCCTATTTCTGTCACCACATTTCATGTCTCATCTGGATTATGGTCAACGCTTTCCCACAGTTCATCTCTCTCTCACCTCTTCAGCTCATCCTCCACCCAGAAACCTTTCTAAAACACAAAGGTGAGCACTACCTTTCAGGTAAAGAACCAGTTCCTTAGAACACACACTCTTCCCAGTTTGGCCCCAAATCCTTTTCCAGTATCTCACTACACCCTCCCCATTGGAGGCCACTCTTGGACAGCTCTGGGGCAGATCCACACTGTAATTTCCTACAGTGCCAGCAGCTGATTCTCACTGTTAATGAAATGTATGTGTTTTCACGGCTCTGCCTTTTCACATATCACTCCCTTGTTCTGGAAAAGCCCCTCCACACCCGTCCCCTTCTCCATCTGGCAAACAATTCACCCTTCAGAGCCAACCCAAATGTCACTTCTTCTGTGAGGTCTTCCAGAATGCGTGTTAGTCACTCCTCTGTGGGTTCCCATGGCACTTCCCGCTCAGCTCTGTCCTGGGGAGCTGCTGAAACTTGGGAACCAATGTGAAAATATATAAATAGTGATTTATAAATTGTTAATTCCTGAAGAGATTTTTTTAATCCAAATCCCAGCCACTCCGTACTTTCTCTTCTTTATGTGTGTACACACATGCAAACTCAGGAAAATTTTGGGAACAAAAAGCTTCAATGTAATCAAATAAATTCTGAAACTATCAGATTCATCCAAATGAATCAGACCTGATCTCATTCTGAAATACCTGATGGTGTCTTGACAACTTTTAAATGTCAAAGGAGTTTTAGGGATCAGCCAAAAAATTTTAAGACTCTTAATTAGTTTCCAAAATATAATTTCTAAATTGTAAAAGTCTTTCTTTATACATGTGCAAAACTTTAAGAATTCAATGGGGAAATAAACCTTCATTTTAAAAATTAACTTTGAAATTGGGAAATAAAAACATATGCTATTTCCAGGCACTGGTGATAATAATAATAGCTACCATTCGCTGGGGGCCTGGTGCCAGCACTCCTCGGGGCACGCTCTGCAGATTCCTGCATTTAAATCCTGCAGCTACGTGACGAAGTAGGAGCCAGCACCACTAGTGTGCAGATAAGAAGTTGGCCAAAGAGGTTAAGTGAACCCAGCTAGACACAGTCCAGTAAGGATGCACACCCAGACCCTCTAACTTCCCGGCCTATGCACACATTCTGTGAACTATGATATTGTTCCGAAATCCAGGGCAATTAGACCACTTCTCCATAGAGCAAATAACCAAAGACTTGCTTAGACTGTCGGCAGCCTTCTTTTACCAGGAATATTTAACATGAGCCATTCACCTAAGATTTATACACTAACCTCCCAAATCAGTATAGAAAGAAATTATCAAGACTATTTTTATTTCCTCATAAAGGTAGAAACTATAAAATTCCTTCAGAAAGATAGCTATATATATATTATGTTCACACACACATATATACACACATACATACATATGTATTTTTAATTTGACAGAACTGTAAACTCAATTTAAGGAGCACAGGCTCTAGGAAAAAGGAGCCTCTTAAGCTATATTGATGGATAATATCTCAAAAGTGAACAAGAAGGGGGAATCTTACAGTTCATGTAAGAATTGTTGCAGAGCAACTGAACTTGGAAATAAACTATATAAAATACCAAACCAAAGTTCTGTAAGTCCAGTTTTATTTTCTTCACTTAAATTAATGATTCTCATCCTGGCTGAACATGAAAAATAATTAAAATTTACATTCTGTCAAATTACTTGACTCCCTCCTCCACGTCAAGTGCTGGGCAACCATAAATAGAGTGCTGTGCTTTGTGCTGACCAGTGTGGCTCAGCGGGCTGGGCGTCGTCCCACAAATCCAAGGCTCGCTGGTTTGATTACAGGTCAGAGCCCGTGCCTGGCTTGTGGGTTCAGTCCCCAGTCAGGGTGCATGTGAGAGGCAACCAATTGATGTTTGTCTCTCACATCGATGTTTCTCTCCCTCTCTAGTGTGTACTGGAATGAGAGGCTAAAAGGTGGACAGAGAACAGCTCATTCAGGATCCCATCTGAAATTCAACCTAAGGGTTTATAATATAGGTGTGACAAGATCACTAATTATCACATTAAAGGTGAGTCCGAGAATACAAAGAGGGAACATCAGAGAAAAAAAAATCACCTACTACGGAATTCCTACCCAAGTCTTGAGGCCTGGTGATCAGGGTGGACCTCCCTGAAGCCCATTAGGAAAGGAAATGATCTTGAAACCCTAATACAGTAGGACTACACCACAGTTTGTGTACTGGTGGTCACCCAACTGCAGCTGTCACACAAATACTGTGATGATCCAGGACCTCAGGTTGAAAGTACTAGAGGCCTAAGACAGCATTCACTTTTAAAAATCATATATGCAACCACAGACCCTGAATAAAACACATCCCATTCCACACGTGATAGCAGCTACTGCCTAGTGGAAACACTATAACAAAAAGAAAAGGAGAGGAAAAAAACACAAAGAAACAAAAAATTTCATGTTAAAGTTAAGACTTTGCAATTTTAATTATGCAATGTATAAGTCACAGCAGAGAAAACTTCTCCCTGTTGCTGTCATTTGGTATTTTTGAATTTAACTCCTTTGGGGGCGCTACTTCTTGGTTTACAAGTTACCTAAAATGTATGAGCAAATAAGCCAGAGTCCTGCCAACATTAATTTATTCAATGTGACTTGTACAAATCCATTTTCAATAGTTTTTATCTTCTAGATGTATCCTATCAAAAAGAAGCTATTTTTAATTTATTTGCATTTGTTGAATAAAGTCACCTCCTTAAAATCAAAACAAAATAAAAATAGCTGTAGGCGGGTCTTGCCCAGGGAAGCCACAGTCAAAGCCCAGCAGCTGATGAGTTAGGACCCTGGAATGCCACTTTGTTCAGCACCTCAGAGGAAGAGCATGGATTTGGAGAGGGGAGGGGAGGGGAGGGGAGGGGGAACATTGATGTGAGACAAAAACGTCAATCGGGTGGAGCTCGCAACCCAGGCATGTGCTCTCACAGAGAATCAAACCAGCCACCCTCTGATTTTCAGGATGATGCCCAACCAACTGAACGACACAGGAAAGAGTCTAGAGCTGCCAGGAAAAAGAAAGTGGGGCACTGGATGCAAGATGGTGGAGGAGTAAGTGGAAGCCACACTAACCTCCTCCCAGGACCAATCTGGAATTACAACTAAATTGTAGAGAACACATCCTGCATAACCAACTAAACACCAGCTGGAGAGAAGCCTTACAACCATGGACAGACAGAAGAAACCACTTCAGCACAACATGACTGGTAGGGAGTGTGGAGGAGGAGTGAGAGGGCTGGCTAGGCTCCCATGGGCAGCAGCTGAAGCTCCGGAGGGATATTTCAGCACCTGGGGGTTTCCCCCTGAGAATTGTGGGGTCTAAACCCCAGGCAGGACTCCCCAGTCAACAGCACCAGAGCTGGAAAAAAACCTAGTTAATACCCAGCTGTGAAAAGCAGTGGGGTTTCTGTCTGCCAGAGAGAGACAGCTACAGACACAGAGAGCCTTTTAAAGGGGCAAGGCACCAAATTTTGTTTGTAGCCACCTACCCTGGGCTCCAGCAGAGGAAGGGCAGAGTAGACTGGAGATATGTGAGGAAAGTCTGGGGCTGGTGGCTCTGGGGAGAGAAGTGAAGGACTAACCACCAGTTAGTGGTTAGTTGAGTTAAGACTTAACCAAGCAGAGTCATTCCCCATACTATAGATGCCAGTTTTCTCAGGCAGAACATTCCTCTCTGAATGGCGTCTGCCTGAAGGGAAGCAATAGAGCTGTCCACAGGAAATACCTTGCCCCACCCTGTGGTGCTTAAGCCTGGCTGCTGATTACAGCTTGATTAGCTTAACTGATCAGTTTAATGACAAATTCGTTTAACAACTAAGTTGGAAAATACAAAAAAGCAGCCAAAAATGAGAAAACAAAGAAATAGACCCCAAACAAAAGAACAAGAGAAATCTCCAGGAGAAATAGATGAAATAATGGAGGTAAGAAATTTATCAGAGAGTTTTGAGCAATGATTATAAGGAACTCAAAGGCATGAAAAAAAGACATAGAGATTTAAAAAAGGACCAGTCAGAAATAAAGAATGCAATATCTGAAAGAAGTAATACACTGGCAGTATTAAATAGTAGGTTAGATGGAGCAGAGGGTCGAATCAGTGATCTGGACGACAAGGTAGAAAAAAAACCCAGGCAGAGCAGCAAAAAGAAAAATGAATTTTAAAAAATGAGGAGAGCTTAAGAAACATTTTGGACAACATGAAGCATAGCAACATCCGCACCATGGGAATATGAGAGGGAGAAAAGAGTGAGCAAGGGTCCGAGAACCTACCTGAAGAACCAATGAATGAAAATTTCCCTTATCTGTGAAGGAAAACCACACACAAGTCCAGGAAGGTCAGAGTCCCAAAACAAGTCAGACCTAAACAGGCCTACACTTAGACACAGCATAATTAAAATGACAAGGCTTGAAGACTAGGAGAGAATCCTAAAAGCTACAAGCAGGTAGTTACTCACAAGGGACCACCAATTAACTGTCATCTGATTACTCAACAGAAACACTTCAGGCCAGAAAGGAGTGGTGTCAAATATTCAAGGTAATGAAAAGCGAGGACCCACAACCAAGGTACTTTACCCAGCAAGGCTATCATTTAAAATCGAAGGAGAAATAAGGAGCTTCCCAAATAAGAAAAAGCTAAAGGAATTTGTTAACACCAAATCACTGCTGCTACAAATGTTAAAGGGCTTGCTTGAAGAAAGAAGAAAGAAGAATGAAGAAGGAAGAAAGAAAAAAGGAGGGGAGAAAACAGTCTAACAATAAAATGGCACTGCATACATATCCATCAAAAATCACCTTAATTGTAAATGGCTTAAATGCTCTGACCAAAAGACAAAGGGTAGCTGAATGGATAAGAAAACAAGACCCATATATATGCTGTCTCCAAAAGACCCATGTCAGATCAAAAGATACACACAGTCTAAAAGTAAAAGGATGCAAAAAGATATTTTATGCAAATGGAAAAGAAAAAGAAAGCTGGGGCAGCAGTACTTATATCTGACAGAATAGACTTTAAAACCAAGGCTATAGTAAGAGGTAAAGAAGGACACTACATAATGATAAAGGAAACAATCCAACAAGAGGATATAACCCTAGTGAACATTTACACACCCAAAATAGGAGCACCTAAATTTGTGACGCAAATCTTGATGGATGTAAAAGGAGAGATTGATGGAAATACAGTCATAGTTGGGGATTTTAACACCCCATTGACTTCAAGGAATAGATCTTCCAGGCAGAAAATCAATAAGGAGACAGCAGTCTCAAATGGCACACTAGATCAAATGGATTTAATTTATATCTTCAGAGCATTTCACCACAAAACAGCAGAATATACATACTTTTCAAGTGCACATGGAGAGTTTTCTAGGACAGATCACATGTTAGATCACAAAACAAGTCTCAATAAATTTAAGAAGACTGAAATCATATCAAGCATCTTCTCTGACCACAATGCTATGAAACTAGAAATCAATCACAAAAAGAGCACCAGAAAGCACAGGAAGACATGGAAACTAAATAACATGTTATTAAACAATAAATGGGTCAACAACAAGATCAAAGAAGAAATTTAAAAATACCATGAAACAAATAAAAATGAGGACACACCAATCCAAAATGTGTGGGACTCTGTGGGACACTGGAAAAGCAATACTAAGAGGGAAATTCATAGCATTACAGGCCTATCTCAAAAAAAAACAAACCAAAACAACAACAAAAAAAAAAAACAAGAAAAAGTTCAAATAAACAATCTAACTTTACACTTAAAGAAACTTGAAAAAGAACAACCAACAATGCCCAAAGTGAGTATAAGGAAGGAAATAATAAAGATCAGAGCAGAAGTAAACAAAATAGAATCTAAAAAGATGATACAAAAGTTAAATAAAACCAAGAACTGGTTCTTTAAAAAGATAAACAAGATTGGCACACCTTTAACCAGACTCATCAAGAAAAAAAGGGAAAGGACCCAAATAAATAAAATCAGAAATGGAAGAGGAGAAATAACAACTGACACCAAAGAAACACAAAAGATTGTAAGAAAATATTATGAACAACTATATGCCAACAAACTAGACAAACTGAGATGGATAAATTCCTAGAAACATACAATCTTTTAAAACTAAATCAGAAACAATGAGAGAATCTGAATAGACAGATACCACCTAGTGAAATTGAAGCAGTAATCATAAAACTTCCACCAAACAAAAGCCCTGGACCAGATGGCTTTACAGGTGAATTTTCCCCAAAATTCTGAGAACTAACACCTCTGCTTCTCAAACTATTTCATAAAGTTTAAGAGGAGGGAAGGCTCCCAAACTCATTTTATGAGGCCAGCATTTTCCTAATTCCAAAACCAGATATAGACACTTCAAAGAAAGAAAATTATAGGCCAATATCCCTGATGAGCATAGATGCTAAAATCCTCAACAAAATATTAGTAAACTGAATACAGCAATGCATCAAAAAGATCATACAGCATGATCAAGTGGGATTTATCCCAGGAATGCAAGGTTGGTACAACATTCACAAATCAATAAATTTGATTCACCACATAAACAAGATGAAGGATAAAAACCACATGGTCATATCAATAGCTGCAGAAAAAGCATTTGATAAAATCCAGCATCCATTTATAATTTAAAAAGTTGAAGTAGAGGGAACATACCTAAACATAATAAAGGCCATATATGACAAACCTATGCCAGCATCATACTTAATGGCAAAAGCTACAAGTCTTCTTCTTATTACAAGGAAAAGACAAGGATGTCTGCTTTTACTTCTTTTATTCAACATAGTACTGGAGGTCCTAGCCACAGCAATCAGATACGAGGAAGAAATAAAAGGCATTCAAACTGGAAAGGAAGACGTAAAACTGTCATTATTTGTAGATGACATGATACTGCACATTGAGAACCCAAAGATTCCACCAAGAAACTACTAGAACTAATTCAGCAAAGTAGCAGGATACAAAATTAATATCCAGAAATCAGTTGCATTTTTATATGTCAGTAAGGAACTAACAGAAAGGGAAATTAAGAAAACAATCCCATTCACAATTGCTTGAAAAAGAATAAAATACCTAGGAATAAACCTAATCAAGAATGTAAAAGACCTACACATAGAAAATTATAAGACACTGAAGAAACTGAAGAAGATACAAATAAGGGGAAGTACATGTGTTCATGGACAGGAAGAATTAATATCATTAAAATGTCCATACTACCCAAAGCAATCTATGGATTCAGTGCAACTTCTATCAAGATTCCAATGATGTATTTCACAGAACGAGAACAAATATTTCAAAAATTTATATGGAACCACAAAAGGCCCCACACACCAACAATGATCTTGAGAAAGAAGAATGAAGTTGGAGGAATCACACAACCTAACATCAAACCATACTATAAGGCCATAGTAATCAAATCAGCCCAGTACTGGCATAAAAACAGATACATAGATCAAAGGAACAGAATGGAGAACCCAAAAATAAACCCACACATTTATAGTCAATTAATATTTGACAGAGAAGCAAGCACATACAATGAGCTACAGATCATTTATTCAATAAATGGTCTTGAGAAAACTGGATAAATATATGCAGAAAAATGAAACTAAACCACCTTCTTACACCAAACATAAGAATAAACTCAGAATGGATCAAAGACTTAAATGTTAAACCTGAAACCATAAAAATCCTAGAAGAAAACAAAGGCAGCAAAATCTCAGACATTGCTTATAGTAATTTTTTATTGGATATATCTCCCCAGGCAAGGGAAACAAAACAGAAAATAAACAAATGGGACTACATCAAACTAAAAAGTTTTTGCACAGCAAAGGAAATCATCAACAAAATAAAAAGACAATCCACAGAATGGGAGAATATATTTACTGATATATCTGATAAAGGGTTAATATCCAAAATTTATAAAGTACTTACAAAACTCAAAACCAAAAAACTCAATTGAAAAATAGGCAAAGGACCTGAATAGACACTTCTCCAAAGAGGACATACAGATGGTCAATAGACATATGAAAAGATGCTCAACATCACCAATCCTCAGAGAAACGCAAATTAAAACCACAATGAGATATCACTTCACAGCTGTCAGAATGGCTATCATCAATAAATCAACAAACAAGTGCTGGTGAGGATGTGGAAAAAAGGGAACTCTTTTGCACTGTTGGTGGGGATGCAGATTGGTGCAACCACTGTGGAAAGCAGTATGGAGGCACTCAAACAATTAAAAATGGAACTGCCTTTTTATCCAACAATCCCACTTCTGGGAATATAACCAAAGAAACCCAAAACACTAATTTGAAAGAACATAAGCACCCCTATATTCATTGCAGCATTATTTACAATTACCAAGGTAGGGAAGTAGCCCAAGTGTCCATCAACAGATGAGTGGATAAAACAGCTATGGGACATTTACACAGTGGAATACTACTCAGCCATAAAAAAGAAGAAAATTTTAGCACTTGTGACAGTATGGATGGACCTGGTGAACTTTATGTTAAGTGAAATAAGCCAGTTAGAGAAAGACAAATACCATATGATTTCACTCACATGTAGAATCTAATGAACAAACTGAACTAACAAGGAAAACAGGGACAGACTCATAGATGGAGAGCAGATGACACCTCCGGGGGGTGAGTGGGAGGTTAGTGGGTGGAGGGATTGAGGAAAAAGGACTCATGGGCATGAACAGCAGTGTGGTGATTGCTGTGTGGTGGGGGGGTATAAGGGGATTAATGCTAAAGGAAAAAAATACAATAAAGATTAAATAAAAAAGAAAAGAAAAGAAAATAGCTGTAGGAGGCAGATGTGTTAAAGTGGAACGAGAATGGAGACCCACCAGTGGGACTATTGTAGTCCAGGAGACAGAGAAGGCAGCTGACTAAGGCGTGGGAGAAGAAACTAGGGTGGGGCGGTGGGGAGTGGGGATGGAGGCTGGACAGACTGGAGCAATGGTGGTAGCCACTGAGCGTGCGCTGTTGGGATGTCCCTTTAAGAAAGAACTTGTAGTACAGCTGCAGGAGGGTGTTTAGTGGACTATCTCTAGCTGCAGCACCTTCAGAATTCACCTTTGCTCTTAAGTCCAGGCCTCGCTTTTCATGAGCAGCCCCCAGACTATAACGGATCACAATGGCATATCAGGATTTTACAATTTATGTGTAAAGTGGTGGCAATGTTTGCTTCAGAGCTCCTATTGGAGCAGTTGTAGCATTTCTCAGATAGCATCATACAGTCAGAGGCTCTCCTGGCCCAACTTTGTCCCCTCAAGGCTCCCCCCTCCCACATTTCCATTCACGGGTGTCAGATCTAACCTGAATTGTGGATCTCTACCCTGCTGCTCTCACAGACGTTCCTGCAACAGACACAGTGGTGCTTAACGTGGTAGACTCAACGGTACTTTGTACCTGATGAAATTGTGGAGTGTGGAAAGAAAGAAGGGTCATGAGTAACTCCTGGAATTCTGGCTTGAGCATCTGAAATAGGAACTCTGGAAGGGAAACAAACTTAGGGAGGGAGAACCATGAGTTCGCTTTGGGTCAGGCTAAGAATAAAACATGCAGAGAAAGCCATTTTCATCCGGCAACCTAATGGGATGAAGAACATAGTTTCAGACACAGATTGGAATTTTGTGAATTTCTTTCCAGCTTGACAATATTCACTGATGAGCCTGAATATTTTGCTACACTACGGTACACTCAATGAGGTGGCTGACACGGTATGTGGGCTTTAGACTCTAAAAGAAATGGTTCAAATACCAGCACCTATTAATTGGAAAGTTTCCCTAAAGTGCCCCAAGTGATAGTCTCCCAGTCATCAGTGGGGGCTGTAAAACCTCCCTGGAAGCATGGTGGTGATGGAGCACAGAGCATGAAACATGGCAGGCACTTTAAAAGATGTTTATTTTGTTTTTTCCCCCCCATCACTGTGAGCATATTTGTTGAGTACAAGTAATACTAACCCCTTCCTTAGATGGCCATCAGTGCACACAGAATGGCTTGATGAAAAGCACTGTAGGAGGCACTGTGCCCTGTGCACCTCGGCTGACATCAAATGGCTCTACCAGTGTGTGGCATGTCACGACTGAAGGGGCCCCCACTTACACGACAGCTGATGCAGAGAGGGCGACTATGTCCAGTATGGCAAAGTAGGAAGAACAACCCACACCCCGACCCTACCACAACTATGGCATCCAAACAGGGGACTACATGGTCTAAGTAGAAGATGCTTCAGTCAGAAATAAAGAAAACAGCCAAGAAAGAACATAGTCCATCACATGGGAGATAAGTCATGTTTAAAAGGAACTGTTTCATGAATTTTTTCTTCTTTATATTATAAAAGAAGACAAAAAAGCAATTCTGCTTAAGAGTGGATGTACCCTATCGTCATACCATATTTCACTGTCCACCTCTATCAGAAAGGCCATTGTGATTTATTTCCTAGAGAACTAAAATTTGTATTGCAACTAGTGAGGGAATGGAAATTCATTCCATAAGCTCTGCTTGACGGACAGCTACAGAAACCAAATCCGCGCGCAGACGTGGAAGTGCACACGGCTGACTGTTTCTGCGCGCTCACACTGCACACCACCCTCCCCCGAACACTGATTTAATATTTATACAAAGAAAACAGCTTCTTGATACACAAAAGCTCAAGGAATGCCTGAAGCCACTGCTGAAAACTTGGCAGCAAATTCCCTTGAAAAAGAAGTGTTCGCTATGAAAAATGGATCATTTGTCTCTTCACTGAGAATTTTGAAATTCACTTTTCTCAGCTAATATAAAGTTACCACTGATTTCCTGAAAATCCAAACACAATTTTGAAACCCCAAAATTATGATGACAAAGAAATATTTCTAACTCACTTCAGCATCAAGCTAAATGAAGAAAAATGTTCAGGATTCCCCAAATCATAATTGTTCCTGTTCATCCAGTCCACATATACAGTAAGCAGAGGCAAAGTATTTATCGAGTCCGTGTGGACACTTGGAAATGTTAGCAATTGTGTTTAGAACAAAAATAAATTCAACGAGGTCAGCATTTCAGGAATTTATAGCCAAAGACCACAGTGAAAACATGCCAAAAATCTCATTCTAACCTAAAAGCATTTTAAACTTTTCCAGAATGAACATTTGTATCATAATGATCACAGACTCTGAAGAGTTTAATTAAACACTGGCACCTGGGTGGAAACAGTGACCTCAAGTATCTGCCAAGCTGGTAAGTCACAGAGAGGAGGTGGTGGCTCCCGCTCAGCTGCAGATGACCAGAGGTAAGGTGCCCAATGAATAAGCATTGCCCTGGTTACATGTGAAAATCTTCCTCATTTTTGTCCAGACCCCTGTGCAGGTTAGTGACAATACTCAAAGACCGTTCCCATGGACGAAAGTGTAGTGTACAGTATCTAAGGCAGAGATCAATACAAATCCCCTAAGAGGATTTAAAATTACCACATGTAATTTTACAGATGAGGAATCTAGAAGTTTACAGCAAGCCCACTGCCCACTGTTTCACAGCTTGTAAGCGGCTAAGTCAGGAGTTCAACAGATGCAGTTTTGGATGGAGATACCATGCTCCTAAATGTGACCCTGACCTCCAGTGAAAGATCTCTACAGCAGAAAAGAAAGGATTTCTAAGATAATTCAGGCCAGCCAGAAGCACATCTACGTTGCCAGGTGGACTGACCCTGTGTGGACTGCAGCGCAGTCTTCCATTTGACTTTCAGGAAGGTGGGTAAGCAGGGCACCAAGAGAACAGCACCCACAGCTCCATCAGCAGCAAGCCACGGGAACAGGCTGGATCCCCTGGCGTCAGGGGTTGAGCACGTGTTGGGTGCTGAGGCTCTTCTAGGTGAGACTTGTTTACTACCAACACCACTCCCATAACGTTAATCTCCACCAAAATGTGTTAGAATCTGTGCCTGGGATTATTATTCTAGTTTTAGGCCAGCATGCTCTCTGAGCATGAATCTAAGGATAGGGTTTAGGGGTAGTAGAAGAGAAATAATTTGTTGTGGAACAGAATCATATGAAATCGCACTGGCAGCAAAAAGGAGATGTTAAGCTCACATATCAGCTCATGGATCCAGGCATCAGTCACACATGCTCCTAATCACCCATGTACACACAATATTTTGAACACCTACTATGCACTAGGCACTGCCTCAAAGGCTGGTGACTGGTTCACAAAGTTCTATTCTCGGTGATTCATAAAAATTAGAAGAATTACAGGTGTTTAAAGAGTTTTGCTTATTTTTGCTATACCACAATTAACTACCTAATTTCCCTATACATTAACAATTTATTACTTAAACTGTTAACTGATATTATTCAAGTGTGCTGCAAAATAAATATAAAGCCAGTTTCTAAAGATTACATTTCAATACAAAAAATGAATATAAGTTGTTTCAAAAATTATATTTTCAATACAAAAGGGCTCTACTTTTTAATAGAATTTTCAAACCTAAAGTATGAAAACCCTTTTTAAACTATCTAGTTAGAGACTTTGGACACATGTATTATACTTTCTCAAAAAAAAATGCATAAAGTAGAGTCCAAAAATAGCATTTTAGTCATTTATGCATTATTTTGCTACTGTCCCATGGAACATTCCATTTTCTCAGTAAAATTCAATTGGGTTCTGTAACGAAAAGAGCAATGCTAAATTCTACCATCTTTTAAAGACAGACGTTAACATTAGTGAGGTAAAGTTATAAATCTCTGCAATTCGCATCAGTGCTTGCTTTTTAATCAATTGCTTGCATTTCTCAGTCGACCTCTCCACATTTCCTCCACCTCCACCCACACACACTCTTCTCCTCCTGGACTCTGAACACTGCCAAGTACAGGAAAAAAAGGTTCATTTTACATAACAAACGTCTGAAGATGTGGCTTTCCCCAGGGTAAACTTGCTCTTTTGTACATAGATTAAAGCATATTTACCAACAGTTGAGTTATTCAACCTCAAGAAGCAATTGTAGAACATGCCATGGTAACAGATGTATATTTTTAAGGTGATGGCAAAAAAAGGTTGTGGCAGGGGAGGGGGCCAATTCCAGTTGTTTCAAAAGGAAATGCAACCAGTGAATTTCTTTTCAGTGTGGAAGTAATACAGGATGGAAGGGGGCTGTACAGCCATCTCCTGCTTGTGAATATGACGTAATAAAAATGTTAACTGCTAACATCAGAAAGATTCAACTATTCAAGGACTCCAAAAAGTATTATCTGAGTGTACAATGGGAGGTCCGGGGTCCTGTTCTAGAAGCTCTAAGCACTGTGAAGATGGGCTGGCTACCCAGCTACAAGAACTGCAGGTGCAAACGCCAGTCAGGGCACCTACAAGGTGTGTAACTACACAGGGGTGGGCAAAAGTAGGATTACACTTGGGAGTCCAGGAAACAGAGTTTGTTCTGGCATTATTATGTATTAATTATTTTATTATCTTCCATGGGAACAACTGCAAACCTACCTTTGCACAGCCCTGTAACGAGCGCTCTGAGGCTCTGCTTTTGCACTGCCTGAGGTGAGACGCTCGTCTCACAGAAATGTATTTTAGAAGAGTGGGATAGATTATAAAACACACAGATTCCAATACCTGACTTGATAGGTGTTCATCATCATCATTATTATTATTGCTATTATTAAAACGGGTTAAAAGATTACACCCACTTCAGATAGTAATGTAGTTTTATCTGGATGAAAATAGACATGCTTATCATCTGACCTCATTTTTATTTTTAACTCTTCCCACTCAAGGTTGCAAAGATTTGATTTTAATGGGAAGGGAAGAATTGGTCAAATTACTGAATTTTCAATCTAATTAAACTTGTATTCCACAAGAAATAG
This sequence comes from Trachops cirrhosus, assembly GCA_028533065.1. NCBI lineage: Eukaryota > Metazoa > Chordata > Mammalia > Chiroptera > Phyllostomidae > Trachops > Trachops cirrhosus. The sequence goes on from CM052542.1 coordinate 120,887,208, forward strand.
ATTCTGATCCCTTGTGGAGATGAGGTAGAAATTTTTTAACAATTAAGTTTTATAAGTAAAACGGTACCTACAATCTGTATTATGGTTGATCTTGGCATCCACCAATTATGAGGATATTTTTAATGCACTGAGAGCGTAACCACTCCCCACAAAGTTGTTAAGAAACATCAATCAAGACAATCATAAAGTCTCCAATAACTTGCTCCAGCTGTTCCCTAAAGACGTGTTTCTGAGAAACCGAGAGCCTGCAGGAGATCTGCTCAGACAGTGCCCCATGTACGGGACAAGGCTCATAATCCAGGCTGCCTGACCAACCCGAGGTGTCTGGGAAGGCACCTTGGATTAGATGAGGGTCCACAGGTCCAGAGTCTGAAAGATTCGTGTGGATATGAAAAGGCAAAATAAGCACACACACAAACCAAAACACATGCTGCTGAATTCCAAAAGTAGCCATTTCTGCCTTCTGACATGATGTCCCGCAGCACCAGTGGTGAACGCATTTCCACCTTGCTCCTCTCCCCTCACAAAACCTGGCAAGGGAGCGAGAAAATAACTTTGCAAGCTGGGATGTACAGGAGATGATCCAAACTTCAAAGAAACCCAAATGAGGACCAGACTCAAGAGAAGCACAGAGATAATTTGGTGTTTTAAAATGTTTTCTTCATTAATTTGGGCAGAGCCTGGAGTAGGGGATTGCAGTGGGTAGGGGCTGCCAGGAAGCCAGGGTCTCCGAGAAAAAGCGCAGGCTGAGCAAAATCTCTTGCTGTTTCACACATTAAGTCTTCCACAAATGCACATCTTGTATGGCTGATGTTTGCAAGAGGAAAGTTCAGAAGGAAAGGCTGTGTTCCTTGCCATTAAAGCATACTAACAGGCATAGCAGAGGAAATTAAGCCATACTTTAAGTAAGGTAGAAATGGCTGAATGAAAGTCTCTCAAAACCCACTCCCACCAAATTACTACAGAGGACTCTAGATTCTCACTGAAAATTGGGAGGGATTTGAGCAAACTGTATGTCAAAGGGAGGTAAGGTGTGTCTGCCGACACCTGCATCAGCCAGCTAGCCAGCCAGGACAAGCAACAGGCACCCGAGACTTACCTGCCTTCATCTCCTGCACTTCATCCTCAGTGAGTCTGAGCCCCGCGATGAGTTAGCGGGAGGTGTGTTATCGGCCTCATCGGGGCAGAGGCAGAGGCTTTGGCAGATGTGTTCTGGAGACGGCTAGTTAGTAAGCCAAAGGCTACACATCCTGGCCGTCCCCAAGAGACCCTGCTCTGCAGCACCTGATTCAGGGGATGCTGAAGGGACATGGAAGAATGAGCATAAACAGCCACTCAGGCAGAGTCAAAGGCCAAGGACAGAAGGAATGGCTTGGAGGGCGGGGAACAATCCTGGCCACTCCAGGGAATCCTGTGTATAGCTTTGGGCTGGCACTGGTCACAACTTCGATGTTGTAGAACTGAAAGGTGACCTAAATGTTCCCTGGGGTGGCATAGACAGAGCAGCCACAGAGACAGTGAGACCAACTCTAACTAGTACTTAAGTGTTTGCATATTTACAAAATTACATAAATATGCACACAGCTCTTTATCCAATCAATCTATTGAATTTGTATTAAAATATAATGTCCCCCCACCCCGTAAGGAGCCATGAGATTATATAACAACTTCAGATTATGTAACTGGGAAGTTATGAAGTTCCTAGATTATGTAACATCTAAGAACCGTGGATGCATTTATTTTCTTTCGACCTATGATGTAATTCTCACTGGAAAACATGCATAAGTTATGAGGTGTTTGCACATGTAACATTTTAAAACCAGCCAGCAAACGCACTGATCGGATATTACATAAGTCATTCTTCCATACATGAAAGTCAATTACTGAAGGAGAATTAGCTTGGCTACTCAGCTTTAAAATCACATAGAATTTAGTAAACAAAGTCATATTGACACCAGCTGATTCCATCTCACTTGGTTTTAACTCATTAACAAGTTTCTCTTTGCTTATTTAAGGAATCCAATTTAATTTTGCTAAACAATCCTCAAGATGCTGAGAATTACTAAACTGTGAAAACTAATTACATATCAGTAACTCGGAAACCAAGCCATACATTGGACCTCATCACAATCCAGACCATTCCACTTCCAAAACTTGCCCTAACTTGTCGCTTCCTTCCATGACTACCAGAGCCACTCTTGAACACCCCCAGCCCTACAAGGTCTCCAGGTTATCAGGACGTCCAGTGTCCTGCCCTCTCTCCAGCTTCCCCACTGGCTTCAGCATTCCCTGTGCCATCACATCCCAAGGTTCACCATCTCACCACCCTCTCCACCTGCACCCTGCAATGCCCACTCCTCTGGCTTCCTGCCATACCCACCTCACCACCCTCCACCATTGGTAGCCCCCTGAGTTCTCCACTTCTGAGTGACCAAAGAACTGCAAAAGGCCTATGACTGTCCAAAGAAACTTGACTACACATCCATACTTTGCAGTCTCAGCTGGATACTAATTTGGTTTGGAAAGATTTTAATTCATCTCTATTGCATTTTCCATAAGCAACTCTTTTGAACCGTCTCCAGTTTCAAGTCTCCAAACCATCCTCTCTGTGGCCCCAGGAGCTGACGTCACCTCCAAATAAACTAAGAAAGAGGAAGTTTACATTCAATTTTATCCCCTTTGTCTTAAATCTATCATAATCTTTACTCTTCTCTCCTTTTCATGAAATTCAGGAAAATGTGTTCAAACCAGTTCAATAAACATACACTGAGGACATACTACACACCAAGAATTCTACTGGGCAGTTGCCTGGCAGAATCAATGACTTAAGTTATTAAATCCACGATCAAGCTTAGCAGAGTCTACTGAGGACTATAGAAACCAGAAATTAAAATAGGTTTTTCAGTGAAATGAGCAGAGGGTCAATGGAAGGACTCAACAAGTGAGGTTAAGAACCCAAGGCTAATTAATTCCAGTCTGTTATCTAAACTTGGCCCCCAAGAGACAGCTCCATCCCAAACTCTGCTGTCCTATTTTCTCTAGAGTCAATCTCTTCTCTATATTTTCCCAGCCTAGAAGTTCATTCAAGTAACTTTGCTTCTTAAAGGAAAAAAAAATGTAACAGTAAATGAAAGATAAACTCATTTCACCTCAACCCACTGATGCGTCTGTCCAGCAACCAATCCATCTGTCACCGTTTTCCTTCACAGACAAGCACCAGTTAATGTTAGTTGCTGCCTCTTTCTTGGTCATCGTATCCTAAGTTATAATTACTCTCTCAGAGGTCACTAATATGGTCAATTCTTAATTTTACTTTCCTGTGATGTTTTCTCTAAGAGAGGTGAATATTTTCTGATGAAAAAAATACATGTTCCGTAAATTAATTCAAGTTTTATTGTTTTATTCCTTAATTATATGATTCATGAGAACATTATAAAGTGATAGCACAAATGAACTCTCCCAAATTTATTAAATGACGAAAAACATGCTTGTTTCAACAGAACCAAGAATCTCTTAACTAACAGATTTAGAAAGAAAAAGAGAAACACTATTCCTTCCCTTCTAGAATAAAGTTCAAGACAGAACACAGGACTAAGCAAAGCCAGGGTTTCATGTCCTAAGGGAAGGGAATGGACAGGGCCACCCCTGTGCGGGCATCCTTTCAGTCAAGTGTCAGTTCCAAATGCTGAAGGACGCAGGTATGATTGCTCCGGGAAACCGGATGCATTCACTGCTTCCTTCAGTTATAAGCAATTTTCCTGCCATTTGTCCATAAAACTCTATCAAGTGCTCACTTTTAAAATATCTGGATGCTAATGGGATCATGAGGAAAAACAGAAAAAGGATGAAATTTGAATGCTTATTACCATCAAGTAAATATTTCTGAATCCCCACAGAGCACAGTGAACAACTATATTATTAGTACTGGAAATATTTCTCCTAACTTGGCTCAAGTCACTACCCATGACTTTCAGTAGAGTGCAAGTAGACAGAAACGACCCTATGGCTGGGTCCTTCAGCTGTGATCGGTCATCAGGGCTCCCTAACTGGGCAAGAATCACATCACAGCTGCCAGTGGCCTGGGATTCCTAAACCACCTGGATGACACCCGGGCGAGGGAGCTCAGGGCTCCCAACCTGCTCCCCCGCCGACATTCTCTTTCCTGATCTGCTAAACTCATGGGTTCCCAGACCCTTTCTCACTTCTTGTTCTCCCTATAGCCCCTATTTTTCTTTTTGTTGACAACAACCTAATGTGTCTGGAAACTGCCTCAAGTGCCTGTGTTCCACTTGGGGCCATTCTAATACTTTTGCAGATGGTCTGGAGCACTTTTTTCTCAAAATGAGCCATGCACTCTAAATCATTTTGCCTTATTTCTTTACTGATATATAAATACACTTGAGATGACTGCAGTCTTTTTCTTTTTTTCCCCACTAAACAACAGAGATGTTAATTAATGACTGGTAAAGAACACCAAGTCCATTTTTCCACGGCATAATGATTACCCCAGTCATCCAGGATACCCATCTTCATCTGTTCCCCTCCCCCAGAAGACTGAGATAATGACTTGACTTGGGTTAGTTTGTTACGTGAGAACATTCATTCAGTAGGTGATCCCAGGGAGCAGTTAGGAAGGAAGGAAAATATGCCTGAGGAGACAGGAAAGCCATGAAGGGAGTGGTGTGGAGCAGCCATTACCGGGGCTCAATCCCCATGGTGTGCTCTGAGGAGACATAACTAATGTGCCTTAGAGTCGTCCCACAGACAGAAGGGAAAACTGGACATTCATTTTCTGACCCCAGTCCTTCACTGGCTGAAGGCTGCCCCCAGGAGAGTTCACTGACCAGCACCATCGCCAGCACTTCCAGGCTGCTTTGCATAACAGGAGTAAGCTCCCACGGTGCTGGACAAAGTGCCCTAGGAGAGAGGGTCTGCGGCCAGCCTTGAGGTGGGAAGCTGTCAGTGTGCATGGGAAATGTCCAGCACAGGTAAACTCAGAGGTGGGCCAAGAGCTTATCAAAAGCACCTGCCAGAGCAACCAACTACCCGACTGCTTGCTTTGTCAAGCTGCCACGTTCTGCTGACTCACTTTTCAGGATGGCTCCTTGATCCCACTGTCTTCAACCATGACTTACTACACCCATGTTCCAATCTTTCACCTCTTCCCATAACAGCTATCAACTGTGTCCGGGGACCACCTCCTACCCCAGGCTTTCTCCTGTCTCCAGGATGGCTGAGGTTCTCACAAGGTCATGGCCTTCACTGATCTGCCCTGCCTGGCTAAGCTTATTGGCCACCAAATCTTCCAGCTCCCTCCCTTTCTTCCCCCAGCACACAACGGTCCTTCCCACCTTTGTGCCTTCCCCATACAGAGTGCCCCGCTCCCACCCGCCTTTTCAAGGTCCACGCTAGGAACTACCAACCCCTAAAAGATATTGTTTGGCTACTGCTCACATTTCTCACATGCTCTTCTGAACTATTCGAGTCCTGACAGAAAACAATGCCCACTTTAAAAATTTGTTTAAAGAGAGTGGGGAAGGAAGCCCTGGCCAAACTCTTAAGTATCTAAGAGGCAGAGACTGAGATCAGCGCGTCTTTCTTAAGTTCCTCCAAATCTCACTATAGTGCCCAAAGACCACAGGAGTGTATCTTTAGTAAATAAAATGAGCTTCTTTAGTTTGCTGCAGCACGAGGGACAGACAGTACATCAAAGGAAGTGGGGCATCTCAAGCAAAAACTGAGAAAGGTTATCATAGAATTTGGGTGATTCCAAGGAGGGCTTAGGAAAGCAGAGAGCACATTTGGATCGGAAGCTGTCAGGAAGTGAAGGAAAATCAGTAAATGAGTATCTCAGCAAATTTAACCTGGAAGGCAGAGGACGACAGCCGAGCTGGAGCCGGCCCTGGCAGAGCAGCAGCCATCACTCTCTCAGTCACCAGAGGGATGTGCAATCGCTCTTGTGGCTGCGGAGTGTCCTTGCCTCACTGCCGCCTCTGACAGACTCAGGAGTATCCCTGTCTGAGTATTTATATTCTGTGAGAGGGATTGATGTCCAATTAGGAACACTTCGGCCTAGCTGCCAGGGCCATTCTTCACTTTCTTCAAAGTTAATCAGAAGATACCAGAATGACTTAAGTCATTGTTGAATTAATCTCAGATTTATTCTAAACCTAAATGTAATGTAAACTTTAACTCATAATTTAGAACTCCACCTTCCTGGCAGGCACCATCCTTACAGAAGGGAATAAGACATGCAGGTCTCTGACATGAGCCCATGAGCTCACAGTCCAGAAGGGAAGGCAAACGTCTAGGCTTATACAGCACCAGTGTGAAAAGTGCCAAAATGTATGTCTAAGGTACTGAGTCAGTGCAGGGAACGGAGCATTAAACCCCATCTGCAGGGTGGGTGAGGCCTTCCAGGGAGACGTGTCATTTGAGACGGATTGGGAGGATGACTGGGAGCCGAGGGCTGGAAAAAGAAAGGTGGAGGACGCAGCATGTGCAGCTTGTGTGAGATGGCACAGGGGTCGGGGACAGCATGAGTCAACGTTGCTAAAACAAACTTCCCTCAACACTGAAAGTATTTTGCAATGGCATTTAATAATCGTTCAGACCTAGACTATATAGATAGTACATGTTGCACATGTGAAAAGCCAGTGTTACATAACTTGTCTATGATGTAAAGATCTATTAGGCACTGACCAAAGGAGGAAAATCTGACCCAAGATGATTAGATTAGAATATACTCATTTGACGGTGGAAGCCAAAGAAAGAGGGACATATAGTTTCATCTGTGGTAGCTGGAAGTCCTCCTTCCCACTGTGTCGGATTTGAGAAAGAGTGCACCACACACACAGAGAGAGTGAAGGGCACTCCTGAAGAGAAAGTAAATTGTACCAAAGACTAAACACTCTTATTCATAGATCTCACCCTAGAAATGGAGACAGATTAGAAATGGAATTCAAGTCAATCCAAAATAATGTATTTCAGTGTCCTTCTCTTGAATATAAGGGACTGGAAAAAATTCAGAAATATTTTCCAATAAAATACAAAACCAAAGCTCAATACATGAAAACAAAGCCAAACAATTTACTGGGTCTTGTTTCTTTTACATAAAGAAAACTTAAAAATTTGATAATTCTTGTATAATATTACAAATATTTGTCATGTCTTGCCACACAAGCACACACACACACATCCATGCATGTGTGTGCATATAAAACATCCATGCTACTCATATTGAAGATATAATCTTTATGCAGTTTACTTTGGAAACCCAGTATCCTGAAAGTTAATGCATAGTTTTCTTCACTCAAAGATTAATACACTATTACTATTTAAGGTCAGTTCATTTTTTTCTAATTTGAGGAAAAAATGATCCATATATTACTTGTGAATAAATTTTAATGGTGAGAAATGAGCCATCTGGACAATACAATTAGAAGCATAAGTAATCCTAAACTTCTGAGTGGAAAAAAATAATGTAGATGTCTTTATTTTATTAGTAAAAAGACAGCCAACTCCTTAGAACAGGGAAAAGGATATGAATAAATCAACAAAAGGGAGTAACAGCCCTGGCCAGGTGGCTCGGTTGGTTAGAATTCATCCCGTTCACCAAAAGGCTGAGGGTTCAGTCCAGGGTGAGGGCACATGCCCACACTGTGGGTCTGGGCCCCGGGCAGGGTGCGGACAGGAGGCAACCGATCAACATTTCCATGTTTCTCCCTCCTGCCCTCCCTCCCCCACTAAAGTCAATGAACATGTTCTCAGGTGAGGAATAAAAAAAAGGGAAGAATAGACAATTCACAGAATACTACAAATAAGTATTCCATGAGTTAAGATGAAAAATGCTCACTTTTCCATGAATTAAGGCAGTACATGAGACGAGATATTTTGCACTATTTAACTGAGGAGGGAAAAGCGCAGCACTGGCGAAGGTGTGGGAAGAGCCTTTCCCTTCCCAAAAGTGAGTCCCTGCTGCCAGCAGTTCAACGGTCACTTGAGAGGACAAGGTGGCAATCCTAAAAAATGTTACAGTTGCTCATTACCTGTCACCTAAGAATTCTGCTTGCAAGCATTTATGTAACAGGAAAGCTTGCACAAGTAGACAAATATATTTGAAATTCACTGTAGAAAAAATAGAACCCGATCCAATGTCCATTGAAACAGATTTGTCAAACTATGATACACCCATATCTCACATACATACAGTGGCATTTCATACAGCTACAAAAATAAGTGTCATTATTATTATTTATGTGCATATATGGCAGATGTCTTCTCAGTTTTTTAAGTGGAAAAATCCAATTACAGAAATGTGAGTGTATAGAATAAACTCACTTTCAAAAAGTAATAATACGTAACTATTTGCATGGACCAAACAGCTAAAAATAAACCTATGCTATGTTCTCGTTTTATATTTATTTCAGGCAGGACTTATTCTGCTTTAGGAGTAATTTCTGGCAACAAGATGTAAAGAGAATGCAACTCCTCCTTCCTGAAATCTCTCTGTTATCTTTTGATAAAACAGTCTGTTAATACCCAGGTATTAAGCCATAAACCATGCGTTAATGACACAAAAAAAGACGTTGAAAGAAATGAGGATGCCACTTCAATTTAGGCTGTTTTCTTCAACTAATGAGAAAAGCCCCATCAAGGTCTGCCACTGCAAAACGGCTTCATGAAAATAATGTAATTCCTACTAACTGGCCTGACAGATGGCACTTAATTCTGTCCAGCAAAGCCATGGCAGGGCAGGGAAAAATCAGTAAAAGGCCACACGTGTTTTGGGAAACCATGAAATGTTGGTGCCCATCACCAGAGCGAGACAGGAGTGCCCAGCACCATCGTGGTGATCAGAGGTGGTCGTAATCCTCAGACACTGTCACAGGTGCCACAGGTCCACAGGCCAGAAAAGAGAGTGGAAGACACAGGCAGCAGGAACGGGAAGGGCAGCCAGGCTGCCCCCCTGGCACTGAAGCCGCAGGCGCAACTTAAACCACCGGTGAAGAATGAACAAGCAGCTGAAGCTGCGCAAATCATATAATTCAAAATCGATTCCAGTGTCTTTTTAAGTGTGTAGACCTGTCATCCTACCACGTTTTCTCTTTTACTGAAAGTCAGTCAGTTCACCTATGTGTTACCAAGGGACACTTTTCCTTCGGGAGTCACTAACGTGCATAATCGACCCTGTATCCAATGCTGCAAAAGGAAGCCAGTTACACAGTGTACTGGGCATCATGAAATGTTCTAGTAAGAACCCAGCGCCATGCAGACAACTGTCGCTGAAATCATGCCTGCTCCTCCAGCTCAGTGTTTCATGCTACTAACATTGTACAGTGGATAATTCTTGTTGTGGGGGCTGTGCCGTGCATGTAGGGTAGATGTTTAGCATCATCCCTGGCCTCTACCCCCTCGATGGGCAGCAGCACCATCTCCCAGTTGTGACAACCAAAAATATCTCTAGGTATTGCCAAATATCCCCTGGGGAATAAAATCAGCCCAGGTTGAGAACCACTGTTCCAGATAACAGTAAATAAATACCAGTAAAACCACTAATGAGTCTCAAAAAAAAAGAAAAGGAGAAAAGGAAAGATACTGTAAAAAGGACAAAGAATGATAAAAATAAATCTATGTCAAAAAGATTTTAAAGATAAGATGCCCAGCAAGCTTCAACAATGTAAGGAGGTAGAACTGCCTTTGTTCTTAAAAATAAACATATCCTAAGTTTTCTTAAATTAACATGTTGGTAAATCTACATTCTTTTGGTGATCATTCATCAATGTGCTATGTGTGTGCTTACAGAGTTGAGGGGCATACCCTGATCTTTGAAATCAGGGTTTGGGCTAACTCCAGCAGTTCAAAATCTCTGACCTTAAATGTATCACCTCTCCACATCAGTTAGTAATGTGTATAAGGGGGACGATAATGATCATTCATTGGGTTATTGTGAGGATTAACAGAGATAACACAAGTTAACACAACTAGCCCAATGCCTATTATAAGGAAGGCAAATAAAACGTATTTCGCCCTTCGTCTTCATGGCATTTAACAGAGGAACGACTACAGACAGAAGGGATCCTGGGATGGCACCTTCTTCACCAAAGGTAAGAGATATAAAAGCATCCGCTCAGAAAACAAGATGACTGAGGGGGAAGAAGCTCTTCCAAGAAGAGGAACAGTGGTCATAAAGGCATGACAGCTAAGGAAGATCAAGACCTGTTTCCAATTACCCGCTGGGAACAAGGATGGTGTCATTTACTGTTTCATTCAACCTCCTTCCTTCCTCCCTCCCTTCCTTTCTTTACTTTGCAAAATTTTTCATTGGCTCTTAAGAGATCTCATGCTGCTATTAAATTTATACATTAAAGAGTAATTATTGATCATATTTTAAAAATCATTAGTTGACAGATTTTACAGCAGCGAATGCCAGTACTGTGTGAAGGTTGTGATTCTAAACCTTTTTCCCTGCATAAACCCTTTGTGGTTATATATTCCCATCCGTATGTGTGGTTCCACTATGACCATGGTTGACTTGAGTAGAGGGATCAGACAATCTACAATATTTACTGTGTGCCAACGATGTACTAGTTCCAGTGCATACATGTGCTTGTTACTCTTCGGAAAACTGACCACCCAGAACAGTGCTCTCTGACCTTTCTGACCTTGTCTCCCACTTTACATCAGGACCTGCTAATGTGTATGTTTGTATACATACACATAAGCAGTGGTAGGTAGGACTGACAGTTTCATCATACTCTTACACTCTGATGTTTTCTTTTAATCCAGTTGTATTTTTTAAATGTTGGTTGCGACCACCTAAATTAATTTTTGATACACTAATAGGTCATAATCCCCTATATTAAAGGTCATGACTAGTTCAACGAGAATGCCCAAAGTGTAAGGACCCTTAACAAAATATTTTCCCCTGAAAAAAAATTAAGTGAACAGTCTACAGTTTTTCTCATGCAAAGATGTTCTATTCTGGTGAAATGCAACCAAAATTATTAAAACCTCATGGTATTTTGATGATTCTCTTGTTTATTCTTGGACAAAGAGAATGGCCAACCTTGGTGCCAAACCGCCTCCAAACCAAGATACATCAAGCAATCCACTCAACACCTTTCATTCCGGCTAGTCCTGGGCACCCTACATTGTCAAATAAACACTTTCCGAGAACAGCTGTATCACTTAGTTAAGGTCTGCAGGACAACTCCTGCACAGGACAAAAGACAATAAAGCTTCATTAATGCTGGCCTCGTCTATTTGGAATTTGGCATAAAAAGTTTAAACAATTTTTACCCACATTTACATTTGCCAGTCTAAGAAGAAAAAGATTGATGAGCAAATTAAGAGCAAAAAGACAGCAGTAAGAAAAATGTTCACTTGCCCTGGCCAGTGCAGCTCAGTTGGTTGGAGTGTTGCCTCATACACCAAAAGGTTACGGTCCGCCTCCTGGTCAGGGCGCATGCCCAGTTGCGGGTTTGATTCCCGGTCAGGGTGCATAGGAGAGGCAACCTATTGATAATTCTCTCTCACATAGATGTCTGTCTTTCTGTCTGTCTGTCTCTCTCTCTCTACCCCTCTCTCTCTCTAAAACCAATGAAAAATGTCTTTGGGTAAGGACAAAAAAGAAAGAAAGAAAGAAAGGGAAAAATTCTGACCTTATTTACGAAAACACACTCATCTAGAACTGTGGAGCACACAGCACAATCGTACAAGCTTAATAAGTTCTTATTACAAATCACTTTTATTTATTTGTTAAAGAATGTCTGTAAGGACTTTCATTTGGCAAAACAGTCAAAATTGTTCAAAATGCTATTTGTGCTTCAATGAAACTGAATTTATTTTAAAACAGGCTGTGATTCACCATAGCATATTCAAAATCTTAATGAGTGCCTGAACTTATTCTATGCTAGTAAGGTTTGCAGTATTAAACACCTTATAAACACTGGTCTGACAAGCACAAGCCCAGATTTTTCTATGTAACGTGGAATGTTCTAGTATCCTGACTCCAAGAGTTAGAAACAATTTTATTTAGTTTTACTCAAAATAAATGTGTGCTATACAGAATACCATGTATTGCTTTATTTTCTTAATTATGACCTTCATTAAGTCAATCCTAGAGTTGCCTATTTAAGTGTCCATTACATCAAATCTTAATTTCTTAGTTTTTCGTGACTCTCTCTTATGAAGGTTCCACCTTCCCATAATTTCAAACACTTGAAAATTTTTTGAAAATTTTTTTTAGAAATCTATATCCTAAGTTTATTTTTTTTTTAAAAACAAGCATTTCCACAAAATGCCCTGCTTACTAAATGAAAATGTTGCTATTACAGTTTTCTCAATATCCTGTATGATTAAAAGGGAATGGGACAGAGTGAGAGGGAAGCAGGGAGGGGGAAAAGGAAGGGTGAGAAGGATGATGAAGCAGGAAGCGGGGTAGAGAGAGGGGAGATAAACACCAGACGGTCTTTTACCCAAAACTACATTTCCACAGGCACAGAACAATCAAGTTCTGACCACTCTAAACTTATCCACCTTAACTGACTGCAAAGACGACATAAACCAAAACCGAATGAATCGGTGGAAGTGCAGTTCTCTGAAAACCAGCAAGGACGCCATCCGGAAGTGAGTGCTGAAGGACTCTACCTCCTTTTCAATAGTAGTCATCATCCACTGCCTTTTGAGCACGTGGTCTCCTTAGTGACTAAATCTCACTGCAATGTCAAAATGGTGAGATTTTTGTTTCCCAAACACAGCTTAACCGTTAGAAACCATCAAAGGAACTTGTTAAATATGTGGCTCTCCAGTTCCACCCCAGACCTACGAACCTAAGCTCCAGAGAGGAATCTGAATTTTCTGATGGCAGATTCAGGCTGCTGGCCTCTTGCCTTTCTGCCAGGCAGCATCCTGGCAGCCCTTGAACCAAAGCAGCCATGTGGCTGCTCAAATACTGCTCTGATAAAGGATTGATGGCTTAAAAAATAAAGTCTGGACAAGTCTACTGGAAATTCACTTCAAAAGCATAGGCCTAAATTCCAATAAGGTAAAAAAAAAAGGGGGGGAGACTGTGGTAACAGTAGCCATGAAAAAATGTTTGTCTAGGCTCAAATATTCAACCAATAAGCATCATAAATCTAGAAAGTAAAACACAACACAAACCCATGGGCGCACTGTCTCTCTAAGCTCAATCTGGGGAGTATCTGTATATTCCAAATCTTCACATCACCATGGCACTGAAAATTTAATAACCATCCAAAACATGGAACAAGTCCACAGATACATTTATATTCTTTGTTCTCTTGAATAATAAAAGTTTGGAAGGAACAAGGCTTAAAATAAAGACCCACAACTCTTTCCTCTAGAACTTTCAGAGGTAGGTAGGCACATCATATGAAAAGGCAAATGATTACTTTCCAAAATTCTTCCTGCCATTTTCATTTTGCTTTTTACTCAATACAAATTATAGTCAAACAAATTTCATCCCTGAATCAAACCATTTTAAAAGTAATCCAGGAATATACATAACAGGGATATTAGCCAAGAACTGACTCAGCAGCTGTGTGCTTAAGTAATATGAGCAACTCAAGTAAATTCTGAACAGTAAATTCCTCTGAGAAAAAGTTGACTTTTTCTCTCTTCTCTGAGCTCAGTCCCTCTCTTTGGGCACATTCTTCTCATCATACAGTATTGTATACATTCACAGCTGTTCATAAATTATCAAAAATAAAATGTGCTCTATAGACTGAGGCCTGGAGAGATCAATTCTTAGGCACAATTCCAAAGGTTAACTTCAATCATGTGGAAACTATGTTAAATGCACTCAAATGTACTGCTAAAATAGTCTTGTTTTCAAAGCAAAATATATAATCAAAATATGGAATACAGTTGACCGTTCTGAATGGGTTAAGTGTGTCAATGACTAGAAACTAATCTAAAATGTTAACCTAACCTATTCATCTCCCTATCATCTAAAAATCTCCAAACTTGTCATCACATTTTGAATAAAAAATTAACCATAAGTCTCAGTTTCCCATGAGAGTGTATGTGTGGTGGTGGGGGGGGGTGCTCTACAGCACGGGTAACACAAGAGAATAAGCCGTGCAAAATTATCTGAAATTCTTTTAATGTTCATATTTCCTGGGGGGGTTTCTTTGGTCACTAGACAGATAACATTTTTATTAGGATAGTAATAAAAATTACTATCCCAATTTCATTCTTTAAGTTAAAATACCTAAAGGAAAAGAGGATCAAGTTTATGTTCAAGTTCCAATTTGTTCAAGTACTGTAGTTGGCCAGGGATTTTTAAGTGGTTGCAAACAACCAAACAAGTAGATAATAATGAGAGTTTCTTCTTCTGCATAATGAATATAACATGTCTCAACACACTGAAGATTAATTGAGACTGTATCCCACAGCACTTGGCAAATGCAAGGCTTATACAAAGCAATGGAATTACACTTGAATATCCATCATGTCTTCTATGACCGTTGAGCATACTGGATTCCCCTTTCTTGCCAAATGTGGAGTACAGTTCCACATTTGATCATAAATAGTTCACAAATAGATCACAAAATGTTCTCATGATCACAAATAAGAAAGTAACAAGATTGAGTTTCTGTAGGAATTCCGGTCCACTGAAGTCCAGCTAACAACACTCAGAACAACAAGTATAAAATAATTTATATTCCATGTGATGAGTAACTATAATAAAATTAGATTAAAAAGGGGAAGGCAATCTGGAGTAAAGAAAGAAAGGAAACTGAGAGATCCTGCAGCATTTCACATCAGTTAGCAATGAAAGTCATAGGAAGAAGGGGCAGCACACGCAAAACTACACAACAACAAAAGCTAGACCACAAGGCCAAGGCTGTGCTTACAATCATTGTTTTTTGAGTTGGTCGATGGTGTTTTTTATTATCCCCTGATGACCACATGCATCTTTTAGTCAAGTATGCACAACAGAGTTTACCGAGTCTATATTTCAAAAAGAAAAAATATCCATAAAAATACACGCTGGCAGGTCATTTGAAAATACTATGTAATCTTGAAAGAAAACTAAGGGTGCCTAGACTTTCATTTCTGACCACCACGCATTGGGTAGTGTCCTCTAGGATAAAGCAGAGCACAGGCAGGCATGGGAAATGCTCGACCTAAGAGAGAAACCTAGTGAGTTTTTCACTGCCTGGAAGGAGAAGAGGAGATCAGCCAAGAAAGAAAATCCAAGGTTCGCATCACACTGGAGGGAAGACAAATCGGCATGGTTCATACACAAGGAAACTGAAGTGTACACCCTGGGAGTTGACACACTGCAGATGCGTGACTATGCATGGAGAGTCGCCATGACTCGGGCCCAGCACATGAGTGGGCATCCTTGAAATCGTAAGTTGCTATGGTATCTTCTTCAATAACATTTCTATTATAAGAAAATACTTAAAAATTTTTTTTCTGTTGTTGGATAAAAGGCTGTACATTATTTTTAATTATGATCAACCTCCCCAAGTACTGCTATTTGACAAATATTTGGGGATAAACATGATAAAAATAAAGGCTGGTTTTCCCCCTGGCAAACGTGTAGTGCTTCCACAGTTCCTGCTATCAAAACCACCGATTTTTCCACCTCTCACGGTCACCTTTCTTAGATTTGGCTCCGATCTTCAGCTTTGATGGCCAAGCAATCTGTGTATTTGTTTCCTCCATGATCTGTAACAAAAATTAAGAGAAATATTGATTCAATTAAGAAATTGTATTTACAGATAAGATTTTCTTTAAAAAAAAAGATGATTTTAAGTCTTTAGGCTCATGTTGATACAACAAAATGATCTCATTTTAAAACAATGTAAAAAAATCTTGAAAAAAAAGAGATGCATTTTTATAAGCCTTTTATCTAATCAGAAATATTCAAGTATATTCTTTTATTCCCAGTTTTCCCCTCTGTGATGCCCCAGAATTGTAACATAGAGACAACAAGACCAAAAAGTGCATGAACAAGTAATTAACCCAACTTGATACCAGAACTGTCAGAGATGCTTGTGCTGAATAAAATTCCCCAAGACAACTGCCAGTGGATTGCAACACACCAAACATAATCCTCATAATACAAAACTACGTGGGTTAGGCCATGCTAAATGAAGATTTTTTTGGAAAAAAGAGTAATAACTTGCTTTGAGCACATTTGTGTTTCATTAAAATTGATGAAAAGCCTCTAAACATGACATCACAGCATGAGGCTACATCCCCATCATCCTTTGTCTGGTCCAAAAGGGCATTTTTGCCACAGTTCTTTCTCACATGCAGCCAACACTGGCCTGGAGACTTGAAGACCCAAACGTGCCGAAGCGCAAACACAAGTGAGGGAAACGAGTCTACAGTGCAGTGCAAGGAGATGATACATAAGAATGAGTCGCCAAAAAATGTGCATCCTTTGCTCTTTACTTTTATCCCATGAAGTAGACTAATCTTTACTTTTCTACCATGAATGCAGCATTCACCGAACTGACAGAACAAACAACTAAACAAATTAAATAGGCAAAAACAGAGACTACCATACATTAATCACTTAACTTTGAGTAGGGTAATGTTTACTTTCCAATATAGAGCTAGAATTAACTACTGTATTTTTTGGACTACAAGACGTACTTTTTTTTCTCTCCCCCTCCCCTCAAATTTGGGAGGAATAATGGTTGTTAATGCTGCTGTTGAGTTCTGTTTACATTTACATTGGTGAAATATCATGTTATTTATGTTATTAAATATTTTACCACATTTTTTGGCTTCAAAATTCTTTTTCCTGTTTTCCTCCTCTAAAACCTAGGTGCATCTTATGGTATGAAAAATACGGGTAAACAAACTACTGGTGAAGATGACTAAACACATTAACAGTGCAATTAATAAAAAAAGTGCTCTTCCCCCTCAGTATTGGTTAGGGACCAGGCAGAAGGCTAAGTGGTTAACAATGCTGACATGCCTCAGACTTCACTTAACCCCCTTTATCATGGATGAAGGGCTCTCAGCACCTGTTTTAGGCTGGCAGCCCACAGGTGCCTTTTGTCTATCCATCCCAAGGTGTTTTGTTTTTAAACGTGAGCCAACATTTTTAAATCTGGGAACTTCTCCTACAAATCAGATCTCTGGCTCTCTGTAAATTTGGCAGATTTAGTCCCTGCAGCCCACATCCCGCATGGCCACACTTGGCTAGCACAGAGAAACAGATGCCCTTTCTCGTCAGGCCCAGAAGGTTCTCCGCTACGCCCCAACCCAGGCCGCACCGGGTCTCTCACACGGAGGTCAGGGGCCACTTGCCATCACCATTATCATGCTTGAATTACCTCATCTGCCATTTATCACAGTGTTCGCACTGCTGTTTTTCTTAGAGAAATGCTTCTCTACATGTGTGCCTCTATTACAAACTGAAAAACAAAGGGAGGGCACCAAGTCGAGGCGCTGGCCTGGCTCGGCTCTGAAGGTCCCTGTGCTTGTTTCCCCAGCCTCACAGGACCTGGCCCCTGCCTCTTCTCCTCTGCTCTCGCACTGTCCCTGTTCATGGGTTCAGTTGTCTTCGCCATTAAATTGTTAACTCTAAATCCATACTTAAGAATGGAATAAATACTGCCTTCCTCAATTTCCCCTGCTCCAGCCACCCCCGCCTCCCCAAGAATATGCAACTGCTTCAGGGCCTTTGCATTCACTCTCAGGTCCCCAGGGGTGACCTTCTCCGTCACCTTCCCCCTCCACTCCTGCACCACCCAAACCAGAATTATTCTTCCCACTTCACTGCATTTATTTCCCTCCTAACACTTATCACAACCTGAAATTCTCCTACTTTCTGGGTTTGTTTATAGTCTGCCTCTGCAAAATAAAAGTAAGCTCTATACTCTGCAGACAATAAGCACAGGATATGTTTGGGTAAATGAATCTTTATAACACCCCTGTGAAGTAGATTTCTTCATCTTTCACACAGCTGGGAAGCAGCAGAGTGAGGATAAAATCCCCAGACTGCTTTGCAAAGACCATACTTTTACCACCATACTACACTGAATACAGGTCCTTTATCCTTTTGAAACATGCACATACAAATTTGAAGACTTGTTTTAAGAGCTAGGCATACTAACTGGTTACCATATCCTACAAATATTTATAAAAAGCCTCCTTACGTGCCACAAGTGGAGACCCACAGCAATGAATATGACACAACTCCTAGTGTCCACAAGCGTACAGGCAAGTCAGGGACACAGACAAACAAACACGCAGCTGCTGGACAGCCGTTTGGGAGCTGGCCTAGGCCCAGCTCACGAGAGCAGCTCACAGCCCCTGCTTTGAAAGGTCAGAGTTAGTCAAGGGTTCCCCAAAATATAATCTGCAAAATCACTCAAATTCTGAAAGTCCAGTACAAGTAAATTTATAAATGAGTTCATCAGTCCCCAGATGAGAGCAGGAAGGCCCAGTAAGAAGGGCTTCCTCACTGGCCACATTTTATCACCTATTAGTTCCAGCTACTATGCATGCACGCACCTGCAAAGTGAATAAAATTAGACTCAGAATGTTCCCATTAGCTAAGACACCTAAAGAGAAAAAATGAAAAAATGAGATCTTAGTGTAAGACTGTTGGTAGGGAAGGAGTAATAAAATAATCTATAGGCTTTGCTTTTTCTGCCTTAAATAATTTGGCCATTTAATCCAGTAATTGATGCCAGGGATGCAAGAGAGCACCCCTGTCAACACATGCTTGGAAGACATAACTTTCTGAAATCTTAACTCATTTGTAGAGCTTCTGAGAAATGACCCTGCATATGATCTCTCTTTATTAAACCCCACTAGATGCTCCATGGCAGAAAACAATATGCCAGAGATACGTCACAATGTGAGGAAATAGCCATGAAGTTGAAGCACCTGCTTCACACACCCCAGGAAGCCTCACACCAGTGCAGTGTCTACTGTGCATGAAGTAGCAGGGCTCGGAAAGACTCACTCCCAACGGACCCACGTCAACACTGTCCGGGAGTGGAAGAGAGGCTAGCCTGCGCTTAGGGTCCTGCACTAAAATCAGCACTCTATCTTCTATACCACAGCATCTCCAAAGTCCTATGAGCCACACTAAATGTCACACCTTTTAGAGAAAATAAACTACTGCTTATTGGAATTTGACTCCAATAAACAACATCTGTGGCCAGCCAATGCCAACCACCCTGGTCATTCACTAGGCTCCTTGTCAGTCCCTACGAGGAGCCTCCTCAGATATCACTTTACTTGTTGGGCGTCGTGGTAATCCAGCCGTTACAGGCAGGTGGTGCTGGAGTCACGTACCAGCTCCGGGCTTTCAAGCTATCATGTTGGGCAAATAACTTTGGTCAACCTCACTTTTCTCCTCTGTACCACTAACTGCAGTAGCTATTCAGAGAGCTGCTGTAAGGCCTCTGTAGGAAAACCCAAGCACAGAGTGGTACACAGTGAGTGCTCGATAATATTAACCCTTGTATTGGACTGGCCAAAAAGGCCGTGTGGTGTCTTTCCGTAAAATAAAAAAACGCATTTTTCATTTTCACCAATAACTTTATTGATTTGGATATTTTGAGTATGTCAGCTATGTGCTACATGGTAGAACATTGATTGTTCTCAATTAATGTCTCAATTTGATCACTATCAACTTCAACTTGTCTACCCAAGCACAAAACTTTTCAAGCCACTTCTGACACATTCGATCAGTCACAGCAACTTCTCCATACACTGCACACGTCCTTTTCTGCATTTCAGTTGCATTTTTACCTTTCTTTAAATAATAAAGCATGATATGCTGAAAATGTTGCATATTTTCTTTCATCCTCAATATTATAATGACTACACAAAATTATGACAGCTGTCACAATACAATCTAACAAAATTGTTTCAAATGAAGTTAAAGACAAGTAAGTGCTACTAGAGCTATCTTATGGGGGAAAAAAAACAAACTTTCTGGCTAACCCAATAAATACATGTCGATTACTCTGATCAGGCTCTGTTCTAGATGCAGGAATACAACAGCTCATGATCTAACAAGGGCACAGACAAGTTAACCCTTCATTATGAACTGAGTCTCAAGTTCCAAAACAGAGCAGGGCATCTGAGAGTGAGCAGAAGAGATCCCAACCCAGTCATGGGTAGTCAAGAAAAGCTAGCTCAAGGAAACACCTGGTAATGCTGTGACCTAGAGGGGGAGAAAAGGTGGGCTAGCTAGGGAAAAGGTGAACAAAGTGTCCCAGGCAGAAGAGGAGGCATGAAGAAAGATCTAGAAGGAAGGCATGCAGGTACCAGACAGGGCCTGAGGGTGTTGGTTTAGCACAGCTGAGGTGCTTCGGTGCTCACCTTTGCCATCCAGGACAGAGAGTGTGTCTCGTCTCCGCCCTCCTGTGGGTTGGCATACAAACATGCTCAATACAGACTTGAAGACATGGCACAGACCAAAGCCACCTAGTATCTATGCTTGGCTGTCATGTGCTACAAGTAAGCCGAGAACCAGCGAGTAACTACAGATAAAAAGAAGCCATACTTAACTTCACTTTCCAGGAGTCAAAATTCCCCTAAAAAGTTATCAGTGAAGCTTTTCAAACCATCATCTACAATGACCCCAACTCAGGTCCTATGGCATAGACACTGTGATATATATACTATTAGTATCGGACAATTATGAGAGTGGCAGGGTGTGAAGCTGCCCCAGGAAGAGGAGGAAGTACAGTTCTCTGCTGGGCGTGTGAGTGGAAGCTGGCCCAGGAACCTCAGCCTGAAGTTGGTTTGCTGGAGCAGGAGGTTGAGGCATGCCCCCTGGTAGAAGTGGGAGAAGAAGTGGGGTTGCCAGGGGGTACAGAGGCAGAAATCAGGGCACTAAACAAGTCAGAGGCTCTATATCCAAAAAACCATACTGACAGATGTCCTAAATGGCCATCAAGACAAATACATAGGTAAATCAAGGTGGACAGAGGAACTGGACAAGGTGAGGTCAGGAAGCATGGGTTGAAATCAAAGAAATAGAAAAACCTCTGAGGAAAAAAAAATGGCTATCTTACGTCTCAGAAAAAAATCCTAAAGTAAGTTCTAGCTAGTTTGTTTGGTTAATCTTATTATGGCCTCCGTTTCCTCCTTCACAAAACCCAAATTCAAAGAACTACTACTTTTGAATCATTTTCTATAATTATTAAGTCACACCTTAAATATTTCAAAGCATTTAGTTTTAACTCATATTTCTGGATGCTGTACATTAATAAAGCAGCTACAGAAGGAAGGTCAGAGAAAGACCTGGGATTTCTCCTAGAGGCAAGAAAGAACTAGAAAACTTACAGATGAGTTCCAAATGTTTTCAAAAAGATGCCCAGAGCTTCTGGCTGACCCCAACCTAAGTGCTTACTTTCCTTTTCAAAGAGGCAAAGTTGAGCTGAACAAGAGCTTGACTGTGGACGTGACACAGAAGTCACAGGCTGAGCAGATGGGGTTGTGGAGGTAAGAAGTTCCTAGTCTACCCAGAGGCTCAGCACCGTGAGAAAGGAGACAAGCAGGGGCAAATGCAACAGGAGCTGGCGGCACTCTCTCCCCATCTTCACAGACATCCAGACGGTTTTAATAGAAAGCCGTAAGAGTTAAAGTGACACTTTTCAAAAACCATGGAAGTGGGGACGCTGAAGCAAGTGAATTTTATGGATCCTCAAATGGATGAAGACACACCTTTCAAGAGAACATCATACATTTTGTACAACCCAAATAATTCCCACAAAACTCACAAGGAATCAATTCCCAGGAACCCACAATAGGCCTTCATTCTTAAATAAGTCAGGACAGCATCCAAAGTGTTGGGTTTGCATTCAAGGAATAATTCAATTAAGTGGCTAACTCTGACCAACCCCTTTCAAAAAATAAGATGTTGATGCATGCCAGTTGTATGAAATATAAACTGAAGTTTAGGAAACATGCTTAAAATGACCATTGCTTCCTTGTGGCACTGAAACTATAAATACCATGGTGTCAGTTAAGCTAAGGAATGCCTAGGTATGCAAAGCCACAAAACCTCTGAGAAGAAAATGACTATCTTCTGCCTCTGGAGAAAAAAATCCTAAACTCAGTCCCAGCTAGTTTGTTTTTTTGTTTGTTTGTGTTTTTCTTCTTTAATCCTCACTTGAGGATACGTTTATTGATTTTTTCTTTTTTTGATAGAGAGAGAGAAACATTGAGAGTTTGCCCCTCACACAAGCCTTGACTAGGGTTCAAACCTGCGACCTAGGTGTATGTCCTGACCAGGGATCAAACCCGAAACTTTTTGGTGCACAGAACAATGCTCCAACCAACTGAGCAACCCAGCCAGGGCTGGGGTTTTTTGTTTTGTTTTGTTTTGTTGTGTTTTAATCTAATTATTGTCCTGGTTTTCACTTTCCTAAAATCAAACCTCAAAAAACAAATATCTGGTTTTGAATCATTTTCAAAAAACATTTGATGACACCTTAAGTATTTTAAAGACTTGTTCTAACTCTTAATTCTAGATGCTGTATGTTACTGTCATTTCAAATAGGTCCTTCCAACTTCTGGATATCTTCATTGTCAAAAGAATCTTTTCTCAATTCTACCAATTTATCTAGGTTTCTTTAACTGCTCTCTCATAACACACAGCAGTCTCACATGTCACAAGGAGAGAGGAGATTCTGGAGAAGTCCATCTAAAAATATAACTATTTGAAAAATAACTATTTTAATTTTCTGTTGTGAAGACTTACTGTACTCATTACTTACAGGGGATTAATAATTGTAATGTAGCTTAATTCTTATGATAATCTCAGATCTAATGAATAGCAACTATTCATAGTAACACAGGTATTTGGCCTAAGAATATCAATTTTGAAACACATGAAGCAATTAAAACTAAGATTGTTGATATTAGAAAGAATATGTATTTTTATAGTTCACCTTTAAAGGTTACATTTTCATCATGAAAAGTCTGATGAAGACAGCATGCCATGGACAATTAACAGCTTTGTAGGCTAAACTGTTACCTTAACTTTCTACTTCATTTTTGCAGTTCATAAACAGGGAGTAAATGTTCCCTGATTAAAGAGTAATAGCACTGCTTTTTTTCATATTAAAAAGTTACCTAGTAAACATGGAACCCTATGCTCCTGTTTTGATTTCAGTTTCTGTGGGAGTGATAGAGGGAGAGGTGGAAAGGGTGGACAAAGTTTACATAAGCTGGAACTCAGAATATTTTTTGTAACTGGAAGAAAGCTCTATCAGCTATTCAAAACTGTCATCACAGATGTACATGGAATTATTTAAATAGTTTTGCTTTCCTAAAACAACTTGCCAAAATTAGAAAAAAAAGCAAGTAAAATATAATCAAATTCTACATGTAGTTTCATCCATAATAGAAAATAATTTATTCTCCAAAGCTCAAGTCATAATAGATTTTTTCCATCTCCAACAAATTCCAGACCAGCACACCACGTAGAAAGAGAACATATCTACCCATGTTCACTACACTACACATCTTGCAAGTTTGAAGCAGTTTTAGAATAATATTTTACAGATGAAGGAAACCTTTGCCAAACCAACAACCTTCTACCAACGTGCTTATTTCACCAAATTCTTCAATCCAGACGTAAAGTTAAAAATCCACAGGTAAGTAATCAGCATTTCAGATCAACCCAAGACATGTCTATTTATGCTGACTTTACTTGAAATATTTATTCTTGGACCAGGAAAAGAACGCTGAACACTCTAACTTGACATTTATGCTCTAAACTATTGAAAATTCATCATTCAAAATGGCTACCAGCTGGGAGCCATCTGCGCCTGCTTCTCCAAAAGACCAACTCATTTGTGCTCTATTGTACTTGTATCAATAGAGAAATAAGGTCTATCCACATGCAGGCGGCTGTTTAATGGATTGTGAGTCAATATGCTGCATTTTACCGTGAAGGGAGCTAAATGAGAAAGCCTACTAGAAAGTACCAGAAAGTGGAGAAGGAAAAGGAGTGAACTTCTCGCATGAGGGGGCGTCTAAAGGCTGAGGGTGTTTATTTTGCTGAGATGTTAAAGAGCTCTGTTATATTTCACATAAATCCAAGAAATGCATCTTGCTGATTCAGTTATTCACCATCTCCAGACTATTCGTCACCTTCACCTTATACACTTTTCATATGCCTTTCCCATGTGCTCTGTAAATCAGATACATGACACCTACTTTACAGATGGGGAAATTAGAAGTCAAAGAGGTTGTTAAGCAAGCACATAGGTATGTGTCCAAGACCAGCTAGAGTCTAAGTCACATGACTCCCTGGAAAAAGTCATTTCTGCCTCCCTGGCTTATGAAGGAAGTGGAAGGCCACACTGACTTGTGGGATGTCACTGTGAAAGCTCAACTGCCCAGAATCTCTGCCGTGAACGAAGATGAAGGAAACATAGGCAGCAGAGTGGGTGCCCCTCAGCACTCTCTGATTAACTGATGATGAAGTGACCCAGAGAGCTTCAATCCAGGGATGTATCCCCATCCCCATGCACATAAGGAGAATGAGGGGAGCATTTTAGCTGTCACAGTGATTCAAAAAGGACCACACTGGAACTCGGTGTCCAGGGCTACAGATGCTGAATTTCCAACAAAGGGCAGGACTAATCACTCACAATGTCCATACAGACAGTCCTGGCTTTACACAGTTCTGATATGCCCTGATTTTAGTTACCGCAGATTAATTACCACCACCCGTATCTCAACAACGCAGGCTTGCATTCCAGATACCAATGAACATTAATTGTGAGTACCTGCTTCACATACAAATTCCACTACCAGCTCTTCAGTACACAATATGTGTACCACAGATACTCTCCTTGATCTGTGACCCAATCACGTTGCTTCTTTCAACGCCTGTTGGCGGAAACTCACTGCACATCTGTAATCAGTTCATGCAATGACAACAAAGCAAGGGGCTGTGCTGACCTCTTGTGCCTCAGCGATAAAACCAAGGACATATTTCAAAAATGGATCCTTAAAAGTGGAAACTGGCCAACAGAGATAAAAGTGCAGGAAAGAAACACAAAATTATACTGCTGGAAGTGAAATTTGAATGAAATGTCCATGGGTACAAAATCAACTGCTGCCCATGGGAATGCTGACACTGTCACTGTTTGAGAGGCTCGAATGCAGCCAGAGGAAGCTTAGTGAAGACGAACTTACCAACATCAGTAACAAAAGCGGTTGTGTGTCCCAGAGGAATTGATACTGGGGGGAAAATTCACATTAAAGAGACTCTGGGAGGTATTTCACAACTTTGAAAGTACAAAGGCTGAAATGTGGGGATCTGCTCCAGATTTATGATTATGGCAGCTCACCAAGGCACAGGGAAGACGCGCCCTCCATACTCGGCTTATACAACCCAAAAGCCAGCCCTGCTCCAACTACTCTTGACAAGTTTTTAACAAAGAAATGGACCGCATTCATTCACAATGTCTCTAATGTTTAAATACAGTGCACTAAATATTAGTTGCACTATTTTTTCAAATCCCTATATATTTATGACTGATAGTAAGAAGAATTTTCAACGCTTTGACAAAATTTTTACATGCTGCAGATCATTCAATTTCCCCACTGACTACGACAAGCACTTTGCACAGTTTCCGCCTGAGCAGTCGTTTTTATGGCCCCATGCTGCCGAGCAAGGTGAGGGCTGCCCTGTACACTCCCCTGAGAATCACTAGTAAGGGATTTAAAACTGTTCCACATTACAGGCAGGCTTAGCCAATTTATTTCAAAAAGTTCAGAGAACCACTTATCAAACAAAACCTAGTTTAGATGTGCCCTCCACGGGGAAAACTCCGCCAACTCTCCCCCTCACGGTCACCTTTCTTCTCCCTCCCTTCCCATTCTCCCTGTGCCGTGGCAACATTACAGTGCTTAATTTTCTTTTTAACCAATCCCACCAATGAGCTGGGCTCCTGATGGCCAATGATTACAACTTGTTCATTTTCAAACATTAGAATCCAGCACTACTAGGTCTTAGTAAGCATGGTGAACGGAAGTGACAGTGACGAAGGAGAGAGACAACATGCAGGGCACTGGAGAGGCAACAACTACTAAGACTTCCCAACTATGTGACACTTGCAGTATCATAGTTGACAGCCACGCCATCTGGAGCAGGAGTGTCAAACTCATTTTCACCGGGGGCCACATCAGCCTCGCGGTTGCCTTCAAAAATTTCAGCTCTTTGACAGTTAAGGAGTAGTTACATTTATACAGTCCTAAAATTATTTCAGCCCTTTGAAGGCAGCCACAAGGCTGATGTGGCCCATGGTGAAAATGAGTTTGACACTCCTGATCTAGAAAGTCTCCTTTAATTCATTCAAAAGAAGTCTGTTTATCAGAATAAATGAACTGAGTGAACATTCATTAAATGAGAGTAAATTCTAATTCACTGACAAGATTAATTTTCCCAGGGTGTACTTGCATTATAAAGGAGAAACACACCCTCCAACCCAACTGTGTGCAGTGGTGGGGTTGGCCCAGTGGGTGGCTGGCTGGGCCAAGGATGGGCCTTTGATAGCGGGACCCAAGTTGTGGCATTTCTGCTCCAGCCTATGGCTGGCACCTTCGCAGGGAGTCACACCTCTCCATTTTAAAAGATGAGCCAGATTTTTATGTTAAGTCTCCTGATTTTTAAGTGTTGGCACCTATTTCATTTATGTAAAAAAAAATACCACGTGGGCCAAAGAAAGCATGAACCCTACTTTTTGGCCTGTGCTCCAAACCAAGGAGAGTTTTCATGGGGTGTGGGTGGGTATCTGTCATGACCTGTAGTGTTAATGAAGAACCAGTTTCTTGACTCCCCAGGAACATAAGCATCTGTGATTCTTAAGACTATTTGTTGTTCAAAGAATCACTTTATTATCATCCCTCACAAGACTTAACCAGATTTCTATCATGGGTAGTTATAAAGAGATTTATTAAACTTGAACGATCATGGTATAATTTGAACTGTACACTTAAAAATAGTTAAGATAGTAAATTTTATGTTATGTGTATTTTTTACCACAATTAATAAAAATAGGCAGGCATGTGATCCAATTTGGACTAAAGACGAGTGAGAAGAGGTTAGATGGAAGCCTTTGAGAATGAAGCTTTCTGATTTTTATAAGAAAATTTCTGAAAAGGTTTCTCTCTCCCACTCAATGTGAGCAAAGGTGAGAACATGGAGCCCTGCGGCTTCAGGCTGCCTCCTGCGACCATGAGAATGTCACAGGGTGCTGAGCCAGAGATGCCCCAAACGGAGAAAAGCCCCACAGCTGTCTCTTGGGAAATGAGAGAAGCAGAGCAGGGCCACTGAAAGCTACTTTGTAGATCTGAAGAACTTGGCCAGTGTTTTAAAATAAGGTTAAAAAGCTGTGACTGCACTTGGAGCCAGGGAGATAGGCATGATTCTAACCCAGGATATGATGTAGCCAGAGGGGCTTCCTGCACCTGCCTGAGTGGCTTGGAGGCAGCCTCTGCATCACGGGACCCTGCCTGCCCAGACTAACAATGGCAGCTGAGAAAGGCAGAAGAAACCAGACTACTGGCAGGTGCAACCCGGTGCGGGAGGAGTCGGAAATGGGGTTATGGAGGAACAACTGTACCAGGATTTAAACCCAGGTGTGGCAGCCATGCTGGGACTTAACCACATGGTTTGGGACAAGAGAGGGGGCTCTCCTGACCATGTGGCTTAGAAAGCAGGAAAGCAGTATGTAGCAGCCATGCAGAGCTCTGTCTCTTGGCCACACGGTTTGAAAGAATGCAGAAGGACTCCCACTGGCCCGCCAAGAGGAAGTGCCACGCGGTTTTGGGTTAAGGACAGGACCCTCCCTGAGCTACAGACTTCTATTTTCTTTCCCTGAGATATGGTACCCCTGACTAGCCTGGTTTGGCAAGGGGAAGTAGGATTGTGTATGTGTGTTTATGGGTGTTTTAAAGGGATCTGGGGATTTAACGGGGACATTCTGCCATTACTCTAAACCTGTATAACTTTTTTTTTAAGATTTTATTTATTTATTTTTAGAGAGGGGAATGGAGGGAGAAGGAGAGAGAGAGAAACATCAATGTGTGGTTGCCTCTCATGTGGTCCCCACTGGGGACCTGGCCACACAACCCAGGCATGTGCCCTGACTGGGAGTCGAATCTGCAATGCTTTGGTTCGCAGCCCACGCTCAATCCGCTGAGCTACGCCAGCCAGGGCTACACCTGTATAACTTTGGAGTAAATAGTTCCTTTCATTTTTACCAAACTCTGACATCGAGAGCCACAGTTCTTAACACAGCGGTGTGTAAAGAACTGAGAGTAGCAAGACCCATGGGGGTGGGGGGTTTTATAACAAGGAGAATCAGCTCGAAGAGAAAGCCATCAGTGCAGAAGGCAGGGCTGAGTGGGGGAACACCTGGGTCCTCAAGGACACCTTGAAGCTTCTTGCTCAACTATTGCCGCAGCTCACTTACCTCTGCACTCTTCAGTAACGGGAGCGAAGACATGTTCATACGGACGAAGCCAGCCCGCTAGTTGAAACAAACAACATTCTACTGGATACACCTTCCAAACCAGGTCCTCCTGACTTCCACACTTTTCTCCAATATCTGTGTGCAGACCCTTGTCTCCTCCCTCCTCAACTTCTCCCTCATCACTCCTCACCCACCACACTGCTATTTCCCATCAGTCACACAGACCTAGTGACTATCTCTCCAAAACGGTGTCCCGAATCTAGGGCAAGCTTCCATCCAGAGAATGACTGCTTGAGAGCACTTTCAAGCCATGAGCTCTGATGTTTCCAACCCCTCATTCAAAAGTCTGCCAGTACTTATTCATTATCTCTTAAGTTAGGCATGAATTTCTTGGCCTAACACTTCAGACTGTCCATAACCAGCTTACCTTTCTGGTTTCACATTTCCTCAGCCTTCTCTACTCACATCTACACTACTTGTATCTACATCACTGTCCTCTACTTGGATCCACATCACTATTCACTGTCCTATCCACATTCAATCCCCATCTTTTTTTTCCAATTCAAATTGTCCTATTTTCCCACTGTCTCCTGCTGCTGAATTTCTACCTGTTGTTTAATACCAACCGTAATAGTGACTTCAAGATCCCCTCAATCCACTGTAATCTTTCCTTTCTCAGAGTTGTTACACTGTCTCTCTTACACCAGTTACACTATATTACTATTTTTGAACTGGATCAATCCCTCTTCTAGAACATACAATGCTTGAAGGCAAAGTCTGCAAGGCCTAATTACTGGGAAAGTCAAAGACAGCTACCATCTTGACAAGTCATAGAGAAGATGCCTGAGCATTCATTTGCAAGATCATTATAGGCTCCCAAAAGAACCATCTCCTGTCCTTTCAGGTACCCAAAGGAAGACTCACTGTCCTTTTATAGAAGCGTGCATCTAAATCAAGCATCCCTGACTCATATGTTTATAGGAGCCAGGCAAGGAACAATTAGGAATGGGCACAGTGTATGTTTTTAATTTAAGTACACATTCCACAAACGGAAAAATAGAGATAAAAAATTATTTATTTCCCAAGTAAATACACCTCTCATTTTCTTGGAATTCACTGCCCCGCTCACTCATATTTCCCCTTGGCCGATATACAGGGGTACAAGAATTGTTTTCTCAGGGGTACTGAGAAAACCAACAGTACAACAACAGGGATAAATGGCAACTGACACTTGACCTCCGTGTCAGGGAAATCACAGGGAGTGGTGGGGGCGCAGCCAACAGCAGGGCGCCAGTCCCGGCCACGGCCGCTCTCGCTGGCTCCGAGAGCATGTGTGGAAGCTGGCCCAAAGGAGCCAGCCTTTCCCATTTTTCAAGACAAGCTACCAAATCAGATTGGTATGTAAAATCTCCTTAATTTTAAAATGTTGGCAGCTAAATAAATTTATTTCAAAATCACTAGTCAGATGAATACAACATGGCCCAAATGAAAAACACTTGCATGCCAAACACAACACGCAACTATTCGTTTACTTTCTGTCTACCTGAGATTAGTTAAAAGAAAAAAACAACAGGAATATAGTAACACTTAAAAGAGTGAGTACAAGGTGCTTCTACGAGAATCAGAAAATCTGGTGCCCCAGGCATTTTATAATTGGCTGGGCTTTGATCGTATCAGGAAGAAGAAACAGGGCACTACGTAGCCCAGCGCATGACTTGGAATCTGGGGCATGTAGTCGGGAGGCCCAAGGCTAAAGGCTGCTGGGAAACTGTGGCCAATCAAGCCCAAGACAAGGTCATATGTAAATCCCCTTACACAGGGTAAAAATTTAAGAACCACTAAACTTTCCTGAACTAAAGCTGAAAATGATTCCTTCCAAGAGGATGCCAGAAAATAAAGTGTTACCCTGTTGAATTTGCTCCAGCATGGAGGAATAGATCTACTGTACTCTAAATGTACTTTACTGGAAGAATAAGTTTAAATCTCTCTGATGTAGGAAAAAAATGTGGAGCCCATGAAAAGTTATGAGTAATATTCAAAAAATTTATACATTTCAAAAGTTTATTTAATTGATTATAAAAGTTTCCAAAGAAGCTACTCTGGGGGCTTAAGTGCACTATTGATGTCACAAAGCAGACTTACAAAGACAGACATGCAGATATATTGTACAAGGATTTCATGAATGTGCTGTAGTGCAGAACTGGGTTTGGCAATATTTCAGATGTTTTCATGTGATTCTTAAAGTTTCAAAATAGTTTTCCCTGGTGAATGTTTATATTCTTAACATCCAAAGGAGGATCCAATTAAACATCACTAAAGTTTCCAAATTCTACTATTGAAAAAGAAAATAAGATTCTCTTCATACATCCAATTTCCAACACCTATTCACACCTGATCAAATGGCACATAATTATCCTGTCACGAAATGCGACCACTGGTGGGGTGTATTTCTACCACTATGGATTCACTTACAAAACAAGATGAGGGGAGACACCATACTCAACCAGTGGGAAACAATGATGGGCATACACAGCCACAGCCCCTGCTCTCACCAGGTTGACAACACAGTCAGGGAAGCAGTCAACCCAAGGGCCCTACTAACGCATAGTTACAAAGCATAACGAGTCTCATGAAAGAAACTTACAAGTTGCAATAGCATCTAACAGAGAGAAGCCCTGTAGCTGTCCATCAGGGACAGCTACCTTGAAAAGGGGAGCCGAGATATAGAGCGTAGTTACTGCAGAGGTAACACAAATTACAACAAGGAGAGGGGTCAGTTCATTTACAATTACTCACTGCATGCCAAGTATGTGCCAGTCATTGAGTTAAACACCTGCTAGGTAAAACAGTCCCTGATCACATCTACAATATACAAGGGGAAAGGAACAAATAAAAAATTAAATAAACTGCTAGGGGAAACGAAGGAAAGGAAGGGGGTAAGAAATTTTTTAAAGTGGGGGAGGAGTTAAAAGAAAACAGGATGTTATGAGTCATAACAAAGACAGATGGTTCTTGATGCTGGGCTGGATGATCTCTCTGAAGAAGGGGCAGTTGCGTCAAGGCCCGCAGGATGCCAAGAACGCGGAAGGCAGAGAGTCCAAAAGAGCATGGAGGCCCTGAAGCATGAGGGAACCAATGTCAAGGCCCTGAAAAAAGGCCAGACCAGCAGGAGAAAGCGGCAACAGGTGCAGTGGGGAGGAAAATAAGGACCAAGTCATACAAAGTCTGGAGAGCCATGAGAAGGACGGTGATCTCACTCTAAGAGCACTAGGAAGGCAAAGAAGGGTATTAAGTATTAAAGAAACATGACTTTATTTGTGTTTTAAAGACCACATTGAAGGGAGCAGGGCTGGGAACAGAGACAGGAGGCAGGAGGGCACCAGAATGGTCAGGCAAGAGAAGATGGGAGCGTGGAGAAGGGTTAGGGTGGCAGTCACGAAGGACAGTGAGTCAAATCAAGACACATGGAGGGCAGAACTGAAAACGGATGGGTTTGACTGAGGAAGGGGGGAGGGAAGGGCGTGATCAAGTTATCAGCCAAGTTGCTGGTCTGAATACCTGGATGGCCGCTGCCATCAGTGAGACTGGAAGGAAGAAGGAGAACAAATGAGGCTGAGAAAATAACGTTAAGCTTTAGATAAGTTATATTTTTAAAGTCTGTGAGCCATCGAACTGGACTTCCCTCCAAGTGGAAATACCTAGCTAAGTTTATAAGAATCCAGGGATCAGAGGGAAAATAATCTAATCAGAAACATAAATGTGGAGCTAGATAGATATTTAATGTCATGGAAACTGAGGCCCTCCCCTAGGGAGGACATGAAGACAAAGGCACTCCCCATGCAGACGTAAAACTGACCATGAGAACTCACAGAGACAGTGGGGACGGCAGTTGTAAGGGGCTGGGGTAGGGGGAGTGGGTGTTGATCAACAGTTACAGAGTTTCACCTTGTAAACCTGACAAAGTTCTGGACACCATGGGGGTGATGGCTGCACAACTATGTATGCACTTAATGCCACTTAAATAGAGTTAAATGGTAAACTCTGTTATGTGTTTATTACTACAATTTTAGAAAAAACTGAACATTTAGAAATTCCAGTATTTAGGTATGGAATAAAATAGAAGATGGTAAAGAAAGTTATAAGAAGAGAGGAAATCAGCTTCCAGAATGGTGGTAGATGATGAAAAGTCACAGAAGACAGATGAGAAACTCAAAACTCAAAGCTGATCCCCACACAGGGGACTTCCTCAAGGAGAAAAGGAAAACACTGAAAAGCACTGAGAAATCAAATCAGATGAAGACCTGAAAGAACCCCTTGGAATTTTGGAACATCAAGATCATGGGTAACCCTGACACAATCGTTTAAGTAGAAGGGAAGGCACAGCCGCTAGACTGAGTGGACAAGAGAAGGAGGTTTGAAGAAGTAAAATATCATCAGTAGACAACTCTATCAAGAAGTTTTGACTCTCTCAGGGAAGCAGAAGAACAAGGCAGTGGCTAGAAGAGAAATGTGAGGTCAAGGGAGGTAGGATGGTTGTGAATAGCCTACCTCAACGTCCACATTCTCCCAATCAGAACCCCCAATTTTTAGCTGGGCACATGGACACCTAAAGTAAATACACTGGCTTCCTTGAAGATGGGTGTGGCCAGGTAACTAGGTTCTGCCCAGAGAAATGTTAGATTCTGGAAATCTCATCATCAACTGCTGAATGTCTGCTGTCCCTTCTTCCATCCTGCTGACTGGACTGTGGTGTCTGAAGTGCTGATTTGGATTATGGAGATAAATGTCATAACCCAGGAGTGGTCGCTGTGTGGGCAGAGGCAGCTGGGTTTGCCAAGGCTTCCCCGGAGCGCTGCCACCATACCGGACCTGCACTGCCCGGTGACACATTTCCTTCATGAGAAGTCATCTGCCAGCTTACACAACAATTACTTAACTTTGATTTTCTGTTTCTGCAGACAACTCTGACCTCAACAAACACAGGCAGTTTTTGTCTGTTTCTAATACAGGAGACACTAGAACACAATTGTGTGGAAACTGGAAAGATCCCATGAGAGACTCCTCCAAGGTAGAGCGGAATAAGGCCTGAGCTGAGAAGCATGAGGGACGAGCAAACCCAGTGTCCCTCATGAGAACCAGGGAAATGCAGGAGCCATCAAACCATGCGGCGCTTCCGTGCAAACTAGGGTAAGGATTTCTTCATTCTAAGAGTAAAGGGAAACAACTGGTAAGTGACCTAAAGTATATTCTTTCAAAAATCACTGACAGTAGTTTGGAGAAAGGAACAGAGTAAGAGCCAAGAGAGACAGCAAGGAAGACCAGTTAGGAGGTTATTTCGGCAACCCAGATAAAAGATGGTGATGCTTCAGACACATCAGTGAATATGGCACTATAGCCAAGTAAGTGAAGGAGGGGAAGGCAGTACTGGCAGGACTTTGTATCTGATCATATGTGAGCGATCGGGGATGGGGAGCAGCTAACATGACACTAAGGTTATGACTTGAACACACACTGGTAGTGGTGGTGCCATTCACTGAAACAGGGACTTGTGGAGAATATTCATGCCTAGATGAGCTCAATTTAAACATTCTCATTTTTAACTCCCAGAGATAATCAAGTGGAAATACCTAGAAAGTAAAAGACTTGTTTTAAGCAGTTTTATTCATAATACCCAAAACTGGGCAACAGCCAGTTGTCCGTAACCAAGGGAATAGATAAACTGTGGTGGGCTTCATACAATGTAGTACAACTCAGTATCAAAAAGGAATGAAGTACCGCTCTGTGCAACAATACACACGAAACCCAAAACCATTACGCAGAGTGTAAGAAGCTTTCCACCAAAGAGTACATGCTGTTTGTTTCCATTTATATGGCCAGATGGGACTTGGGGGAAGGGGTACAAAGAAACCTTCTCAGGTGATGGTAAAGGTCTATATTGGTTCCCAGCTGTCTACATTTGTCAAAACCTGAATGGAACATTTACTTTACCAACAACAGCAAAACACTACAAACAAACACTGTATGCCCATTATTGGTATGCATGTGAGGGGCTGAGGTGTGCCGATGTCTGCATGTTAGTCTGAAATGCATGAAAAATAAGATGGGTCGATGACTAAACAGAAGGACAAATAGATGGAGCCATAGATGATGAGGGAAATACAAAAAAGTGATTGTAGAATTTAAGCAGTGTATATATGTGGTATTCTCTGCAAAATTCTTTCAAATTTTCTGTATTTTTATAATAAAATGTTAGAAAAACCTCAAATAACCAAACTTCATTTTTTTAAAAGCATTAACTTTGTGTAAATGTTCCACAGTTGTTATATCCTCTCATCTACTGATGGATACTTGGACATTCACACCATGGAATTCTACTTGGCTGTAAAAAGGATGAAAATTTTACCCTTTGCAACAATATGGAAGGACCTGGAGAACATTATGCTAAGTGAAATAAGCCAGTCAGAGAAAGACAAATACCATATGATCTCACTCATACGTGGAATCTAATGAACAGACTGAACTAACAAACAGAATGGGGACAGATTCATAGATGGAGAGCAGATGACAGCAAGTGGAGGTGGGGGTAAGGGGGCGGCGGAATTGAGCAAAAAGGTAAAAGGACTCATGGACGTGGCCAACAGTGTGGTGACTGCCAGGGGAGGGGGTGTAAGGGGGCTAAATGGTAATGGAAAAAACATAAATAAATAAAAATAAAAGCATCACCTAAAACTTTACAATCATTATGTATAGACAGACACTCCCTTGCTCCTTCCTTTCCCTCACACCTTCACTTCTACTGTGAATCCGTGGATGTTCACTACTAAGAGATTTGTAACCAATTCAATCACAAAGAAAACAAAAATTTTAGTGCCATTTGAAATCATTATCTAGAACTAAAATATGTACTTTGAAGAAAAAAGCATTAAATAGAAATATTTTAACACATTTTAAGCAATGTAACCATGATAATTCGGGGAGGGGAAAG
This sequence comes from Trachops cirrhosus, assembly GCA_028533065.1. Lineage (NCBI taxonomy): Eukaryota > Metazoa > Chordata > Mammalia > Chiroptera > Phyllostomidae > Trachops > Trachops cirrhosus. Next base: position 120,922,656 of record CM052542.1, read on the forward strand.
ATGGAGAAAGTTCTAGCTAATATAGGAAAAGTAATTCTAAATTATGTAACATTTTTAAGGGACCTGTTTTCCCATTTTTGTACTCTGGGAAGTGTTTAAAACCTATTTAATAAGTAGATAACTGTCACTGGCATATCAAATGTCTCATTATGTTACTCATTAATGTATTTTTAAATATTTCCCTAGGAATGTTGTTAAATCCTTAATTTCCACGATCAAACATATTTTTTACTTAAAGAAAATCCCCTAGGTCTTTCTGTGCAAAAATTAGCCAGGTGGCTCAGTTGGTTGGAGCATCACCCAGTACACCAAAAGGTTGTGGGTTCAATCACCAGTCAGGGCACATACCTGGGTTGTGGGTCAATCCCCCAGCCAGGGCGTGTATGGGAGGCAACTGATCGATGTTTCTGTCCCACATCAACATTCTCCTCTCTCTCTCTCTCCCTCCCTCTCTCTAAAAATCAATAAACATGCCTGCAGGTGAGGATAAAAAAAGTATGTATTAAAAGTTTAAATTTTACTAAAAATTTATCTCCAAAACATAAAGTCAGATTGTCCTTTTTTTTTTTTCCTGCAAAGGGGTTAATTGTGGGTGGTACATTCAAGGAAGTGTTTCAGGAACATGCATCCTGAAGAGTTAGGCAGAACTCACAGAAGCACTGAGGAGAGCTGGTGGCATGTGAGCAAGGATGTAACCTTTGCAGGACACAGGGATCTAGCCAAGCCTGCACAGAGGGTTGAAAACAAAGTGGCTGCCCAGACTGTGACGCTGGGATTTGAATGGGCATGAGAGCCCACCTCCAGAGGTGATAGGAGCTCCAGACTGGGGTTTGCGGATGAACATCTGCTGAGGTACTCCAGAGGATAATCAGCATGATAATGGTGAAGAGCAGGTAGAGGCAGAAGAGGAGGGTGTCCATCATGAGGCTGAACTGCACCCAGAGGCCCACTAAGTGCTGCTTCTGAGTTCCATGTTCCTGCAGGCCCTTGTTGATGCAGCACATCCATTTAACTCTGCCTCTCTGGTACCAAGCACTTTCTCCACCACCCCCACTGGCCCCTCCAGGCCAGGCAGGTGGCAGGGGAGTCAGAACCAGACCCTTATTTCCCTTCTGGAGTGCACTGGGGCAGCATTTCCTTGGGCTGGTGATGGCCAGGTAGAATGGGTAAATGATGACAATGGTCTCTAGCAGGGAGACCACTAGCCAAGACAGACACAAGGCAAAGCAGACACTAATAAGGGGGTTGAGGGGGAGCAGTGGCTGGGAATCAGTCATTCACCATGAGGAGAAATATAGTCTAGCCCAGCAGAACTGTCGTCTTAAACTGGATGTGATTCTCACTTTCTGCCAACAGGTGGGAGTTGAAGAATTGGATGACAACTAGAAAGCCACTGGGTGCCAGAAGGGTCATCAGGTATAGGCTGAGCTTGTGCCCGACAGCTACCTGTTTAGATGAAAGAACCAAAGATGAGCATGTAGTTCTGGTCATCACAGGGGAAACAGACAGATGCTGACTACCCTCAGTGGATTATCATAGTATCTGATATGAGCGTCACTGTTGACATAAGCCACTGGACCTGTAGATTCCTGGTCCACATTCACGAACTCCTTGAAGATGTCTGGAAGCCACAGGTTCTCGGTTGCCATGCTGAGCTTCCTGGTGCCCTTCAACCCCACTCCTCAGGTTCTACCTAATGCACTCATTGTACTGGGTCATATTTAGCCACAGTTGATGCTGTGCAACCACTTCCAGGAGAACAGGTGGGGTGAAGAAGACAGTGGCATGAGTGGGGATGCTGTGGTTGATGACTAGACGGAAGGCTTTCTGTCGACACGGCTTCACAGCAGAAGCTACCCCATGTTAGTCAAAGCCTGAGTGACGGATGGTGAAAATGTTCCCTCTTCCTTGAAGCAGCATGTGGAGAATGAGGCAGAGAAGGAATCCTTCCCTGTGGAGCCAACCTCTTTACATCTTCTTCTCCTTGGCTCTTCTCTGGAGAGCTAGTAATGAATGCTGAACAGACCGCAGGCCATGCTTTGAGCCCTAGCTGAAATCGTGCTTTTAATTAAAATTTATAAACTGTGTTTTCAAAACCAACTATAAATTAAAATTCTCAATATCTACTCTCCTGATGATATCGGTTGAACTATTTATTCTTAATTCATGATAATTAATGAACTATGAATAAATAATTCAATGAAATAAATAAGTGGTTGAATTATTTATTCAAGCAATATTACAGAGTTTAATATGTAGTAAGCACTACTTTAGTGCTGATAATATTAAAAATACTATATTAGAGCCCTGGCTGGTGTGGCTCAGTGGACTGAGTGCTGGCCCGAGAACCAAAGTGTCACCAGTTTGATTCCCAGTCAGGGCACATGCCTGGGTTGTGGCCCAGGTACCCAGTGGGGGGCGCGTGAGAGACAAGCACACATTGATGTTTCTCTCCCTCTCTTTCTCCCTCCCTTCCCTTCTGTCTAAAAATAAAATAAATAAACTCTTTAAAAAATACTATATTAGAAAAGAGTTTTCATTTAGTAGCACAAGTATTTTAATTACACATTCAAATACACTGCTTGGGAAACTGTATTTTATTACTCATTTTTAGAAGATGAAGGTTTAACATAAAACCTGATGAATACTCTAAGACAAGTAGCTTTGCTTGCAAGCATGCTATCAGCTTGGTCTTTACTATACAAAACTTTTACAATCCTTCTGAACTGCAAGACAAAGGTTTATTAATCCCTCAAGCAAACATCTGGACATTATCTCTTCTTCAAGCCCCATTGTTACCGTGAAGAAAAAAGGAAATAGCTAAGAGAGCCCAAGGCTTGTCCCAAGTTTTCAGTTTGTAAATTTTTCTTTGATCAGGAAAAATGCTGAAGTAGGCGCACACCACCAGTTTTCAAGAGGAAGAGAAATTTTGTTTTACAAGATGCTGGGCTCTGGTTGGCACACCGCAACTGGCCCGAAGGAATGCTTTCGATAAATGTGGTAACAAACACCAGAACTCAATGCCATCAATAAAACTGAGTTTTCCCAAATAAGAGACAGTGAGTTACACACTCCCTCAGTGTGACGCAGTCTTTGGGCCACGTGCTTGGTAAAAAGGCACATGGGGTAGTATAAAGCTCAAATGTGACTACTGGAGTACTAACTGGTTATGGTGCCAAAGCAAAATTTGGAGTTTTTTTGCCACCAGGGTCAGACCTAAAGGTGAGGTTCAGAATGCTGTGAATTCACCTGAAAACAAATTGAGCAGAAAGTATTAGTTTTAAACTTTATTGACATTTTCCCTGTCTCTTATAAGGTCATTCAGTGAGGATTAAAAGCTCACCCAAGAGGAACTCATAAGAGAAAGGACGAGAAAAAGCCTTCAAAACTGCTCTTGTATAAGTCGCTGAACCTGACTGGAGGCAACAACAGTACGCTGACGCCAGGGCAGCTACACATGACGTGAACCTTCCATGTTTTTCAAGCTCTAGCGATACAGGGAACCTTCTGAAAGGAATCTTACTTCCAGTCTGCACCCTGTATATTTTGTTTAAAAAAGTGAAATATGGTAAAATACTTAATTCTGTGCTTACTGTCAATTATTTTATTTATTATGTTCTCAAAAAAGTACTGTATTTTGCTGTGTATAATGCACTCCCACATTTTTGGCCCAAATTTTCGGGGAAAAACCCTTTTTTCCCCAAAAGTTTCAGTTTTTTAATTCAATTTTTTATTTATTTATATTTAGAAACAAAACCAGTTATCATATTTCAGGGTAATATTTTACATATGGATATCATTATTGCTTCCTAGAGTTCACTTTTAATGCATAAGCATAAATAAAAGAATTGAAAACACTTATATAGATACAGAATTAGTACTACCCACGTATAACATGCCTCCTTATTTTTCCCTCAAAACTTTGGGCAAAAAGTGTACATTATACATGGCAAAATACAGTAATTTACAGTACTAAGACAAGGCAAAGAAGAAAAATATTGAGCACCTGGCATACATCAGCACTTCATAAACACATATACATGATCTCCGCTTCATCTACACAACCTTATAAAGCAGGCGTGATCCCCCCTGGACACTTGAAAAGGAAGTGTAGCAAGATTAACAAAGTTACTTAGCAACATGCGGCTGTAAGGGTATCCTTCAGTCCTGGCTTTGCCATTAACTAGTTATACTCATGTGCTCTCATATGAATATGTACTCATAAATGTAAGTCAGCTCTCTAACACTCGATTCCCTCAGATGCAAAATAAAAAGGCTCAACTGAACAAGTTAATTGCATTAAAAGGTGAATTTGATATTGTAAGGACTGATGACAATGGTCAGACTTATTTCTTCCCCTCTACCTCTACCCTGTCTTCCTTGACTTTATCCAATTTCAGTGTTTTTTTACCCATTTTACAAGAATCTAGAAAAAGGAATTGCCACACTTACCCAAAAAAAGATTACTAAAAGTTTTGATAGTTGACAACACATCTGATTTTTAAAAGAAAAAATCTTGAATAGACAAGTTAAAACTACTTAGAATATTGGAGAATTCCACTTTATGCTACAATTTTTTATCGTAATTTTTTCCATTACCATTTAGTCCCCTTATACCCCACTCCCTGCAATCGCCACACTGTTGTCCACATCCATGAGTCATTTTAATTTTTTTCCTCCCTCCCCTTTCCAACCCCCCTAGTTTTGTCCATGTGTCCTCTATATTTGTTCCTGTCATTTTACCTTTTCGCTCAACCCACTATCCTCCGTCCCTTAGCTGTCATCCTGCTATCTGTGAGTCTGTCTCTGTTTTGCTTGTTAGTGCAGTTTTTGATTAGTGACCGAATGAAAACTGACTTCATAGAATTCCCTCAAATGCATTACATCGTCACTACTGCACTCTCATAACAAGAAGTTTGGGGAAGAAGCATCATTAACAGCTAACGAGAAATAGTACGTCTGGACTAAACTGTCACTCTTTACCAGTTAAAGGATGACAAGGCCTAGGAGAATAAGCAAGTTGTTTCTTTTGTATCCTTTTTACAATCCACAAAGATACAAAACTCTGTATTACTTAGAAAATACAATTCTAGCTTGGTGCCTTCCTTGAAACTGTCAAGCTGCAATGAACTGAGATTTTTCCATCCAGCTAAGTGTGAACCTCTCTTATTTCATTCATTATTGAAATGTCAGAATAACCCATCACTTGCAATATACCGTACTTGTCAAAAGAGTTTAAATATTAAATAGACACAACAGGTTAAATAGGAACAAATGGCCGAGCTATTTTTACCACCTTATTTAAAATTCCTCTCAAGGGAAAACTCAGGAGAAAAACAAGTGCATACCAGATCATTCTTCAGGTATTTAAGAGAGGAAGAGTTTGGTGTTAACATTTTAATGCCTACTACATGACATGTCAGGTGGGAGGGACTTTGTAAATTGCTTTATTTATTTAGTCCTATAAACGACAGGCATCACTATCCCATTTAACAGATGAAGGAACGAAAAAACTAGGTAATTTGCCCAAGGTCACACAGCTTATAAATGCTTGGTGATGTATTTCCAGCTCAAATATATTGGATATATACTTGAATGATAAGATCAAGCTCTGTATACTACCTCCTTCCACCTTCTCTGGCCTTGGCCAGGGGTTGAGAAACTAAAATGTCATATCCAGCAACTTACTAGAATTCTAGCCTTAGCTGAAGAATAAAAAAAGTGTATTAACTGCTGCACCAGAGGTATGAGAAGATAGCATTTAGAACTTGTACTTCCAGCACAGGGTAAACAGAATATTCAAATAAAGTCATTTCAGTAGAAAACAACTTAAAATGCTTACTAGATACAAAAAGGTATTCTGGTAAGAGAGGAAAGTCCTTAGAGATCAGAAATAAGAAGGGAATAAAATGGTAAGTGAAGGTTGGACTCAACATCTGCCATAGAAATGTCTATTGTTATCTGGTGGCCTATAAACTGAATTTTTAACAAACCACGTTCAGAGTCTAGAAAATAAAGTTCACGTCAGACACACACTCACGAAGCCCCAGAGGTTGAAATAAAATAAAACTCCCCCTTAGTGATCCACAAGCAGATGAGTGCCGGCTCTGCCTGGGTAAATGAGGGGGAAGAAACAGTGTCCCCTGAGAGTTCCTAAACCCAAGTCCGCACCACACACTCTCGGTGCCAGAGGCCACCAACAAAACCAAGGCGTGTGCAGCAGTCCCAGGCCAAGCTGTGCTCCCAGGCCAATGAAGTCACAAAGACCCTCTGGAGCAAAGCAATCTAAACAAGTTTCAAAGAAGTCTCATGGATAAAATTTCAATGAACGTGAGCTCACAGTAAAAAAAATAAAAATCACTGAGTGATATGAAGGGAAAAGCTATGAACAGTGAGAGTGAATAGAAACAATAAGCTACAGACAAAGACCACCACAATAATGCAGATATTATAATACGGTACAGAATATTTATGCTTAAAGATGTAAAAGACTTACCAAAGTACGTTGAAGGAACAAGATACTATCAAAATCCATCATGCAAATTTCGAAAATGAGTTAACTATGCAAGAGGCAGGAACAGGGAGAAAGCCCCTTTCCTCAGGCACAGGCTCTTTAGAGCCTGCCTAAAACTGAGGCTGGGGGAGAAGGGAGGAAGCAACCCACCCTCCACCCACCGCGAACCTTGCACCAAATAACAAGCGGCAGTCGCCTGCCGCTGGGTAAGCGGTGAGAACACAGAGACAGCCCTGGGGTCCAGGTCGCAGCAGCACCTACAAACTGAGCGTGGGTCAGGAACCTGGAGAAAGCGAGAAAGCCTTCCTGCACTCTGTGATCGAGACAGCAGCAGCCCACTGGAGAAACCAGAAGTCTCTATTGTGCGCACAGTAACTAAAGCAACAACGAAGTGCAGGTTTAACTCAACTACTGACACTGTTGACACAATCACCTATATTTAGGGCCAGAAGGAAAAATAGAAGTGACCATTTGTGGGTGTTAAGATTGTTTGCCTCAGACCCTATTGTTATTTAGCACTCAATACCTGACATTCAATTTAAAAATGATTAAGACACAAAATGAAAAAAAAGTCATTGCTAACAGATGACAGAGATGACAGAGTCAGACTCCAAGGCGGCCCGGATATTGCAAACAGGACATCTAAAATAGTTACAAATATGATAAGGATCTAATTGAAAAAATGATCAACGTGTGCATTTGATGGCAGGGGGATTTACCAGCGAGAGGAAAAAAATATTTAAAAAGTCAATTGAAAATACATGAAATGCTGAACAAAGCGACAGACATAACAGACCGGGAAGAAGTATTTAGAACACCCATCCAATGAAGAAACCTGTAAGTAGAACTGTTACTACTCAACAGACAACCCAATAAAAAATTAGCAAAATCTTAAACAGACTTAACAAAGGAAGCCACATAAACATCCACAGACACATGAACAACTAACTGTTCAACAACACGGTCATCCGGAAAAGGTAAATAAATCCACAAGGAGAAACGACTATGGATGCCGAGAAAGGTGAACATGAAAAAACTGCTGGGAAGAAAGTGAAGCAAGCGCGACTCTCACATACTGCTGGTGGGAACCCAAAGTGCATGGACACTGTAAAACGCAATGTGGTGACTTCTGCTAAAGTGAAACATGCACTTACCCTATGAGCCAGCAATTCCACCCCAAAGGACTTACACAAGAGAAATAAAAATATATGCCCGCACGAAGACCCATGAATTTGCAACACTCCCATATATAATAGCCATATAATGTAAACAACACAAATGCCCATCAATGGGTGCATGCGCAACAGAAAAATTAGTATGTCCATCAATACAACAGATTACTACTCAGGACTAAGACAGTAAACTACTGACACACCAACAACGTAGATGAAGCTCAAAAGATTTAAGTAAAAGAAAACATAAAAGACTGAACATTGTATGAGTCTACTGAAATGGCATTCTGCAAAAGGCAAAGCTGTAGGGCAAGAAACACAGCAGTGTTTGTCAGGTGCTCCAAGTTACGGGACAAGAGGCGTTCTTCTAAATAAAACAGAAATTGAATTTTCAAAACCAACTACAAATAAAAGTATGTTTTATTTATTTATTCAACCAACACTTACTGAGTGCCTACAATGTAGCAGTCACTACTCTAGAGGCTGTACCAAAAAATTTTCTTAGTTGAACAATCTGAATTTTCAGAAGAGTTAACTAAAAACAAATGCATAAAAACTCACCTAATACAAATGTTCTACATGTTGACTGAATGTTATCAGAGCTCAACATTTTTTCCATCTCCTCACCAGATCATTATAAAATATCCTTTACTTCCTCGTGACAGTTTATTACATGTTGATTAGGGTGAACCACATGAGACTGCAGTGCCATCAACAACACAGTCCTTTCCTGTGCTTCCCCGGACAAGAACTCCAGAAATCTGTAAGCGTAATCAGCAGTTATGCCACACCTTCTCAACCCAAAATAATCAGTGACTACATTTCTAGTCAAAACACCTGATATTTCTGGTGAATTCTTTTATGTTTCAAGAACTTTCCCAACATCCATAGTGAAATGTTATTCATCTTATAAACAGAAACGATTGCTATGGAGAACTTAGCTGACTTCTGGTTTCATATTTCTAAGTTGAGAACTAAAGGACAATACAATTCTTTCCATTTTTAGTTAAAAGTCTTATATTTAACTTTATTCTTTATCATTGGTGGAAAACTATGAAAATTCTCCTAAAAAGATTTATTTCATTCAGGCCTTTACAACGGAATATCCCTATTAGAAAACAGACTTTCCAAAATTAAATACACACACACATATATATAAAAAATAGGATAACCTTTTGCTGAAGAAGCTCTTTTAGATAGCATAATTCATGCAGACAACTTGAGAAAAAAATTATTAATTTTGTGTTTCAACACTAACCTAATATTTTTATAAGCTACTGGGATGTTTATACCCTTGTAGTAGAATACATCCACGAATGGGTCCATGGTATTTTGGCCCTGAAGGCATACTAATTCCACAGTCACTGCAGTGTTCTTCAGGTTCTCTGCCTGGCAGGTATCACTTCACACACGTGCGCACACTGAGGCGACAAAGGGGCGTGGCCATTAGCCCCTCATTACAGAGAAAACATAATGAACAGAAATTTACAACACAGGAGATGACGGTTCATAATTTTTAGAATTCCAAAATATAAATAAAGAATACTTCTGTATTTCTGTACTTTTTCCCAAACTATACACTAATTTCTATGCTTTTGCTTTCCTAATTTCATCTTTTAAAACTACATCAAATCTTAAAGTTATGGAATTTAATCTTTAGTTACATCACTAATACTACAAAGCTTCATATTTTAAAATCCAAACCAATCAGATTTGAAAGTAGCATGAATTCAATAACACGTAATCCAACTTTTAAGTGAAATTTTACTCAAGGTTCTCTGTGACCCTCCCACTGACTTCAGGCACTGCCCACTGGGTAAGAGATTATCGAAGCTTCATGCCTCGTCACCACTGCAGAAAGAGCTTGTGCCAGCGCACGAGCAAAACCGGTACACAACATACCTAGGTAACTCTACTCCTCGACCTTATTTTTTTAAACCTGACACTGTCGATAACAGCAACCAATTTAACAATCTTCAGAAAATGAAAAACAGATGAGAAGTCTTTGATCATCATGAATCACACAGCAATGGAATTTAGCTTCAGATCACACCTAGGATCTTCTGACTACAGCCGGGTTTGGGGCTTTGATTTTTTAACCGAGGCCAGTGGCTCCCAACCACTTCTTCCAGATTTCCTAAAGGGAGTGGGGTTAGGCTAGGAGACGCTGGATCTCTTTTAAATGCCCTTTCTAAACACTAGGGAGGAGGGACATGGGACTGCCTTGATAGCAGTGCTTCTGAATGTAGTGTAGAAGCAGAAGCAGACATGGCATAAGAGACTTTAGAGCCTAAAAGAAAGTGCAACTCAGCAGAGCCCTTTTACGGTCACAAATCTGAAGAAAAGAATCTCCCCCTCAAAACACCTGACAGACCAGGCTGCTACCATCATGCCAATTTGGAAACTATGTCCTACTACCACCAAGGAAATTAAAAACATTAGAATAAAGTCCAGCCATCAATACCGCACTACAGTCTCAAGATTAACAAGAATCTACCTCTAATCCACCTATGGGAGAATTGGACAAATTATAAAAAGAGATGCTGATAACAAATATGTATTTTTCTTAAATCTCAGCTACTTCATGAGGAAAGAATATGTGGTTTGAAATACTTAACAAGATGTAATGTATGTAACACGTTAAATACAGTGGTTTTCAACCATGGGAGCACATTAAATCACCTTTGGGGACCTTCTCCCTTTCCCTTCCCTGCACCTCCCTCCTGGCAGGAAGATGTTAAAACCTGAGGGAGCGGGGCCAGACATGGCAGGCCCAGTGCCACGCAGAGGCCTCCGTGGCTGTGTGCCTGGCATCCGAGGAAAGGGGCAGCAGAGGGGCAGGTGTCAGAGGAAAAAGGACTCCTGCGTAGTTGGAATACCAGCAAACATTGAGCAAAATCCATGAATTAATTGAGCATAAAATTAATATATCGAGGGCAACGAAAGCCAGTTTTCCCAACTTCTAAGAAGAAGGAAGGCTAGAAAGGATACTGAGATTTGAACTATCAGAATAAATTCATTTTTCTAAAGTATACAGATGCAGAGAGATACAGAAATATAGTCACAGACATGTGTGTGGATGCATACACATCTACCGCCCTACCCTGTCTGCTGAGAAGGCCCAGGAGCAACGGACGAGTGAGACCCAGAACTCGACTCCAGCTACCAGCTTCCACTCAAAAGAACGAGGGTCAGGGCCAGGCAGGGAAAGCACAAGACAAGCCCGGAACACCTTGCTTTGCCAGGAAGTAGAGAAATGCTCAAGGAATGATGGGAACACGTCAAAAGGACATAAAAGTCAACCTAAAAGGGTATATAAATCTGGGACAAATTTGGGCCAATTTGAGACTCAAAATAATGAGAGTATCAGGTTACAACCAAATAAAATGGGAATCCATAAATCCATACTGACATATAAGTAAAAAAATCAATGAAGAAAAGCAAAAAGAAAGCTCTGTTTAATAGAACGGTAACTAATAAATGGAGATGGGATAATGAAAAGAGTCACCATTTGGCAACTATCACAGTGGCAGTCCATAAGGAAGGAGCCATTCCTTATGTTGGGGCTTCTATGTGGAGATCTGGTGAACAGGGTATTAGCATAATATGGGAAGATCTCCTAACAGAATACTAATTAAATACAAAGAGGATAACGGTGACTCCAGAGTGGACCAAGTCTGCATTCGCCAACGCGACCAGGTGATCCTAGTTAATGTCACCAGTGGTGGATGCATTGACACCGCATGTTTCCTTATTTGACAGGCTTTAAAGAGCATGACATCATCATTCCTGCCACGAATGCCCACCTGGGTCTGGTCCTCAGAAAGCACTGGGTGGTCCCAGTGGACGGATGGCCTGCAGAGAGAAAGGCCTGCCGAGGACATGAGAAACAGGGGAGGACTGAACAGAGGGTCTCGTGCTGAAGAAGCCTAAAGGGCATGATGACGGCTAAATCCAACACGCGTTCCTGGGTGGGGTCCTGTGCCAGACGGAAAGAGACGCTGTTGGGGCATGTGGTAAAATTTGGATGGGGGGGGTATGAACCGTACAGTGGTTTTGTGTAATATTTACTGCCTGACTGCTAACAGACGATCTTTCCGTGCCTTGCCGTCACTGTCACTTCCCTTTGCCTCACCCTGCCAGCATGGAGATGCTGACAGAGCAAGAGGGGCAGGACAGCCCCGGTCTCACGAACCGAGGGGGGGCGGTGAAGGTGAGGCATGGAGGTGACGAGACGGAGGCCACGGATGGTCATTGTAAATGCCCGTGTCTGCAGTGGAGGGTCCCTCCCTGGGGGAGGTACGCGCTGCAGTGCATGGGATGTGCCATAAAAATACCACACAGATTAACAGAAGGGGGGGACAATTCAGGAAAATGTTAACAATTGAGAATCTGGGTGATGGGAGTGCAAGAGTTCTTTGCTACATTTTTGGAGGTCAAAAACTGTTTTTTAAAAAAGTTTCTTGTTAATAAGGAATCACTGAAGAGCCTGCTAAAATTCCCAACACCCAGGCCGCCCCTTTCATCAATTAAATTTCTGGGAGGCAGGAATCAGGAACCAGTATTTAAAACTCATAGGAGAAACCAGTGACTTCCCATTCTACAATATGTAGTATTTGTTCAATAAAAAACTACCACTGTTGGAGAAACTGTTAGATTTAGCATAACCTAACACGTCTGTATGCAGAACATATATCTTTATATTGACATTTTTAAGAAGACAATCCTGAATAACTGTAACCTATCTTAAGCTGCAAAGATCCACCACAGGGATGTGGTTGATACTATTAGCAGAGACAGTATTAAAAAGATTGTAAGTAAAATTCTATCAATATTAATAACGATGGGAAAGCAAGTCTTTAATCTCTCAAATGCTTATTAGTATCACAAAACAATTACTGCACTTGATCATAATAATCATTACAAAGATTTTTGCCCATAGGATCCTCAGAAATTGCAAACAAAATATCAATTTAAATAGGGAACAAAAGAGCAAATGTAACTGACAGCTACTTGTCTTGTGCCAAATGGGTTTTTAAGTGGCTTTTTAAAACTTAAATTTTATTTGTTTTTTTACTCAAAAAAAAAGAACTTATACCAAACAAGCTGGACCTACTGAAATTGTTTATATGTTCAGAGAATTTTCTCCTCTTTGTTTAGGATCTTACACATCTTTCAGTTTTATTCCCCCTCTTCCTCTTGTTTTGCAAATAACTGAAAACTCATTTCTGTAACAATAAATAGTTGTAAATAACTTAGATTACCAAGTGTGGGACAGGCTGAATAATGTATGCTACACCCATACAATGTATCAGGTTGGCCAAAGAGTCAGTCACGTTTCCGTAAAATAAATAAAAGACACACTTTTCATCATTACCAATAACTCTATAGATTTGAGTATTTTAAGACTGTCGGCTATTGGCTTCCAGTGGGTAGAGGCCAGGGTACTGTTAAACATCTTCCAATGCATAAGACAGCCAGCCCCACAGCAAAGAATTATTTGGCCAGAATGTCAGTAGTGCCAAGAAACCTCACACATCACTTTTAACACGTTCCATCAGTCACAGCACCCTCTCCATACACTGCACAAATCTTGTTTTTTGTGCTTCAGTTGTGTTTCTAGCTTTCTTGAAATAATAAAACATAATACACCAAAAATGTTACATATCTCCTTCCATCTTCAATATTAAAATGGCTGCACAAAAATCCACCAATTTTGACAACTTTTTAAATGTACGCTGATATGACAGCTATCACAATACAATCTAAAAAAATTATTTCTAATGTAGTCAGGACGACTAAGCACTTCTAGAGCCATCACATGGAAAAAACTAAGCAAATTTTCTTTGCCAACCCAATAATAACATGTAAAATTCAACAGGAAGAAAAATGAAGGTAATCTTTAAATATTCTATTGTAATTAGTTCCCAGACATATTGTTAAAGTTAACAATAAAGCAAGCGGCACAAATGGCAATGTTAACTGCACACTGGGCAGAAAAAAGAGGTGAAGATCTTTTAACATTAGATGTACACTCTTGTATATTTTGCATCCTGAATCCTGTAAATGAACTAAGCAAAATGTAAACTAACATGTAGACAAAATAATTGTACATTCAAGAAATCGTCCTACACTAAGGTAACGTCAGTGGCTCCACTCTTTTCCACAACCCCTGTGTGCATTAAACAGGTGCCACTGAAATCACAGGAATGTTCATTGCTTCCGTAACACTGAGCTCCTACTGTGATACAACTACCACCACAGAGCACCTTCCTTGGCACATACAAAAAAATGCAAAAACGGTGATCCCTGCCTTTATCTGGAAATAGCACATCTACTCTAATGCAATGCAGTGCTGCATGCAGAGGAAAACTCCCTGAGGGATTAATGGTGCACAAGACAACATCTGAGAATCACTTCCAGCTCCAAGTGGCCAGGGAGGATTTCATGAAAAAGATGGCACATCAGTTGGCCTTTCAAGAATAATGCATCAACAGGCACAGTTTGTGACAGGAGAGCATTCAGACGGAGGGAATGGCATAGCTGAGTTGCATCTGGAGAGCAGCCCACTGGGCAACAGCACGCGGTAGTCCAGACAAGTTGAGACAGAAGAGGCTGGGAAGTGGGCCAGTGTGGAAGGGGTAGGTGCATACGTTATTAGGCAAATCCCAGGTCCAGGTGAATGTCTGGCTCATAATAGATGTTCAATAAGTGTTGAACGTTCTAAGTCGTGATGGAGACATTGTCAAGGTTATAAAGTATCTGTCTGTGTGCCCAGATGCAATGTAGTTAGCCATCTGCAATATATTGAAGGTTGGAAGTAGTCCTGGCAACGTGTGGAAATGTCATTTATTTTAATTTGCTCAGTGGCTTATGAAAACGTGAAGAAACTGATAGAGTTTTAGTCTCAGATCAAGGAACTTAAGGAATAAAAAGTCTGGAATACTAAACTTATTAGAACCTCAATGATTTAAACAATGATGTTTTCTTACTGAAGTCAAAGCCTGTACCTAAACAGGCGAAACAAGTACTTGCTGGAACGAAGCAGGATCAATGGTGCTTGGTAAAGGAATCGCAGTGTCCCGATTCCAACAGACATGGCACGTGAAGGCAAGACTTCAGTGGTTTTCCACGCTGGGCTATTCTGAGCTCAAACTTTGCATACTTTGAAGAAACGCTGAACTACGATTTCATAAAAAGAAAGCCACACTTCAGAGGAGAAGTCTGATACTTATGAGAGGGGCTTTAAATTTCTGCTACTGCCTTTGGGGAGCACAGTCCTAGTGTGGGTGTGATTTTTTTGAGCATTTGTCCCACCAGTGGGGCTCAGTTTCAAACACAGCTGAAAACAAACCAGACCCATGAAGATGATGCAACATTCCTGGAATTTTGGAGACAACTCCATCAATCCCCAAACTATTTCTGGTTACTTGGCCAAACTCAGGGCAGTGTTTGTGTCTGCCCATCTCTGCAAAAATGCCTTCTGTTCTGTGAAATGGGGCTGCTACCATCAGCATACCAACCCATCAAAATGCATCCCCCTTGACTAAATATACTCCACACTGTAGAGGAAAACTGGCCTTTTAAACACAATGTTTGCATTCACCTTATTAAAGGAATCAATCATTGGCTTTAAGGCAATAACTATGCACCACTGTGTGACAAGTCTATTAATCTGTTCTCTGTATGTCTCTAGTATTGGTGGTTAAAATCTCGATTGGCATGGTCAAAGTGTTCTAGTGTGTGTAGCAGGCTATCAATGAAACCTCTGGCAGCCTCCATGCATACAAATTTCAAATTATGAAGCCTTCCATTAACAGCAAACACTCATTTGAGAAAAGGAAGGAAAAACTAATCCTAACTACCAGCTATGTGCTAGGAACAATGCTTGTTTCTTCTACCACACCTTAATCCATGTTTCAGTTCCATAATAAAAAATAAGTAAAAGCAAGCTACATCCTGCCAGATAGTATCAATATTAAACAGCCTTCTCCCCCAAATCAGGAAACAACAAAGGTTAACATGGTAGTAACTAATGTTTCTTCCAACTTTAAAATATTATGTCCCTAACATTTTAAGAAATGAATTGCAAGAGAGGTAACAAGTCATTACATAATTGACCACTATAAACAGACAGTGCTGTAAAATTCCAAGTCAAAACAATAAGCATTTATTGACTACCTACCATGGACACGTTAAAACTCACAAAGAGCATGACTATAAGGAAGTAACTACTGCAATCACACAAGCCTGCATGGTGTACGCACACAATTTGTTTGATTTGCTTTACTACAAAGTCCTATGACACATTCAGTTTTATGAGAAACACACCTCCATATTGCATCTGCAGCCCCAGGCTTTGTCAGGAGACAGCAATGAGGGCCTGCGGGTTAATGTGTTAATTCAACTGCCACGAAGGGCTGCAAAACTCAGAACTCCCAAATTTCCACTTATGCACAAGTGAAGGAAGATTCTCTTTTCCAGGTTCTATTTTTAACTGCATTTGGGAAGTTACAGAACTTTAGAGTTGACTAAATTATGTTCATTTTAGTCCAGTTCCTTCATTTTATAAATGAGATGACAAATTTAAAGAAGGGAAAATGATTTCTCAAAGTAATACAATTAATAAGCATCTTACTTCTAAGTATCAACGCCTCTCATTCCACCTTTCTCTTCTCTGCTGAATTTGGAATGGCCCTCTGGGTGGTTCCTGGAAACTTAGTAACAGCTAAACTGTACTGAGTACCTAACATGACCATTCATTCATCTTAATCTTGTTATCTCAAGAAAAATTCACTTTTATCTTAGTCATGCCTACCCTAGAACAAGATTGCAAGGTTTGTAAAAAGCTGTGGTCACGCTCTTCCACTATAAATTTGGGTTCATAATCTATTTTCAACCACAACCACTATTTAAGGCAGCAGACTTAAAAAGGCTAAAGCTAAAAAAAAAGGACATTACCTTTATTGGCAACAAGCACGGGTGTTATCTATTTCAGCATGAGGACTTGAAGTGTCTTTAAAAGTACATATGAGGCAAAAGCAGCAAATGAAGACTTGACAGAACCCCAGAAGGAAAAATCAGCATAGGAGAACAACACAAGTCAAAGGGAAGACGGGAACACAAAATTTCATACCACAGGGCTGGACTGGTCACTGTCTTGGGCTCCACATTTGATCCCTGCTGCCCTCAAACAGAGAGAGAAACCACCTTTGTACAGGACCACACTGTCCATAAACTAAGAAGCAGCCACTTGTTCAGGGTGGAAGTGCAGAGGCTGCTGGGGGTAAGACCTGCAAGCAGCTCCCCCAGCAGCTCCTCACGCAGTCCAGTCTGGGATGCGGAGGACGGCCTCCATTGGGATGGCGTGTGCTGGTCTTTTCTGCTCACGGCCTCTTGAAACAGGCCGATGGCCTAACGCCAAATAAAGGAGAGAGACACAACCCATCTCACTAGGCATGGAAGTGCATGCGAGGAAGGCCAGAATCTCTCTCCCAGAAGAGCCTGGCTGCCCTCCAACTCACAGACAAATGGGTGGTTAAGGTCACAAAGCTTAGAGCCTGGTCAGAACCATTCCAGCCTGGAGAGTGTTCAAGGCAAGCATTCCTCATCGCCTACAAAAGTAATTTATAAGTTGGGGACGGAGTGAAGAAGGGACCCAGTCTTTTTTTTTTTTTTGGTCTCTAGAAAGCATAATTCAACAAACTCTAACAGAAGTTTAGCCATTAACATTTGCACTCCTGTAAATTTCCAGGCATCAACTGCAGCTGGCTTCATCTTTTCCTGCTCGGACAGCTTTTCGTCTTGACTTATTTATTTTTAACAAAGGGAGCTCCAGGTTGACTTTACAAGCTTATTAAAAAGATATAAAAAGGCTGATATTTACTAAAAATAAAATATAAACCAAGGAAGAATGAGTGAACATGACATGCTTTAAGCAATAAGCACAGTGATAAAGAAATCTGAACTAGCAGAATAAACCGTGTAACAAACCCAACTTTGGGTTAGGGATACCCAACAGCTTGAGGTTTGAAATCAGAACACTGGCTGCTGCATGTCAGCAGTGAATACGAGGAGTGTGGTCTACTGTGTCGCATGGGTGACCCAGGCACAACCCATGGAGGACAGGGTCGTCCTGGTTGAAGAGCAAGCTCCTCACACAGTCTGAACAGCTGAAGGCAGGTATAACCTGTTCATAAAGGAATCACCAGGGGCAGGGGTAGCACGGTGAACCCCGTCATCACTACTTTCCCCATCACAGCTTGTCCTGCCTGGAATTCGTCTCTCCCATCTCTTATCACCAAGGTGAGACTCCACAAATGCCTGGTCACTTCCAGTACGAGAAAGTCAGTCCCATGCAGTGGAACACTCCACTCTCATAACCAATTCAAAGTCAGCCCCACTGTCCAGGAGCAGCTGGGTTTACAGCTCGGGAAATCCCATGTGGCATGGGAGAAGGGAGAGAGGAAGCGGGAGAGACAGAGAGAGAAGCCACACCGGGAATGGGCGCTGTTCACTCCTCCCTTCAAAACTCTTCTGAGCTCCAGATCATCCGCTTAGTAGGTGGTAACTGGCATTCTTTGAAATGAAACAGAGAAGGAAATAATAGGAAAAGACCAGGTTGTGTGACCTGTAACTTTATTTCATTAAATTTTTCTCGCCATTTTCATGTAGGTGTGTACTAGGCCAGCAGATTTCTTACTGCTGTGTATAGTTTTTTAAAAAAAGCCACTTCTTTTGATCTTGGATGGTGGGACAGAACATAATACAGGTGACAGGATGGTCCTGACCCACACTAAACCAGGGGAGACTTTCTCCCAAGTTCGCCTTTCAAATTTCACACAGGCACTGGGGCACATCTGCAAGTCTGTCACTTAAGCGGTTGTGCCATCAGGTAATGACATGCTGGTCTCCTCTTGCAGGTACGCCAATCTTGATGAGAGATTTCCTTGGAAAGGCCCCTTTCCCAAGAGACTACCTTCCCGCCTCATATGGGGACCACTCCATTTCCCACCAGCCCAACATCCCCAGCAGCTTCCCACCTCTTCCTTCTCACTTGAGTTATTAAGGAAAACATGTGCCAAACACTAAGGTGGTGTGTAGCGGCGGCTGTCAGTGTTAGAGCAGTTTCAACCACCGCTTAGTGAGTGTGGAGAAGCGTGTGGGCTCAAGTGTTGGCAGCTCTTCCAAGCTCTCTTCAGAATGCTATGGCCACATGGCCCCCCACTCTGGGTCCTGTTTGCCAAGTATGAGATAACAGTAAAAGCCCTACTTAAATTCTTCGTAGCGAAACTATCAAGAAAAAAAGCAGAAAGGAGAGAGAGAAACAAAGTCATCAGAAGTCATCATATTAGGAGGAGAGACAGGAGTGGCAAGTAGTTTTATACTCAAATGATGGGGAGGATTTCTCACGATGCAGAAGCGCTGTGCGTCTCAGTTCTCTGGAAACTGAAGACAGAGGATCGTGTGTGTGTGTGTGTGTGTGTGTGTGTGTGTGTGTGTGTGTGAGAGAGAGAGAGAGAGAGAGAGAGAGAGAGAGAGAGAGAGAATAAACCTGGCATGACACTGTCTTCCCCATAACATAGGCTTTGCAATCACAGGACATCTCTATAGTAATAAACGAAGTCATGCGGGAGTGGCATGCACACGAGAGTGTTGTACGTGCCACAGAATAAAACTGTTTGTGATGCATGCCTTTTATGGCTTGGATTCAAAGGTTTCTCTGACAAAAGGCAGATGGAAGTGGCATTTAAAGTGGACTGAGTACAAGGAATTGGTGAAGGCTCAGTATAATGGAGCACTGCCCCCACATGCACTGTGATGCATGTGAGAGCAGAGCTCAGAGACAACTGCTACAGGAATATTTGAACAAAATGTGAGCATCGAAAACTGCCAAGTACCACAGGCTCCTAATGCGGATGACGGCAACCACATCCGACAGTAGGAGAGGGTCTCAGTCCTAGGTGAAGACCCTGTCCTTGGAGCTGGCCTAACGGCTTGCCAAAAAAGCAAAGTAGCTTTTTTTTTAATGTAGTTGATTGTATCATGTTTATGGCTGAAAACCATTTAAAATTAGAATAAGGCATGAAAACATTAGATCAAGTTGAAAAAAGAACTCAGCATGTCCAAAAGCTGTGGGGGGAAATCTGGTTTCTGGAACTGCAATGCTGAATGCAGCGTGTCCTCCGAACAGTTAACAGCACTCACAAAACCACGCAGTCACTACAATGCTTGTCAACTTTCCCCTGTAATTCTAGTCAAAGCTGAACAACAGGGAGCTGGAGAAAACTTAAGCTAGCCTCATGCTTGCAGGGCTGTGCTTCTCTCCCATGATTACACACACACATTTTTTTTTGAGAAAACTCTCTTCCAATTCCTTAAGCACAGATTCCTGTAGTAGTCAAGGACAGCCCTTTACACACCATCAACAAGACAGAAAAGTAGTTGTGAGTAGCCAACGAGGGTTTTGTAATTGTTGGGAAGATGATGGCTTTCAGGAGTGGAAAATCACCTTAGGGGAAAAAAAACCACTCCTTCAGTCTGTGGTACTTAACCATTATGATTCATTCCTCTGGATCCCAGATAACTAGTATTTTATGGTATTAAAATACTTCCTAAACTCATGAATTATCTTTAAGTTCTTTCAAACTTATGAATTAAGCGAAAAGCCAAGGAGTTCTGATTCTCTGAAGCAGCAAAGAGATTTTGATATTCATGTAATTTCCTAAAATGATATAACTTCAGTGCTTTATAAACGAAATTTCTTACAGCAAAAATGTCATCTTTTCTTTTCAATGGTTAGTATAGGCAAATGGCAATGTTTAATGGTACTTTTCTAATTAAAGAAAACATTTTCATATTTTAATGGGAAAATGATTGATTCCATGATCACTAGACAGGATGTTGTAGATCAAAATTTATTAAAAAGAAAAGCTGATGGCTAGAAAAACTGAATAGAAACTAGTTTACAGAATAAAAGATAATTTAAAAAGTTGTATATGCGTACATGCACACGGTTAAGATGATGATTAGAGAGATGTTTCCAAAATGTGACCAGTATCTTTGGGGAGGAATTTGGCTGTTCTTAGTTTCTGCTCTGTACTTTTCTGTACTCTCTTTTTTTAATGAGCACAAACCATTTTTACAAAACAAAAAATATGCCCTGAATGGTGTGGCTCAGCTAGTTGGGCGTCTTTCTGTAAAGTAAAAGGTCACGAGTGTGACCCTAGGTCAGGGCACATGCCTGAGTTACACATTCAGTCCCTGTTCGGGGCGTATACCAGAGACAACTAATCAATGTTTCTCTCTCACTTCGATGCTTCTCTCCCTTCCTCTCTCCCTCCCTTCCCTCTCTCTAAAAAATAAAATCTGTTTATTAAAAAAAGGAAGGTGAGAAAGTGTAACAGTAGAAAATTGTAAGGGTGGGAAACTGTAACCCACCCCACCATTTTTTGACATTGTTTCTCTAAGTGCTGACTCTGACTAATATGTAGCTTTTAGATGAACAGCATGTTTGTATAAGAATCCTAAGAACTAACTTCAAAAGACAGAAATCTTGACGTCCAGGCATCCCAGCTCCAGGAGATTTGCTGACCTTCATCCATGGAGCCAGGATGGCATGGAGCCAGGGTGACCGAACCAGGGCGATGCACACCAGACCGTCACTTGCCTTATCGGACTTGGCTCGTCTGCACAGAGAGAACTTTGCAACCCCCTCCCTTGATCTCTTTTTGTTCTGCTCCCCTCCCCCTCCTTACAAAAACCTCTATCTCCAGTGAGAGGTAGAGATGGGCTTTGTGACATAAGTCCCCCATCTTCCAGGTGGCCAGTATCTGACAATAAACCACTTTCCTTTACATCAGCACCTGCCTCTTGAGCACTGGCTTTCAAAGTGGCAGGCGGCCAGACCAGCTTTCAGTTATAGAAGGAAAGAAGACAGGAAGAAAAGGGCCATTTTTCCAAATAGAATATAAACTCATTAAAAGAAACCTTTCTACTGTATTTTTTGTTTGTTTGTTTAGTCTTCTCCCAAGGATACATTTATTGATTTTAGGGAGAGAGAAAGAAAGAGGCAGACAGGGGGAGAGAGAGAAAGAGACAGAGAGAGAAACACCAATCAGTTGCCTCCCATATGCACCAGGAACAAGGACCAAATCCACAACCTATGTATGTGCCCTGACCAGGAGTCAAACTTGCGACCTTTCGGTGCATAGGATGCTCCAACCAAGCAAGCCACACTGGACAGGGCTTTTCTGTTGTATTTAAAACTAGCACATAAATTCCTTAAAACAGACAGTGGTTAGCAGTTTGAAAAAAAAATTTTAATTCAGGAACTGGCAAAAGACACCATATCATATGTCTCCCAAATGGTGGAAATACCTGTAGCATTTTTCACTAGATAATTTCACAGAGCCTAAATTATAAGATTTTTGCACCCATTATTTCTACTGTGAGTTTCCTAAGGGGTTCTGTGCAGGAGGCACACAGATATCAAAATGTTCCAGACACATGAGACTAAATAAGAAAGGTTATTAGCAGAAGGAAACCCATCTTTACAGTAATCACTGTACTCTCATTTCTATGTAATGACACCCAAACAGATAATGCAGACAGCCTGCAAGACCCTCGGCCTTTTTGGAAGGATATGTTACAGTCAGACCTCCCTCGGAAGCGTGGTAAAACTAATTCTGTTGGAGTATTGTGGAAAATTTAGCCCAGACAGACAATAGGATACTCACCCCTATTACAGATCAACATATATTTCATCTCTCACATTCTTCTCATCCTAATGGTGCATGTGTCTTCTATTTGGGAAGGCTGAAAGGAAAGTGCTATTACCTATATTTTGACCCCAACATGACATGCACTTGGAAGTGCTGTCTTTTAAAGTTTTAGCTTTCATAATCAGTCTGCTTTCTCCACCTAACAGTAAATGGCATGGTGCTGTCCTTAGGAACAGTCGGCCTGGAGAAGTCGTGCAAAACAAAACAAAAACAAGAGTAAGTAAATAAACAGACCTATGATGAAACAATTAGTTTTTAAAATCTTTGCACATGTAATCACTCGTCCAGTAAAGCATGGATTTCTTCCATTTCACTGGTATTGCTCCAAATTCATCTAGAAAAGTTAAGTAAAGGACTGAGTATAACTAACTGAGTGTGAAAAGTTTGTTCATTTGCCAGAAGAAAAAAATACAAAAGCTAGCACATGCTCAGCAGGAAAACGCAGCAATCAGAAAGGAGAGCACCACACAGAAAGACAGCAGCTCCTGGTGAGGTGGGTTGTTTTCTCCACACACTTTCTCGTCACCTTTGTGTCGGTTCACATGGCCTGGCCCACTGTCTTGGATGGTGGACCCTTGCTTAAAAGTCAGTCAACTGGCTGCCTGGGAAAGAAAATTTGACTTCATGAGTGTCTCAGTATGCCAGTGGGATTGCTGGCAATACTCTGTGTTTTAAATTCAGAGAGTAATAGAGTGGACCACATTGCAAGCCAGGTTCACAAAATTTAAATTGAGAAACCAGCCAGGGTGGACGCTAGGGTAATGTCCTTTGTGTTTGTTGAAGTCTGCCTAGCAACTACTGGCAATTTTTTAAAGCACGTTCACCCTGGAAAAACAAATACCTGCCAAAATGCCAATATGGTTCTAATTGCGTACCTTTTCCCTCTTTAAAACGTATCATCAGCGCCCCTACCTAGAACCAAAGTACAACGAATTGTGTGTTTAGACCAGGGATGTGCCGGGGGAGGGGGGTGTTGTTCCCTTTCTGTCCACGTAAAGCAAATGCTTTGTTTAAACACAAACTAAACCTTTTAGAATGTGGGACATAATACTACTGCATTAACTTCGTTATTAAAAATTCACATAGATACCTTTGAACACATACTAAACTATCAAAATGATGGAAAAAAATCACCTACACACTGTTTTTAACTTAAATTTGAAGACAATTGATAAATTGTTTTTAACTTAAATTTGTAATCAAGAGGACATGGCAGAAGCACCATCAGATTTCAAATATCTCTACATGGAAGGCTTTTTTTAAAAAAAAATAACATTTCCCTTCCTGATAACATTAGCCACATTAAATTCAATTATATGTTCAGAGCTTGAGAATATTTAAAAGTCAAAGCAAAAAAACACTTGCTCTTACTTAGTTTTCCCGGTCACTCGGAAGTGGCCTGGGACACGCAACGCTAAGCGGCTCAGGGGCCGGCTGTGGGACGGCCGCAGCGCACACGGGGCCACACTGCACACAGAGGGGCCCCAGGGGTGGGGGCGGCCAGGGGCCTGTCTCTGAGCTGCACAGGCGCATGTGAGAAAAAGCTGCTCTCCGGCTGTTTTTGAGATTTGGCTCAAAAGAGCTAAACTGTCTTCCCTGCCTGACAACTTCTTGGTCTCAGGTAGTGGACTCAGTACAAGGCACACAGACAGCAGCAGGCAGGGGAACCTGGCCAAGTCCGTCGAATTCTCTGAGCCAATTTCCTTTCTTTAACAGAAGAAGAAAGCCACAGGGTTTCTACAAAGATTAAGAGATCTCTTCCGCAGCAAGTGCCTTAGTACCATGTCTGACATATTATAGGTACCTGTGTTATAAGTGGTGCTATTGTTAGAATTAGTAGGAATGACAAAAATAAATTAAATAATAAAGGCTAGATAACCACCTTATTATCCAACTCAGCTGGGAGGAAGAACATCCATGGAAGATTGTCTGATAGTGGTATAGGTCATCCTAGAATACTAAATTTCCAACTCTTGCAGAATTGCTTTAACTCATATTATCACATAAAAAGATGCAACTCTGTCTTTCCTACACTAAGACATAACAAGAAACAACCATATTGCAGCTGGGGAAGCTGCTGTCAACAATGTATTCTACTAGACGTGTACTGCAGTGTCTCCTTTAGCAAATGCACCAAAGCTCTTCCAAGGTTGCTGTAGCAATAAAGCCTGTGAGCTTTCTGAGCCACTGACTCCAGTTTCATCTCATGGACCTTGTGATTCTTATAACTGGCCAGGTTTCTTTTTCAGCTCTGGTCCTGGTGGGAAAGCTCAGAATCTGATGTGTGTGTTGTATACAAACCTTACTGGTCCTCTGGTCAAATTATTTTCCAACTCACACTTTCCCATCATGCCCATTTCCTCTTGCATTTATTGTCAGTCTGTGTTAATAGATGCAGATTATTAAGGCACCTCAAATCCCTTATGGAGGGATAACATAATGTATCTTAAAGTTTGACCACTCTGCCATTCAGGATTCACACTAAAAATACAAGAATTCTGTGTTTGGTCTAGTCCAGCCAAGCTACAATTTAGCAGTAACTGAAAAATATTCCTGATGGACAGATGGTGATGGATGACTACGGAGGAAACTGCTTCAGGAAATAACTGGGAAGTTTGACAAAATTAGCCACAAAGGAAGAAGACAGCAAAGAGCTCTGTAATCAAAGGAGGGTGATTTAAACCACTGAATGTAGCCAAATGCTCTTGACGCACGAAGCTGTCACGTAAGCGAGATTATCCTCCCTGTCTCAAATGCTCACACCCCGATCTCAGAGGTTCCATCACAAAGCCTTCAGAAGACAGACCAACCCAGGGACTACAATTCCCCAGTTTTTAAGCTGGGAATTCAACTCAGTGTTCCTTTAAGTAATGATTAGTTGGCAGAGCCAGAACACACAAGATTTCATTCCGGGGTGTCCAAGAGAAGAAAGACCTGGTTTACAAGGCCCCATTAGTAAATATCACCTCATAGGCATTAAGGCAGAAGAATAACACAGACAGATGGTCCACTTTTTCAGAAGCATATGTGTTTTTGCTGATATGTCCAATTAAATGATGAGTTATGCGGTCAACCACACTTTCCAGCAAGACCACTGGCTACACAGAGGACAACAGGCCAGAACAATGACCGCATGGGCCAGACATGAGAGCAGGGTTTTGCAAACATTCTCAACTCACAAGGAACTCATCCCGGAAAAAGTTCCACAAAGTTCCAGGAGTAATGTGTGCCTAGAACTCATGTTTCTGACCTCCTCCTCTGCCCTACCAAAGTCACAGTTCTCCATCCTGGAACACATTACACACACACTTAATAAACATTTTCAGGGAGCACTGGCTGAACCCCACTAGTGACAGCACCCCATCCTTGCCCACTAGCATCTTTCTTTCACAACATGGGAACAAAAACCACAGAGAGCAGCTGCTGTTCATTTTCACTCACCCACAAGCGGAGCTATTGCACCCCTCCTGAAATGCAGAGGCCTTCTCATGCTTCTTTCTAGGCATTCAGTGCCTATCAGCTATTTAATAGCCCTAAATGCCCACTTCAGAGTGACTGGCTGCCGTTCATTTAAGCGTGCAAAGCTGGCCTCAAGGAGCCCTGGCTATTCCAGTTTCACCATAAATCTGCAGCAACTCTATCACAATTCAAAATTTGTCTTTCTAGCAAAGTACTTTATCTATGTTTTGATTTTAATTTTTTTCTCTATGAACATGTGGCCTTCTTAATGTCAAAATATCAATGCAGGTGGGTTGCTATTTCATAGCAAGAACCTCTTAAGTATCATGACAATATGAATATGCTTAATGACACAGAACTGCACACTTAAATATAGTTAAAATGGTAAATTTTGTTATGTATATTTTATCACAATTTAAAAAAAAACAACAAAGAATCCCCTAAGTGAGGTGCTCTCTATATAATCCCATTACCAATCACCTGGCCAACTCATTATTCACTACAAAGTGTAGAAGCTACTGGTATTCCTAAACTAAAGTGAACTGGATTAGAATTTAAAATCACAAATGATTGGTCTCTTTAAGACTCATCAATACTTGACTAGTCCAGGGTATGAGGTCACCACTATAACATTTCCTTTCAGCTGTTGTCACTGCTTGAAATTATTCAGGGGCGACAGTGTTCAGGGAATGCAAAAATATCAACCTAGGTGGCGCCAAATCATTCCCGAACCTCTGGAAGGCAAACCTCTGCCTCTCAGTTTGCAAGGACCCTACAAAAACTCCGACCTGAAGAGAGGGCAACAGCAGAACCACACCCCCAGCGTTGCCCTGATTTAAAAGGCAAACAAAACCTCCCGTGGGCCAACAGAACTGCCAGTGAGCAGCAGCCATCGCATAACGGGGCTGCCCTAAATCACTTCCTGGGATCAGGCTGCTTCGATTGTGTTAAACCTTTCCTGCTCTCCCTCCCCTGCTTTAGTTGCTCTATAAAAAGAAATTATTTACCAACTGTCTTAACATCATAGGGAATGCAATAACACATCAACCGAGATGCTTCGTTATTCCTGCTGAGCCTGAGCTCTAAGGAATGTGTTATTGTTTTGGAAGAACTGTAAAAGCATTCCACTAAAGACAACTGAAAGAAAACACAATCATATCCTTAATGGGTAGGATTTCTTAAGTGTGTTGCTCTAAGTGGGGGTGGGGGGAGAAATGCTTTTGAAAACTGAAGTAAATATTTAAGACAGTTTTTTGTACATTCAAAGCAAATGATTAAAATTTAGCTGTCCCCTGAACTCACTCCATTTAAAAAATTCAAGGACTTCTTTTTTTAACTTGATGTATATTCATCTACTTTAATAAGCCTTTCTCTACTTCTGTACCTCTACCTCTGTATATTTCATTCTTAGACGTATTATGATTATTTTATTTGCTTGTTTCCTTTTATTTTATCTATATCCTTCAGTAAAATTTCTATGTGCTCCATAATGGCAGGGCTTGTGCCTGAACTGTTCGCCATCGAACTTCAGGTCCGACACAGAAGCTGCCACACACTGAGGCCCAGTTTTTTCGTAAGTACACTCATCACTTCATTCATCTGATTCACAACTAGGTCATGAGTGAATCGATTCCGTGGCTGCAACAACCATCTTAAGATTTAACAAATGTCTATAAACTGCATATGTAAACTTTTGTTCTCTGCAATGAAAGAACTCCCAAAAGGAAAAAGTACGTAATTTCTTTAGAATCTAATGACTTAAAACACCTTAGAATTTTACATGTAAAGATGACACACACAGCTTTCTTCAATCTGAATAAAGACTGGTCATTACATTTTACAGTGGCCCTACCTGATTGCAGGTAAACATTTTGGTACAAGCATTCTACAGTAACTTTGGTTTCTTTCTACCAAACCAACACCTTTCAATACCCAAACAGTAAAGTCTGCAAGGAATGCTGTCAGTAAACAAAGGTAGGGCTTATAATATAAACCTGGAACAAAAATTACACTGTGTATTCAATTTCTTTCTAACCCAATCCTTTCTGAGACATTTATAGTGCTTAAATTACTATATATTACTTCTACCAGAAAAGGGAGAACAAAATAATGTTTTCTTATGCTTAATGAAAAATGACCATTTCTGTCCAAAATTTAATTAACAAGAGCTAGCTAGCCGTGAGGCTCAGGACAAAGAATGAATCTCTTGTACCTGACCCCATTTCTCATTACCACATGGTTTCTGAGAAGATTAACCTGGATTAATTTCAATGGCAGGCTTGCTTATCGACTGCTTTAACAGTTGAAGACCTTCCTGTTGCCTTATCTTCCTGTGGAGTTTAGGAAAATAAAAGTCTTGGCAAATACAAAAGCGCTACATAAATGTCACATGAAGAACAAATACTCTCTATAAGCTGCTACTTGGAACACTGTTTTGATTTATTAGGAACACATATAGTATGGATACAGATATGTGCCCTAAAATCAGAACTTCGGAGAGCAGATGGTTCTGCCCCTCCCTTATGAAAAAGAAACCAGAGACTAGAAGAGATATCCAGCACTGGGTCATCTCTCTCTTTTCTCTCCTCATCCAATGCTCTTTTCAGAGCAACTAGCTGCTAATAAAACTACTCCAGTAGCCTCCGGTCTTTCTCATCACCACCATACCACAAAATCACTGAGGTGAACATGCGTTTCTTTGGAAGAAGGAGTTTTCGAGTCTGCCTGTAAACTGGAAGACCATATATTGATGCATATGTGGCAACGAGACACTGGTCTACCTTGTAGAAGCACTGAGACCAAAAGAGGCAGGAGAGTTGGGGGAGAGGAGGCTGAGACAAGAAGAGAGCAAAGAAGGCAAGAGCCAAATAAATGAAGCTTTCTTCCTCTAACTGCAGCTTGAGTTATTCCAAATTCAGATCTGCATTTCAAAAAGAATACACACATGCCCATCTATCCTACTGGGTATTTTCTAGCCATTTTTCAAATGGTCTTAACAAAAACACAAACAAAAACACCTCCATAATTACTTAACATTAAAACACATTGCTATTTTCTATAACATTAAGGCACTTATAGGCAATTTTACATGAACCACTACACTATTTCTGAAATGCAAGGGATTTCTAGCAAGTCACTATTTCCAGGCCTGATCTGTCTCCTAAGCACACAAGTAAACATCCCCACCTTGACTTCAAAGTCACATTTTTCTACAAAACAACTCTCTTCCCAGATGTTACTATGTCTGTCCTTTTTTCATATTAGAAACCTTGAAGTCATCCTTAATTCTTTTGTATTCTTCCACATTTCACTAGATCCTATCAAAATTCTCCATTCCCATTTCCTCAAATATGTCCCTTTATCTTCCTGTCTCATACCTCCCCAAAGTTCCCAGGCCTTCTTCATCTTATAGGTCCTATTTAAGTGGCTTCCCTTGGCCACCACAGCACCAACCTCCCTCTGGTACCTCCGTGCCGGTACCACTTCATTGTCAGTTGTACCATCTGGACCTATAGGGGATCAATAAAGTACATCCACTCGGGCAGCAACTAACGGAATCTACTATCTAATCACATCCCTGCAGACACCTAATGGTGCTCTACATTCGATATTAAATAAAAGCCTCCACAATGATAATGACGCATGGTTTCCACTACCTGTACCCGCAGGCTGAAGGGTTGTAGAAGGGGGAGTTCATCAGCACTCTTCAAAGGGCTCGCCTCACATCAGAGCACAGGGCACGAAACCACACGCTGCAAGCAGAGCTCGCATGAGCAGGGAAGGCAACACACGTCAGAACCCAAATGACAAGCTCACGTGGCTGAGACATGAAACAGTCCTCGAGCCACAGAGACCTGGCAGCTCCTGAATCAAGAAGGTGCCTGGATTTTCTTTTTATCCTCTTTGGACAAGCAAAACAGAAATATTTTTTGCATCTGTAATGAAAGTTCAGTTTGCCCTGATTATTCTTTATTGGTAGCAAACCTCATCCAGCCACAGCCTGACAATGTTCTATTTCATGACAAAGGAATAACAGTATTTCTAATGATGAAAACCCATCTTATTATATAAGAACTTAACACCATCTCAAGAAAAAAAAAGAAAGAAAATAATCTCCACTAGAGAAGAAAAACATTTTTATTCTAAAATGCAAAATATGTGAGCATAGTTAAATAAAAACAAACTAACAAATAGAATCTTTTCCCAATATAAAGAATCCAGAAATCACCACCCCCAAATACAAGTTACTGTCACTCAGCTTTACACTGGGAAGAGTTGCCAACAATATTACAGAACTGTGTGTGCCTTTCCCAACCAACTGAAGACACACACCCTCATCCTGAAACAGTAACGACCCTGCAGCCTTCCCTCCACCTCCAAGATGCACGCACTGGCCTAGAAGGGGCTCTCTCAATTTCAGCGTTCAGAAACTAGTCGAACTATTCATATATCAACTCAAAAGAGCAGAACAACAATGCGAGAAAATTTACTTTTTAATAAAATCCAAACAAAGGGCAATATATAAATAAATGGCAATGGTCAATACAGACTGGGCCAGTCCAGCGTACCCCACAGGAGAGTGAGATGTTTAGCAATACACAGCTGGACAGGTGGATCAGAGAGACAGACAAGAGAAAGACTTTCCAGATGGGTAGATATTTTTATCTACAGCCACCAGAAACAGGAATAATTTAGACTTTGAGCTATCACCAGTTGGGGGGTGGGGATTGGTTTGAAGAGCATGGGAGACAAAGTTAAACAGCAGGAAGTAACTTGACTGTAATAAACACTCAGTGCCGAAGGTGGACAATGAGCTTCATCTGGGAGGCAACAGAGAGAGGTTAAAGGAATTCTGAGCATGGAAATAAACTGGTAGCAGTTGTACTTCAGGAAAGAATCATGTACAACACAGTGAAACACACTCTCATCCCTACCACAGGAGTCACTGAAGACTTACAGCATAGGTGTGGACACAGTCACTTGAGAAAGCCTCCTCTGTGTAACTACATCACATCCAGCCCTCACACAGAGCTTGGTAAATGAAAAAAATAAATTTTTAGTCCTGGCTGGTGTGGCTCAGTGGACTGAGTGCCAGCCTGTGAACCAAAGGGTCGCCGGTTCAGTTCCCAGTCAGGGCACATGCCTGGGCTGCAGGCCAGGTCCCCAGTTAGGGGCATGTGAGAGGCAACCACACACTGATGTTTCTCTCCCTCTCTTTCTGTCTCCCTCCCTTCCCCTCTCTCATAAATAATTAAATAAATCTTTAAAAGAAAAAAAGAAATTTTCAAATGATTCACTGATTGTTTAATTCTGTAGACCAGTGATTTTCAAACACTGTGCCTCAAGAATTTTTAAAACATGCAATACCTAACTATTTAGTCAGGGGCACTGACCTCTTTTCCCTTCAATTCTCAAATAAAAAATGACAACAGCCAATACAACAACAGCTGCCCAGTGTGAATGAATCAAAATTATACCTTTCTTTTGGTCAGATAGGCAAAAAAATATATTTTTTGGTGTGCCACAGAATTTTAGTAATTAGTTTATGTTTGCCATGAGATGAAAAAGTTTCAAAATAGTTGCTACAGACTAGATTTTCAGCAAGAAAAAAAGAATTTGATCAAATAATATTGTGAAGTGCTGCATATTATATATTCCTCTAACAAATTCACAAAATGCAAAGAACGAGCACATTAAAGTCTATAAGCAGCTGTGCAGGAAAGAACTTTTTATAATAGGAGACTTATTAACATAATACAGAACCAGTGTTTCACAGAATACCTTCTTGTAAATCATACAATGAAACGTTTAGTCCTGAGAGAATGACACTCAGCAGAAAGTGAAATCCACTAGCAATGACAGGTACACACAAATACATAAAATTCCTCCCCTTCCACATCAGCATAGAGACTAACATAAGCTTAGAATTTCTCTTTACGCTTGTCCATACTCCACATCAGTGGTTTCCAAACTTAGCCGCATATTAAGGTTACCGGAGCAGCTGTAAAAAAAATACTAATGCCCAAGCTTTACTGCCAGAACAATTAAATCAGAATCTCTAGTTTGGGCATCAATAGTTTTTCAAAGGTCCAGATGACCGAGCACTGGAACCTGGGCCTGGGAGCCCAAGGACACCAGATGGCTAAAAGGAATGCAAAAATGTCACCACCCCTCTACCACCAACTCAGAAACGCAGAGGTAGCTATTTTACCTCCTTCTAAGTGCCTGCTTAAACTACTGACCTGAATGCACAGTTGATCACAAGGTTTAACCAACCTTCCTGGGGTGGCCGTAATGAGCGGTCTGCCATCTTGACCCCACAACATGGGCGCGAACAGTGTCACCAAGTCAGACAGCCAGAAAAGGAAGTCACCGGACACTGAAACAGAAAATTCTGCAAGCCTGCCATTTTCAAAAAGCCATCCCACCTTGTCCCCAGCTTATAAAAGCATCCAGTACAGGGGACTTTCCTTTCCTCTGTGCTGCCTCCCTTGTGCTCAAGCATTGGCTCCATAAAATCTGTCTGGAAACTCCTCTGGGGTGTCCTCTCAGTTTCTACCTTGGGGACCCCAGGGACTCCAATGCTGGTAACACTCAGGCAAAACTGCAGGGAGGAAGGTTAAGAATATTGCTATATATTAGGAGTTCACTACCATTAAAATGGTTAACGGCAGAGTTGGAGACGTGGGGAAAGGAATGTGAATTCCGGTTAATAATTCAGCTAGAAAATCTGCCCCTGAAAAACTGAGAATGGGCTATATTTATTCTGCACATGATATCAGACCTCAAATATTCTTGGCCTTCCCTTCTCTGTACTTATTCATCATTACACTGGTGGTTTAATGCTAATACTAGTGTATGCTAAGCTGATAGCCAACAACTTCTTTAAGGGACTCTTTAATTTTATACAAACAGAACCAAATTTTCTATTATTTTCCAAACTGGAATTACTGGTACCTATTTCTCAGAAGTTTTAAGTGTGATTTCCATAAAACACAGCCAGAAGTAAACTGCGAAGCCAAAACTTTCAACCGTCTTCCTGGAAAAGACGTTTTAAAATGGCATATCACAGAAGGCTCAGGACTTAGTTAAATGACCCTAACTATTTATTTTATAGCCATCATCCCAAGCTTGGAACTTTTATCATCCAAAATGCAATGAAAGTATTCTAATAGTTGAAAACTTGTGTTTCAAAGCATAGTTGTAAGTTAATCTTCCTGGGAATGCATTTATCATCCAGGAAAGCGGTAGGAAGAAAAAAAGTAATAATACATCCTTAACCCAGTATTCATAAGGAAGTCAGAAGCTGCAAAACCAACCACATTGCAAAATGTTTGGTGATCCTGACTATCATTTTTAATTTTCATCATCTTTGAGTAGACAATGGATACAAACAATATAATCCCCTAAACTTAATCTAGATTTCAAATCCTTCCACTCATCCTCTCAACATTTCA
Source organism: Trachops cirrhosus (assembly GCA_028533065.1). Classification (NCBI taxonomy): domain Eukaryota; kingdom Metazoa; phylum Chordata; class Mammalia; order Chiroptera; family Phyllostomidae; genus Trachops; species Trachops cirrhosus. Next base: position 120,956,041 of record CM052542.1, read on the forward strand.
CTCGAACCTGTGAATAACTAGGTCAGATGATATAATGGTATATATCACTTTTAATTCAGTTGTTTTCAGGGCTAAATGACAGAGAAACAATCTCCACTGTCCTTTATTTTGCCTTTACAAAGGCACACAGTTGGTTCTTTCTGCCAGAAATGCCTTTCCATCCTGCCTCCAGTAAGACATTTAGATCATGAATCATAGGCATAGAAGAGAGCATGACCTAATCTTAACTCTGCTGTCTCCTCAGAATCTCTCCTACAAAACCTCACCTAATCCTACCCAACATATTAGACTTTTTTCACCTCCCTTCCAGGTCCTACTCAGACTCTTGCTGCTTAGGGCAGCCTTTTTGATTCCTCCGAGTAGAAAGAACCACTCCTGCTTCCTCTATTATACACTCTTGCCACACTGGGTGGCACTCGTGTGCCTCTTCTCCTCTGGAGTGTAACCCTCCTGCAACAGGGGCCACAGACCACCTCTTCCTTTCTACAGCCCTGCACCAGGCACAGGGTTAGGCTCACAGGGCACGCCTCCTGTGTGGTATCCTGAGCGTCTCTGTAAAATCTGTACATAACCGTTCACTGTAATCCCTTCTTGCAAGCTTCTTTCCCATTCAGCTTGAAAGCTCTTTGAAAGTAGAAATTACTCCTTCTTTAGCATTCCCATGGAACCTACAAGACAGCAGGAGAGTTTTTAGGTTCACAGGTCATGAAGTAGCTCACTGTATTTTTTAACTTATGAGAGGGATACAAAGTGAAGTGACACTCAAATGAGAAGACACAGCCATGTTCCAAGTAAGTACTGAAAAATACCTTTTCCTCAATTCTGTTACTACCTCCCGCTCAATGTACTAACTGAAGCCAAGCAAAACTTAGGCTCTCCAAACCCACCAGCCCAGAGAAAATGCCCCGGAGCTTCGCAAACAGCACCTCCTATTGACTTACACATGAATTTGGACCACTGTCTTAGAAAATCCCGTAGAAAAACATAACAGGAAGACGTTCTATTTAAGAAAACAACTCCGAACTATCTGAGTTGAAGGTTTTCTTATTCACAGGGGATCAAGGTTTCCTGGTAACTCCAGAGTAAACAGGCTCATGGGAAGTGAAGCTGGGTTTTTTCCCCTCTCAAAAAGTAATTGATGGTGAACTCGAGAAAGAAAACCGAGGAGAAAACACAAAAGCCTCTGTATTTTTGCCTGCAGTTGGTTTCATCCCTGGCTAAATTCCTTCATTCCCCACCCATCATCACTTTAACCAGTAAGAAGCAGAAAGTCTGAATGACTGATAATCTAAGTTGACAAAAAGTACTAAAAATGGTAATTGCTAATGAAGGAAAGACATACTTAAATACTTCTCCTAGACAATTTTGATTTCACCAAGAAAAAAGGGGGGTAATAAAATCTATTTTTCCACCACTTAAAGTGCCAAAAGGCAGCTCCTTTGGAGAAATTTATATCCAAAGAAATTTAAAAACTGCATAAGCAATAGTTTGGGACAAGCCACAACTGCTAAACATACAAAATGAGAGAGCAACATTCGGGATATTTAATAATTTAATTCAAGGATCATGTTACTTAAAGAGGCTCAGAGTAACAAAGTGTTCTCCTTAACTACTATTAAGAAAAACAGAAAATGTTTTATATTGTACTAATCTGTCTGCATGTTGGCTGACTACAAACTTCCCACAAAAAGTATAATATTGACTAAAACAATATTAACGTCAATGGCCACGGAGGAGCAAAATCATAATATGTATAATAGAAGTCCATAACAAAATCTTTTTGGAAAATAAGGGCAATACATTCTTTTCCACCTAAGATATTAATAGCAATGAGTCTATTATTCCTTGAATAATGCTGGTAACTGACTAGCAACTGACTAGCAAAAAGAAACCCACCCTGAATAAGACTAGTACATTTATTTATACAGTATTATACAGAGAGGGCGTTCATGCATTGGAACAATGTGTTTTCACGGTTTAAAACACATGGTATTGCTCCTATATACATATTTTAATGACAGGCTTGTGGAAAGTGTCATATGTCTTATCTACCACCACTGCTCCTTTAAAGATCTAACTTAATTTAACCACACCAAATTTTATTAAAATGAGAATGCATAAAGCTTTTGAAGAAAGGATGATTATGCAATTAATTATTCAAGTCAATGAATGCTGATTATATGTTAGTCTGATTCCTTTTTGAAGATTTTATTCATTTATTTTTTAGAGAGAGGGGAAGGGCAGAAGAGAGAGAGAGAAACATCAATCTGTTGCCTCTCGTACACACCCCAACCAGGGACGAACCTGCAACCCAGGCATGTGCCGGGCATTGAACTGGTGACCTTCTGCTTTGCAGGATGAAGCCCAACCAACTGAACCACACATGTCAGGGCAGTTTTAGTCTGATTCTTAATTGCCAGACCTCATTGTGGTTGTCGACTACATCAGAAGCAGCAGAGAAAACTGCAAGGACACCTGTAGATCCAAACTTGAGAAGCATCGCACACTGTGCCCGGTCCGGCGAGGGTCTCGCTCACTTCTGGTATACCTGCTCTCTGTGTTTTACTCTGCGTTCCCTTCCATGGATAGGTTTCTTCTGCTTACTCACAGCTTCTTCTCCCTTGTAACTCCAGGTTTCCCATGGCCAACACTGTCCCTCCTGGCTTCTCCCTTGACCCATCCTACTTCCCATTCCATTCCCACTACCACTCTAGGTCTTGGTTTCCTGGTTTGTTAGAGATAAATCACAGTGAGTTTTCAGAGCCACTCACACAGGTGATGGCCAGTGTTGGGTCCGGTGCCCCATCTAGGCCCATCAACTGTGGCCAGAAGGGCTGGGAAGCAGAGCTGGTTGGTACAAACTGGCGCGCTCCTCTCCTTCTCCACGGCACGGTGTGTGAGAAGGCAGGCACAGAACCACATAAACTACAAAGTACGTAAATTTAAAAGTAGCATTCAGAGACAAAAATCAAGGTAAGAGTTGAATTAGCCTGAGGATAAATTCTAAAGTACCCTATTTTGCCTAAATAAAATGAAAATATTAAATATATCAAGTAAAAGGGTAGACTTTAAAAAAAAAAAAACAGAAAGAGTCCCAAAATTGAAGAAAAGACCATTCATGGGACAATGACAAATTGTTATTGTAAGTTCTGCAGGTAGAAAAGAGGAAAATGTCAGGTACAGACTTCTGAATAACCAACTTAAGGTAATTTTGATAACTTGACTGTTTAAACAAAATATGAAGGACAAATCCATGCCATTTTTTTTACTGTATTAATTTGTCTCTAGCTTTGTGGTTGTCCCTCTAATGTACCAAATTTACCAAAGCTTTAGATAGAATTTCTCTCATTATGGAAGCCTAGCCCACTCAAAAGCACATGACTGCTGATTTAAAGAAAATAATTTACGTTTTATTAACAATAGTCAAACAAAGTCAAAACAGCACTCTTCAAGTCCTTGCTGCCACAAACTAGCTGTCCAACCTTGAAAAAAAAACTGTCTGAAACTATTCATACTGTTGTCTAGAAGAAAGACACCACCACACATCCAGCTTCCAAACGCATCGATTCTTCTGTGAACCTATTGCGAATCAGTAAAGCTTAAAGCTCCTTATTAAATGTCACAGCACTCACTTAAGTCACACTACAAGGCACGGCACAGACCCCTTCATATTATGGACTATCATCCTGTGGCTGATAACCTCTATCCTAGATAACCCTATGGAGTCCACAGTGAAGAAAAACAATTGTACAAGAGTTCTGACTGCCAAGTCACACAACCAGGTGAAATCTTTGAGAGGGATGCCATTCTGGAAACCATTCTGCCACATGGTCTACAAGCCCAATGTCAAGACAAGAGCTTAGAGAGAGAGAGATAGAACCTGTGAGTTGTATCTAAGTGGGTCTTTACCTGCCAGTCTGAAATGACGTCTCCTTATTTTCTATTATGCACCTAGCAATGACACTGAAGCCAACCTTTCCTCTTCAGTTGGATGAAATGCCAATTCTTCGTGCCCATAACCAATTCACAGTGTCTGAGTATTATATACTCTTTGGCTGCTTCTGGATCACATCCATACTGCAGATATTATGGCCTCACTGTCCATCACTCTATTGGTCAGGCTATATCGAAAACATCATACCACTGCCACATTGAAAACGGGACATGGATCTTGCTCTTGACAGTCAAAAGATGGTAAGGGGTCTGAAAATTAAGTCCTATAATAAGTAAGTATGCTTAGTCTGAAGAAAAGAAGGCATAGAGATATAAAAAACTATCTTCAAATTTTTCTATAACTCCAAATGGCAAAACAAGGGCAAACGGATTAAAAAAGATGGGGAGGATTTCCTAAAAATCAGCACTGATCTACATTGTGCATATTGGAAACCTGTTTGCCTTTACAGCTGTTGTAGGTGACATGTGCTTGACTGGAAGCAGAGCCAGAGGACCTCTCGGACTTCTCTGCACGCTCTACACATTGGCGAGAATTTATGAACCTGTGGGCAGCCACAGCCTGCTTTAGCCATCATGATCTGCTTTTCTCCATGAGGTACTTTCAAAACTAATAGAGGTTCCCTGTAGAAAACCACAGAAAAAGGACAAGAGTCAACCATAATCTTATCACTGAGACAGTCACTTAACCTTTTGGCGTAATTTCTGCCCCAGTCACTTTTCTTCACTTTATAGTCATAAATATATATGTAAAAAATTTGAGTCAAACTGTTCATATGCCTTTCTCCTCATTTTCTGCATTTACATAATAATCAACTTTCCAAATCATTAAATATTTATAAAAGACCATGATATTTAATGTCTACATACTAACCCAAAGTTTGGATATATTATATTCTAAACATTACAGTAAGCACTTAGGTTATTTTTAATTTATTAAATTATTACAAATAATACCACAATGACTATCCTTACCCATTCATCTTCAGACGCATCTCTGATAATGTTCTATGTTCATACAAGACTGGATTTTTCTTATGCATCCTTAGATATAATAGTAACTTGAATCACAAGACAATCAAAGAGCATAATTAAATACACACACGTACGCAGACTACCAAAGCAAACACAAAGCTCCTGTGACTGAAACCAATCACTAGACTTTATCCTTCCTCAAAAATGGTTACTCTATCTTAAAAACTTGTTTCTGATCCAACAGAAATATATACATTTGTATATTATCAGTTCATTAGTGTAATTTGGGTCTATCTGTGTAATGAGAAAATTGTTCTGAAATCTTAATATCAATCACGAATAACAATGCTTGTATCTTAATATTGTTCAATTAAGACAAATTCTGATAACTACAAGACTTAAGAAATTCATAAATTTCAGAATTAGGAGATTTATAAATTCAGAATTAAGAAAACCTATTCAGTGAGAGCATTTTACAAAATAACATACAAGGCTTTTTAAACAAAGACCAGTAAATGATTTAGCTGGACCTTCCCACAGTCATTCTATCCCAGGCAGACTCTACACTGCTATTTAATGCACAGTCCTGCCTGTGACCCTTCTTAAAAGACCTATTTTCATAAATTTACTTTGATTTTCCACATGATCCAATGCTTTGAGTTTGGTTTCAAGAAGAAAGAAGACCATTTTAACTATTAACAAGGAAACTTTACCAGATATTGATTTAAATTTATTATTCACTTTAAAAATTGTTGTAGTGCCTTGGTTGGTGTGGCTCTGTTGGTTGGAGTGTCGTACCATAAACCAAAAGGTCTCAGGTTCGATTCCAGGTCGTGGGTTGTGGCTTCAGTCCCCTATCAGGCACATATAAGAGGCAACCAATGGATGTCTCTCTCTCACACCAATGTCTCTTGCTCTTTCTCTCTCTCCCTGCCCCCCGCCCCCCACCCCAAATCAGTAGGCATGTCCTCTGGTAAGGATAAAAAAGTGTTACATAAAAACTTGTAGTAGCAATTAGGGTGTATTTACTACCATCAAACACACTTTTTAAAGGACTCTCAATGACATCTTCTACTTCCATGGTTGCAGAAAGTAATAAAACAGCAAATGCGGTCATGTGATTTTCACAGAGCAGTTGTATGAAGTCACTGCCCAAATAAAAACCAAGTACAGGACATACGACAGAACTCCAGAGTGGCACGCAGAGCACTTGAGACCGCAGTCTGACCACGGGCTTCTCACGTTCACAGGAGCACACACAGGGGACCGAGACGGCTAAGCACGGAGGGTGAGCAAATCCCCAAGGCTTTTTCTTTTTCCTGAAGTTTGCATATTTAAAATTAATTAATTCAGAATTTGTAGTAATTCAGAGTATAATGAATTGAGGTTCACTTGTGTTCTTTTGAAGGACTCTCCAAAAGTGTAAAGATTTCATACTCAGATTAAAGCATAGTTATGTTATGTAACACAATTTCTTAAAAACCTAAACTGTTAATTTTAATGGAAGTAAGTAAAGCAAACTTGGTAGCCATTCATCTCAGAGGCAAACTGTGTTTGTCACTTTATTCTGCTCAATAATAATAAATTTACATTTCTTTTGAGAATTTCTTAATTCAGACAGTTCATTATCAAGCTAACCTCCTTTAATTCTGTGAATTTGGGGGAGCAATTAGACTTTTAATCATGTTTCTATATATTGGTAGACATTTTATTAAGTAACTGCATTTTGTCCAGAAATTTTAATTAAATATTTTTATATATTATTAGGTTCAATCTTACAATCCAGAAGCCAACTCTTGGCTACTTCGTGCAGCTCTTCCAACCGCTAAGAGGCACATGACAGCTGCATCCTTAAACCTGACCTGTGGCTGGTGGACTGCCCACTAACCTGTGCTTGCTAGACTCTTGCGAGAAGGCAGAACAAATGATAAGATATAAAATAGGATCAATTCTTATCATTAACACCATTCTAGAAGAGGATCAGACAACCTGCGTTTTTGGATTGTTCCTTTCTTCCAGGTGTTGTATGTGTTCAGGTATCCCTATTAAGACAGATCAAGAGAAGCATGATTGCAGATTCTCACACTGAAACTTACTCTCAGGACCATAATGGAATAAGAACTCAGGGTCCCTGAATGTCAGTTTTAAGGCCTAACTATCCATTAGTCATGATATTCACTGGTCATAACCTTTGCCTAAGTTTGGAATCAATGCTGTATTTCTGCATAGTTTTCTCAGCACATCTTCAGAACCATGACATCAAATACTCTTCTATACACACACACACACACACACCCTTTAGTAATATTTAAATTGTGAACCATATGAATGTATTACCTATTGAAACAAATACTAAGATTAAAATATCCCAATTTCGCCCTGCCTGGTGTTGTTCAGTGGGTTGGGCATCGTCCAGCAAAGGGAAAGGTCACAGGTTCAGTCCCTGGTTGGGGCACATGCCTGGGTTGTGGGCCAGGTCCCCAGATGGGGACATGAGAGAGGCAATCGACTGATGTTTCATGATGTTTCTCTCCCTCTCTTTCTCCTTCCCTTCCCCTCCCTCTAAAACCAATAAACAAAATCTTTTTTTTAAAAAAAGTCCTAATTTTATTTACATCCAATTTGACTTAAAATGTTTAAGCAGAAAGACTCAGAGTAAAAAAAAAAAAAGGTATACCATGGGCTATAGTTTACTGAATTCATCTTGAAATAATTAAAAATTATTTCTACTACTGAAGGAATGTGTTTTATTCAACATACACAAAATAGTGGCCAGGGGAGAAAGTTGAAGCAATTTTATTTAAAGCGGAGGTTTCTGCCTCCCCTTCAGTAAAAAGATGCAGGCAGACCCCACCTAAGACCACCTAGTACACTCATTTGGAGGAACAGATGAAAGCAAATATTCCTCCCAGCCATTTGCACCTGAAGAAAACACTACTTTCCAGTCTCAAAATGACAAAACTAATGTTTGCTGAACAAGGGTAAGTTTGAAGGTAGTAAAAATATACCCCATAAACCACCAAACTCTATCTTATTTGTATCAGTCATACTGTTAGCCTTTGTGAAAGTCACAGTTTATAGGTCAGTGTTGCAAACCTACATATTTTAAGAGTATAAAATATCCCCACATTTAAAATATGTGCTGTGTACTCTGTGGAGCAAGCATGTATATAACCCAATGCAATGGAAAAGTTGGTTTTCATCAGTTATGATGCTGACTATATTTTGTCTTCTCCAGCCACTGGGATTCGAGGTTCCTAAAGCATTTTTGCTTTGATGAGTCACATCTGTAATACAATCACTATACCCATCCCCACCTAATATACTGCAACACATTTTCCCCTCCAAGATCTGGCCATAGTCATTTCACAAGAGAAAAAAAAGAACTGATTAAAAGGAAACAGGACAGACAGTGAGTAAGCCATGAACAACTGCCCAAAGCACTGTAAAAGCCAGATCATTTCCATGTGTTTCAATTAAGGCCGCCATGAGCATGGACAAAGAACTAGAGAGAATACTGATAAAGTTGTATCCATTCCCTCCCTTTGTCAGCATAGTTAGAGACAAAGAATAAGTACAATTACTGAGAAACTTGCAAAGTTTTAACATAGGAAAGCATTTGGGATAAAGCTAATACAAACAGTCTATTGGTAATCCCACCAGCCAATCAGAGCATATTAAAAAGCACTTTATTTGCACATTTCTAATATGGACAGAAAGGACTACAGTTGTATAAGCAGTAGGTGTCTTTCAAAGGTAGGGAAACAAATTAAATTTTTTTCACTTCCTTACATGTCAATTATATGTTTATTTTAGACATTTAGAAATGACTTGTAGTAAGAAAAAAAACAGATTTGATACACATCTTTTAGACTAGGCAGTTAAAATCTACAAATCAAATTGAGCATCAGAATATAATAAATAACATTTACAGTTTGGGTAATTCTTCTGGTTATAGTAAACTTTTCTACAAAATCGTTTCCTCCATTAAAGGGTGTTAGAGGTTGAACTGTGCTGCCCCAAATTCCCACAGGGAGATCCTAACCCCAGTACCTCCAAACGTGGCCTTATTTGGAAACAGTCATTGCAGATGTAATTAATGAATGGTGAGGTGCAATCACCCTAGTGATCGCATATGATCCAAGCCAATATGACTGGTGTCCTTATAAAAAGAGGAAATTTGGACACAGAGACACACACAGAGAAAACCTCACATGAAGATGAAGGCAGAGATCAGGATGGCATCCCACAGGCCAAAGAGGGCAACACTGTCTCACAGCCTTCAGAAGAAGCTAACCCTGCTGCACCCTCATCTTGGACTTCTAGCCTCCAGAACTGCGGGACAACGAACTTTTGCTTTTGAAGCCACCCAGTTTGTGGAACATTTTTACAGCAGCCCTAACAAGGTAATATAAAAGGTTTCAAAGGCACATGAAGACATAAAACTTTAACCACATACATTTTTCCTAACAATCTGTCTTTTGCTGCATAGTGCTTGCAGAATCCCTATGTTCCTCTTCCCCTTCCCACCCCCATTGCTGCAGTTATATAAGGCCCAATAAATAAGTTTTCTCCAAGAGAATGTGAGAAGAGGTGACATATGCGACATCCAGCACTGACCCTGAAGACCATGGCCCACCTCCTCCACACTCTCTTGTTCTGCACCAGCTCACATCTGGCCATGGCGACGACCCACCTTCAACCACACAGATGAGGCCCATGACTTGCAGAACAGCAGAGCAACTTTGCAGACAGAATCTGGGTCTCTCACTGACAATATGGGACAATACCACCCACCAAGTGGGAATACTCACCTTAGACTGTTACGTGAGAGTAAAATAACTCTGTTCCTTAAGCCACTGTATTATTGGGTTTCTCTGCTATAATTGGTTACTTTTTGCCCTAACAGAGTATCAGGGGAAATAAAATGTTTCAAACATGTGCAGTAAAACAGTATATAGAAAACCAGGTAGATCTCTGAAACAATAACTAGGACTGAATGGGAAAAGTTTATGTGTACAGATAGTAAACTGAACAACTATTACAGCTTCAAATTTAAGACAATATATTTGACGATCTTAGTAGTTGGCAAACTGCAATTAAACCCTTTGTGGAAACCTACCAATTTGTATTCTTAAGGACATTTTTAATTTTCTTTCATTTTTTAATTTCAAAATTTTTCAGTGAGAATACTTAATTTAGGTAAATAATTATATCTGTACAGTTTTACATATACTTTAAAGGTACAAAGGGAAAACAAAGTAATATATAAAGTTTCACACTCCTCCTCCAATCCGCTCTTTACGGAGAGACAGTACAAAGCTGGGAAGGTATCCTTCCAGACTGAAACATTTCTTTTAAATTTTAAGCGTAGTCAAATTTTAAACTCAGCTCAAGAGAGGTTTCAATTTTGGTTTGTGATACACACCTACAGTCAAAGCCAAAACACATTCTAATATGCATATAGAGCCTTTGAATTTTCATCACTCTGGAAATAGAAAAGCATTTTTCAAAGATGCTAATGACCAGCAATATGGGCTCTTTCTTGTTCTTAAATGTTTCCCCAAATGTCATTATGTGAAACTGGAATACGTGTGACCAGAAGAAAATTCCTGGAGAACAATTCAATACTTCTCCATTACTTCATTCTACTGCAGATGAACCATAATGTCTATTTCTGTCTGGTCAAAACACTGAAAATTACTCTTCTGGAATTTGGGATGTTTGCCTTTAACTTACAGGTTTTTTTCCAGAGTAAGTATCCCAATCCTATATGGACACTTGTCCATCAGGAAGGCACTTTCTAATGAACTAAAGAAGAAAATGAGGAAATAAAAACTATTCTCGTTTAGTTCCTCAGGAACTTCATTAACCTGTAACCAAGAACAGAATCTGCAATTCTAACCCACAGTTTGTGGGACACACATGTTCCTGGGTTGAAACATGTGTTTCCATTTAAACTGCTGGAATGTATATATGGCTCCACAAAGAGTGATAAATATTAGCAAATCTTCTAAGAATGAAGGTCCTTTATGACCACATACGCTGTGTTTTGATTCAGCTTTTAAAATGTCTGAGTCATACAAAGCTCAACAGTCTGCTTTTTACATCTATCTTCAAGTTAAAGAAAATGAAAAAAAAATTCCTTCCACAGATATCGTCTACATTTCCCACCACAGCCAACCCAAGGCAAGCCTGAATATCTGCTCCTCGTCTTCTGTCTTCCTCCCCTTGCGGCAAGCCTGCCCCAGCTAAAGGCAGGGCATTCCGAAATGCCCAAGGACTAAGGACAAGTTGGACATTAACCAACGTCAGATATTGCCAAGTAAAGGGCTTCAGGCATAGCATATAAACTCAACAGCAGGAACCTAAAGCAGGGATGGAAAACTGTGGTCTGGCACATTCTATTTGGCCCACCCAACATTTTCAATTTTTTTAAATGTAAATCCCTTTAGGAAATCCATCCCCCCTCCCACCAAAAGAAGGTACTTCATCATTTAGGGTACTGTAGCTCACCTTGCACTATGAACCCCTCATATGTTGTATGCCAGCCAAACATCTGAGGTATGAATGCCCCATAAATTCTTCCACCTCTGAGCCTCCTTACATTCTGGGTCTTTCAATCCACCCAAGCCTACCTCTTCCCATGGCTAACTTCTACTCTTGTGAAGACCTCAAGAAGTCCTCTCGAGTCTCCCAAAGTCCCAGTTAAGTGCTTAATCCTCAGTGGCCCCAGACTCTCCTGCTATTTCTGTGATCATATCACCAGACACCAGACTAATTCCTTCAGTGAAGGGCTGATGCCTTGCTCATTTTGGCATCTCCAGTGTGTAGCACACAGCAGGTGGTAAATAAATATTTTCGGAATGAAGAAATGGCAATATAAGTATCTGTTCTGAAAATATTTGCTTTTAATACTCTTGGCAGAGTATGCAGATGAATGATGAGATCGACAAAAAAAAGGTAGATCACACAGAAAGCAAGAGAATAAAGAGGCTTGTATAGGCCACATCTGGTTACACACAGGTGCTCTCCAAGGGCTTGATGACCCTCTACAGCAATATTTAATCTCCTACATAGTCGCTGCTAAATTTTTACTCTTCCCTACCCCTAAGGTAACTACATATTTGTTGCTACACACGTTTTCTAGATCCCAAACAGCAAAGACACAAACACAATAAATCCAAATAAATAAAAGAAAGAGGAATATGACCTTCAATCAATTTCTTGGGATATAACTGGCATCTTCCCTTATATGGCACATTTATTTTAAGCTGATTAGAATTAATCAACTCTTCTTACTAGTTCCTCATATTCATTTTTTAATCAGCTCCACTAGTATGTCCCTTTGTTATATATGACTGGCCGAATGTCTTCACTGAAGATCACAGCTTTCAGAGGACACCCAAGGACAGAACTGACATGGTTACCAACTGTGGCAAGTAGGTCTAAAAGTGAATCTTAGTGGATTATATTATCTGCCCACAGTTATGCTTACTGGAAATGAGGAAAGCTTTGAGGGGATTCCTTCTCTCTACCTCCCAGGTCAGGAATGTGTTTGGGGAAGAAGAAAATAGGGAACAAGAGTAAAAGAAGATAATCAGGACAGCACACTTGGCAGCCCTCCTTGTCTCCCAGCAAAAACTTCATCAGATTTACTGAGAAGGAGCCTTTTTACAAAGGTACTGTGACAAACAGTACCCACCAAACTAGCGGCCCACCCTTCCCAAGCCCTGGGCACCTCCAGCTATCCAGAACCTATCTCCTTTCACATGGAAGGAGTGCTTTCAGGAGCTTCTACTGTAGCTAGTGAGACAGGTATGTTTCTCCAATAATTATCACCAAGGCAGGAGTAAAAAGCAACTTACCTTTTGAAAAAAGTCTTCCCCACTTTTGCCTTTTCCTTCAGCAGCAGCTGTAAATAAAAATGTAAACATTTAAAATAGTTTCTTTTTTTTCAACCTATGTACTCAAAAACTCTCGAGTGTCAGGTATGAGAACACCAAGTTAACAAGATGCCACTCTCGTCCTCCCAAAGCTCAGTGACTGGCAGCAGGCTTCCTCAGGGGATACAGACTTGATAAAGACTAAAACGCCAATCCAATGGCAACTATACATCTTTAGATAATTTCCCACTCCTTTCCTCTCGGACTCACAAATCTCTATTTTCACACAAAGATGAAAGTAATCTCCTTTCATAGTTAAGGAACTATGTGAACAACTGTAACTACCAATATAATCAGCTGTAGTGCCCTAAGCACTTCCTGTCTGTAATCAGTCCCAGGCCTGCGGCTGCCTTTTCACAGGGGCTCCTGGTACAGGGCCTGCTGAGCTGTGTCAGTTTGATATTTTGCAATGACTATACACTCTACTTGGATTTCGGCTGGCATCATATACTACTTCAACTCACTCCTTCATTGGCTTATATGAAGAGAGAGAAAAAAATGAGAATTAGACAGTAATGGTAAAGTCGCAGGAAACAAAACTTCATGTAAGATTAATTAAAAGGCTGCTGTATTTGAAGTCTTTTTGTATCTAAATGGTAGCCTATAAAAACAGGACAAACCCACTTCTCTATGTTCAAATGTCTTAAGACTGTTAACATTTTTTTCTTCCATCTGTGGGGAGAGGTGGGACATTTGACTAAAGGGAGAGAGGACCAAAGCCAACAGCATCCTGCTTGCCACAGGCCTCCGAGTGCATCTTTCAGAGGGCAAACACCCAACAGGCGCCCGATTAGAACAGGGGGGCAGTGGTTACCTGCAGCAGCCACCTCTCGCCAGGACAGCGAAAGGAGCCGGGTGAGAACTCCTGGAACTTGTTAAAATGATTAAAGACCCAAGAAGTATGACAGATCATTCTGTTAGGAGAAGGATTCAAAATTCAAAGAAATTCTCTCTGCCTTCAAAATAATAACAGGTATTATTAACTGTTTTTCCACCGACTTTTTTTTTTTAAATTACACAGTTAAGTACAAGACAAGACACAATTTTGTAAAGGCGTGTTTTTTGTCAGCAGGTTTTCATCCAACAAAGAGAACACAGAGTACAGGCCTCTGTGATTACCAAGGACAATTTGAGGAAATGCATGAAAAATAGCTAAAAAGAAATAAAAAATAAAAAATTGGATTCTAATGTTTGACAGGCTACATAACCCTGCCCACCCCCAAAGATGTTCCTGTCCTGATCCCTGGAACCTATCAATTCGTAGCCTTGCCTGGCAAGAGGGTTTTGCGGAGGTGATTAAGAATCTTGAGATAGAAGGATAATCCTGAATTAGCTAGGGGCCCCCAATGTAATCACAAGGGGTCCTTGTAGCCCGGTGACACCCACGTCAGACCTCTGACCTCCAAAACATGAGATAATTAATTCACATTATGAGCCACTGTGTTTGTGGTCATTTGTTACAGCAGCAAAAAACGAATACATCATGCCAATACCACTTTAACTTTCTGTTTTGCACAAACACCACACCATGAACGGCATGAACCGAGTACAGACCCTGACGTGAGTATCTGAAGCACACATTTCCACAAAAAGACTCTACGCAGTTAACTCTACGAATTATGATTTTTCACTCTCTAACTTGGAAGTGTATCAGCATTAAAGCCCTTTTAAAAACATTAAATGCAAATTTGAACAAAAGAAAAGCCAAGTTTAATCTTTCTAAATAAACTGGCAAATGTGGTGGACCCTAGCAAGAGGGGCCACCCACGCAAGGTAAAAGGCCAGTGCCCAAACCCAAAGACACAAACCTAGGTATCGACTGCCTTGGAGGAACTTCAATTCAGCCACCTCTCTGGCTGTCTTTAACTCCGAAGTTAAAAATAGTTTAAAGGGGTCCTAATAAATAACCCAACTGCTTGGCAATGAAAACTACATACCAGGGCACAAAGTTGTGAAAAAATTCTATGACATCAAGGAAACTCTTCTTCGAAAAGAAATTTTAGAATCAAAGATATTTTCAAAAGCCTATCGAGGAAGGCAGATAATCACCCCTTTCACACACAGAACTCTTAACACAACTTAGAATTCATCAGTTGAAATTTCATGATACAACTATATTTCATCACAGAAACTCCCTTTTGGACACTTATTTTGCTCATGACAAACTCATTATGTCACGACCTTGAAATGCCCCCTCATTCCAAATCTGAACAGACTTCACAGAATGGCCATTCAATAGCAGAATGCATTAAAAAAGGGGAAATTTCCTTAGTTAGATCCAATCTACAATTAACTATGTTCCAGGAAAACCTCTAAAATTTAACCAGAAATCTGCACCTTTTGGCAACCTTATGATTGGCAGGGGAAGAGGAGGCAGGGCGCCGGAAATGGCAAACTCATTAGCACCAAAAAACGCTATTCTTTTTCATTACACATGTCTATCCTGAGAAACTCCAAATCTGAGTCTGATTTTCTCCTAAATCATGAGCAGTGGTCATTTCCCAAGCCCACTAGAGCCCTGGTAAAAGAACCTGGGTAGATCATTGTCTCAGGTGGAAGCCACTGCTGGTCCCAGTCACTGGCTCTTTGCAGGGAGAGTCCTCATCTACTTCCCAGGTGGCTGGGTCTCCTGCGGGACTTTCACTGACCACACCCAAGCAAAGCTGTCCAGGCCGTAGAAGCCAATCTAGGGAGAGCAACATTTCACCAGAAGTATCTTCTCTCCATAAACAGGGACGCTTCTGTGCCCAAAGGTGAGAGTTCAATCCTCAAACTTACTCTAAAATCCTCGGTATCAAAATATAGACTCTGAAGAAGTGAGAGATTGGGGCGGGTGCTTGTAGAATATTTTTTTCTCAATATAAACGTAGGCATTTAAGATGTTCATTTTAGAGACCCAGAAAAGAACAAAGGGAAGTTCACTCTTTCGCCCCACAAATACGTGTCATATACTGGTATATGAACATAGGCCAAGCCGTGCCCTCTTTTACACAACCTTCGCCCCTATGTCCAAGGCCACCCAACTAGTGAGAGAAAGCCAAAATTAAAATTCAGTTCTACTGACAACTTTCCCAAAAGATCTTTTCACAGTCACAGCTCTCCCCAAATTAAACTTAACAGGACTGTAATTTAGCTCTTCGCACTCTGGATAGTGTGCTAAAAAGCAAGTCACTTTACTCCTAACCCAACACTAGAGCTAGGCAGCTACTGTCAGGCCTGAAGAATAAAGGTTGCTTCCAGGGAGTCCATCTGAGAGTTGGACTGCAAGAAAAAATAGGAGGTATGATAATATCTGGATTCAATGGCTTTCTCTTCAGTACATTTGCAGGGAAAATGTTGCTTGTGCAATGAGCCAGCCCCTACTTGATGTCATGACATCCTCTGACCTTTGAAGTCTGATTATATTCTGTGGTATAACAGTTCCATTGAGTCCTCACATTCTTGTACACTGATACACCCTCATCTTTTCTATTCCACAGTAATATAAACACACATAATGATTTAGTAGCCTTCTTCTGTCTTTACAATATGACTTCTGCTTGATGTTCCAAAATTTAATCGTTTGATTGTATAAACCCTGGATTCTTCTTGCCAATGAAAGCAATTGTCTTTACTTTCATGACACAGAATAAATTATTTCAATACTACTGAAACACGGCTTCATGGGTTGTGCAGGTAAAGCATTTCATATTTTAAGCTGAACAACTCATTTTTTATGTTTATTATAATTTATTCAGTACTTTGCCATATTTTATTTCATATTTTTGCTTCACAAGAAATATGGGATGGCAAAAGCCACAGCCAATAAAAACAGGAGAAGTTGAAACAGGTGTAAACTATTACAGTCCCCCAAACTTCAGGGGCAAGTCCAGTTAATTACTGAATTAAAGCGGGGTAGGGGGAGCTCAATTTTAAATTCTTTGTAGGACACATGGAAACTTGTTTAAATATTCTTTTCATTCTGAAATGCTTTTCCATTATAACATCTTATGGTTTATAGAGCCAAATCTAAAAACACAAGGGATATGCATTTCATATTTAAAATACAGTACTGAAGATCATTAAACATTCCCTTGATAAGCAATGAGTTTTTTCACCTCTGTGGAAACTGAGTAGGAAAAAAACAAGTTCAAATTATAAAAATAATTCAGAAATAAATCTTCAAATCTGTACAGATCAGGGCATTCCTCTCTTTTTAAAAAGACACCCCAACTATAGAACATTTGTAACTAAGAAGGCTACTGTACCTTAAGGTCACCTGAAAGATAAGTTTCTCATCATTACGGAGCCTGAATCTCCTGTAAAAATATTTTAGTAAAAATTTAAAACATTCACTCAGGGTATCAATTTAATCCTTATCCTAAAATAGCTATGTCATATTACTTTATTCTGCATATTTCTGTTCTCAGAAAAGTCCTCAGACAATCTGGCCAATTGCACTGAAAGAAGAATCAGCAAAAGATGTGGAAGATGCAGTGTCTATATAAACCAGGGAACTTTTGTGTTCATGAATCATATCTAACACTCTAGATGCATGCAAATCTCTGAGAACTGATTGACTAAATAGTAGATATTAAGCCTATTTTTATTTTTTTAATGTTTCTTGGTTTTCTAAATAGAGAGGAAGGGAGAGAGAGAGAGAAGCATCAATGTGAGAGAAAAACATCACTTGACCGCCTCCCATACATGCCGCCACTGGGGATCAAACCCACAACCTAGGTTTGCCCTGACAGAGAACTGAACCCAACCTTTTGGTGGACGGGACGATGCTGCAACCAACTGAGCCACACCAGTCAGGTCTAAGCCTATTTTAAAAGTTTCTTCAATTCACAATTAAAATCACTCAAATTCTCTAGACAACTGAAGAACACTTTCAAGTTTAAACTTCAGTAAAGAATACTGCCATTTGAATGCTGTATATCACAGTAGATGTAAGGATTCTCAGATCTCATCTTTCCTGAACTCCCTTCCTGCTTCCCAAGTCCACTGTGAACACATCAAATATACCTGCCCTGGGTGGTGGTGGGGGGGGGGGGGGGCGGGGAGTGGGGATCACGTGTCCTGCTGAGAAAAATCAAAAAGAAACAGATAAAAGTAGTGTAAATTTTACCTTGATTATGGCTAGATACTTAAGAATGATTTTCTTCTTCAGTTTAATTTTGTCTTAAATATTGTTTTATTTTTGCATTTAAAAATTCCCATATTCAAAAATGCAATAAATTTCCCTGGCTGGTATGGCTCAGTGGATTGAGCACCAGCCTGTGAACCAAAGGGTCACTGGATCAATTCCCAGTCTAGGTCACATGCCTGGGCTGTGGGCCAGGCCTCCAGTAGGGGGCAGGTGAGAGGCAACTACACATTGATGTTTCTCTCCCTCTCTTTCCGTCTCCCTCCCTTCCCCTCTCTCTAAAAATAAATAAAAATCTTTTTTTAAAAAATGCAATAAATTATTTAAGAAGACTGTAAGGATGTACGGAATCATCTCAATTCTACAGGTAAGTATGTATGAGTGTATTACACATAGTGTATATGTTAGAAAAAAACTATAAACACCAAAATGTTAACAATTGTTATTTGAGAGGTAAAATTATTGGGTCATTTATCACTGTCTCCTTTGTGTTATCCAGAAAGCTTTAAATAGCTTGAACTTTTTAATTAGATAAAAATCATTTGAAATCCTTCTTCCTGTTTGAGAGTGAACCGAATTTTACCATTACTGGTTTGTCATAGCATCGTTTTCAGTCCACAGTGCATGAAACAATCCAGCAAAAGTCTGAAGGTCAAATGTGGACATAAGCTACCTAAAAAGACAGAATGACTAACACACTATCAAAGATGAATAACAGACAGCCAATAAAACCACACCAAGTATAGAACACCACAGGCCTCAGCCTCAATTAACCCAGCACCTTCTGGACTGAAGTACTGACTTTCTGCAACTCTCAGTGGAGAAGTTTTAACAACTTAGGCCTATAATAAGAAATTTCTAGCTGAAAACACTAAATAATCCAATATTTGGAAAACTTCTGTGATTCACAGCTACATTTAATAGTTAGCCAAAAGACAGAAAGAGACGTTCTCTAAAATGCATAAACCAAAAAGAGAAAAATTTTATGTATAAATTTCTAATTAAAATAAGACCATGTTTACTAAAAGGTCAAATCAAGTCAAACAAAATAAAATATATATAACACCTTACTAATTTGACACATCCTAAAAAGGCTCAATGACTTAAGAATATGAAAGAAAAGAGATCGATTATCTACGATAATTTGGAGCAAGATCATGGGTCTTAACAGAACTATACCAAGAAGGCATCCTTTGAGGCGATTCTTCAAAATTTCGCTTCTCACCAAATTTTTAAACAGAGCTGACAGGAAAGACAAAGACCCTCTAGGGATAGGGGAGGAGTCCTATCTGTTCTAGCAATGGGGACCCCTGCTGTCTCTAAGATTTACACCTATTAACCCAGTGATTTTCAACTTTTTTCATCTCATGGCACACATAAACTAATTAGTAAAATTCTGTGGCACACCAAGAAGTATGTATTTTTGCCAATCTAAGCAAAAAAAATAGGTATAATTTTGATTCACTCACACTGGACAGCTATTGTTGTGCCGGCTGCTGTCATTTTTTTATTTGATAACCTAAGGGAAAAGAGGTCAGTGCCCTTCATTGCATGTTGCTCGTTTCAAACAGTGTTACAGCCCTTGAGTTGAGAATCACTGTCCTAACCCCAACAATTAATTCCTTGGCAGAGACGCTTCCCAAAATGCAACTGCAGGGGATTTTCGTCACATGCTAAATCTCTCAGGGAGGTAAAGCTCTGCCAACATTCCAGGGGGGGAGGGAACATGCAGTGCAAGGTGGTGGTGGCCCCACCATGTTCAGAGCCTCAAGCAAAGCACTTTCTTGAGCCCAGCCATCTTCAACAGTGTGCTGCAAGAATTTATAAAACATGAGATACCTCACTATTTAGTCAGGGGCACTGAAGTCTTTTCCCTCAGACTGTCAAATAAAAAAAATGACAGCAGCCAACATAACAATAGCCATCTGATATGAGTGAATCAAAATTATACTTTTTTTGTCAGATCAGCAAGAATATAATTTTTGGTGCGCTGCAGAATTTTAGTAATTAGGTTATGTGTAACATGAGATGCAAAAGGTTGAAAATCACTGCTCTAGTCTAGAAACGTTTAGTTCAGAAAGCATCTGCTGCCATCAAATGCAGGAAAACAATTATTCACAAAAATCTGAGAACATCTAAATTACATTATGGATTGCTTCAAGAAACTTTTAACTTGAACTCTTCATTCAAGCAACTCTGGCGAAGAGTGTATTCGAGCTTCAAATTTGTTGACCTGACAATGAAGACTTCCTCGTGGGCTGATGACCCTAACTAACATACTCCTATGGAATCTCACTCCAGCTGATTAACAGGTACTTTGTTCACATCAAGCATCTTGCTCTTAGACCCTCATTCTTCTTACCTAAGCAAGCCCTGCAGCACCACTGAGTCTGGCCTGGGATCACAGACACTATTTGACAACTTTGAGTATTTACATATTATTATTTTTTTAAATAAAACACTCTTCTTATCAAAAGCTAGAGGAGGTGCATGGCCTTCACACAGCTGAATGGAGTTATGAATACCTAACAAACCACAGTGAGCTTCTGTTGATCTTCCCACGGAGTTGCACTGTCTGAAGCAAAAGCCACTGGCCACTTGTGGCCACTGAAATGTGGCTAGTCTGCATCCAGATGTGCTGTAAGAGTAAAAAACATACTGGATTTCAAAGACTCAGTACAGAAAAAGTACAAAAAAAAATCTCATTTTTTAAAACTATATGTTGAAATACTACCATTTTTATACATTGTGTTAAAGAACAACTATATTAAAATTAATCTCACCTGTTTTATTTTACATGTGATAATAAAATTTTAAATTACATTTGTGGTTCACATTATATATTTCCACTGTACAGTATTACTACAGGAGATAACTTACTTAGCTGTTCCCCAAAGAGGATTGAAAAAATTCAAGTAGAGAGCATAGTGACAGGCTACAGAAAGCAAGGAATGTTTTGAAAGAGCAAGAGTCAGCAGCTGAAATCAAAGCTGTATCTGTCTTAACCTCCTGGGAACATCTTAAGGGAGGAAGAAAAGGTTGGTTGTTATTTTGGAAGGGTTATGGGAGGGTTAAAGAATTAAAGTAGTTTGAATAAAATATATAATGTTAATAACCATTTCCTTAATATCCAGTGTTGGCCCAGTCCAAAACCATGAAACTATTTAAGAGTTTATGTGGATGGTTATTTAATGGAATGAAGTTTATATTTCTTTTGTGTTTGTAATAACATGGCAATGGGGCAAGCCAACTGGTTTTAAATCAGAACCAAATGTGTCCCAGGCATGTTTAAAGTTCAGGTTATATGCAGAAATCCACAACAAGGCGGTCTATTTACTGTTCTTCCCACCAAATGCGTGCAGGGGTAGGAGGACACAAAGATAAGCCTGCTTTCAAGAGGACTACTCCAGTTCAACTCAACACTAGAAGACTCATTTAGTGATTCATTTAAACAAAACTTATTTGGCACCTGCAGCACGTGGTGAGAAGATAAAAGTTGTGGAGTCAGAGAAACCTGTGTTCAACTCGGTTTGCCATTTACTAGCAGTATAACTCCAGGCGGTGATTTTGCCTCCCTAAGGCTCTGTTTTCACCTCTAAAATATACAAATAAGCACTCTATAAGCATTTAATATATGGAAGCCAGCAACCTTGACTTCAAAGAACTTACAATCATACTGAACAGTAAGTTCTTTGAGGTCAGTAATAAAAATGACAAGACTCTTAAAGGTTGAACATTACATAAGAGTCACGGACAACAGGAATTCTAAGAATGAACATCACAGGGAACTTCTAAGCTGACTGTGTAAAGTGGGAAAGGACCAACACATGGCGAGATGGGAAAAGTGACTTCTGGGGAGAAAGAAGGCTGTGAATACCCATGTCTGTCTGTCTGTCTGTCTTTCCAAAACTTCAGTTTCCCTTTATATGCCTCAGAGCACTTTAAGTAGTACCTGCTCCTAGGAGGAGCCACAGGTACAGTGCAGCAGAGAAGAAAGGGACCCCCCCATCAGTGACTGGGGATGTGATTCTTTACCTGAGGAAGCACCCCTCCTCAGAGGACTGCTGGGAAATATGCGTGTGCAGTGGTGGCAGCGGTTGCTGTCACAGGAGGCGTTCTGGAGGGCCTCGGTGCAGACATCGATCCCTGTTTGAGCAATACTGGTAGGGTGTTTCTTCTAAAAATGGCCTTTCTTCAGTCAATGATCTTCCAAATAGTATGTGTTTGTGCCACATCTCCTTTCTACACTGTCAGTGAGCTACCAAATGGACAATTAATTCACATAATCTTTAATCTTTCCATACTCTTTTAAGCTGTCAATAAATTTAACTATCACAAAATTCATCTTTTTTGCACTGCATGCTGCTTCCACTAGCTCAAATGAGATAGGTCTGATTAAGCAAACATACCTCGTCCAACAGGACAAGGGTTCTCTAATACCCTGGTTCACTGCAGGTGTGACAGTAGAAGAGAGAGGTGCTCACAAAAAAAAGTCATATTCCGGGCCCCACTCACAGATCCCATGGAATCTTAATTTTTAAGCAAGTCCAGGAATCTGCATTTTTATACATGTACCATACCAGATAATTCATACACACAGTTAAGTCTTGGGCACTGTGACATCCTGGAATCACACGATAAGATCGAGGCTTTATTTCCAAAGCCTCAGTCAAGATGGCTTTCTATAGCCCCAGCCAGTTGCCCATTGCTGACTATTGCGTTCCACCTTAACCCCAGGAATACAAAGAAATACTCTGAAGCACGTAAAGGGTTTAAATATGATAATATAAATCATTCTAGGCATTAAGGTCATGCCAGTGTTCTGGGTTTTTAACATAATTCATTACAATTATGTAATTATTACAGTGAGAGAAGCTGCTTTTCAGGACTAACCAAAGGATGCAGTTACTGGCTCACATGTTATCATTAAAACTGTTTCTGCCCCTTCCTAAACTTCCTATACTCAAGGCCTATTGAGCCCAAACTGCCTCACACTACATCTCATTAGAAGAGGTCTAAAGGGCTAAAAACATAGTGGTCCTGGGGGACATTTTTCTCTCCTTGAGAGGACAAAGTCTATGACCTAAAGGCTTGTGGAATGAGGGCAGATATGCAAAAGAGGGGCAGCAAAGGGGCCTCCTCAGGGTGATCTGACCAACACTCCCAACATGCCCCGCTTCCACAGCTAGCTGCACAAGGCCACCTTCTGCAAAACGTGGCTTTGCACAATCAAGTTACTAAAGATCAAGGCACCCTCATTCAGAAGACCTAGGAAAATATTTAGGGGAGCTCTTATTTCTTAAACTCAGCAGTCTGCAGCTGATAAATCACACGCCTACTTTTATGAAATTAAGCAGATCACCTCCTCTCAAAACGTTTGGTTTGAAAAATGATAAACTCTTCGAGGGCTAAGCCATCAATTCTCATCTGAAAAGAATCATTTGTTTTTGTTAAAGCTAATTGAAACCTAACATCTGATGATAATTTATTCCATTTAAAGTTCTTGGTTTGTTAACATGAATTCATTTTTCATCAGTAGGCAGAAAACCACCTTTAAATGTGGTTTTCATCTCAACAATGCTTGAACAGTAATTTTAAGGTAATAGTCTTTGGCCTAGGATAAAAGTTGTAACAGATATCATTACCTCGATTTCCTTTCATAAAATATGTGTGTATATTTATGATGCAAATACGGTAGGCACATTCTAAGTCACAGCTTTTTCCTTATTCCCAGAATTGTAATGTTGGTTCAGGAATCACATTCTATCTCAATTAAAATGGATCTGCTATAATAGCATAATGGGCCTGTAAGTATTCATTTTCTTGAACTGTTCCATCTTCTCAGCAGCTTTGTGCACTGTTTACTTTGGAAAGTTTCAGATCATTTTTCTTAAGTTCAAGAAACTGAAATGTCTTAGGCCTAGATTATACACCAGTCTCCAAATAGTCAAACCTTTTGAACAAGGTAATGAAAATTTCTTCTCCTGTTTGGGTTAAGAGTTGGCAACGTTCAGTCAAGTTCTGAATATCCATGTTTGGGGTACCTCCCCTATTGGGAGATCAAATACACTGCAAGAATCCTCTAGAATAGCTTTCTGCTTTTGCTAAATCTGTTCAGGTTAATTTCAGAAAGATTTGAAAATAAATTCTTGATCTTTAATGGGTCAGATACAATACTTGAATCCATCCTTTTTTTAAAATTGCATACTTTTCTGGAGAAATTTTAAAAATTATATCAGGTGAAGGTTTTATAGTTTATATAATTATAGTAACCCTAAAATTCAGTAATACTATAAGCACCAATAAGAATATAGTGCTTGTACAGTGGTAAAGTGCAGATTCATGCAAGCATTTTGGAAAATAATTGGGAATATATAAAGAAAAACTATAATTTCTATGTACTTGACCCAGTAATTCTATATTTGGTCCCAAGAATATATTCCAGGTCCTAAGAATATATTCCAAAACATTAAATAAAAAGCAAAAACTATTGACACAAATATGTTCATTTTAGTAAAATTTATAAAGGCAAATACATGAGAAAAGCAATATGAGAATTAAGAAAATTTAGATAGATGGTTATTCAAATATTTTACCATCATTTAAAACAATGATTTGCATGATTTGCAAAAACATAGTAATAAAAATGATTATAATAAAATATCCAGTTAAAAAAAGAAAATTAGGTAGGCTCTTTAAGTGGCTCATAAAACTGTATGCTCAACATGACTGTACCTATTATTATTTAAATAAAACACACAAAAAGTAGAGGCATTCATCAAAAGGTCAAAATGTGTATGCTAAGAAAGAGTATGATTATACATTACTTTATTTCCCAAATTTTCCTGGGATACAGCTACTCAGACCCATAGAAGTAAAAACCACTTAACAGTTTTTATCATAAGTCTAATCATTTCTAAAAGTATCTGTGAGAAAATAACGGCTCTATGAATTTATATTTTCTCATCTATCTAGCCCCAGTAAAGTCTGATTTCCAAAGGATATTTTCAAAGTCAAAATGAATATACAAAACAGTAGATCTTGCCCAAATTCTTCAAATATCTACCCGAGCTAGAATGCTTGCCTTCCAGAAGGTCCTGCCAAGCTTCTCCCCCCACGGTGCCGCAGAGATAGCCTCAGCCTCCCGTCCCCTGGCCCTGAATCCATAGGAACGCTCTCAGTGTGCAATCCAGTCGGCTTAACCACACCTACTCAGAGGCCTGCAACAGAACACTACAGCTGCGGGGTTTCCAAATAAGCACCTTTTACAAGCACAATCCCAAGCCAACAAAAACGATTTTGAAAAATGGGGTGCTATGCTACATGCCTCTTGTAACAGCAAGGGCTGGGAGTCAGCTTCTCAAAATTGTGCTGCTGTACGAAGCACGAGAAACCCCCTCACACTCACATGCAGAGACAAGAAGTGTGAAGGGAGGAGCAGAAAGTTCACCGCCAGCAATTAGGAAAACAGTAACTTGAGCTTCAGTGGATGCATCTTGAAGCAATTCTTGAGCTATCTTTATCCAAAGAATTTCCAAAAATGTGATGAATCACAAAACACAGAGAAACGCAGGTGTTCCCTCCCATCCTCTTCTACCAGATTTTGTGAAAGACCATCAAAATTGCATTGGTTACAGTAAGAGTGTTGGCTGGGAGGCCATCAGGTAGCTAGAGTTTATGAA
Organism: Trachops cirrhosus; assembly: GCA_028533065.1. NCBI lineage: Eukaryota > Metazoa > Chordata > Mammalia > Chiroptera > Phyllostomidae > Trachops > Trachops cirrhosus. The sequence goes on from CM052542.1 coordinate 120,981,723, forward strand.
GAAATATTCGCAAAAGAAAAGCCTCTTACTCTTCACCCTCCTGCCTGTGAAAGGGAGAAAAACTGGTCTCAGCATTTTTAAATGGAGATGCTCCTAGACTGATCAATTAACATTGATCTGGTACTGTGTCCGACCCTTTTCCAGGTGGGAATGAGGGAAAGAGAAAGGAAGAGGAACAATTAAGTAAAAGAAAATTCAGAGGAATATTTTTAAAAGTATTTGGAGGACTTATAGTTAGAAAGACAATCAACATTACTGCAGATTATTCTCTAAAGATATTAAAAATCTGTCCCCAACTTTCTCCACCACTCTCCTTCCCAAAACAGAAGGAAAAACAAGCAACGACAAAAGAGAAGGCAAAGAACATTATCCTTATTTTAGCCAAAACCAAGTCAGCCACACATGAAATACTGCATGTATTTCTCATCACACCACCTAAAGAAAGGACTGTGTTTAGATAAGGGCAATTAATATAATAACTGAGGTATTTGTTAGAGCCTATTTTCCCTCTAACAAAGTTTTCTGTGGAAATTTCTAGTAAGAAGTTGAGGACATAATAAAATCACATTTATAAAATTATGAAAGATATGAAGAGAATACAAAGGTTTGTCATATTCTAGAAAATATATCCTATATATTCTAGAAAAATAGCACCACCTCATCCTGAGAAACCTTAGTAAGCACTACTTTTTACGTGGTTAGCAAACCTATGAAACTTGTTGACGAGAAACAGAACCAGGTCCAAGAAGAACGCAGAGCAGTTCACGCACTCCACAGTCCACAGAGGCAGGGCACGTGTGAGGAAAGGCCGGGTGTCTGCAGGGTGAAAAGATCACCCACCTCAACTCCTGAGGGCACATCAGCCTCCACAAAATAGTACATGTCTTGGTGCCTAATAATCAGAGCACCTCGCAATATAGTTATCTCGCTGCATTTTATAACCTCCCCACCAGTGAAGCTTAACTTCCCATACTTTCTACCATGCAACAGGTAAAATAAATGTGCTTTTCAGTCAAGATCAAGGGAGGAGTCTCCACATCGTGCCCACCCTGGACTGAATCCTTCCTAGCATTTGTTCTTATGACTCCACGGCACCTAAAGCCGTGTGAAAGAGCACGTGTGTGCGCGTGCGTGTGGCACCTTCAGGGCACAGGATGCAAACGGCGAGCCCATTTCCGATCAGTTAGCAGATCTCGTCAAAGATCAATTCCTCTAAAGCAAAATTCTTTTAAAACAAAAGGTTTTTAAAGTAAAATATTTCCCACTGATATCTAAACATGGGCATATTCTATATGTTCTATATTCCCAATATAACATGGGTTATATTCTACACTTCTGCACTTCTCATTTTATTTCTGTGGATCAATTGCCAGGCAGTTGCTCCCCTTTTTTAAATGTATAGCCTAAGAACTTACAAAACCGAAAGAGATTGAGAACAATGGAAAAGAACCTTAAATGTTTGAATAAGTGGACTCACTTTTTTTTTTATTTTAATCCTCACCTAATATGTTTATTGACTTTATAGAGGGAGAGAGAAGGAGAAGGAGAGAGGGAGGGAGGGAGGAAGGGACATCCGTGTGAAACAGAAGCATCAACTGATTGCCTCCCATACACACCCTGATTAGGGATTGAACCCGCAACCCAGGCATGTGCCCTGACTGGGAAACCCACAAACTTTTGGTGCACAGGACGCTGCTCCAACCAACGAAGCCACCCAGCCAGGACATTTTTATTTTTCTATTAGAGAAACTTGGAACATTTTTGTTTAGGCCATGGGTTTACACGAAAAAATAAAAAATAAAAAACAATTCTTTTAACATCTGGTATAATTCCCAAGTCTCCTGCTTTTCAAGGAAGAGGAAAATACACTCATGTCCCAAAGCATCCATGTTTACAAGAAATCCAAGTACCATCTCTATCACAGTCTTCCTCAATGCATACCACATTTCTTGGCAGTAACTAGAACTGAAAGCACCAAAATTCTTTTAATTAAGGAAAAAATTTTAAGAGATGCTCTAAAACAGGGAAAGATTTGTTTTTAATGGACTTCATTATAATGAGTCATTTCATAGATAAGAGAGCTCTAGGACGAAAGCCAAGAACCAGCAGACACAACTCCTTCGCACAAGCGGGCCGTTACATCCAGTCACATCAGAGATGTCACAAGTCCTGCATGCAGCCCGGGGAGAGGGGTCAGCACTGCATCCTCAGTCAGCAGCTACACTGGCTTTGGAAACTCTCTGTATGAAAGATGGATTTCTCCTCAGTAAAAACAGCCCCAAACTCTGCTAAGAGCAGTTTTCTGCTCCATGCTCGATCTCTGACAGTAGAGTTAACTGTGATAGAAGAACATATCATCCACAACCCTCATGGACTGATGGTTGCTTGTTAATGCCATATGAATAAGTACAACTTTAGATTATCCAAAAATAACTACAAATAGATGAAGACGGGGACAAAATCTGTATGTAATGTAGTAACTAGGAATTCATTCTTAGCTGTACCAGGTACCAGCTGGCCAAGTGAGCAAAAATGACTTAACGTTCCTGCACCTTCACTTCCTCTTCATGTGAAATGGGGGTAAAAATAGTTCCTTCTCATATGTTTTTACTGGATTCTCCAGAAGTAAGTGACAAGACTCTGTGACAAGGATTTGAGTGGAAGTAGTTTATGCATAGGTTGATCCCAGGGGTCGCTGACAGGGAGGTGGGAAAGTGCAGGGGAATACAGTGAAGAGGAAGTTCCTTCAGCTGTGTAAGCAGGTTCCCTCTGCGGGCCTCAGGACCACCTCTGGAGGAATCTCTCAGAGGCAGCAGAGAGATGCCTCCGAGCTGCCCCTTAGAGGGGCTCGGACACTGCTATTCACCCACCAGTTACAGCCTGCCACTAGCTGAGGGGGAGCCTCTGCTGGGAGAAGCTCTGCTGACTGTGGTGCCACAAGGCAGGACTCACAGGGGTTAGGTGAACCAGGTCATCACCCTGAAATCCAAGTTCCCAGGAAAACCCACAGTCCTGAGCAAACTAGGACGGTTGGTCACCCTACCTGGTGCTTGAGTGGTGAGAGGTGGGGACGGCTCTGCCAGCATCTGCTCTGTCAGCCAATGTCATGAGGAGCAGAAGCACTACTCCATGCAGAGTGCTTAGCCAGGCCATGGTGCTCAGTCAGTGCTGGACAGTAGCTACTACTGCACAGGAGACATGCGGTGCACACCACACCGGGTGCACACTGGGCCCTCGTGCTCAGTCTGCTGGAGAACTCCATTCAGGCGGCCAGGCCCCGCCTGCCTAAACAGCTCCAGAAAGGCCCCAATGAGAGCCTCTAATACGAGAAATGCTGTTCCTACCTGCTGTTATCAATATGAAGCAGAGAATCTCAGCTTTAAGGTGGACACAAAAGAGAACTAAGGGTATCAAAAACAGTAGAAGCAGCTCTCCTAATATTCCTCCACATCACCAACATCCTTCCCTTCCCTCCTGCAACATAAAGGCACTGACACACAGAGGACCCTAACCCTGGAGGCTGACAAAATACACCCACGCACCCCTGGGCAGCTCACTCCCATCAGGGATGTCATCTATTTAAAAGCCAGAAATCTATTCAGAAAGCCAGCTGTATCTGTTCCCAAATATGTCTGTCAAATACCCCCCAAATATGAATGTTTCTAATCAGTGTCCCATTTCAGAAAATGCCTTGACCTTATAAGAAAACAAAAGATATATGTATGTTTAAAGAGTATAATAAAATATTTACAGCTTGTGTACTTTTTATGATTCCAAGTTAATTGGCTTCAGATGCATTGGAAAAGCACTTCTATTGTATACAAACACTTCCCGTACCACTTCTCTTGGTACGTGGGACCGGCTGGTGTGTCTGTTCAAAGACACCTTCGCAAACAATCTTTGTGAAGCCCGCTCTGAAGATGGCAGAGAGGATGCAAATGTTAGGTCCCTTCCTGACGAGTTACTAATGAAATGACATGAACTACTTCCCACGATACACAGAAAGTACAAGCCATCTTATCAATAACTGCCAAGAATACTATCTTTTTCATAGAAATTTTATTTTTGAGACTTAACATACTCAAGTTTTTATAAAAAATCCTACATTGGAAAATATCTACATGTGTATGGACTGACTTGAAATTTTGAAAATAAAAAATACTTCTCCTTTCCCTAAAGCTTCTGGGCAGGGGGCTCCTGGAACTTTGTAACAGGACACCTGGAATGCACACTGCTCTACTGTTGGGAAATGCCAATTCTGCTCAATAGGGCAGGAAACTCTGCCCGATGACACAGGAAAATAACAAGACAGATGAAGCTCGTAAGTTGTGTTAAGGATTGATAGGCAATAAGACATGTTAGATAAGGTTGAACACACGTGTGTGAACACAGAAAGGGAAGAAGACAAAAGGCACCTAAAATTCATGAGGCACTAAATATACAAGAGGCACCTAAGTCACTAAATATTCATGGCACATGAATTATACATGAGACATGTGGCACTCAATTCATGAGGTCTTCAATAGGCCACCCCGGGTAACATCCACTCTCTTCCTTGGCACACACAAGACACACAATTAAACCTATTGCTATCAACTGACTAACTGGCAGATAGATCCCTGTGTGTCTCCTACAGGGAACAAGTGGGCAAACTAAACCAGAGAACAGCCTGGAAACCACACCAGCAAAGACCCCAGGTGCAGACCAATAATGCTGGTTGATGCCGGATTCCTGAAGTCACCCTCAATTCAATGAACTCGTCCATTTACACAAACACACACTTTCCAAATTACATACAGATGTTTATATGTATGTGATTGTATGCTTGTGTGCCTGTGTATATATGTGCATGTGTATGTATGTGGTATGTGTGTCTGTGTGTCTATGTATATGTGTGTGCTGTGTGTCTATCTCTACCATACGTCATGTGGGGATAGGAAATCGGCAGCTCTCACAATAGATTGTGTTCTGGACACCTAACAATGGTGCCTGACACAAAGAAAGTACTCAGCCAATGCGTGTAGACTTACCTGCTTTTCAATAAGGGATTACCAAGGATATTCAACTGTGGAGCCTGAATTTATGCAAACAAGAGGAATTCAAATTAATCACTTCATTTTTTCATCCACCCAACCTATGACAATATGTGAAATGTAGCAGACATACAATGCACATTAAGTGGATGGCTGAATGAATGAGTAAATGGGTTAAGAAATATTTTTTTAGTTATTCTACTTACAATGGATTTAATCCTCAGAGAAAATTGCACATGACTACATTTTTACTACTAGCATGTATAAACTATCATTTTCCTGTTGTAGAAAATTTAAATAGTAAGGTGAGAATATCTCTTAAATGATGAAGTTTAATTGGAGGAAAGTAACCAAAATGACGGCAACGATAACAACGAAAAGCCACCAGCCTGGGAGGCCAGTTATGAAGTTTCTACATGGTTCAAGTAAGAGATAAAATGCATCTTGGTACAGGTGTGGTGGATACAGATGTCCTTCTTTGATGTGAAAGCTATCCTGGAAGCAAAATCCACAGAAGTTGATAGATTAGGTATGAAGAGTGAGGAAAACAAAAATGGAATCAAGGACAATTCTGAGGGATCTACTTGTTCAACTGACGGCTGGTGGAGCCCTTTACCAAGACATGATATTAGAAGACGACTAAGTGTAGGGTAGAAAAACCGTGAATTTTGTCTTGGTTTTGTGGGGCTTAGGTGATATGGTAGGCAAAATAAGGCCCCCAAACTCTCCCCCTGAAACCTGTGATGTGTTATTTTTTACACAGTGAGAGGTTCTACACAGGTTCTACAGTGAGAGAAAATAAAGGCTGCGGATGGAAATAAGATTGCCAACTGCTGACCTTAAGATAAAGCCATTATCCTGGATTCTGAGTGGCCCAATGCAATCCCAAGGGTCCTTACAGATGGGAGAGTCAGTCAGAGTCAGAGATACAGAGAGATATTACTTGGCTTTGAGAGTGGAGGTAGGGCCATGCTCCAAGAAATGCAGGAGCCTCCAGAAGCTGGAAGAGGCAAGAAAAAAAGGGGGAGAAGGAGGTTCTCCTGAGAACCTGTACAAGAAACACAGCCCTGATGTTAGTCCAGTGGGATCCGTTTTGGATTTCTGACCTACAGAAACATAATAAATACTGTAACGTAATAAATTTGGGTTATTTTAAACCACTAGGCTTGTGGTAATTTATTACAGCAGCAACAGGAAGCAAGTGGCCTTTGAGACATCTAAGTGGATGGTAATTGAATAAGAATATATACCATCATCGAGCCAGAGAATATAAACTAGAAAGGAAAGGGCCCAAGAGGCTGGTGATCAAATCTAATATCTTGACAGTCAAAGGTATTCTTTTATGTTTAACCTCACTCAAAGGAAGCGCCAATTTAAATTACATTGAAATATCATTTTTCATTTACCAGATTAACAAAGGTCGAGAAGTACTAGGGGTGTCCAACGTTTTGGCATCTCTGTACCACTGGAAGGAGAGGTGTCTTGGGCCACACGTTAAATGCACTGCAACACGTAATCACAAAAAAGGTCTGATAATGTTTTAAGTAAATTCACGATCTTGTGCTGGGCCCATTCACAGCCATCCTGGGCTGCACATGGCCCACGGGCCGCAGGTTGGACACCCCTAGAACAAGGTGCTGGTGAGAATGCAGAAACCCAGGCTACCTCACCTACTGTTGTCGTGAATATAAAGTGGAGAGTTCATGGAGAGCAATGCTGCACTATCATTTGAAATCATTATGCACACACCCTAAAATCAACTGTACCCAACAGAAATGCCCACCAACAGGGCACTAGTTAGGTCGCGTAAGTCTATCCAGCCGGACCTTAGAAAGAATGAGTCTGACAAAGGACAATATTCTAGATATTAAGTGAAAAAATAAAAAGCTAGGGAAGGTGTGCAGAGAATGCCACAATTTTTGTATGAAAACAAAGCAGGTTATACAAACATATGTTTATATACACATAGGTGGCCTGTTAGGGGGGGCACAAGTACTTGATAAAAATGGTTATCTAAAACAAAGGACACGGGGAGGACTAAGTAATAGGTTCATTAAAGGAATTCAAAGAGACCATGTTTTCTAATGTATACATTTTTTATTTCGGCAATCTGCCATGTGCATATATGACCCATTCAAAACAAAAAGGTGTACTTTTCTCTGTTTCCCCAAATGAGGGGGAATGGGGTCCCTCCACACTTTCCCCCACTACTTATTTCTAATAGAGTACACTGAATAGCCAAAGCCCATCCCCTGCTTGTTTTCATTTATATTTTTAAGAACCATAAAACAGAGGCACATAAAAAGTTGAACATCTTCTCTAAAAAACTTGAGTATTTTTCATATATTCTCTCAAGGACCATATCAACCAATATTTGTGGATCAAGAAAACTGAAACATTTAAAAATAGTATTAAGCATGTTTATGTATGATGATAAAGAAGCTGACTATGAATAACTTAATATCATAATAAATTAAGAATATTCTAAATACAAATATTACCATTACCTTAAATTTATTGTGGCTCTGTGAAGTGCTCAAATTTAGGGAAAGCACTACTATTAAAAATAGTTCAATGAACACTTTAAAAAATGATTCACTGTATAAAACCTTCAAGATTATTAATCACATTTATCTGAGACTTTGTATTATCCTTATAAAAACAGGACTATAAAGAGATACTACCTCCATTAATTAATGAGTATGGAAAATAAAAAAAATTTACAGAACAAGAAATAAAGCCACTATGTCCCTGGCTAGTGTGGCTCAGTAGGCTGGGCATTGTCCCACAAACCAAAAATGTCACCAGTTCAATTCCTGGTCAGGGCACCAGCCTGGGCTGCGGACTAGGTTCCCACCTAGGGACATGCAAGAGGCAACCGATGGATGTCTCGTTCACATATCAATGTTTCTCTCCCTCTCTTTCTCCTTCCCTTCTCTCTCTAAAAATTAATAAACAAATAAAACTACTATGTATGTTTTAAAGAAAAATAATGCAGCCTGGTGACTGCAGTTAATATTTGTACATTGCTAAGAGAGTAGATCTTAATAGCCCTCGCCTTCAGATTTCAAATAGCACATCTCTCTTCCCTGATTAAAACCTTCCCTCAAATCAAACGCAACAGTAATCACGTGCGCTTGTCTGTTCTTACTCCCATCACTGGCATCCTGAGCAAACCTAAAAATTAAACACCCAGTTCCTCTGACACTGATCCTGAGAAACCACTAGCTCTTTTACACACTGAGCTTAACTTCTCTTGTTTGTACTCCATTAGTGACTAAGATTTTCAAATGTAATCAAAATTTTGCTTGATAATTGGAAGGGAAGGCTGGTGGCAGGGAGAGCTTTAAAAAATCCAAAGCATAAGATTCAGGGGAAAACACGGTCAATTCCCACACAGCCACAGAACTAAAATGGAATGACGGGAAGTGACTGACAGTGTATACACCCTGTTATCCAACATAATCGATAATCCAAAAAGCTGTTCTTTTATACTTTGAAAACATCCAGAGCTTTCTTTGCCCTGTAGATCCATCTTTCTCCTCCCAGTCCCTGTAAGCAAAATAAACCGGCATTCCCATGGGGACGACACCAACTCAACCTGCTGGGCAGAATAATCCAGAGGCTGAAGAGGTGACACTTCACAACTGGCCCAACAGCTGGGAGGAAAAACTCCCATCAGTTCAAAAATAGGAAGGATTAGAAAGGAACACTTCCCAGCCAGTCTCCCTCCTGAAAGAAGGAAATAATCACCTGGAAGTATCAGCAAGAGCCCCGGATTTCCCTGCCTGGGGCTGGACTGTAAAACTAGAGCAATGCAGGCAGGGAAACACTCTTCACCACCTGGCCAGGACCTGGGATATAACCACTCACTCATTACAGGGTTTACCACCACCGTGCGCCTGCACACGTACTATTACCCCCTTAGTAAGGAAAAGTTTCCTTTTACTGACATACAAGACCACCTTAGCACCAGAAGGAACCCAAAGATCAAAATGTTTTTCTGCCGCACAGAGTAGACTATTCCCCTTGAGGACACTACTGAGCTTCCCTTTCACCAGGTATGCCTCCCCTCCTTCACACATACAAGAGGAGAGTGAATGCTAGCTCTCGATGAGTAGCAGCAGCAGCAGCAAAGGGAAGCCAAGAGAATTCTGCACACTGGCAACTCCTGCACACACAGGTGGGAGGCAGCACAGCGCAGACAGGGGTTCTGGAGCTTCTCCGATGGAGGGGAGGGGCCCACAGCAACCATCTGGTTGCCTTGCCTCCCCGCAATTTTGTCAGAAACTGTTTCTCTCCACTCTTTCAAATGCCCATTTACCACACATCTAAGGCGAAGTGGTATCTGGAAAAGTCGCTCTCAGACACTACAAGGTTTTCAGCCATGAGGAGGCAATCATTTCCACTGTGCTTACTAAGGCAGGAATGTGGGCTATTATTTTAGGAACATTTTCAACAGCCAGAGTCAAATAGGAAAAAAAAAGGTTCTGCATCACTCTTTACTAAGAAGAAAATAGATTAACCAAAAGAATACATTCCAAGTTTTCTATCAACTAGGGAGGTGTGTTGGAATACAAACAGGCCCTAGACCAGGGGCTGTACTGGTTGTGCTGGAGAACTGAAAGGCAGACTGAAGAATGTCCTGGTAAAAAAACAAAAAACAATTAGATGAGATTCTTTGACTCAAGTCTCAGAAACAAAAAATAATAACAACTGGAAAATACTCTCTAAATTAGGAGGAAAATGGTCAAAGCTAAAGATATTAAAGATGGAATGTTACTGCAAATGTCATACGGGAAAAGAAGGATAATGAGGGAATCGAGACCACAAATCGGCAGTCCCTTTTATGAGAGAAAGCTCTAATTGTGCTTACCCATCCACCTCTCCACACCTTTACAGGGTAATAGAGACTATTTTTTGCCTGTGACCAAATATAAAAGCTTTTGTTATCAGTTAAGGAGAAAAATCAAAGATAGTAAAACCTCCTTTTAGCCTTCCAGTAAGGAATAATTAAAAATTTAAGTAGGAAACATTCCATGTGTACGTAATGAAAGTGTGAAATGTCATTTTTTTTACAAGTAAAAACATAGCTTACTCTAGCTGAAATAGTGGCCAGTTCAGAAACATGTTTTTCTACTTGGAATAGAATAATACTTCAAATAATCATTTGGAACAATTCTTTCTGTGCTTCCACCATTGTTATTACAAGAATTTAGGGTTTTAAGAGCATATTTTGGAGTAAATGACCATGGTTTCAAATTCAGGTACGTATATTTTTAAAACTCAAAGCAGCTTCAGAAAGACTGCAGAGAAATAGCAGAGATCCAGAAAGTGTTGCAATGTAGCCAAAAACCTTTGGATAAATAACATCTGGCATTAGTGGTTTGCTATACTTGAGTTTCTCAACTTCCTCTCTGGAGAAACTTAAGTCCCTTTTGGCCTCTCTCTGATTTCCTTAAAAAATGTTTCTGGAAACAGATACTTCACCATCTTCCATCTTCTTTATCTGGAGAAGTAAGGTAGGAGTTGGTGGGAAACTATACTGTCCCAAGTAAATTCCAGACAACTACAGCTCTCACATGGGCCGCCTCAATCTCCTCTCCTGGTCTTTCAAATTTGCACCAGGTCTGGAAAGAGCAAGAGGCTTTGGCAACATGCAATGTGGGCTCCAGTTGCAGCCTCACTACATACCAGCTGTGTGCCCTTAAGTATTTTCCCTCCTTTACCCTCACTGCCCTCTTATCTTCCTTCTTGGGTCTATTGTGAGAATTAAGTGAGGTTATAAGCAAAGGAACCAGCCCCTACCTGGTACAGGGCAGGCAATAAGTGCTAAGCACCCAAACAAATCCCAGCACTGATGGTGATAACCACGGATCCAGCTGACAGCTGGAGGCTTGGAAGCCAAAGCGCCTTTGTCTACTACAGCCTCCTCTGCCCTGGGCCAACCGACTTGTTTCTGTTTTCCCTCTTTTTCTCAGCTGCTACCCCTCCTGACCCACAGCAGTCCTTCCTTCCCCTCATCCACAAATCTTCAAGAAGATGATCATGTAAGAACCCCGTAAAGAAAAATGAACAGACCACGCATTCTGTCCCTTAACTCAAGCCATCTGGAACAAACTTCTTTTTCCCTCTAACTTGTTATTTTGTTCCTTCAAACAAATAAGTCAGAGCTGGTATCTTGTTAGGTCAGAAAACACAGTTCAGAATGATGTTATTGGAACTTATGTTTGAGTGTATTTTTGAAATAATAATCCTTTTTGACATTATACTTTAAATATGTGTACCTTACCTTTGTAACCAAGTTTCCAATGTACAATACTATGTAAATATTACTTGAGGAGGTAGAAAAGAATAAATATGAATTCTCTGGTTTAAAATGAGGTTGAGGGTGGGAGGCAGGAAGTAAAATGGGTCCAATTCCAGGTCTGGATTACATGGGAAGGCATGTGGCTGTGATGGACACCCGCGATACTGCAGGTGTGGTCCGCTGCCCGTGTGGGAACTGTGTGTTCCCAGAGAGCGAGGGGACAGTACAGAATAATACAGATGATATAAAAATTGAGGGCAAGCCTTCAGAAACTTTCACAGTAACTTGAAAGAGCAATCGCATGTATATGAAACAAAATAATAAAATTGGGGCTTGCCTTTATTGTTTTTTCAGTATTTTTCATTTTTCTCATAATTTATCGTCACTGAACAAAAAATATCTGTCCACTGCAACTTTAAAGTTGCAAAACACAGATCTGACACAGTAGAGTTGTTCCTGAAAGACTTGGGAGAGAGACTTGTTTTGACCCCCATGGAGGGCGCATGTGTGGAGGGTGTAAACACAGTTACTCAGGGGCTGGGTGACACTCTGCCCCAGCCACTCTCTCCTATGGCAAAAACATAAAAATGTCCTCAAATAACCTATTTAAAGCACACACACACAAAAAGCCCATTGTAAACAATATCACTTATTCTTGTCATAAATGCTCTTCAAGCATTAAAATACTGCAGTGAAAACTTAGAGTGTTTGAAAAATCACCCGAAGCTACAACATGTTGCAAACAACTTATCTCTTATACGACAAATGTTCCACTCTCCCTGAACTCTCAGTTCGAGTAGAAGGTAGGCACAAGTTATGGGAAACAAAGTGCATTTTCTCAAAATCGGAAGCAGAGGTTCTCAAAGTGCTGTCCAGGGCCCTTGGGGACGCTTAGCCTTTCCGGGGGTCTGTGAGATCAAAATGATTTTCACAACACTACTAAGCTGCTTTGCCTTCTTCATTCTCATTTCCTCACGAATGCACGCTGGAGTTTTTCAGAGGTTACGTGAAGAGTAATAGTGTAACAGATTAAATGCAGAAGCAGGGATGAGAATCCAGCTGTCTTCTAGTACAAATATCCTTAAGAGATTTGAAAAAATGTAAAATAATGGTCATGCATCTCACTGAATTTCTTGTTTGGAAAAATACAGACATTTTCATAAAAAAATATTTTTTGTTAAAGGCAATGAGTTCATGTTTAACTATTGATAAATGTTAACATTTCTGAATTTTAATTTCTACACAGTCAATATCAATAGCTATAACCCAGACAAATGAAATCTCTTTGGGGGTTGGTCCCTAGTAATTTTTAAAATGTGGAAGACTCATGAGACCAACTGTTTGAAAACTGCTGCCAAAGTTGAAAGCACTGTGTATTCTTTAATATGCTATCCACACATGTAATCGAGTGTACATGTATTAATATATATATTGCTTTAGTATGCATCTACATTTTATGCAAAGAAGTGTATTAGACTGTATGCTGTGCTTTCCTCTCACTTCCAAGTTGTCTCTGCCTAGGAAAAACCACTGAAAGGGCCTGTTCTCTGGCAACCACGTGTCCCAGGCCAGTCTCAGCGTCAAATGTGTTTCCAATTTTTCCCATCAACCACAAAAATGTTCCTTATATTTCAACATTTTTGCGTCCAAATGCATATCCCAATCTGGTTCTCACACACTAGACTAATCACAAAACATCCCCCTATTGTGTTGTCTATAATTATATTTAAAATGCTTCAGCACAGCTCATGTGACACATGCGTGTTGGCTGGTTGGGACCCCCACCCGGGGGATGGGCGGTCACTCTGGCTAAGAACACACCCCAAGGGAGCTTCATTAGCATCTGAAAGCCTCCACTCAGGACACACTCCAGAGTCCAGAGCAGGAGTCTGATTTTTTTTCTTTTCACAAATATCAGTCTTTGTTAATTAGCAAAATGGATGTTAAAAATAAACAAATTGGGACTACATCAAATTAAAAACCTGCACGGCAAAAGAAACCATCATCAAACTGAAGAGGGAACTGACCACAGAGGAGAACATATATACCAAAAATACATCAGACAAGGGTTTAATCTCCAAAATTATAAAGAACTCATATGACTCAACTCCAGGAGTACAAACAATCCAATTAAAAATGGGCAAAAGAGTATAGTAAAATGACAGCAAACTCACAATTATTAACAACCACACCTAAAACAAAAACAAAAACAAACTAAGCAAACAGCTAGAACAGGAACAGAACCACAGAAATGGAGATCACATGGAGGGTTAGCAACAGGGGAGTGGGAGGAGAAGAGGGGGGGAAAGGGTATGGAGAATAAGTAGCATAGATAGTAGGTAGAAAATAGACAGGGGGAGGGCAAGAATAGTAGGGGAAATGTAGAAGCTAAAGAACTTATGACACATGGACATGAACTAAAGGGGGGGAATGTGGGTGGGAGAGGGTGTTCAGGGTAGAGGGGAGTGAAGGGGGAAAATGGGACAACTGTAATAGCATAATCAATAAAATATATTTAAAAAAATTTGGAAAGTAAAAATAAAAAAAATGGGCAAAAGACCTGAACAGACTCCTCCAAGAAGGACATACAAAGGGCCCCTAGACATAGGAAAAGATGCTCTACATCACTAGCCATCAGAGAGATGTTAAAAAAAAAGCACAAAATATCATCTCACATCTGCCTAAATGGCCATCATAAACAAATCAACAAACAACAAGTGTTGGAGACATTATGGAGAAAAGGGAACCCTAGTGGATTGTTGGTGGGAATGCAGACAGCTGCAGTTACTGTGGAAAACAGTATGAAGTTTCCTCAAAAAATTAAAAATGGGACTGCCTTTCAACCTGGCAATTCCACTGCTGGGATTATACCCTAAGAATCCTGAAACACCAATCCAAAAGAACCTATGCATCCCAGTGTTCATAGCAGCACAATTTACAATAGCCAAGATTTGGAAACAGTCTAAGTGCCCATCAGTACATAAAACTGTGGCACATTTACTCAATGGAATACTATGCAGAAGAAAGAAGGAATTCCTGCCTTTTGTGATAGCATGGATGAAACTAGAGACTAGTATGCTAAGTGCAATAAGCCAGGCAGTAAAAGACAAATATCATATGATCTCACTTATAAAAGGAATCTAATTAATGAAATAAACTAATGAACAAAATAGAAACAGAAGCATGGAATCATGGAATAATAATGTAAGAGGGGAGTGGGGACGAGGACTGACTGAAAGAAGGTGAAGGGATTAGTCAAAGAACGTACATGAAGGGCCCATGGACATGGGCAACAGGGGATTGACCCATGTGGGGATTGACTATGGAAGTGGAGGCAGGCTGAGTGGATGGGGTTGGCAGGGGAAAATGGGACATCTGTAATAGCATAAATAATAAAATAAAAAATATTTTCATGGGTGAAATTGTGATGTTTTTTAATGTGGACTGGGCTAGAAGTACTACAGGGTACTCCTGCCCTTGACTAAGCAGAGCACATGAAAGTCCAATGGCCCAACCCCTTCTGGATCGGCACCCTAGGCTTAGGATTGATTTCCAGTGCAAAGGGTGATCAGAAGTCAATCCGTGTGGGAACTCCTTAAACAACTTCCCTTCTGCCTCCTTTTGGACACAGGATTAGGTCCTCACTGAGTTTATGGAATAGTCATACTGGACCCTGCTCATTAATAAGTATTTGCACGTGAAGCAGAATTCCATGTGAAATTTGTTTTAGTAGCTATACATTACCCAGTAGGAAGGCTGTTGAGAAAACCTACAGCCCAGTGCTAAAACTGGACCCAGTGCCACAGAAGACGGCAATTCAGCTCAGCGTATCACTGAGACAGTCCTACTTACAACCGAAGGAAGCAGGCGATAGAGAAGAAAACAAGAGAGACAGAGTAGGAGGGAACCAAGCAGGGAAAACACGCAGCTTCCAAAGCCCAAGTCACATCAAGGTGTTGTGTCATCATTTCGTTTAAGGCAAAACTTCAGGTGCTACAGGATGCAAACTCAAATATGAATCATCTGCTTTGGTTTCATTCCATTCACACTGATGAAGATAACCAAAATAAACCAAATATCCATATGACACAATACCACATAACAGAAAAACATGCCATCAAAGAATAATGACAATGAAAAATGTTCACATTTCATTCCCCTCCCCACCCAAAAGGTGGGGACACCTACATACAGCATGGTGGTGTTTTTCCTCCTACTGTCTGTTTTTTTCACACTTCCCAATACGGGAGATAATTGTTGTTAATATTTTGTCCCTCTAGCTTTTTCTCTACACATTTAAATACAGATATATATATGCTAAATATCTATATCTAAATATATGCTAAATATCTATATCTAAATATAGATATAAATATAGCATCTATATCTAAATGCTAAATATAGATATAGATAAGAGATAAATGCTTAAGGGAGACTTGTGCTTTTCAGTTTTATGCACATTATGTTAAGAATTATAACTTTTTTTCTTGTTTTATGTATCTTTTCTTTTATTGTTGTTCAAGTGCGGTTGTCTGCATTTTCTTCCCACTCCTGTACCCCCCAACCCCAGCCATCCCCACCTCCCTCCCAATATCATCCCCCCTTGTTGTCCATGTGTCCTTTATAGTGAGAATTATAACATTACTTTTAATAAAATTTGTTCAAATCAAAAATTTTTAATATTAATTAGAATTGCCACAGAAGTAATACAATCTTAGCCTCCAGGTAATCTCCATAAATCTGGCCTCCATCAAGTACATCTATAAAAATAATGCACTGTTTGACTATATCAGTTCAATTCAACAAGTATTTAATGAAGCATTTTCCATTAGCTGGGTACTCTGATGGGCCCAGTAAAAAGACAAAGATTGCTTCCAATAAAATCATGCATGTCTCTGAATTCTCACTACTTCATTCAGAACTGGTCAGCTTCCACCAGTCAGAGTGCCTTTCTAAAATCTTTCAGTCTATGAAGCAGAAATAATAAAACTGGGAAGTCAGATTCACAAATTAAACTGTCTGACATACTGCTTACCAACAAGTCTAGAATGTACTGGATACACAGCAGTGACAAATGAACATAAAAGAAACGAGAAATTGGTGAGCAGATACTTTTGCCGGGTACTAAAAATAATCAGACTCAAGCAAACATTTCTAAGTGAGAAGAACAAAAGAAGATGAACAGCAGTATTTTGACAAACCCAAAACAGGAATGGTGTCATGAAACATTTGACAAACATAGGTGATTAAGGTCCTTTTTTATGTCACATAAAGCAGGGGCATCTAGAAGAGCTGACCAAACTGCACTGGCTACCCATTGGTCTCTGTTTAGGCTGTATTAATACTGAATTAGTGGTTGGCTTAGTGAGTCCAGGTTAAATGGGTTCAGGTCTGGGAAATGCACACACAGTTCTGGTTTAAGTTAAATTTCCTATCGACACAGAAGTCTCCTGACCTTTAAGTTTCCAAACTGTATTCACACAAATTAAGCACAAATTTTAAGTTCCTCTGGCGCAAATAGGTTATGGCCAGAAAGTTAAGGGAAAGATA
The DNA here is from genome assembly GCA_028533065.1 of Trachops cirrhosus. NCBI lineage: Eukaryota > Metazoa > Chordata > Mammalia > Chiroptera > Phyllostomidae > Trachops > Trachops cirrhosus. The sequence continues at coordinate 120,998,616 of CM052542.1, forward strand.
AACATACAAAGCCAAAATAAGAAGCAGTTCTAAAGTTGAAAAGAAGCCTACAAAGACGGGATCAATTGAAATAAGTAACTCCGCATCTGTTCTGAATAGCCCCATTTCATCCTCTTTCAACACCAGAATCGTAGCTCCAGTCATCTTGGCTGCTCCTGCCATCAATTCCAGCCTATCACGCTCAAAGAGTTCATCCTGAAGGTTGGCCAACTTGGAGAACCTTTAAGTCTGACAGAGCCAAACTTGCAAGAGCACAAGCCAGGAAAAGCACATGCGGGCATCACGCTACAGCATGCATTTCAATGCTACAAGACAGATGATAACCTTAGACAAAGATGATTTCTCAAACCCTGACATGAGAACTAGACACTGCACCTATTGTCTTTAAGTAGATTTTCCTACGAAGCAGCTTTGCGCTTCCCAGAACCCAGAAATGCACAGACGTTCATCTCACTGCTCTCTGATGGGCAGTCATGTCACTGATTACTACAGATGTTTAAGAAGTCAGAGTTCCCACAGCCATAGGCTTGAAGGATATTCCTAAAAATAAGTATTTCCCCAAAAAAGATTCCTGACATTCCATTTCAATTGCAGTATACAGCCCTCAAAAGATGTTTAAATATTATGACGTGGACACACGTTCCTTTGGGTGAGGGGAGTGGCAACAAGAAGGAAAATGCAACAGGGTGCAATTCAACAGGTTTGAGACTGGGGGACGTCCAAGACACTGTGCAGACAAATGCTGAGTGACACCATTCCCACGTGGATGTTATTGGTTGTACAAACCATATTCCACACCTAGGTTACTTCATGTGCTACCTTCCCTCTTGAAAAAACACAAACAGCACTTGTACTACATTTTTACCAGTCCTACTGAGGTTCATTTCCCTACCTGTGCTATTTGGAAAAGGAAAATTTTTTAAAGTTCAAACCAAGAATTTGTAAGTATAATCTAGCAAGTGGAATGCCCTCATCTCTCTTGTTCGCAAAACTCGTTCTTTTGGAACACAAAAGGTAGCATAGAGCAGGCCTGAGCCATCTCTGCATTCCACTGCATGGCCCAGCACTCTGGGGCAAAATGCCCCTTCCTTAGAAAGGCTTTGATGTTTTCATGTAGTTCTTCCAAAGGGTATTCAGACACCACTCTTCCCAAGGCGGGGGAAGTGGGGAGAAGGGGATGGAGCACCAGAAGTAGGAGTAAGTGTAAAGAAGTCCAAGACTAACATCGAACACAAAGACCAATCCTTACCTAAAAAAATCCTGGCTGGATTTTTGGGATTGAGAAACCTCCTGCCTCCTTGGAGTGGATGTGGTGTGCTGATGTGGGCGATCTGTGCACAAGCTTCTCTTCTATTCTGTTTTTGCTGGCCAGCAATCCTCCTTCCTTTCCTTTCATCCTTGCCAGAAGGATTTCTCAGTTTAAACTTTGGGGTGAAGAGATAATCTGCTAGAACATTTAAGTCTATGCTATACAATACAGAACTCGCTTTAGAAAACCTTGGAACACGCTGACCTGAGTTTAGGGTGTGATGCTCTCCAGGGGAAGTCTTCTTTGAAGGGAACCAAACATTGCCTACACTGGCATTCCCAAGCCAGACCCTTCCCATCCTGGGGCTCTGGTTTAGCACCTGCCGATCTGATCTGGCCTCCTGAAAGCACCAGGAATCATCACGAGGAGTCCTGAGAAGAATGAGGAGAAGGAGAGATAACCCATGTAGAGGACTTCATTTCAGGTAGTATGGTAGAGGCTTCTGCACCTTCTCACCCAGACCTTACAAAAGCTCTCCTGAAGAGAGACACTATTAGTACCATTAACTGTACAGATGAGGACACCAAGGTAGAGAGAGACACAGGGTGAATTATCTAAACTCACATGGCCCAAAAGATGTTGGATTGGATGTCACTGACTGCAAAACTCCTGCTCCAGGAGAGATTTTCTTTTCCTTTCCTTTCCCACTGCAGACTTCCTCCCTGCAGGACATGGATCTCATTAACGACTCTTCGTATTCTCCAAACAGACCGTGCCCTGTGCAGCATCCAAATCCTTACACCTGAAGGTGCCTTGGCCTCCATGTCCCTAAGAAGCTTATTTCAAATCACACCATGTTACTTCCTCCCTGCAGACGGCATTCACTGCCCCGCCAGACACAGAGGGTCAGGCGAACCCTGGACACCAGGAGCTTGAAAAATGCTGTTATAAGACATGTCTTTAACTATAAGCAATCAACATAAATCTCAACTTGAAACTACTACCAGCGCCTGTCTTAAGTCTTAGTTGGCTATGCAACTCTGGTCTTAGCATTAAGCAGGAGGTAAAAGACATAAATAAAATTTTAAAATTTAAATAACAAATTAGCCAAGTACTGAAGCATTAAAGTCAAATAATCCAATAATAGGAGGGAGAGAAAATATATATATTTTAGGAGATGACAAATCATTTCTCTCCATAGCTCTCCTCAAGGGAGAAAGGAGTTCAAATCATTTTTGAGAGCTTACGGCAAAGGCGGATTCATGAGAGCTTTAGGGGATTTCTAGAGAATGGATCATCACAGAGAGCTAAAGTTTATACCCTTAAGCAAATCAACAACAACATTTAAATCAACTATGAAGAATAGAAATTATTCTGTGAACGTGTTAAACACTTCCTCCCCATCTTCCATAAGCTGCAGGAGACACGGTCTAATCCAGGTCATCACCGTGTGACAAGACTGCACAACTTTCAGAGGAGTGAACAGTGGCAGCCCGACTTCCTTCAGTGTTCACACCTTTCATAATTCTCCCAGCAGGTTTTCAACTGTGTTTCATGCTGATGATGTCAGAGTAGCTGGCCTAAGTATCCCTTCTCCATGCTTCTAATGTGCCACTTCTAGTTGGCTGTGGACTTAAATACAAAATAAACAAACTTGCTGAAATCGTGAGTAACAGAATACACACAGGATCCAAGTAAGTGACTTTCTCGTAAGTAGATGGATAGGGAAGGGTTACCTGCTACAGGACAAGCACAGGAGACACAGTACACAAGTGCCAGGAAGCATGGTCCTGCCAGGATGGCACCACTGCCCATTAATCACTTCTCACAGCAGCCTGGGTCTCAAAGGCAGGGATGGTGACTACAGGCACAGAACTCCTTGCTTAGGAAATTCGACTGACCTATGAAATCGGAGAATGTGTTGAGAGTCATTTTCCGGCTAAAGCTATTGATAGTGATTATGCACCAGCTGGCAAGGGCAAAGTAAGTTCCGTTCTTGCTGTCCCCAGCCACTTCTTTGTAAGACTGAAGAAAAGTCAGTATTAGTACGAATTTTCTCCCTTTAAAACAGTGTTTCACTTTCTGTGCTGCACGGGTGTTGTAAAATACATAAGTGTCATTTAATTAAATGGGGAAATTATATCCCTGAGCACAGCTAAACTTTAATAAATTAACAGATATCTGTTACTAATTCCTGTGAATTTAAGGAAGACTTTTTTTTGGAACCCACTACTGCACAATGCCATTCTTGTCAATTTGACATCCTCAAGACTACAAATTAAAAAAGTCACATGTTGAAATCAATGTTCATTTATTTATTTGCTCATTTTTTCTTTTCCACCTTTGGTTAGCATGCACTCTATTTTGCTTGAATGCTAAAATATAAGAGAGAGCCCTGGCAGAGTGACTCGGTTGGAGCCAACTGTACAACAAAAGGTTGCTGTTCAATTCCCAGTCAGGGCACATACCTGGGGAGTGGGTTCGATATCCAGTCAGGGTACATACTGGGGGGCAACAGATCGAGATCTCTCTCTCTCTCTCTCTCTCTCAAATCAATAAAGCACATATCCTCTGGTATGGATGGATACATGGATGGATGGACAGATGGAGAGAGAGAGAGAAAGAAAATGTAAGAGGTATATTCTCCCTCCAAAAACCTCACTGTTTGGAGGGTATATTAGCTTTTTACTGCTGCTGTACCAAAATCACCACAAACTTAGTGTCTTGAAACAAGACAAATTTATTACCTGTTTTAGAGGTTGGAAATCCTAAATGGATTTTATAGCTAAAATCACGGCATTGGCAGAAATATATTCCTCTTGGAGACTCTAGGGAGAATCATTGCTTTGTCTTTTCCAGTCACAGGAGGCCATCCACATGCCTTGGCTCATGGCCTCATCCTCACCTTCAAAGCACATCACTCAACTTCTGCTTCTGTCATCCATCTCGTTCGCTGTTACTATTGCCTTTCTTCTCATAACGGCACTGATGATTACACTAGGCCTATCTCCCCAGCTCACGGCCCTCTATTTAATCACACCCACATGTAAAGTAACACAGCTATAGGATGGAGATTAGGATGTGGACATCTTTGGAAGACCATTATTCAGCCTCCCACAAGGACACTTAAGGAAATAAAATCATGAATCTCAGCAAGAATTCTGCTCTTTATTCTTTAAGTCCTTTCTCTGAATCTTACTGATTCAACGTTCAAAAAAAGCTTAGTTACCTGCTAAACCAGGTCACAGCACAAGTGAACCACAGAGTAGAACAGAAGGTATGTGAGGGTCCTGGCTTTAGGAGACACATTAACATCAGGGCAGGAAACACGAAAATAGTACAAAATAGGGATCTAAAAATACCAAGAAAGTTAGTGTATTCAAGAAAGCAGAAATGTGTATAAAGAATATTAGAAGCAACTAAAATAAAAAATTTTAATGTTTTACAATATGGTCAATTGGATCCTGATGTTTAAAGTACATAAGTATATATATAAAGTCACAGAAAAAATTTTAAAGACTATAAAGCTAAAATCAAAGTTTAACAGATTTTGCTAAAAAAGCACTACTGAATAGTGAAAATAAAGATACTTTTATCTTCTCCTTACCTTCTCTTACTCCTCCTATAATGAATATGTATTATCTTTACAACCAAAATAATATATGCTGAAGTATAATGTTTGACGATTTTTTAGTTAAAAGTATAGGTCTTCAGTTCTCTAGAGACATTCAATTAAATTAGAATACCCTTTTCTGCTCTAAGGGCATATTAGTTTATCAACTGTTCCAATTTTATGTTTAAATTAAAGATCTGTTCTATAATGTTACCAACCAACATTCTGATTATTCATTGAATCTGTGAGCTTCAGGGAACAGAGAGCCTGGAATTTGTATTTCAATCACTGACCATTTACAAATAAAAAAAACTTAATATGATTATAATCAGACATAAGTACACACAGATACACAGTATTTAATAGCTGTATGTGTGTAAATCACAGTCAATTGATAAATATAGTTCAAAGAAAGGGCACACAGGTAAGCTTAGCATTAATATATTCACTACCCAAAAGACAATAAAATCAACCCCCATCTTTTTAACTCATTGAAATTTCATTCGTATGTTCACATTTCTCCCTTCACAGATGGGGACTGTAGAACAGATAACACATTTTCTCATGCATTTCCTATCCCTCTTGCTTTATGGGAAGAAAACGAGGGACAGAGAGAGAAAAAAAAGGAAGAAAAAGAGGAAAAGGAGAAGAAAAATAGAAAAGGAAGAATAGAGACAGAAATCAAGGTTTGCCGTAGATACTTAACCTGGACCAGCCTACACTGCAACCCCTCATTTTAAAACTACCATCTCCCCCTTCTTTCAGAGGTTAGTCAAAGAAGCCAGCACAAACTTCTCAGGATCTCTCAGAATGGTCATCAATTTTACAGCCTGAAGCAAAGACAGATCTACTTAGTATGACAAAGTGTTCCCAGTTAAAGAAATCTGTCTCTTCATTAGCATTTCATACTGTCCTCCTGGGGCAGGCAGTGAGAGGCAGGGGGGGGGGGGACAGTAGTGCCCAGCTGCCATGAGGATGAGGGGTGGTCTGCTTCCTTACTCAGAGGCTTGCCCTCTTTCCCAAACCCCCAAGGGACAGGCTGCACAGAGGCAGGGCAACTGGGTCCATATAACTGACCAGCTCCCCTGAAGACAGGATGGAAAGAGCCTCTGCTCAGCATCTCTTCCAGGTTCCACACTCCTGCACTCCTGGACCACAAGCCTTCGGAGCTGAGAGCCCACATCTATCTTGTTCGTACCGTGTTCCGACACACAGGGATCAATGGACACAAAATAAATATCTAATAATTGATTGATATAGGTCCTTCACATGTGCCTACCTTCTGAAATGCCATATATTAAGCATAAGGGCCAATAAAATCCTAAATGTAAAACGGACCTTTCTATCAATAGGTGATTATATTGCCTTCTAACATGAGGGCACAGAATATTCACACTGCACCCAGAAGATGGATTAGTTAGTGACTCTGAAAAGTGTTGAAAAATCTGATTTACGACAAAAGTTTTTCCAACAGGAGGTAAGTTGAAGCGAACATGAGAGGTAAATTGAATAAGAATCAAAAAAGAGGCACCCGATTCTTGACTAATTCCTTCTTTCCTATTTCTTATACCAAATGCTGTTTAAAATGGAAAGGACAAAATTATATCTAAAAGCATGTCGTTTTATAGATATCCTTTATTCCTAAAAATACATTATTTGACAGATTTGTTCCTAAATCAATAGCCAGAATGCTTCACGTCTACATTTACTAAAATCATACACGATGGTTAGGATGGCACTTTTCTGTGAAGCAGTGGGGCTTCCCACAGACTAGTTCAGCCCACAACTGTGCCAGTGCTCCGCTCGATGAGGGTACAATGGCCCCTATGGCAATGCACAAGGGGCGCTGGAACAGCCAGTAATTGCCTGAACCCATGTGCAAGGAAAAAAAGTAGAAAACAGCATAATGTTCTGGATGTCAGAGTCCAAAGAGTCAGCCCTTTACCAGTGGAGTGACTCCAGGGGCAGCTTACTGTGACCTCACAGAGGGTCAGGTCCCTCCTCTGTAATGTGGGGACTGAGGCACGTCCACCTTGCTTCTAAGGTGATCGATATAAAGTGCCTGCCGCCCGCACAGCCAGGAGAGCCCCGCTGTTCAGACGCTGCCGCTGGCATTTCTGGCCTCACCCAGGGACCAAGCCATTTTCTCATTTATGGGCTTGATTTCGAGCCATGGCAAATAAACAATAACTGAGAGCAAAGCATTTTATGAAAGACTTTGTTTCACAACTGTTTAATTTTTAAAACAGCCTACAAAGAGAAAGGAAAGAGGAAGATTGAAAATGACCCAAAATCACTGGGCTGTGCCTAGATATAACGAAAATATAAAAGCTAAAACAAAGGGATTTTTCATTGAAATCAGCAACATGTCGTCAGCTTTCACTCACCTCACACACTGATCGCATAGTTATCACAAAACAGCACAGAGCTTTTGCTTTTTCTACAAAAGCCATAAGAAAAATGTTGTATGTAATAAACGTGGCACAGGATTTTATAAGTAATTAAATGCATGTTTTGGGGATTCAAATATACAACCTATTTTTTATAGCAAACATTAGAAAAAATGGCAACTTTTTAAGAAATTTCAATAACCTCGTCACATCACTAAGTTTTATCACTTATCAAAATGAAATCCAAAGAAAATTATTTGTTTGCTGTTGCTAAGAGAAGCCAAAGGAAACTTTAAAACACTCCATTGTTTCTGAATTTAAAATTTCATGTATTGCAGAAAACAGATACAGTCCACATAATAGCTGCATTTCAAGACTAATATTTTAAAAAGTAAATAGATATACTACCATCTTTTGGTTTTATCAGTCATTTAGAACTCAAACTTTAATGTATTTCAGCATTATGACTGAGTTCTGAAGATTTTTCTATATTTTATAGATCTTCAGATAACTCAAAATACATCATCTTAAATATAGGAAGACATTATTTTTCGGGACCCAAGTAAACGCCAGGCTGTGTTCACTGAACACGATACACCATGGCATTAACAACGACAAAAAAAGGCAAAGGGTGTTGCTCGGACATGATAAGATCTCACAGGCAGGAGACATCCTCTCCCAGCCAAGAGGAAGAAACAGGGAACAGATCCATACATTTTAAACAACGGACAAAATGGACAAAATATTTTTAAGACTTTATTTATTTATATTTAGAGAGAGGGAAAGGGAGGGAGAGAAACATCAATGTGGAAGAGAAACATCGATCAGCTGCCTCCTATACGCGCCCCAACCGGGACTGAACCTGCAACCCAAGCATGTGCCCTGACAGGGAGTCAAACTGGTGACCTTTCGCTTTGCAGGACGATGCCCAGCCAACTAAACCACACTAGCTGGGGCTGGACAAAATATTTTAAGTGACAGTTTCAAAATATTGGACGCTGAACAACAAAGAGCAGTGACTCATGAGAGACAGGAAACAAGCAAAGTGACTACACTAAGCTTCCTGCCTGGGGAGTGTCCAGACTGTGGCACGAAGAGCATGGATTCAGGCAGGGCCTGGTGACCTCCCCAGGCTGAGGAGATGGAGCCAGGAGTTCAAGGATGCCAAGAGATGACTGGAGTCCACAGGGCACAGTACCACTGAGCAGAAAGCTGCAAAGACAAAGATCTGCAGAAATGTGCTGGGGTTCCCCAAGTCTTCAGCAGACCAACCCATGTGTGTGAAAAAACTACCCAAGAAGCACCTGAAAGAATCTGGGGGTATAACCCCCAAAGCTGATATAGGCAGGGAATGGCTCTTCCTGTTCCCACTAATCAGAGTGGAAACCTCGTAATTAACAGCACATCAGGTAAAGATTTAAAGGGGTTTTACTCAGTAGATTAGCCCGAGATTAAATGTTGCTCTGGTCATACCTAAGAAAGCTTAAAAGCAAGACATGAAAGGCTCAACCACTTCCCAAGAAATTTAACTATATCCCATAACATAGCTGGAAAACACAAAAATGTCTAGCACCCAACAAGATAAAAGGCACAATGTCTGGCATCTAATCATTTAAAGAAGCAGGAAAACACAATCCACAATCAGGAGACAAATCAATTACGTAAAACCAAACCAGATCTGTCACATGTTAGAACTGAAACACAAGGACACATAATGGTTACTATGTGTTCAAAAAGCTCAAGGAAAATTTGAAAATTTTTAGATCCTCAAAAGATCCTACCTGAACTTCTAAAGATAAAATTCCAATGTGCCCTGGTTGGTGTGGCTCAGATGGCTGGAGTGTCATCCTGTAATCCAAAGGCTGCAGGTTCAACTCCCGGTCAGGGCACATACCTGGATTGCAGGTTCAATCCCCCATCCAAAGGCATAAGATCCCCAGTCAGGGCACATACGAGAGGCAACCAACTGACGCTTCTCTCTTGCATAGATGTTTTCTCTCCCTTCTTCTCTCCCAGAAAGCAATGTCCTCAGGTGAGGATAAAATAAATAAATAAATAAACAAACAAACAAACTACAATGTCTAGGTGAAAAACACATTGGATAGAATTAATAGTACATTAGATGTTCCAGAAGAAAAAAAGATTAGCAGATTTGAAACCATAATAATACAAACTATCTTAAATAAACAGTCATAAACAATACTGGAAAAAATGAAGAAGCATCAGGAAGCTCTGGAACAACTTTGAGCAATCGAATGTGCATATAAATGAAGTCACCAAAAGGGTGGGAAGAGAAAAAATATTTGAAGAAATAATGACTGAAAATTTTCTAAATCAGATAAAAACTATAAGCCCATAAAATCGAGAAGCTTAAGAAGCATAAATAAAACAATACTGACATATATCATCATCAAATTGCTTAAAACCAGTATTCAAGAGAACATCTTTAAAATAATTTGAGAAAAATACACATTATTTACAGAGCAATAAACATAATAATGATGGACAATTTCTCACTAGAAACAAAGTAAGCCAGAAGACAATGGAATATCTTTAGAGTAATGAAAGAAAAAAAATGTCAATCTAGGATTATTTACCCAATAAAAAATCTTTCAAAAGTTGAGACAAAATAAAAGGGTTAAAGGATAAGAAATATTAAAGGAAATTCTTCAAACAAAAGAAAAATAATTATCCAGGATAATCCCATCATCTCAAGATCCTTAACATCTATCTGTAAGGTAATGTTCACAGGGTCCACGAATGAGGACATCTTTTAGGGGGGTTATAATTCTGCCTTCACACACTCCATAAAACAAACAAAAAAAGACACTGCAAGAAAATACGTGATTTAAAAACTGGAAACTGAGAAGATGCAGACATGATAACAATTAAGTGAGACTCATTTGGATATGAATGGCTGGGACATTCTCCCTTAACCTGCAGATTCAGTCATTTAAGCCTGTTTTCTTAACCACTCTGAGCATACTCAGGTGAATTCTGCAAAAACAATATTTACGTAATCCTAACATTATAAATGCTGCTTTTTTTTTTTTTTAAAGAAGAACCCACAAGCACTGACTGGAAAAAGCCGAGTTCCCGCCCGCGTGCATCAAGTGTCTCTGAATCAAATTACTCTTAATTCTACGGTCAAGCTTGGCAGTAAAGGGGTTGAAATCCTGCTAACTTAATTCTACTTCTGTAAGCAATATTTCCTGATAAAGTTCCTTTTCCCCTTCATACTCTCAACCAAGTTGCAAACTTTTATGATAAGAGGATTTATGGACCATCAAGAATTTCAGTAGCTAACACAGACATTTTTTCCTTTACATGAAATGCTTCAATGCATGACCAACCTGACCAACTACAATATTTATTTTAGAACTAGTAATGCAATTGCAAATTCAAAAAGCTACAAATGAGTAAAATTAATCTTTTTTCTATTTGCATGTATGCAACCCTGCCAATAAACATTACACAGAATCGATGCTTCCCATGCAGCAATAAAAGACAAATTTTGAACACAACCTGGGAGGTATAACTTTCATCCCAAGTTAATAATTTGTCAAAATGTTAACCATCCCCAAACACATAAATACAAGTTCTACACACAATCTTACAAATAGGTTTTCTCATTCTATAATTTATAAATTATCTAAACCACTATAATTAAGCAAATAAATGAAAGACATTTTTAAAAACATACAATTCAGTATCGGGTCTCCATCCCAAAGCTACTTAATTGGAAATGGAAGCTCTGACCCTTAGCGCAGAAAACCATGTTTAAGGGAAACGAGGACCATTTTCAGAACTGATTTTCTTTATTGATAACACCTGTGGTGAAATAGTTCCCTTGACTCTCCTCCAATCAAAGTTAGGGGCTATTTAAAGACCAAAATCAGCGCTTTGAAGCCACTATATTCTTTCACCAACTTCAACCATTTCCATTTAATGATTAAAACTCTTTAACAGAGGCCAAGCCCAATGGGTCATCCTTTGAGTTCCAGAGATGCCAGACCAACATTTAGTTTCACATGAGAGATCTGACTGGCCCGTGGTTTTCCAGCACTCACTGAAACTTCCCTTATCAAGGGCTGCTAATCATTATCATGAGAAGAGATAAGAAATGCTGATCAGCTCACTTAAAATTAACCAATTCCACATACAGAGAATCTCATTAATTAGACCTTAGCTTCCCCTTTTTTGATCCCAATCAGAAGAGAAATTTTATCTATGTAAATTGACGACTTTTGGGACTCCTGCCACATTACTGATTATTCTACTTTTTAAGCAACTGGGTGGTCAACTCGCTCCCTGACACTACACTCAGCAATGTTGTTATGGACTAATTAATTCAATCAAATAGGTGAAAAATCTAGGACCATAAGTTGCAACTTTCAGTAGACTACTCATGTCCTATGGCCAAGCACCTGGGGGGGAAAAAGCCCAACAGTCTTCGTTTTCTACTGTAAAACAGAATTCTAATATCCATGAAGAGTGGCTACAACAGAAATCAAGAAAGTACATTACACTAAATTTCAGAAGTCTGCACCAGCTAAAGGTACTTCAAGCAAAAATTTGGAAAAAAATTCAAAAATGCACTTTTCCCCTAAGTAATTATCCTAGATCTAAGCAATTTTAACTAAAATAATAATTGTACTCTCCCCACTATGTGTGAGTTACTTGTTGATAGTTCTTTTACCTCTGAAGGACTTTGAAGTATCTATCACAAAATCTGGAAAACCATGCAAATTAAAAATAATGAATTCAGAATTTACACATTTAGTTATGTTTGGGATCAGACACAAAGACAAAAAACAACAGAATTAAGCTTATGAGGAAATAGTTTAATATTAATCTGTATTATAAAGAAGTATATGAAGCAAAGTTTATACCCAAATTAAACATAATTCTAACAAAGCTGGGGAAGCAAAGCATTCACATGTAATTAATGGAAAAACTTTAAAAATCAGATACTTAATCCAACATTAATATTAAGTTTTAAAATCAGGTCCTTCATTGTCACTATATCAAATGCTCATATTTTATGAATCCAAAACACAAAGTAATTTTTTTTAAAGATTTTATTTATTTATTTTTAGAGAGGAGAAGGGAGGGAGAAGGAGAGAGAGAGAAACATCAATGTGTGGTTGCTTCTCATGTGGTCCTCACCGGGGACCTGGCCCACAACCCAGGCATGTGCCCTGACTGGGAATCAAACCTGCGATGCTTTGGTTCGCAGCCCGTGCTCAATCCACTGAGCTACGCCAGCCAGGGCCAAAGTAATTTTTATTTTGTATATGTTATCCTAAGAAATAAATCAGCATGTTGCCTGATTCTTGCCCTTTAAACTTGCATAACTATTGCTATTTACAGTTACATCCTAGAAAAAAAAAGAGCAGAAAATTCAGAAACTGAACAGTAAGATAAGAATGCCTATTTGTCCGAGATGTTTATAATGGCACCTGCATTATAAAAATATATGAAAGATAGAACCTATATACTGCAGGCTGTTTATAAAAAGTACTTTACTACAGAACTGATTGAAGCAATGAAGTTCAACTTTAAGAGCTTAAAATTTTCTAATTTTTGCCTTACCATTGTATGCAAGACAGGAAGACTGGATTTAGAGCCCAGAGACTTAAATTCTGCCTAGGGTTCTACAGTAGCCAGGCAAACTAACTCGAGGCTAATGCCTTAAACTACCCGCCCGGAACCTGTTTTCCTTAGCTGTGGAATAGTATGACCTCTACAAGTCCGCACAGCTCCTGCTGACTCCCATCAGGGATTAGCAGCTCTGAATTCAGTCAACTCCTGCCTTCCACTTGTTACCCAGTAAGAAATCTGTCCATTTAAAATGCAAAAAAAATGTAATTCATTTTAATATTAACTATTTTTAAATACACATAATAAAAATTAAATTTTAAAAAATAAAACCCTTATTCTAAACTATCCAACACAGTCCAAATTCAAATATAAATTATTCAAAGTTTTTAATTCAAATATTACAGGTAACCAAAGAAGCTAAAACTATTATCACACAAGTAGTGAACTCCCTCTCATACAGACCCTGTAGACTGACAAATTCAAATTCTTACAATTTTTGTACTTTACTGGCAAAGCTTCTGAAAAGCTACACCTCGAAAATGACACAAGATTTTCAACATACACAACAAGGATTAAAAATTCCTGACATTCATCAAAGAAAACTAAAAATAGGTGTCTCACCTCCCCATAAAATTGTCCTGATATATTTTACAAGTGTTTTCAGACATTAATTTACACAGTGCTCTTTGCACAAAACATCTGAGGCTGCATTAGTTCCCTATTGCTGCTGTCACCAATTACCACACTGTAATGGTTTACACCACACAAATCTACTGTCTTACAGTTGTCAAGGACAGAAGTCCAAAGCAGTTTTGACTGGGCTAAAATCAAGGTGTTGGCAGGGCTGCATTTCTTCTGGATGCTCTAGTGGATAATCTGTTTCTTTGCCTTTTCCAGCCCCTAGAGGCCATCTGCATTCCTTGGCTTGTGGCCCTTTCCATCTTTAAAGCCAAGTACAGTCAGAGTGTTTCTCACATTGACTCTAGTTCTCAGCCTCCCTCTTTCAGTGTCACCTTTGTGATTACACTGGGTTGACCGGGATAATCCAGCGTAATGCCCCTATTTATCGGTTAGCTGATTAGCAAACAAGTCTATCTGCAAGCACAATCCCTCCTTACGAAGATAACACAGTCACAGATTCTGGGGATTAGTACACAGACAACAACTTCAAGTTAGAGAAAGACAAATGCCACATGATTTCACTTATATGTGGAACTCAAAAAACAAAATAAACTAACAAAACAGAAACAAACATAGATACAGACAGCATTTTGATGGCTGTGAAATAGGAGGGGAATATGGGAAAGGAGTAAAAAGGGGGGAAGGGTTAAGATGTGCAAATTGTCAATTATAAAATCAGTCACGGGATGTAAAGTACAGCATAGGAAATACAATCAGTAACATTTTAATTACTTATTAAAATGGTATCAGACAGGTACTGGACTTATTGGGCTGGTTACTTCATAAGTTAAATGTCTAATCACTACTTTGTACACCTGAAACTAATATAATATTGTATGCCAGCTATAATTGAAAAATAAAAATTTATTTTTAAAAATCTTAAAAAAGAAAACTTATGTACTCACAAACATCTGCACAAGAATGTTTACAGAATCTTTATTCATGATGGTCAAAAAGTGGAAACAATCTCAACGGGTGAACGTATAAACAAACTGCAGTCTTCCAATCAACGCAATACTACTCAGGAAAAACGAGAGTAAACCACATCAAGCCATGCAAAAGCACAGAGGATCATAAATGCATACAGTTAAGTAAAAAAAGCCAGTCTAAACAGGCTACATATTACATGAGTACACTTATGCAGCCTTCTGGGGGAAAAACAAAATCATAAAGGTACTAAACAGTCCAGTTACTGCCAAGGCACTGGGAAGAGGTGAGAGAGCACTAGGTGGCACACTGAATTTTTTGGATGCTCAACCTGTTCTCTATATTACAGTGGTGGATACACCACATCGCACATTTGTCAAAACCCACAGAAATTTCAGCAAAGAGAGCAAACCTTAATGTATGCTAATTTTAAAGTACTTAGGAGGTTGAAGAATCCCTGGATGGAATGCAGACTGTGACAAGGGAATCTAAGAAATGTCTGAAATAACTCACTGATGTGGAAAGAGGGAAGGAGCCAACAGAAGTATCCTTAGAAATAAGTGCAGTATGTAAAGTAAGGCTGAAGGCAAAGCTCATTAGCTGTGTTGATAAGAATCACTTGTCATAGGGGGTACAAGTAAGCAACTCTAAACCACTACATACTGTGTACTAGCACTGAACAAGTAAGGAAATGAATGGTGGATGGTGGGAGCCAGGTTTCTCACTGTTGGAGTGGGAGTTCATAGACCAGCGAAGGGAGAAAGTTTCAATGGTCCATGTGGTAACAGATTAGAGTTGGGGTGATCAGTGTAAACTTATGTGTAGCTTACCATAGGCATATGTGGATATGAATGGAAATATTTATCAATATGTGTATATACATGGGTTACCATACACAATATAGCTCTTTGCTGTGTCAGCTGAAAAAGCATAGAAGCACCATATGTCAGTGGCAATGAGCACACCAGACCTGGGTTTCTGATACCACTCTAGCCAGCAAGAGAAACCAGAGCTCCTTGGAGAATATGGCTGATTTTAGGGCTGGGCACGAAATATAAAAGATAACTATGACCACCTTGTAATGCCAGAAAGTGCTTTTTAAAAAGGCACGATGATGGGGGTATGTTAAAAAGACAGAGGAGCCAACTGAAAGCTCCCCATAGCCAAAGCTGGAGCAGTAAAATAAAGAAGTACGATTAAATAAAGAAATAAAAGGGAAGCTCTGGCTGGGGTGGCTTAGTGGATTGAGTGCTGACCTGCGAAGCAAAGGGTCATCAGTTTGATTCCCAGTCAGGGCACATGGCAGAGGGCGCGTAAGAGGCAACCACACATTGATGTTCCTCTTTCTCTTTCTCCCTCCCTTTCCCTCTCTCTAAAAATAAATAAATAAAATCTTTTTGAATATAATTTTTTAAAAAGAAATAAATAAAAGGGAAAGAAGAGACAATGTTCCATGCAGAAGAATTCTGAAATAGTATGTAGGTACTCTCCTCTCAGGAAGTACCCCATAACTCCCAACTCAAATTTGGACTGCAGAGAATTATTTCCTTCCAAAGGCTCCAGTATGAAAAAGGGAAAATTGAAAAAGAATAACATTACAATGGAGAAACCTGACAAACACTACGACAGCCAGGTGATCAGGATTAGTAAGAGGTCATATTGGTGTTGTATATGACGTCCAATGAATGGGCACTCCACCTCTCTGGTCTCCCTCCCCAAAACATGTAACCCCAGTTGAATCATGAGAAACACATCAGAGAAATCCCAGTGGAGGAACGTTCTATAAACACATAACCAGTAATCCTCAAAACTGTCAAAATCATCCAAAAAAAGAAAAGTCTGAGTAACTGTCAGCCAACAGGAGTCTAAGGAGACATGACAATTAATGCAGTGTGGTATCCTGGTAAAAACTAAGAAAATCTGAATAAGATATGGACTTTGGGTCATAATAATGCGTCTTTACTGGTTCATTAGTTGTGCAAATGTACCATACTAGTGTAAAACGTTAATAGTAGGAGGAAACTGGGTGAGAAATGTATGGGAAAACTCTGTACTATATTTGCAACTATTCTGTAAATCTAAAACTGCTCTAAAATAAAGTTTATTTTTAAAAAATTCGACACTACTAGAATGAATTACAAATTCCTACCAGTGAAAAAAATAAGAATCCTCCATTATTTCTTTAGGTACCACGTCAGCACATCTAAACTTCTGAATCATTCCTTAAGTATTAAAAATAAAATAAAAGCTGATCCATTTACTAGGCTGGATGCCAATGTGTCATCAATTTTAAGTCTATCATTTTTTTAAAAGCACAAACTCTCTGGATTGCAAAACTGACACTTTGTAATACTGATTTTTTTCTTAAGCATTTGAAACCATGATAACAGGATAATAAAAATAAAATTTCAATAAGAGAACAGTTCATTTAGGAGTCAACTGGGGGTGTCATTTGGACCTGAGTTTTTCCTGCAATTGCATCAGCTATTTTCAATACTGGGACACCTCCCCCCGCCCCCACCCACACCCCCACAGAGCTGACTCCCACAGGACTAGTCACTGCAAGGCCTCAGTGGAGGTGATGCTCTCTCACCTGCTACCTGAAGGAGCAACATGATGACTTTATTTACTATACAATGGGGGCTGAAATCAAGTAGCATTTTATTTGGTCCATACGTTTTTTTCGATATGAACTTTTTGCCAGTAATAAAAATTGAGATAGTACATGTAAAACTTCAAATTTTACCTTTCCTTTTAAACAACAGGAAGGTCTGGCCACACCTGGCCTGCATGACCATAGCAACAACCTGATGTAGCAGAGCCGAGGCAGCCCCTGAAGGCCAGGCACAGCCTCTCCGCTTTTCATTAATACCCACCACTCCCCACTTTTACTGTCCCAGCCCGCTTGTTACTTACTTATGTCTCTACAACCTTCCCCACTTTTACTACTAGAATTTGAAAAACAATAAATGGAGAAAATATCTGTAAGCTAATACAAATAATATTATTTTTGTTTCATAACCCAGAAGTATTCTGAATTTATGGTTAATAATGGTAGAAAATTTTCAACCCTACTAAAAATGCTGAAACAGTATTTATTACTTAATTCTGGGTCAGGAAAAAGAAATCAAGAATTAAGATGTGTATACAACCCTAACTGCTGTGGCTCAGTGGATTGAGCACTGGACTGCAAAGCAAAGGGTCGCCAGTTCAATTCCCAGGGTACATGCCTGGGTTGCAGGCTAGGTCCCTGGTTGGGGGCATGTAAGAAGCAACCACACATTGATATTTCTTTCCCTCTCTTTCTCTCTCCCTTCCCCTCTCTCAAAAACTAAATAAAATCTTTTAAAAAATAAGATGTGTATATAATAGATAAAACAAGATACAAATACACACACTCTGCTAACTCTCATATACCTTTAGAAATCTAGAACTAATCATGGGACTCCAGCGGACACTCATGTACACTTCTTCTCTTGGAGCTGAAATGAGGAGCACCAAACTGGGTTGCTGCCTGGAGAGCTAGCTAGCCCTTCAGAGGCTCTAAAACCTCTAGTGCACTAATACATCAGCAAATGCAGTAAAACAGAGAAAATGGTGTGTACCAGAACCCAACTCAGAGAGGATGCTGTATGTTTTAGAGAGAATAACTTGATAACCATCTTTGGAGAGACAGTGAATTCCACGAAGGGCATTTTAAAGCATCTTGTAGGGAGATCAAGACTAGTTAAATAAGCGGGCGGGTTTGTTTTGAGAGGGGGCATTTGTGAATTTGGGGAGCAGCAACAAAATTTCTGGAACAGAGAAAAAAGGCCCAGAGCTGCCACCAGAGGGCTGACTTCTCCTCCCTTCCCCCCGCAGGGCCTCGCCTCTCCAGGCAATGTTTGCCCAACAATTATCTAAAGAATATGAGTCAAAACATTACCTGGACGGACTTATCTTGACATTTTCCATTTCCATTATATAACTCAACAAATTTTAAAAAAACACATTTGAAGTCAAGCCAGTTCAGGCTGATTATAACTATTCAAATCTAAGTGACAGGATCATGAGCACATCCCAGATGCAGAAAAACTGTGCAGGTTAATACTGAAACTTACCCTTTCAGATCTAATAAAGGAGTCACAAAACACCAAAACAGCTAATGGCCATGGTGATACATATTCTAGGGATAAATCAAAGCTGAAATTTTCTATTTTAAACTTTAAGAATAAAGTTTTTCTTAAAATATATCCATATTTAAAAGGGTAACTTTTAAATCAACCTGTAAGAGCAGATTTATGGAAGTGTAAACAGAAGTGTTTAATTAAAAAAAAATACTACAATAACACACCTATACTTCTTAAAGTAAAAGATGACTAAAATACCATATTTTGCTGTGTGTAATGTGCACTTTTTTGCCCAAATTTTTGAAGGAAAATAAGGATGGACATTATATGTGGGTAGTACCTGAAATATCTTGTACCTATTCTTGTGTTCTGTAATTATTTTTTACATAAAATTTCTTGTATCATAATATGTTCAAAAATAAATGCTAAAATTCCTTTATAATACAAAAAACAAGTATCTAAATGTAAAGAAATAATTGAATTAAAAAATTAAAATGAAAGACTTGTTTCCTGGAAGTTTGGGCCAAAAACGTAGATGTGCATTAAACATGGCAAACACGGTAACCTAAAAGGCAAAGCGAATGTAAGCAGCAGAATAGCCATATGTTACTTTTACAGTAAAACAAGTGTCATTTATAAAAAGCCTGCAGTACCTAACGACACTCTGAATAACTCAGTTATATTTTCAAAGTAAATTGTTTCTGAGCCTTTAATTCACTAAATAATTTGGTACTGGATTAACTGATTTTTTTCAATCATTTATTCATCTGCTTAGGCTCTAGAAAGTTTCTCCAGAGAAAGTACTAAGGTGGCATGTTTGCAGGTTAGGAAAACTAGCACTACGCATCCCGTACAATATTCACTGTGGCCGCACCATTTTCAAGAATGTGCAGATACAATGTCCAATGGATAATTCACAACCTAGAGAGAGCTTTCTGTAATAGTTTCAAGTAGAAAAGGACTAATTTGATTAGATTAAGAAGGCTGCATCACCTAAAAGAGCTGTATGTCATATCAAGATAATGGGCCCCACTAAAAGAAACTAAACATATAAAACTCTAAATCTATAAAATACAAAAATTAGGCATGCGTTTCCATTCCTAAAGCAGGCTTCACTTTAGAAAAATAATTCACTGTATGATTGCTTTAAATAGCAACATCATATAATACACTCAAATTATGGCTTTAGATATTTGAGAAGCAATAGTTAATAAAATGTATTCCAATGCATGACATGACATTTTTTAAATGTATATGTTTTTAATTGTGGTTAAATACACATAACATACAATTTACCATTTCAACCATTTTTCAGAAAACAGCTCACTGGGCATCATGCACATCACATTGTTGTTCCATCACCATTCTTCATCCTCCCAGTTTGAAACTCTACCCTTTAAACACTAGCCCGACTTCTCTTCCCCAGCAACCCCTGGCCACCCTCGTTATACTTTCTGTTTCTATGACTTTGACTACTCTGATGCCTCATATAACAGGAATTATACAATATGTGTCCTGTTGTGACTGGCTTATTTCACTTGGCACCATATCCTCAAGGTTCACCCTTGCTGCAGCAGGAATCAGACTCCTGGGTTCCAAAACAGCGGCGTCAGGCAGATCTGCTGGTGAGACTGCTGTCCAGGTGGAGACGCAGATTCCTTGTGCGTTCTACTCTGCTGTCTTCCCTCAGCTCCCCCAAGCCATCCTATCCCGTTTTCCAAGTTCTATGGGAACACCATCCATGTTTGTCTACATAGGCACACTGTATCAAATCAACTCAAAGGACAGATATTTTGATATTTAAGAAGCTATTGTGAAAGAATATGCTTTTTTATTTGTTGCCATGATTATATATCTAGACTATTTTTAAGATCAATTCTAACCAAAGTAGTTTTCTTTCTAAAAACATCAAGAAGTAATATTGCAAAATGGAAACCAAAAATGTAAGTACAGCTCATTTTATGAGAAATTCCTTCAAAGCCAAAGAATGATTTGTAGCAAACCCACAAATGAAGTTCCAAATAAATTCCCTTAAAAGTTATTCCCTATAAAAAGTAATGTTTCATAACATTATGTTTTCCCCCATATCTTAAAATTAAGGTTAGAAAAATAAAATCACTTGATTAAAAAAAACCTCTGAGAAATTTCACTTCCAGTAATGACAGACCCTAATATAGGGTCAACTAATATAGACCCTCTCATTGTGGTTAACTATACAAGATGAAAATACTTAAAAAAAAAAAAAGAAAAGAAAAATATCCTTAAAGGCACTGGAGAATTACAAGAGACTGAAGAATTGCCAAGCCAGGATACGGTGGGGAAAAGAAGACCAGGGAGGTGAGGGCAGCATCTGGGGCTTTTCCCATGAGAACGTGTGCTGATTCAAGGGGGAGGAATCTGGGAACCCAATTCATGCTCTTGACGACCTCTCACCTCTCAGAAGCCAGAGAGCCAGGCACTGGAGTTATGTGAGGTTACATTATATTGAATGCATGTGTCACAGAAGTGACCATCCAAATAGCCAGCAAACATGTGAAAAGATACTCAACCTCATCAGTAAACAAGGACATGCATATTAAAACCACATTCAAATACTGCTACACATTTAAAACCACAATGAAATTCCCACCAGAAGGGCTATAAAGAAAAAGACTGACAATGCCTGTTATTGACAAGGTTATAGAGCAACTGAAAAACTTGTAGCGTACAGATAGAGTACAAGGTGGTATGACCACTTCTGAAAACTAACTACCAATACCTTCTAAATTTGAGACTTATGTCCTAACCTGTGACCTCTCCTAGAAAACAATCCATGTTCACTTGAAAAGTATATATATTCTGCTGCTTTGGGGTTAAATGCTCTAAAGATATCAATTAAATATATTTGATCTAGTGTGGCATTTAAGGCCACTTACTCCTTGTTGATTTTGTGTCTGGAAGATCTGTCCATTGAAGTCAATGGGGTGTTAAAATCCTTGACTATGACTGTAGTTCCCTGGATCTCTCCCTTTATGTCCATCAAGATTTGCTTCATACCTTTAGGTGCTCCTATGTTGGCTGCATAAATGTTTCCTACTAGGATTATATCCTCTTGGATCTAATCTATCCTTGTTGGATTATTCCCTTTACCACTATATAGTGTCCTTCTTTGTCTCTTACTACAGCCTTGGTTTTAAAGTCCATTTTGTCCAATATAAGTACTGCTACCCCAGTTTTTTTTCCTTTCCACTTGGCATGAAATGTCTTTTTCCATCCCTTTATGTAATCCCTTTACGTATCACAGACTAAGTCCATCCCTTTTGTGTATCTTTTGAGCTGAGGTAGGTCTCTTGTAGGTAGCATATATATGGGGTCATATACTTATCCATTCAGCTGCCCTGTGTCTTTTGGTTGGAGCATTTGAGTCATTTACATTTTAGGGGATTATTGATAAATATGTATGCAGTGCTATTTTATTGTTAGACTATTTTCCTCTCAATTTTTTTCTTCTCTTTTTCTTTTTCTTCTTAAAGCTAGTCCTTTAACATTTGTTGCAGTACTGATTTGGCACTAAAAAATTCCTTTAGCTTTTTCTTGTCTGGGAAGCTCCTAACTTCTTCTTTGATTTTAAATGATAGCCTTGCTGGGTAAAGTAGCCTTAGTTGAAGGTCCTTGCTTTTCATCACCTTGAATATTTCACACCACTCCCTTCTGACCTGAAAGGTTTCTGTTGAGAAATCAGATGACATCTAATTGGTGCTTCCTTGTAGGTAACTACCTGCTTTTCTCTCACAGCTTTTAAGGTCCTCTCCTTGTCTGTAGGCCTTGCCATTTTAATTTATGATATGTCTTGGTATAGGCCTCTTTGGGTCAAATTTGTTTGGGACTTTCTGAGCTTCCTGGATTTGTGTGTCCTTTTCCCTTCACCATATTAGGGAAGTTTTCGATCATTATTTCTTCAAATAGATTCTCAATCCCTTGCTCACTTTCTTCTCTTTCTGGTATTCCCATGATGCTGATATTGTTATGTTTCATGTTGTCCCTAAGGTTTCTTAAGCTCTCATTTTTTTTTTTTTTTTTTTTTGCTGCTCTGCTTAGGTATTTCTTTGTACCTTGTCTTCCAAATCACTAATTTGATCCTCTGCTTTATCTAACCTACTGTCCCATTCCTTCCAATGTATTATTTATTTCAGATATTGCATTGTTTATTTCTGATTGGCCCTTTTTTGTGATTTCTATGTCTTTTTTCATGCTGTTGATCATTACTCTACAGTCTCTATCTGATAAATTGCTTGCCACCATTTCATCTAATTCTTCTTCTGGAGAATCCTCTTGTTCTTTCTTTGGGGCCTGTTTCATTGTCTTCCCATTTTGGCTGCCTCTTTGTGTTTGTTTCTAAGTAATAGGAAGATCTGCAGACCTCTGGTGCAGGCGTCAGTCAAACCCTGCCTGTGACTGGCTCTGGGCAACCTATTTGGAGCTATCAGTCATCCACAACATGCGGCTCCCTATGCTGGGCCTGTTTGTGTGCAGAAGGAACCAGGCTATGCACCAAGGCCGGCTTTTATCAGCACCAGGGCTCCCAGCCCAGTCTCGGAACTCCTGGTTATCCACCTTTGCCTATAGGCTTTCTGTAGGGTTAATCAGTAAATGTCTTCCAGCTGTACTCCTCAGCAGCAGAGCTTAAGCACCACAGGGTAGAGCAGAGAAATTCCTGTGTCTGTGTGGTGGGGGGTGCTATTGCTTCCCCTAAGGCTGATGGATGCCATTCAGAGAGGAGTGCTCTGCCTGAGAAAGATGGCTTCTGCACACCATGGGAATGACTCAGCACAGGAATCCTGGCAGCTGTTGCTTCAGCACAGGGATCCTGGCAGCTATTGCTTCAGTTCTCTCCCCAGAGCCACCAGCCCCAGACTCTGCTCACACAACTCTAATCCACTTAGCCAGGGCCCAGGGTAAGTGACTGCAAATGAAATTTTGTGTGTTGGCCCTTGAAGTGGCTCTCTGCATCTCTACCCACTTCTCCTTGGTGTACAGAAGCCCCACTGCTTTTCACAGCCATATGTTATTTGGGTTTCTTCACCAGTTCTGGTGCTGTAGGCTAGGGAACCCAGCTTGGGGTTCAGACCCCACACTTTTCAGGAAGGTTATTCAGGATGATTTTTCTACAATTTAGCTGTAACTCCAGATTTGTCCTGGGAGGAGGTTAGTGTAGCTTCCACTTACTCCTCCGCCATCTTTGGTCTCTGACAAAATCTTCTAAAACTAAACATATTGTTACCATATATCATTTCAACCCCAGGTACACAGCCAAAAAAAATTAGTTCACCAAAGGAAATGCACAACATCACTCAGAGAAGTTCATTCACAACAGCCAAAAGATAAAAATAACATACATAACTGTTAGAAGAGTAGATAATTGTGGCATAGGCATATAATGGAATATTCCAGAACAGAAAGAGAGACAGTAAGAAAGGAAAGGAAAAGAAAGGGAGAGAGAGAGAGAAAGATGGATGGAAGGAACAAAGGAAAAGAGAAAGAGAGAGAAAGGAATGAAGGCAGAAAGAGGGAGGGAGGGAAGGAAACTAATGTGCAGTAATAGACATATTCTGCTAAAACTAAGAAAACTACTCTCAGTACAAACTGTACTACAAGTAATATTAGGATGAAAGTAAGTATTACAGAGAAGCTTAAATGTTCTAGAAGGAATGTAAATATGCAAATAATTCATAAATACATTTTTATGAATTTCTTTAAGATATATGTAGCTGTTTAAAACATAAACTGTAACATTCTACTGTGGGGTTTATACAGTATAGACAAAACACATATGACAACTGCATCCCAAAGGATGCCAGATGGTGGTAAATGGATATAAATGGTTCCAAGGCCTTTCCTTTTATATGAAGTGATACAATAACAACTCTAAATAAATTGTGACAACATGAAAATATATAGCATAATCCTATAGCAACCATTAAAAAAACAAGAAAAAAGCTATTTCTAAAAACCTACTAGATAAGTTAACCCAAAAGAAGGCTAGACAGGAAAAATCAAAGAACATAAAATTATATGAGATCCGTCTGGAAAAAGTCCAGCCATTGTTAATACAACAAGAATGGTTTGCTCAACATTGATGTAACCTGGCAGCCAAGGAGAGTGGACTGGAATGTGCATGTGTGAACAATGACGACTTCACTGTACTAGTCAATGGGGGCAGTAGATGCCGTTGAAAGAGTATATGTCCTGTGTGGACACTGCATTTAAAATGATCGAGCAGAGAAATGAATCTGCATCAAATTTTGTGTTAAGCTTGAACATTCCTCTGCAGAAACTATTTGGATGATTCAGAAGGCTGCAGCTATGGGCAACTGGTGATTGGCAGCTTCATCACAAGACAACATGCACCTGCTCACACATCATGTCTTGTGCAGAGATTTTTGGTCACTCATCAAATCACCCAGGTGACTCAGCCCCCTACAGCCCAGGTTTGGCATCCTACAACTTCTGGCTTTTCCTAAAACTAAATCACCTTTGAAAGGGAAGAGATTTCAGACCATCGATTTCTATTCAGGAAACTACGATGGGGCAGCTGATGGGAGAACTGTGTGAGGTCTCAAGGTGCCTACTTTGAAGGGGACTCAGGCATCACTGTCCTGTGTATGTTTCTTGTATCTTGTATCTTCTTCAATAAATGTCTCTATTTTTCATATTACATGACTGAATACCTTCTGGACAGACCTCATATATTTGACCAAACTTAAAAAATATACAACACCAAGACATTCCAGTAATGGTTATGCATGTATGGAAACAGAAAATATATGGGAAAAGTCTGTTGTGAACCCAAAACTGCTCTTAAAAAGTCTACTGAAAATTAAAATAAAAACAGATGAGATGAACAAAAACCACATAGTAAAATTATAGATATAAATCCAACTATATCAGTAATTAATTACATTAAATATATGCAGAACTAAACACTCCAATTAAAAGGCAAGGACTGTCATAATGGAAAGGATAAACTATGGTATGTTAATACCATATAAAACATTCAGTAATGGAAACCAATAAACTATAGCAATATACATACTGATAAATTTCAAATTTTGAGGGACAGAAACCAGACGCAACAGGTTATATATTGAATTACATGAAGTTTAAAAAAGGCAAAACCCAACAAGGTATATATGGATTGATATACACATAGGGGGTAAAACTATACGGCAAAGTAAGACAGACATGACCACACAAATGAGGAGAGTTGTCACCTTCAAAAGTGAGGGCTGGACATGAAAAGAGTGCCACTGGGGTACTACTCGCAATATTTTCTTTCTTGACCTGAGTGGTATAAACAATTTATTTTTCATTTCTGCTATATTGTTGTATCTGTGTTATACTTCATAATTTAAAATGTTAAAAACAAAAACAAACCCTGACTGGTGTGGCCCAAGGGGTTGGGCGTTGTTCCACAAGGCAGAAGGTCACTGGTTCAATTCCCAGTCAGGGCACATGCCTGGGTTGCAGGTCAGGTCCCCAGTGGGGGGCATGTGAGAGGCAATCAATCGATGTTTCTCTCACACATCAACGTCTCTCTCCCTCTTGTTCTCCCTCCCTTCTCCTGTCTCCAAAAATAAGTAAATAAAATACTTTAAAAAACAAACAAAATACTCTGAACTGACTGACTAGATTAGTTTATAGCTAAACACTGTGGATTTAAAAACATTAAGATAAAGCTCTGGCTGGTGTGGCTCAGGGGGTTGAGCTCCTGCTGTGAACCGAAAGGTCGCTGGTTCAATTCTGGTCAGGGCACATGCCTGGGCTGCGGGCCAACTGATCGGTGTTTGTCTCACACATCAATGTTTCTCTCCCCCTTTCTCCTTCCCTTCCTCTCTCTCTAAATAAATAAATCCTTTTTCAAACATTAGGATAGAAATAGTCATAATAAAAGTACAATAAATGTATGTATTTAGAAAGGGTACTCATGGTGATAACACACAGAATAATTCTATCCCCAAAAGTAAATGTCAAAGAAATCTCAAATTCATGAGCATAATAAATCACACAATGCCTCTTGGTTAGCTGTTTTCTAAATATGAAATTTACATTCTGGAATAGATTATAAAAGTTTACCAATGACTAAGTCAATTTCTCCAAAAAGTTTGGATTCTCCATTACTCCAAAAAAGTTGTTTTATATTAAACACTAGTGCAAGACTTTTTAAATGACATGACTTGGTAAATTTTGAGTTACTAGAATACTAGACAAGTCAAACAGCCCCAACATGACTGAAAGAATGCTAGCTTTATATACCACAGTTTCTTTGGTTTTCTTAATTACAAATGACTGGAAAAATCAATGGTCAGGCTAGTTTAATAGCTTTCACTACCTCAGTCTACAAAAATTCAAGCAGGTTCACAATTTTCTTGCCCAAAGATTAACCTCTCCTAACCTCCATAGCAACAACAAAAATACCTAACATTTTTAAATAGCTTTCTTCTTCTCTATTATTAACTCCAATCTTCCCCAGTCGGAGGTTTGGGCAGGTTAGGTGTGTTTTCCCAGGGGCTGGAAGCAGTAACCCAGACACGGGTTTACTCGGCCATGGGAAACTTTTCACAGGCCCTGGAATGCAGAGGGTGCAGCTGAAGCCACGCTTTATCTTCCACTTTTCTAAGCACTGAACTCAAGTGTCCCTCTGCACTTGACAGAAGGAGCACAATGAAAAGTCATTACACCTTTGCGCAGTAGGAAAACTAGCCATCTGGAGACATGTTTCTAATCTCCAGATCATGTAATTCCAAAATGGAGTAATTTTAAGGATTTTTTTAAATTTTGGAGCTGGAGGAGAGTAGGTTTGTTTGCTTCTGATTCTACCTTTTCAATCCATTAGATCTCCTCTGCTGGGCTCGGGCTCTGCTACAAGTTGCCCAAACTCATAAACTCCTTAGTAAGAAAGGTCTTTGCACTTATGCAGAGTAGGGTAAGAAGGCCTAGATCCACTCTGCAAATCTAACTGCTTCATCACCATGGCCAACCTTAATTTCTCAACTCGCCAAACTGGAAAACTGATTTTTAAGAGTGCATATACTAAGAAATGTTAAACTATTCAAAGACTAATAATTATCTATTACAGCTAAATGAGTATGTCCTGATTACAGCATAATAGAGGAACATATCATATTAGTTTGTTAGTGCTGCCATACTGAGAACCATACACTGGATGGCTTAAAAGAAATTTACTGTCTCAGTAAATTTCAGTTCTGGAGGCTAGAAGTCCAAAGTCAAGGTGCTGCAAGAGATGGCCAGGTTCTCCTCACATCTCCTCACATCACCTTCTCTCTATCTGCTGCCGTGTCCAAATTTCCCTTTTATAATATATAAGGACACCAGTCATATTGGATCAGGGCCCATGCTACTGACTTTTCTTTTTCTTTTTTTTTGTATTTCTTCCATTGCCATTTTAGTCCCCTTATACCCTCTCCAACCCCCACAACCACCACACTGTTGTCCACACCCATGAGTCCTTTTTCCTTTTTGTTCAATCCCTCCACCCCCTAAAATCCCCGCCAGCCATCATCCCACTCTCTAGGAGTCTGTCTCTATTTTTGCTTGTTCGTTCAGTTTGTTCATTAGATTCCACATATGAGTGAAGTCATGTAATATTTTCTTCCTCTGACTAGCTTATTTCACTTAGTATCATGTTCTCCAGGTCCATCCACGCTGTCACAAAGGGCAATTTTTTTTCCTTTTTATAGTCAAGTAGTATTCCATTGTGTAAATGTCCCATAGTTGTTGTATCCAGTCAGCTACTGAGGGACACTAGAGGGCCCATGCTAATGACTTTAATTTGATTACCTATTAAAGACTTTATCTCCAAAGGTCACATTGTGAGATACTGGAGGTTAGAACTTCCAACATACAAATTTTGGGTGGATACGATTCAACCTACAACATAAAGATATGTATGTGTGTATACTATATATACGTGTGTATGCTATGTATATGGTATATGTACATGTGTGTATAGGTGTACATATGTATGTATATAGAAACATTCTCATCAGTTATTGATAATTTAATTACACTGAATTTTTCATACCACTTTTTAAGTGCTCCACACCTCTCTTAATGTGTATTTGTAACACAGTGTGACACATTTCTATTTCTTTCTAGATACATAATACAGATCACACACATACATCCACACTTTCTTGCTAAACAGAGGTATTTCAAGCCAAGAAGCCCGAAATAAACATTCAAATAGGGCATATTTTCCAATGGAGGTAAAGATTATAGTGTAACCAACAGGAATGTGCAAGCCAGCAATAATTTAATTTAGTAGCTGAGCCAAACCATGATAGTCCACTTTAAAAATACAGAAACTTGAGAAAGTGATACCATTACAATTGTTAACTATGGAATGCAAGAACATTTCTTTTAAACTTCAAGTCACACAGATCCATTTTGTCTATTTATTTTTAAAAGAAATGTCTATTCAGCACATTTGGGATTTGAGAGCTTGAAAATAACTGAATCCTTTTTCCTGCTATGTGCATGGTAACACCAAATGTAAATGCTATTATGAGGTCCCAGTTACCACAGGATTCTGCCTTCCAGCAGACTTATTTTTATGCATCTTTCAGAAGGAAATACTGATGGTTTATGTTTCAATGGGTGAATGCCCTCACTCTTATGAAATAAGGAAAGTGCTCCCGTTTTAAACTATTAACAAAAGATAAAGAACCAGTTTGACTCTTCAAGTGCATTTGCTCTTTCATTTTCAAAACTTTCTAAACAGTTTTTAAAAGATTCATGCCTGTTCATAAAGGCAAATCTGTTCCAGCAGGTAAAAAAAAAAAATCACATTCACAGCGTACAGGATTTTTTGTTTTTGTTTTTTTTTATTGTGGTCAAAAACACGTAACATAAAATTTACTATCTCAACCATTTTGAAATGTAGAGGAAATCAGTGTTAACTGCACACACATTGTCGTGCGACCGATCTCCAGAAGTTTTCCATCTTGCAAAACTGAAACCCTACACTCACTGAACAACTTCCCTCTTCCCCGAACTTCAGCCCCTGGCAAATTCTACTTTCTGTTTCCAAGAGTTTCACTATTGTTGATACCTCATGTAGGTGGGATCATGTAGTATCTGTCTTTCTGTCATGGTCTATTCCACTTTTCGCTTAGCATAATGTCTGTAAAGTTCATCCCAGTTGTAGCATATTACAAGATTTTCTTCTTTTCAAGTGTCAGTAACATTCCACTGTGTGTATACACCAATTTATTTTCTCCATGTATCTACTGATGGACACTTAGGTAGCTTCCACCTCTCGCCTATTGTGAATAATGCTGCAATGAAATGGGAGTGTAGATATCTCTTTGAGGTGCTATCTTCAGTTCTTTTGGATATATAGCAACCCAAAGTAGGGTTGCTTGATCATATAATTCCTTTTTTTTTTCAAGGAAAGTTCACACTATTTTTCATAGCAGCTGCATCATTTTATATCCCTGCCAACAGTACAACAAGGGTTCCAATGGTCTCTGCCTTCTCACCAAATCTTATTTTCTGGTGTTCTGATAGTGGCTATCAGTACTTCATTGTGGTTTTGAACTGCATTTCTCTAATGATTGTTAGATGTTAAACATCTATTCATATATCTGTTAGTCATTTTTATATCTTCTTTGGAGAAATGTTTGTTGAAGTCCTTTGCCCATTTTTAATTATAATTTTTTGTTCTTGAGTTGGAGTTCTTTATATATTATAGATATTAACTGCTTATCAGATATATCATTTGCAAACATTTTCTCCCATTTTGTAGGCTGCCTCCTCACTCTGTTGACTGTTTTGCAACAAAGTTTTTAAAGTTTAATGTCATCCTATTTGTCTATTTTTGCTTTGGTATTGGGCTTTTGGTGTTATACCCAAGATACAGTGATCAAGTCCAATGTAAAGTTTTCTTGCCTATGTTTCTTCTAATAGTTTTCTAGTTGCAAGTCCTACATTTAGGTCTTTAATCTATTTTGAGTTCATTTTTGTATATAGTAAAAGCCCGCAGTGGTGTCCAACCTGTGACCTGCAGACCACCTGCGGTTCAGGATGGCTACAAATGCAGCCCAACCCAAAATCGTAAATTTACTTAAAACATTATGAGATTTGTGTGTGTGTGTGTGTGTGATTACATGGTATCACAAGGTATTTAATGTGTGGCCCAACACAACTCTTCTTCCAGTGCAGCCCAGAGATGCCAAAAGGCTGGACACCCCTGGAAGGTGAGGTGAAGGTACAACCTCACCTTATCTCTTTTGCATGTGGATATCCAGTTTTCCCAACACCATCTGTTGAAGAAACTATTCTTTCCCCATTGTGAAGCCTTGACACTTTTGTGAGAAACCATTCGACTATATGTGGGAAGGTTTATTTCTGGATTCTCTGTTGTGTTCCATTGGTCTATATCTGTCTTTATGCCAGTACCAAACTGTTTTGATTACCAAAGCTTTGTAACATGTTTTTAAGTCAGATAAGCTTGAGGCCTCAGGCTTTCTTGTTCTTTCTCACTGTTCAGAGTCCTTCGAAATTCCATACTAATTTTATAATCGTTTATTTGTATTCTTGAAAAGAAGACATTGATATTTTGATAGACTTTGTATTGAATGTGTAGATCACTTTGGGTAGTGTAGACATTTTAACAAATTAAGTCTTCTAATTCATGAATACATAATGTCTTTCCATTTGTGCCTTAATTTCTTTCAGCAATATTTTATAGTTCCCATTATGCAAGTCTTTTGCCTCCTTAGTTTATTCTAAAGTATGTTATTCTTTTTGGATGCAACTATAAATAAAATTGTTTTCTTAATTTCCTTTTCAAATTGGTCACTTAATGTACAGAAACACAACTGATTTTTGCATGCTGACTTTGTATCCTGCAACTTTTCTGAATTCATTAGTTCTAACAGGTTTTTTTTTGTAGACCTTTCCTACCTACTATAAAACCATGTCATCTGCAGAGATAGTTTTACTTCATTCTTTCTTATTTGGATTATTTTCCTGATTGCTCTGGCTAGGACTCCAGAACTATGATGAATAGAAGTGGTGAGAATGAACATCCTTGCCTAGTTCCCAATCTTAGAGGAAAATATTTGTTTTTCACCATGCAGTGATGTTGGCTATGGACTTTTTATGCATGCCTTTATTACACTAAGGTAATTTTCTTCTCTTCCCTGTTTGTTGAATGTTTCTATCATGAAAGAATGCTGAATACTGGCAAATGCACTTTCTTCATCATAGAGATGATCATATGAATTTTGTCCTTCATTCTGTTAATGTTACAATGACTGATTTTTATGCTGAACCATTCCTGCATTTCAAAAATAAATCCCACTTAGACACAATGTAGAATCATTTAAATGTGTTGTTGAATTTGGTTCCCTAATTTTTTGTTGAGGATTTCTATATCAATTCATTGGAGATATTATCTGTAGTTTCTTTTCTTGTAGTATCTTTACTTTGGCATCAAGATAATGAGGTCCTCCTAGAACGAGTTTGAAAGTGTTCCCTCCTCAATATTTTAAAGAGTTTGAGAAAAACTGGTGTCACTTATTCTTTAAATGTTAGTAGCATTCTCCAGGGAAGTCATCTACTTCTGGGCTTTTCTTTGTTGGAAGGTTTGTTGAGTACTGGCTCAGACTCCTTACGAGTTATAACTTTGCTCAGATGTTTTATTTCCTCATCATTCACTCTTGGAAGATTGTATATTTCTAGAAATTTGTCCATTTCTTCTCCAGGAGTGTCCAACCTTTTGGCATCTCTGTGCCAAACTGGACGAAAAATTGTCTTCAGCCACACATTAAATACATTGGGACATGTAATTACAAAAAAATCTCATAATGTTTTAAGTAAATTTATGATTTTGTGTTGGGCTGCATTCGAAGCCATCCTGGGCTGCAGGTTGGACAACCCTGTCTACGACATGCAATTTTTTAACATATAATTGTTCACAGTACTCTTTTATAATCTCTTTTATTTCTGTGGCATCACTTGTAACATCTCTTTCATTTCTTATATTTATTAAGTCTTCTTTTTTTATTGTTGTTCAAATACAGTTTTCTCCATTTTCCCTCCACCACTTTCCCCCACCCCACCCACCCCCACCTTCCACCCTCAATCCTACCCTTCTTTGGTTTTGTCCATGGGTTCTGTATACATGTTCCTTGATGACCCCTCCCCTTCTTTCTTCTGTTTCCCCCTCTCCCCTCCCCTCTGGTTACTGTCAGATTGTTCTTAATTTCAATGTCTCTGTTTATACTTTACTTGTTTGTTTTGTTGATTAGGTTCCACTTATAGGTGAGATCATATGGTATTTGTCTTTCACCACCTGGCTTATTTCACAATGTAGCTAAGAATCTGTCAACTTTATTTATATTTTCAAAGAATCAATTCTTATTTCACTGATTTTTCCATTGTTTCTCTATTCTGTATTTCACCGATTTCTGCTCTGATCTTTATTTCCTTCCCTCTGTTAACTCTGGGCTTACGCTGTTCTTTTTCTAGCTCCTTGAGTTGTAAAGTTAGGTTGCTAAATTAAAATCTTTCTTCTTTTTTAATGTAGGCATTTATCACTATAAACTTCCCTCTTTGTACTGCTTTTCCTGCATCCTAGAGTTTTGATGTATTGTATTTTTGTTTTACAAGTGTTATGATATTTTCTAATGTCCTCTGTGTTTTATTTTTTGATCTATTGATTGTTCGGGAGAATGTTGCTTAATTTCCACTTATTTGTGTATTTATCCGTTTTCCTTTTGCTATTCTTTTCTAGTTGCATTCTATTGTGATCTGAAATTATACTTGATATAATTTCAATCTTCTTAAATCTGTTAAGACTTGTTTTGTGGCCTAACTTGTGATCTCCCCTGGAGAATGTTCCATATGCACTTGAAATAATGTGTATTCTATTGTTGGGTGGTATGTTCTCTAAATGTCTGTTAGGTCCAATTGATATATCATGTTCAAGTCTTCTTTTTTCTTATAATCTTCTGTCTTGTAAATCTTTTGATTTTAACATGTCTCAGTTTGAACTTCATTGGGTTCATCCTACTTCAGGGGTGTCAAACTCATTTTCACCAGGGGCCACATTAGCCTCACAGTTGCCTTCAAAAGGCCGAAATAATTTTAGGACTGTATAAATGTAACTACTCCTTAACCATTAAGGAGCTGAAACTATACTCAGTCCTTTGAAGGCAACCATGAGGCTGATGTGCCCCCACCCTGTGAAAATGAGTTTAGCACTCCAGTCCTATGAGCATATTATGCTTCTTAAATTTGGATGTCCATTTCCTTTCTTAGATTGACACGTTTCCTACCATTGTATCTTCAAATAAGCTCTCTGCTTATCTCTCTCTTTTTCTGGGACTCCAATATTGGGTATACGGGTCCACTGATAGTGTTCCATGAGTCCCCTAGGCTTTTTTCACTTTTATTCATGTTTTCCTTTCATTCCTCTAATTTAATGATTTCAAATGAACTGTCTTCAAGTTTACATATTCTTTCCTCTGCTTGACCAAGTATGCTACTGAGCCTCTCTAATGAATTTCTTAGTTCAGTTATTGTATTCCTCAACTCCAGAATTTCTATTTGGTTATTTTTTTATTGTTTCTGTCTCTTTGTTGATATTCTCATTTTGTTCATGCTTTGCTTCCCTTATTTCATTTGTTTGTTCATCTGTGCTCTCTTGAAGCACACTGAGCTTCCCTAACACAATCAGTTAGAATTTTCTGTTGGGTAATTAATATATCTCCATTTCTTTAGGTCAGTCCTTTGATTACACCATGTTTTCCTGCTTCTTCATATGCCTTCCTATTTTTCTTGTTGTAATCTTTGTACTTAAATAAACAGTCATCTCTCCCAGTCTTTACAGACTGGTTTCATACAGAGGAAGACTTTAACCAATCAGCCCAGATAGAGATTCTGGGGGGTCCCTCAAATCTTTTACAAGAAAGCATCTTCTCTGGGCTTGTTTGTGTAATTTTTCAACTAGAAAGGGTTGCTGGTTTCTCTCTACCTCTCGTGTCTGTCGGCAGTACTACTTGCTCTCTAGCAGCACAAGCTATTAATAAGCTCTCTTTTGTTCTCAGTGGCCCCCAGGCATTCAAAATATGCCAGCTCCCCATCAGTGTTCCAGTCAGGTGAAATACAAATCAATCGCTAGGGTAACCCCTCAAAAAGCTGGAACTATGGATGTACATTCCACTATTCTCTTTCTCTTTCAAGGGAGAAACAGCATTTTTGGCTTTCCTCCCAATTGCTAGCTTTGCTGGCTTGGGGGAGTAACTGATGCAAATGAAATGAAACCACATTGCTTATCCACTTCAATGCAGCTGTTCTTAGCTTTGAATTTGCGTGGGCACTCACAAAACAGCTTCTTGGACTGTATTTTAACTTGGTATTTCCATGGGGGAACCAGGTGTGGAGCTTTCTATTCCACCATCTTGCTAACCACAGACAGGTTTATTTCTGTAATCTCATATTACAGCAAATACAACATAAACAAACACAATAGTAGTCATCACGAGTTTACAGTAAAGGCTATTTTTATTTAGAACAAAGTGTATGACATATTTGAAACATCTACTTCTACATCTCCCTTTCTGAATTTTTTTGCTTTGAAAGTATATAAAGATATTGAACTATACACACCATCTCACCTCCACTATGCTCCATCTCTGGTTCCAGCCAGGCTACAGTAAATGGTTCTGTGCAGGCATCAACCCACATGCCTCATCTCAAGTTTACACGAAATACACTCTCACTTCCTGCGCTACAGCCAGTTGGATGCCTGCAGGGGCTGTGGGTGTCACATGTATGTAGCCTAGAAGTGCAGGGGAGGCGATTCCCATGGGGCAACCCTCAATCTTGTTCAAGAGGGACAGAAGCTGAGAAACAAATGCTCCTCCTTTTAGTCCATTAGTTGAATGTTTTAAGGATATAGTTTCTGGATCTTACCAGAAACAGCTTTATCCTCTTCTCTGTGTGACTCTCCTTATTCCCTCTTTCCACTTCCTTATTCTTTATCCCCACTTCTCTCCTTGAGAACACTTTCCAAATAAACTACTTATCATTAGGCTTTGTCTTGTGGAATAGAGGTAAGCGACCCCACACTAAGACACACATTAAGTAGGGCCTTACTCTATAGGATCTCCTTCCCTTCACTGCTAAATAAGTATAGGTAGGTTTCCTCTCTTGTACTAAATTGTATCTTCTTAAAAGTAAAAGACCATATTTACTTGTGTACTCTGATAATATGACCTCCCAAAATATTATTTTCTAAACTTAATTTCCCATTTTTAATATACTTTATTGATTATGCTATTACAGTTGTCCCATTACCCCCCTTCATTCCCCTCCACCCTGCACACCCTCTCCCACCCACATTCCCCCCCTTTAGTTCATGTCCATGTGTCATAAATTCTTTAGCTTCTACATTTCCCACACTATTCTTGCCCTCCCCGTCTATTTTTTACCTACCATCTGTGCTACTTATTCTCTGTACCTTTTCCCCGTTTCCTCCTCCCACTCCCCTGTTGCTAACCCTCCTATTGGTTTTTAAGATGGCCTCACTATCTCCAAATTGTTTACGAGACAATTTTCACAAGCTTGTAAGCTAATCACTTACACAGAACTTTCAGAATTCGAATCCATTTTTACAATATATAATATTTTGTTGTTCAAGCCTAGTTGTTTTGACTTGATCAATATACTTTTCATTGATAATGCATCCCAGATGTCCATTCACTGATAATAAATACATTTTCTGAAGAAAATATTTCTGTTTAGGTGACAACATGACTGCCAGCAATGTTTTACTAAATTACAGATCCCTGAAAAAAAATTAAAACTCTGTAGATCTATGGGTTTCCTTTGCCCATATAAAAATATTTTAAGAAAAACATTCACCTTGATTAAAATAAACACTTATTTGTATGATTCATCTTGCAATACTTAAACTAAACACATATTTTTTCTGGCTTTTTAATTAAATCATTATAATGAAGCAATTTAAAAGATAATAATATATTATTATTGCCAAAATGTTGACTTTGCTTTGGGCACTTAAGAAGCTCAGAATATAGTGAAAGATCAACTTAAATCATAGGTACACCTGGTAGGGTGACTAAGCTGGAGCACTATCCTGGAAACTGAAGGATTGCAGGTTGGATTCCAAGTGGGGGCACATGCCTAGGATGCAGGTTCAGGCCCCAGTCAGGCACATATGAAAGGAAACCAATCAATGTTTCTCTCTCACATCGATATTTCTTTCCCTTTCTCTCCTTCTCTCCCCCGTCTCTAAAATCATTAAGTGTATCCTTGGGTAAGGACAAAAAATAAATAAAACACAGATAATATAAGCTTTAGTGATGTTCTGTACAAGATAAGGGAAATATTGTGTTGGTTTTAAATAATCAACAAGAAATTAAAATAATTTGGAAAATAATTAAAACTTGGACACCCAAATGCCTTTTAAATTGAGATATTAATCTAATGAACACTACTACATTTCCCCGCTACGTTTCTCTAGTAGTTTAGATGGCAGATATAAAGCCTGGCACATGAAGCATGATAACTGGACACGCTGGCAGAAGGAAAGGAAAATGTGACAAAAAGTGCTACTCGGGGAAGCATACAATTTCCTTTGTTCATCTAACAGAGTATGTCAACACCAACAGGTCTCAACTATGAGCTACACTGTCATCCCTGCTGAATTACTATGGAAAAGCTTAAATTAGCTAGCATCTAACCCACAGAATACAGGGCGCTGCAAACCTTACTGCCAAGATGTCGGAAAGCAAGCTTGTGGCTCGCTCTCTTGTGGATACTTGTTCCTCCAAAGCCAGGACAACTGTCCTCATTCTATCTCCTTCCCATTTGCTAGGAATGTTCATGTATGTGGCACAAAATAAGACAAATTCCTTCCAAAACTACTCATGTATGTAGAGCTGAGTCAGCCTCCAATACCACATGCCAAACACTATTTGGTTTCTATTATACAGTGTGCCAAAGACCCAGAATACCACAGCTGTCAGAAATTTTAGGGGCAATTAATCCAAAGAGGTTAAATGACTTGTCCAAACTGACAGTGTCAGTGGCAAAATGGTCACGAATTCAAGTCTCCTAACTCCCAGTTACCCGTTATTCTGAAAGGAGTGGTTTATTTCCCTCAAACCCAAAATATGGCAGTGAGTACCCTGGTGCACTAGGCAAACTAGTATGGAAGACCACTCATTTTAAGAGTGGATTATCTCTTACTTAAGATGTTTTAAAATCATATTTAAACAAGTATCTGGAGATGTATCATTGTAAGAATAAGATAATCTAGGGTCTCCAAGTAAGTCAATTTTAAAATTATATTAACCTTTATATTATAAAGGTTATAATTCAGGTTTATATTAACCAATTTATATTAACCAAGGTTTATATTAACCAATTTATGAAACTAAAGCAGGCCCTGGCCAGGTAACTTAGCTGATTAGAGCATTGTCCTGACATGCCAAGGGCCAAGGTTTCAGGGTCAATGCCTGGCTGGGGCACCATGAATGTTAGTCCATTAAGTACATGAATAAGTAGACCAACTCTCTCTCTCTCTCTCTCTCTCTCTCTCAATCTCTCTCCCCCACGACCCCACTCTCTCCCTCCCTCCCTCCAACGTCCCTGCCTCCCACCCTCACTCTAAAATTCAATAAATTTAAAAAACTAATCCAGATCAGATACAAATATCAATTATTCAACATTAACTTAAAGTTTGCATATCTTCATTGAAAACTCCACATTCAAGTACTATCACTAAGAGTACAACATTCTACATAGCCCCTAGCCTGAGGGTGGACAAAGACTACTTTGCATGTGGACAATTACTCTGCCTTTCTTCCTTACATAAGGAAGAACTATTTGATGTTTCTTAAGGCCAGGCATGTGCTCTAGTGTTAAAGCTCCCAAGCAGTCCACCAGCCCAAAATGGGGCAGCTTTTAATCCAGATCCATCATAGAACTTGTATTCTGTCCAATGAGTTTGCTGTCCCATGCTATGGAGCTTATGCCCTCCTGAGGGTCAGCAGCCTGAGGTGGGGTGTAGGGGTCTGGGCAGACTCAGACAGTGTCAGTAAGTGAGTTGCATGGCTTTGGGACAGAAGCCATTCCTTCCATCTTCCCGTGAACCTGACTGGTGCATCCCCCTCGCAGGACATCTGCTAGCCCTACCCTCTCAACTCCTGGTGCCTCCACCAACCCAGAGCTGGACAGAATCTGGGACACACTGAGTTGTGCGGTTCTGAAGCAGGAGCCACTGCCCGCCTCACCTTCTTCCAAGCCTAACTGGCACCTACCTCCTCACAGAAGATCTACTACCCCCACCCACCTGACTCCCAGGGGCCCCACCTTGCTGAGATCAGGCTCTGGGCAGAACCTGGCACAGACTGAGTAGTGTGGCTCTTGAAAGGGGGTCTTTTTTCCCTCGCATGCCCTACCAGAGCAGAGCACTACCTTCACACAGCCAAATCTTGGTCTGTTTGGGCCTGATAAAATCCTCCAGCCTCACCCTGACAACTACAGCAGATCTACCTAATAAATAGAAAGAAACACAGAGAGAAAGACAAAATGGGGAGACAAAGAAACATTTCTCAAATGAAAGAAGAGGAGAAATCTCCAGAAAAAAAAAAAGCTAAATGAAATGGAAGCAAGGAACTTATCAGGTATAGAGTTCAGAAAATTAGTTATAAGGAAGCACAAGGAATTTAGTGAAAACCACAAAAAACTTAGGGAGAACTACAACAGCATGAGAAAGGACAAAAAAAATAAAAAAGAACTGTCAGAAATGAATAATACAATTTCTGAAATGAAGTATACACTAAAAAAATAAACAGTAGGTTGGATGAAGCAGAAGATTGAATTAGCAATTTGGAAGACAAGGTGGTAGAAAACTCCCAGTCAGAGGAGGAAAAAAAAGGAATTTTAAAAAATGAGGACTGTTTAAGGGACCCTTGGGACCCCATAAAGCATTACAATATCCACGCCATAGAGATACAAGAAGAGAGAGAACAAGGATGAAAAGCAAGAACGTTCAACCAAGACTACTTTACCCAGCAAGGCTATCATTTAAAATTAAAGGAGAAATAAAGAGCTTCTCAGACAACAAAAAGTTAAAAGAGTTTGTTACCACTAAACCAGTGTCACAAGAAATGTTAAAGAGTCTGCTTTGAGAAGAAAAAAAAAAAACAGGAACATAGTTAAAATATGTACCTATCAAGAATCGCTTTAAATGAAAATGGTTTAAATGCTCCAATCAAATGACACAGGGTAGCCAAATGGATAAGAAAACAAGACCCACCCTGACCAGAATGGCTCAGTTGATTGGGCATCGTCCTGCAAGGCAAAGGGTCGCCAATTTGATTCCCAGTCAGGGCACGAGTCTGAGTTGTGAGTTTCATCCCCAGTCAGGGCCTGCATGAAAGGTTTCCCTCTCACATCAATGTTTCTCTCCCTCTCTTTCTCCCTCCCTTCCCTTCTCTCTAAAAATAAGTAAAGTCTTTTAAAAAAAAGAATGAAAATAAGACACACACATACGTATATGCTGTCTACAAGAGATCCACCTCAGAATGAAAAATACGCACAGACTGAAAGTAAAGGGATGGAAAAAGGTATTTCATGCAAATGGAAATGGGAAAAAAAAGCTGGAGTGGCAACACTTATAGCTAACATCAAAGAAATACAAAAGACTGTAAGAAAATATTACAAAGAACTGCATGCCAACATATGGGACCGTCTGGATGAAATGGATGAATTCCTGGAAACATACAATCTTTCCAAACTGAATCAGGAAGAATCAGAGAATCTGAATAGACAGATTACAACTAGTGAAATTGAAGCTGTAATCAAAAAACTGCCAACAAATAAAACCCGGGACTAGATGGCTTCACAGGGAATTTTTACCAAACATTCAAAGAAGAGCTAACACCCATCCTTCTCAAACTATTCTAAAAATATTCAAGAGGAAGGAAAACTCCCAAGATCATTTTACGAGGCAAGTATTATCCAAGTTACAAAATGAGATAAAAATACTACGAAGAAAATTACAGGCCAATATCCCTAATGAACATAGGTGTTAAAATCTTCAAGCAATTATTAGCGAACCAGACCCAGCAATACATTAAAAAGATCATACACTATAATCAAGTGGGATTTATTCTGGGGATGCAAGGTTGGTATGTTGATAGAAATTGCGTTGAATCTATAGATTTCTTTGGGTAGTATGGACATTTAATGATGTTAATTCTTCCCATCCATGAGCATGGTGTATGTTTCCATTTATTTGTATCTTTGTTTTATTTCATCAGTGTCTTACAATTTCTGAAGACAGGTCTTTTACATCTTTGGTTAAAGTTATTCCTAGGTATTTTTTTAAGCAATTGTTGTGAATGGGATTGTTTTCTTAGTTTCCCTTTCTGACAGTTCACTACTGGTGTATAAAAATGCAAGTGATTTCTGGGTATTTATTTTGTATCCTGCTATTTTACCGAATTAATTTATCCATTCTAGTAGTTTTTTGATGGAATCATTAGGGCTCTCTATGTACAGTATCATGTCATATGCACTAAAATCTAGGAAATCTCTCATTGCAACATGTTTTCTGATATATCTCCTCAGACAAGGAAACAACAAAAAATAAATAAACAAATGGGACTACATCAAACTGAAAAGTCTTTGCACAGCAAAAGAAACCATCAATAAAATAAGACAACACAGTGGATGGTAGAATATATTTGCCAATGATACATCTGATAAGGGGTTAATTTCCAAAATTTATAAAGAATTTGTGAAATTCTACACCAAAAAGACAAACAACCCAATTAAAAAGTGGGCAAAGGACCTGAATAGACATTTCTCTAAAGAGGGCATACAGATGGACAGTAGACATTTGAAAAGATGCTCAACATCATCACAGAAATGCAAATTAAACCATAGTGAGATATCACTTCAGGCCTGTCAGAATGGCTACCATCAATAAAACAACAAACAAGTGTTGGTGAGGATGTGGAGAAAGGGGAACCCTCATACACTGTTGGTGGGAATGCAGAAGACTGGTGCAGCCACTGTGGAAAGCAGCAAGGTGATACATCAAAAAATTAAAAATGATCTGCCTTTTGACCCAGTGATCCCACGTCTGGGAATATATCTGAAGAAACCCGAAACACTGATTCAGAAGAACATAAGCGCCCCTATGTTCATTGCAGTGTTAATTTACAATAGCCAAGGTTTGGAAAGAGGTCCAAGTGTCCATCAGTAGATGAGTGGATAAAAAAGCTGTGGTATATTACACCATGGAATACTACTCGGTTGTTAAAAAAGAAGGATCTCTTATCCTTTCTTACAGCATGGCTGGACCTGGAGAGCATTATGCTAAGTGAAATAAGCCAGTCAGAGAAAGGCAAATACTGTATGATTTCACTTATATGTGGAATGTAATAAACAAAATAAACTGGCAAACAAAGTAGAAACAGATTCATAGACACAGAGAACACACTGACAGCTGTCAGAGGGAACAGGGCTGGGTGACCGACAACAATATGGTGATTACCAGAAGGAAAGGGGGGTGGGAGAAGGTAGAAGAGGGTAAAAGGAGGATAAATGGTGATGGAAGGAGACTTGACTTTGGGTATTGAACACACAATACAGTATATAATTCATGTATTATAGAATTGTACACCTGAAGCCTATATAATTTTATTAACCAATGTCACCTCAATAAATTCAATAAATAAATTTTAAAAAATAAAATTCCCTTCATATTACTTTTTAAATTTCTGTAATAAAAAAGTGTGTTTTTAAGTTATTCCATAATATACTATTATAAATAGGTGTCCATTATGCCTAATTTGGTGGGAATCTGTAGAAAAATTAAATGCATTTTGAGTCTGCTGAGCAACAATAAAGACAATCTATCCTTTCCACAGAAATATATACATCTGTGCTCTTCCTCTAAGTTCCTTAGAACAAGCGACTCCAATCAATATCGTGCCAGTTATAAATTATGCTCCTAGACTAAAATGCTTCAAGACAGTTTAATAACATGGAGAAAGTACTAGCATCAAGAATAAAGGGAATCAAAAAAAGAAAAGAATCTGAATCGTCCCAATTTCAATCATCACCTAGCAAGGTTTCTCCAAGTGTGGTGCCGGGACTACCTACAGTAGCTCACATGAGATTCTTTTCAAAATCCAGATCCCCACCATCACTAACAATCCTCAAACCTATAGAACTGGAATCTGTGAAGAGATACCCGAGTTTGCCATTTCACGCAATCTCCTCAGGTGATTTTTATGCACACAAATGTTTAAAACTATTGATCCACAGACATCATTCAAAATTTCTAGTGAAAGAAACAAACAGAACTCTAACTCTGAACTGCTCATTCAATTCTTTCCTAATTTCTCACAATCACCAGCTCAAATAAACCAGGTGGAGGGATCACAGGTACCAGAAACAGATATCCTACAAACCTGTTGTCTCTCCTGCCTCACCTGTGGATCTTCCAAAAGAGCAATTTTGCAAACTTTATCAATAGCCTTAAAATGCCCATCCCTTTTGCCCCCAAAATTTCACTGGTAAGAATTTTTCCTTTGACAATAATCAAGGATGAAAAAAACGGTTGTTAGGCAAAAGTGTTTAGGGCAGCAGTACTAATATTCCCTAGCTGCCATTTCTTAAATATGCACACTGCATCTGGGCCTACTAGGTGCTTTATTTCCAACCCTCATAACCTAGAAACTACTTTTACTCCCCATTTTAGAGAGTAGAAGACTGAGGCTCAGAAAAGTTACCCACCTGAACCCTGGCCATGCAAGCAATAAATGAACGGAGCCAGAATCTGAATCCCAGGCAGTTGGAGTACAAATATCAGGCTCTTCCCACTGCCTAGCCACCTAAAAATGTTATAAAATGTGGTAACGTTTAAGCAAAGTATGGTATGTCAGGGGAATATTATACAGCCACTTAAAATCATGTTCTTCAAGAATCTCTAATGAAATACAAAATACCTATGATGCAATCTGAAGTGAAAAAGAAGAGAAGTATGATCCCTGTTTAGAATTTAAGGGACACAAATCACAAAAAGTTAGGGACTATATGTATCTTGTTTTGTTTGCATCCCCAAGACCTAACACTGTATGTGACATATCTATATTTTTTATAAAAATAAATTATATGTGGTCCGATTTTTTTTAAAGACAAGGAAAAAATTGCCAAAATGTTATCAGTGGTTATTGCTGGACTTGGGACTTAGGGATGATTTATCCTTTTTCTTTTTTATATCTGTTTGTACTTTCAATTATTCTGTAGTAAGTTTGTCTCACTTTCATTATCAGAAATAAAAGCAATGGCTAATATTCAAGTCCTATGTTTAAGCATCTTCCTATACATGAGACATAGTTAAGATCCAGATCAACTCAATATGTAGACTAATATGTGGTTTATTGTATTCACTATAACAAAGAAACTCCTTTATAGGTAGAAAGTGATCATTATCTTTTTATATGCCAGTATCACAAATGGGAGCAGGATTCAGTACTTGTTACAAACATGAGTGCTTTCATTACCTACAGTTATTAGTTGCTTAGGAGGGAGGAAATGAATTTACAAATGTGTAACATCTACATGATGTTTACAACAATGGTTGTGCATTTTGGACACTGCCTGAAATACCAGTACCACAAGAATTAAAAATCAAATGTGGTGGCTTTTGCAACATAACAAGAAGAGAGGTCGCTCCCACACACTGCAAAAGCCATTATAAGCTAGTATTAAATTTTGCCTCATCTCTGGTAGTTTATTAGTAGGCCTTTTACATAAAAGAATCTATATGGTCACTATTATCCCATGCAGGTTTTTTAGGGTTCTTATTGTACTTTTTCCCTTACCATTTATCCCCCTATACCCTCTTTCACCTCCATGCACCCTCGCCACCCCATTCGTTTTTCAAGAACTGTATTTTAGAATAAATCCAGGGTAAGCCAACTGTTGTATTTAATTACTTC
The DNA here is from genome assembly GCA_028533065.1 of Trachops cirrhosus. Lineage (NCBI taxonomy): Eukaryota > Metazoa > Chordata > Mammalia > Chiroptera > Phyllostomidae > Trachops > Trachops cirrhosus. The sequence continues at coordinate 121,043,249 of CM052542.1, forward strand.
ATCATTCTGGACAATTTTAAATAGCAAACATGGCACAAATCTAATGATAATTCTACTATCAAACTGCCTCCAAATCAACTTCATCTCTTGAACAAATTCTGACTTTGTTTACCAGACTGTACTTCAGCAAACAATCTATGAAAAAATAAAAGGGCAGAAGCCTGAATTAGAGTGAACCTGCTAATTCTAAAAGCATTTTGAGATGAGTGGTGGGTGGGAAGTAAGAGGGAGGGGAGAAAAAGTACCCTATGGTAAAAGGTAAAATGGGCATTTGTATTGTGTCATTTTCAATGAAAAAAAAAAAAAAAGCATTTGACATGGAGAAAACAGTGGAGGTGAAAAAAAGATGGTTATAGGACTTAGTGGTCCTAGGTCCTATTTGTAAAAAGAGAAACAGAATGAAAACAGCTTTACATGATCGAAGGTGTTTCTTCTCTGGGATTTACCTTGACTCTTGGATTATGGAAGGGAGGGAGGGAGAGTAGGAAGGAGGGAGGGAGGGAGGGAGGGAGGGGGGAGGGGGGAGGAAATCCCATCTACTTATAACATTACCAAATAATTAAATTTCTAAGGATTTGTAATGCAGGTCAAAATCTCTAATCCAGGTAAGCTTTTGCTTCAGTCACAACTTGGAATGTTTGTCACAATGCCCTCTGCTTTGCCCATGTAGGGAATCCATGGGTTGGATCACTCAGCGTCCATTTGGACACCCTTCATCCTTGCCTACTTCTAGAGAAGCTGGAAAAGAAGTCATGTTCCCAGAATCTCTCGTAGCGAAGAGTGGCACAAAAAATACAGATGGGAGTTCCAGGAGACAGAACCCTTTATCACACATCGAGATAAAATCTTGAACAGAAAACAACTTTTGTTCCTCTCTCTGCCTGCATAAAGCAGAGCAACTCAAGGTACAGTCCAGCCAGCCTCCAACAACGAGGCCGAAGGCCACAGGCTCAGGACAGCAGAGGCAAGAAGGCAACTCGCTGGGCTACTTGGGCAGCTATAGGGCCTGCATCCCTCAGCCCCAGATTTTTGGTTAGGTGAGGGAAATAACCTCCAGCTTCTTTAAGCCACTCTGTGTTGGGTTTTCTGCTAATCAAAGCCAAATACATTCCCGCCTGTTAAACTCATTGATATGACAAAACTTTCAGTGTTTTAACTCATCAATGATCAACTAAACCAACCTGCTCCCCCTACCCACCAGTCTTCAGAGAGATAAGATTTGCTGAGAGAGTATACAGCTACTGAGAGTGGTTAATCCAAAACCATGCATGCAGGGCTGTGACGTCCACCTCATTCTGTCCTCACAGGAGTCCAGGAGAGGACAAGTTAGGACCCCCAGCCAAGTCTGATGGCAGTTTCTGAGCTTGTTACTACCAAGCTACACAACCCGTGATGGATTTTTCATTTAGATAATAAAGTAATCTTAACCTTCCATGCTGCTCCCTGACTCAACTGCAACTCTCCTAACAAACTTTTGAATTGGAAGAAGGCTTTCACTAAAACATAAATTGCCCCTTCCCCTAAAAAAAAGGATTCATATACAGTTTAAAAAAAAACCTGACAAGCATTTGCTTTCTAGTGTTTTGAGATCCCTATCCACAACATGGCACACGGCCACTCCTGGCAAAGGTCTACTAAGCACCGTGTGCCTGGTGCTGAAGGAAGCATTTTGCATGCACTGTCTCGCAGTCGTTGCTCATGGATTATCATCGTGACAATATTGTGATAACTACCATCATGATAATATTATGATCATTATCATCAGGTAGTCATCATTGTTCACAGCATTCCCAGGAGATGACATACTATTATCCCCATCTCACAAGTGAGCAAACAGAACACATTAGCCCAGGTACAGCATTTTCTTTGAAAAAGTCTCTTTCTAGACACCAGTAAATGACAAGTTCAGAGCAACATAAAATTAGAAGGGAAATTAATTGATTTTGCTGCTAGTCTATACTAAAAATATCAGAACTTACTGACTCAAGACATTTAAAGAATGAGAATGAAAAATACTCAAGGCAGTAACAATTACAATAAAGGATATAAAGCCCTCCCATCCTCAGGAAATCTGTAATTCCACATTCATGTCTAATACACTTTTCCTTACTATGTACTCATCCACCTTTACAAGGGACACTGTGAGCTACCGGGAAGGCCAATAATAATATTTTGAGAGCTGTGAATGTTCATGTATCGTAAGACCATTTAATTCATTTTCCAATATATTTGATTTTCATTTTCAGTTTAAGAATATGAATCTTACAAACTACAGTTTATGATGAATATGGTTATTATTAATGTATTCAGCACTTCCTACATGGCCCGCACTGTGATGTTTTACATACACCTTTTTTCTCTTAATTATCACAACCACCTAGGGACTCAGGCACTATTATCAACACCCTCTTTGAGAAATGAGTCTGCAGGTGATGAATTTTCTTCCCAAGCTTCCTACTAAAAGGTAACACCAAGATTCAAATCCAGATCTGGCCCAGAGCCCTGCACCTTTAACCACTAAACTTTATAAAGTGATTTGTTCTTGTTGTTTATTAGCATTAACCAAAGATTAGCCAGAAAACTATATTAAGCTTGGCTCTTATTTATAAGTATTTCATTTCCAGTATTCCCCATATTTATGTACTTTAAAAATTATCTATCCACCTAGTCATAAGACAATCTTCACTGAAGTTTGCCAAATTAAAGAGATAACATAATTACTGCTCTTACTTTTAATCAGCGATGTCTGATGGCCTAATTTAGTGGCCAGTTCTGCAGCTCAGGCAAGCAGCAATAAATGATCCCAGTTGTGCCTAGTATTTTTAAAATGCGACATGGTTTTTGAAGTCGTTAACAGCAATATCCTAAAAGCCCAGCAGATGTCAACCTCAATTCATGAAAATAGGACATTTCCCTGCTTTTAACACTTCCTTCCTTCTATGATGAAACTCAAGGGATTCAGAACTTTGAAAGTACCTATGCTTCTAAATTTTATGTAGGAAGATTTCATTGTATTGTACACACATATGTTTTTCAACATAAAAAGTATAACAGTAAGGTGTAAACAACCACAGAGAAAGAAAAACAAGAGTTAAAAGATACAGATTCCATGTTTGCCTCTCCGCACTCCAAACACTAGAACTGTGTGGGACTCTTCTGACCTATTTATTTTCCACCTCTTCCAGACTTCCCCCTATACCTCTCCTCCCTCTTTGCATATCATAACTCTCATTTAACCGACTTAAATGTATCAACGCTGTGATCTCACATGAAGCACAAAATCTAAATTTTGAAGATCAATATTAAATCAATTAAAAACAGTTTTTCCTTAGAATTAACAGTGCTGTTCATGGTATCCATCCCAAGACTGGCTATACCAATCAAAAAAACTAAACTAAACTTGAAAATAAGTTCTCATTTATAAAACTGTTGACTAATAAAATTGATAATCTTCATTTAGATTTGCACAAAAATGCCAGCCAGCTACTCTGTAAGGCTGTTCCAAAGTAGTTATTGGGCCCTCAAAAAAAGAAGGAGAAAAGAAAAAGTAGTGATTTTTCCTTAACTTAACTTTTCAGCCTGGCGATTTTATTTGTATCAATGCTTTGGGGAGTAGATGATAATCCAAGAATGGCATTTCATTTCTGTGACCACTACTGCACTCCCCAGGTTTTAACCTCACTGAATTTTTGGTCCATTGCGTAGAAGAATTTCTCTACTAATAAAAATACAACCCATTAAAGATTAACTTGCCCCCAGGACACTCTCTCTGGAAACAAATTCCAAGCATTATAATCACCAATTTGCACTGTGTAGACTTAAAGGCAGATAATCTTATTTATCCTGATTCAAACTGGAAACCTGCACATAGTTGAAGCAACTTTGAAAAGAAAAATGGCAAATCCAAATTCACAATAATCAGAAACCCATCCAAATGCCGACTTAACTTACTTGGCACTTTTCAAATGAAAGGGTTTTTTTCACTCAAGAATACTTAACAATATTAGAATATTTGTTGACTAGCTCAATGGTATCTCTTTTACTTCCACAATTATGAAATTGCTAAATTTCTTTGTTCCCTTTATTTAAGTATTTGCTATATGTCAGAAATTGGCATAGGCACTAGAAATCTTTTGAATCCATGTTGTAATATTTATTATTGATACTGATAAGCAACTGGTATATATTAAGCCCTCATCAGTGTGGCAAGTGTTAGCTTTTTGGGCATTATCTCTTTTAACACTCACAAAATCCTAAGGGCAGACCAAAACAGAGGCGGGGGAGCTGCCCCAGTGTCCTGCAGGGATTTATCTGAAGCTGGGTCTGTGTGATCCCAGTGCCTGCACTTGCTATCACCATCTGGTGTAAAGCGGTAAGGCACGACTGTGTCTGGTTCAGAAAAGTAGTCTTATTTCTTCCAACACGGTGGTTCTACGTAATCTGACACTGGAACCATGCATCACAAAATGCCTTGGGACACTCTGCACTGGGTTCTATTGTCAAACGTGTTCAAAACTTACTTTCTTAGAAGGCATAATTCACTTGTTGATAATTTTGGAAAGTTAAAGCACTATGCTCAATCCTTGAAGAATTCTTTGGGGTTAAAATGTGAAGATTTTATTATATATTGGCTGGTGAAGAAATGTTACCTCTGTTAAGACTTTCTATAAATAAAAACTTACCACTGCAAAGCAATATTAAACCATCTCATGTCAGAATACCATAGCTACAAATGGGAGAGCCTTTAAATTTAAAAAAGCCTCACCCATATTTCATTTCATTCTAAATGAAAATTAAGTATTTTAAAAAAGAAATCCACTTCTAAAGCTCAAGTTATGCGTGAGGGCTTCCTGGAAGCTAACATCACTGTCCTTATTTGCATGCGCATGGGTAAAACAGATAAGGAAGACATATTACTATTGGAAGATCTACCAACTCCAGTCGTTTATGGAGAAAAGAAACTGGAAACGTGTTGAAAAGGCAGGTATGTGGTATGTCAGTTAAATCCAATTTCTCAACAATATTTTCCTGAATAAATGTAGCACTTTGTTTCATAACCAGGCACTAGACAAAAAGAATCATAAAACAAGTGAACTAAAATGGGTTATCAAAATGCAACTGGGCCGTTAATTTCCAAACCCACTTTGAAATATTCTTACTTGAACAGTTTATCACAGAAGTAACTCTCCTAAAAAGCCACATAATTTAAGGGGGAAAAGAGAGGAAGAGAGAGAGACATGACAAGCACTAGGGATGTTTATCAATAAAAATAAGCAACAAGGGAGATGAATTTGTAGCTTATCCAAAAACGCCTGCCAAACACTCCTGCTATTTGTTTCCACCAAGTTATTGTTTTGGAAAACATGTTGTTCTCTCTTAAAATAGAGAGAACAACCTGCTTAAATGTTCTAAAAAGCCACTGCATTTCCAGAGGCTAAATAGCTCCCATATTGCGATGCATTGACTGATAAAGTCAAAGTAAGTTATGCATAAAGCCACACACACAAACAAGTTGGAAGGCTCCAAAGCTCCCTTGTTATAAGGACACTAGCTACTGAATGAATCCACTACTCGCCGTGCGTGAAACTAACGCCTGGTCCTCTGCAGTACTTTAAAAATGACAGTCATTCAAAATACTTTATTTCTCTGGATGAAGGAAATATACCACATCTGTGGCTACAGTTAAGGTAGTAATTAACATTTTAAGGAAGGGCAAAATGACCTTCGACATTTTAGCATTCACTCTGAGAACTCCAATTCTCCCATTAAAACACAGAATTTGTTTTCAGTCCGATATGGTTAAAGCTGTTATGCCTGGGAAAGTCCCAAAGAAACTAGGGAGTTAAAAAAAAAAATCCCAAGTTGTGAAAGACATAGTCAGACACCCACAGTACTGGAAGATTTTTATGAACTTATTGTAACGCATGATGTGTTTTATAGGCCTGTCAGGAGATGAACAAATATTGTGCTCCAACCCAGAAGCAATGCCCTGACACAATCCCCAGCTTTGGATGCTCACCCCCATCCTGGCCCCTCTGGCTCCAGGGTGGAGGATGGTGGGCGGAACTCCTGTCTTAAGCCTTGACATCTGCAGAACGTTTTCCAATAGCCAGACAAGGCCCCTCAGCTGGAGGAAGTGGATACTGACAAGAGGAAAGAGAGAAACAGACAGAGAGAGACAGAGCTAGAATTCAAGGCTGCCAGCGAGTGGGGAGAGTCGCACATACTGTGTGCGGTCCAAGGGGGTTCGAATGGCACAGCCCAGGTGTCCGCACTAAAGCTGGCATCTCCAAAGTCCGGTACGCAACTTGAGCGCGCCGTTACAAACTCGGCCTCAGGCTTTTCTGGAGCCGGCAAGTTAGCACAGGGTCCCCGGTGCCTAGAGACCTGAGAGGCGTGTAAGGGTGGAGAGTCCCGCTAGATCTCCACTCCATGGGTGTCCCCCGGCTCCGCGGGGAAGGGGACCAGGGAACTATGTCGGCTATGGGCGGAGGTGGCGAGTGCTGGGGCGTGCTAGGAGGATGTCCGGAAAGGAGCTGGGAACGCAATAGGGGAGTCCAAGAACGCGGAGGATGCCTACCTTGTAACATGGCCTCAAGTTTCTTCCTGTCCACGCGGAAGCGCTCCTCGCTCCACTCCGGGCTGTGCAGGGGCGCCCCGGCGACAAGGTCGTCCTCCGAGCCAGGCATGGGCGAGTCGGTACTGCGTTCGCTGTTGGAACCGGGGTCCGACTGCGCGGCCAGGTAGCCGGGCTCACCCTGGGCAGCCATGGTGGGCGTGCGGTGATCGGGCTCCCGCTGCAGCCGCCGCTGTGCCTCCACCGCCTCTGCTAGCCGGCTGGGTTTGTCTAGCTCCCTGCGCCTCGGCGCTACCTCGTCCGCCCGCAGCCGCCGTTGCCGCCGCCAACACCGCCACGGAGTCCCCGGTGCATCCCAGCCCCGGGCGCCGCCCACACTGCCAGCCGCCCCGGGGTCCAGTCCTCGATCCTGGGCCAGTGGCTGCACCGCCCCCAGCCAGCAACCCCCGCGCGCGAAATGAGCGCGCGGCGCCGCCTGCGCATCCATCCGCTGGGCTCCGGGGCTCCCTCCCCGCCCGCCGCCTCTCCAGTCGTGCGCTCATTGGCCGGGCAGGCCCGCGGGTGGGCGGACGTGCGCTCCGGCGGGCGGCCCTTGGCGCTTGCACACACTAGCACACACAAACTCACCACGTACACACTACCTCTTTTCTGCATTTAAACGTATAGACCTTGTCCCATGCACATACTTTCATAGTTCAAACACACTCTCCAAGTTCAACCCAAGCACCCTCCTGTACGCACATTAGTACACACACAATTTCCTTTCTACTTACTACAAACAGCACACTATACCCTAAAATCCACAACCCCAGTCCATCCCACAAGTTGGAAACCGGAGGGAAAAAAGAGAAGGGCTGCGGAAAGAACAATGTCCATCTCTTACGGACATCACTTGTGGTCATTGCTCCCGTGTAGTTCATACCTCCACTGACAGTTCAAACTCAGATCGCTCCTCTCACTCCTCCCAGCAAACTAGCCAGCTGCACAAGAGGTGGACAAGAGGCTTACTCTTTTTTATTGAGAGGAAAGGGAGTTTTTTCTTGAATGAGGTGTGGATGGAGTCATTTTCTATGTGATTCTCAAGGAACAGATTCAGCTAATTTAAAAAAGCGGGGGGCGCTCTGAGATTACAATGGTGGTTAGCTGGATCCAGGGCTGTATTGTGAGGCACTGAGGGCTCTTCTGTGTTCTCAAGATCAGTGTCTCACAGATGATAACCAGCAAATGAACCTCTGACCCTACCTGCCCTGGCCAGCCCACCCAGTGCCATGGACTTGAAGCACCAGGAGAGAAGAAACTCATTTGCACTAGGAATACCCTTGGAACTTTGCTTTCCCAGTTCACACTGATTCATACCCTCTTTTGTTTCATGACCCAAAGCACAAAGATTTTACTTTTTTTGAAGAGGGGTAGTTGTTCACTGTACCACAGAGGGAGGCTTACTAACATACGTGAGGAGCAAGCCATATCACTGGCATGGGTCTGTGGATAAACAGGAACCGTGCTTAAGGTTAATTGCAATTCTTACAGGTTCAGTTGCTTAATTAACAATTGACTCTGCCTGGGTACCATGGTATTACTGACATGAAAAAACTGGGACTGTGAGAAGTCAAAGACATGACTAAGGTCACACAGCAACAGATAACCAAGCCAAGAATGAAACCCATGTGTACTTGACAAATAACCTTCACAAAGTCCTGCCTTGTTGAGCAGAGAACCCTCCTGCTTGGTTGCCTGCTAAAGAAGCGGTAGCAGAAGTACAAGTTAACTGCTTGATTCACCACCATACATTCCTTCTCTGGATGTATTAATTATTGTGCAAAGCACTAATTTAAGCACCAAAAGAAGTTATCAAGGAGAATGCACCAGGTGTATTTACCATCTTTTCTGACAACAAGTGTTTTATGGGAACATACTTTGTGTTGGCACTGTGTTAGATCCAAAGAATTGTGACCAAAAGCAAACACCATTCCATTCCCAGAACTGACATTCTAATGAGGAAGATAGAATGTTGAGCAAAAATAAATAAATAAAGCACTCAGGAAAACATTGTATTGCACCCATAGTAGGCATTAAAAATAAGAGACTCAAGATATGAGAATTCCTACCATGGAGTAATTGGATTTGGTAGGAGAGGTCAATGGAGGCTCCTCAAAGACAGTGATTCTAGAGCTGAGAATGGAAGTTTGCAAAGAAATGAACTGGGCAAGAAAGGGGAGGGAAGAGCCTTTCCTGCAAATGATCATTCGATCATAATAATATCCCTGAAGGTAGACATTACAATTATCCTTGTTTATCAGTTGAGGAAACTGAAGCACAGAAGGTAAAATAACTTACCCAAGTTTGCACAACTAAGTTGTAGAATCAGGCTGTGAAACCAGGCAGTCTTCCTTGGATATTAGACTTTAGGTGCTCTGTACTTTGCTACTAATCTATATTATCTCTCACCAGGATCAGCACAAGCAAAGATTCTGTGGTTGGAGAAGGGAGCATGTATTCTTCCATAGAAGAACTAAGAGAAGACCACCTTAAGCTGGTACAAGAAAACAAAGAATTAGATGGTGCTAACTAAGGCAGGAGAGATAAGTAAGGAATAGAGCATGTAAGCCAAGGTAAGGAGTTTATATCTTTATCCTTAGAACAAAAAGAAGCCATGTAGAGACTTTAAATAAAGGATGAGGTATTTAGATTTGCATTTTTTAAAAATTACTGTGGCTATCATATAGCGAGTAGATTGAGGGATGAGGATAAAAGTAATTAAACCAATTTAGAGACTATCTAGAAAGTTTAGGTAACAGATGCTCATAGCTCACCTAGAATGGTGAAGATGGAGAGACATAAAAGGATTTGAGATATATTTTGATGGTAAATATCTCCAATTGGATTGGTGACAGACTAAGTACAGGATGATGAAGAGGTAAATGTCAAGAATGGCTCTAAGGTCCTGGCTAGCATAATTGGAGGGAGATAGGAACCATTAACTGAAATAGGAAGCACTGGAAGAGGACTTACTATATTGGAGGAAAGATGAACTTGAATTAGGTATACTGAGTTTGAGGTGCCATTGAGACCCCCAAGAAGAAAGTAAGCAATTGGATACAAAGTTCTGGAGTTCAGAAAAAGAGATCTTGGCTGGAGATTCAAATGTGTTTTTTGTCAGGGGTCATGCTAACCATATGTACGGGTAGGGCTGTCTAGGAAAATAAAAGAGAATTAGAAGAAAAGAGAATCAAGGAAACAGCCTTTCACAAATTCCAACAGTAGATAACAGTATAATGGGAAAGAGGACAGAATTAGTGAGAGAAGAAAACACAAAACAAAGTTTTGTCATGTACACCCAAGAAAAAGACTATTTCAAAAAAGGGAAAGTGTGATTATCTTTGTATAAGGGAGGTCAAAACATTTTTGATGGGTGTTATCTTAGCAAGAAGGCCAGAATAGTGTGGTGAGAGACAGACAACAGCTAATGAAATGAGGAGTAAAGACAATAATCGGGAAGAAGATTGCCTGAAAAGAGGAGAGAGCAATAGCTGGAGGATAATGTGGGAAGAGGAAGAGCTCTTCGTTGTTTATTGGGCCGGTTGGCTGGTAGCTTTGGTAACTGATATAATGGCTGAGAATAGAGCATTGGAAATGATCCAGTTAACAAAAATTAAATATATAAGAAAAGAAATAGGAGGGATCACTGTTACAGGGCTTGGAAAGCATAAACAAGTAGAGGAGAAACAGATGGGTATAAATGTAGGTCAGTGTGCAAGTTTCATTTCTACAACATAAGGGAATCCCATCTGATGGCTTTTATTTTTCCCAAAAGAGTAAAAGTTGAAGTCATCTGTTCAAAGTGTATAAGAAGAGATGCTAGAGGTTTGAGGGGAGTAAAAAGGTTTTGTTTGTGTTTGTTTGTTTACAGAGTTTTAAAAGTAGCTTTGCATCTGTGAAAGAGTGAATGGGAACTATTGAGAGTCCAGTCGATGTTGGTAGCCATGCATTTGTGATGGACCAGCCTGCTTGCCCTGACTCCCTCCACCAGTGCTGAGCTTTGTGTGTGCAGGCACGGAGAAAACATAGGGGTCCTGCCAAATGGATGAAACACCAGGTGCTAGAAGGCAATGGAGCAGTGCCTGATGGGAAATAATTTCTTACACAGAACTATACCCAGTACAACTATCAATCAAACCGGAGGACAAATTCATTCCTAGAGATACTCTACCTGAGCCAGCTACTGAAGACTGTGCACCCCCAAAACAAGGGAGTAAACCAAGATAAAAAGAAAAACATAGAACATAGAAAACCAGAGATCCAGCACACAAAAAGGGTCAAGGTGTTCCTTGGGATGATGGGGAGAGGAGAACAAAAATTGGAATAGGTCAGTAGTCTCAGGGTAGAGATTTCCTCTAGATTAAATAGATAGAATTCATGAAGAGTTAAAACATTCCGAGGAGATTATAAGACTGTTGGTGGTGGGAGGGAGGGGGGAGGGCTGGGGGGTGAGTTGGGATGGGAGTAAAAGGCAGGAAACTGTACTTGAACAACAATTAAAATAAAAAAAATTTTTTAAAAAGACTGCTGGTGGTGACTTTAGAGATAAATTCATGATTGGTTTGTAGCAAACTATGGTACAAATATACAGACAGTTAATAATTCCAAATATTAAAAAAAACTATGCAGCACAGTCAACTTAGAATATGCCACAAGGCTGAGCTGTAACTAGTATGTGTGTAGCTGTAATAATGTAAACCACAAATGCTGGTCCAAACTATATTGGAAACATAACTAGATCAGGAATTTGGGGGGCTGGAAAGCGTGCATGTGTGTAGTGGGGGCTTTGCAGGGGGCAGTGGTGGGAAGTGACGCCTCATCTGCTTGAGAGTAACATCAGTAGATAGTGACTAAAGCTTTTTAAAAACCCAGAAGGGGCAATATAAGCTTGTTATCTGAAGATATGGAGGTAAAATCAGAATCAAGCTAAATGAGTTGGAAGTTGTTGCCTATAGAAAATGGGAAATGGGGGAAAGGCTTACAGTACTTCTGGTTGTTACACAAGTCTTCTAGAATAATTTGATTCTTTAAACCATATGGCAACATAACTTTTAGAAGAGCTAATGAAGTAACAAATGTTTTAATATAATTATTGAAATGATAGATAAATAATAGAACCTTGAATTCATAACTTCTGAGTCCTGTGCTCTTTCTACAAAAACTAAATCACAGTTGGCATAGTTGACAATATTTTTGTTTTCATAAAGCATATTTGCTTTATTTGTCTTTATCTGCCAATATCACTTAAGAAAAAAATAATGTTCAATTTATTTAAGGTATAGAAACAAATCAGATGTCAGGTGGATAGAATTGTGGATAGATTTTTATGGAGTAAATTACATTAAATCTTCAAGTTCATAAAATATGAAAATCCATAAGATTTTAAAAAATGAGAACAATTATCTTACATTTACTTTTAAAATATATGTCTAAATTTGATTAGTGGTCATCTGATGAAAAAAAACTCCTCTGGGAACACTTTAAATTAAAGTGGATTAGTGTTTGCTTCCAGGCACTCTTAATTAGTTCCCTGATTTAGTTTCTTCTATGGCAAAATACAAAACTATTGATCCTGAATTTATGTATTTTTTAAGAGTTTCAGGAGTTTATATTAAGTATACTTTTCTATTTTAATTTAAAACCTTGTCATTATAAATTATAATTATGTTTGAATAATCTCAACATATGGCCAGATATCATTCACTTAAATGACATACCAAAGCTCTTACATTTCACATTCCAACAATGCTGAACAATTTGTAACTCCTGGTCTAGTCCTCTTCTCTCCTACCGCTGCCGTCACAAACATGCTGGTACCAGGCTGATTTCTGTTCCCAGTGAATGTTATGCTTATTCCCATTGAAACAATTACCTTTGCATTGATTGTTTGTATTGTCATCATAATCATCATAGTTACTGTATGTCTTGCGTCAGAGTTCCGGAAGGCAGAAAATGTATCTTTTCACTGTTGTGTCTCCAGCACCCAGAAACTGCCTGGTATAGGCATTAACCATGCCCCTAGAAACATGTTCTTAGAAATTATTTCGTGATACAATTTGGATGACTATATAACCAGAAATTAAGCTGTGGAGAAGCACAAAAAGAAAAGTTAAAACTCTAATGCTTGAATTAAAAGCAGTTGCTAGGTAGGGACATTATTTTCTCACTTTACACCTGAGGAAACAGAGGCCTGGAGAAATGAGACAGATTGACTAGTGGACCACATTATATGAAAGTAAACTTAGAATCATCAATGCTGAATCTGAAAGATTATCTAGTCCAAGATATTCTGGTTCAAGAAACTGAGACCCAAAGACTCAAAGAAAAATAAAGTTCAGCAAATAGATGCTTAAAATTCAAGAAAAAGCTGGTTTTCAGCAAAACATCATCCACAGAAAACATTGTTTTTGTCTTAAATTGTTTTTTCATTTTAACTTTTTACTGAAACTTGTTGGCCAAAGGTCTACACAGCCATAGTACGGTACACTGTACTTTGCAGGTCAGTTTGCTGTTAAGTGAACATTCTAAAATCATATAAATTTTCCCTTCAATCAAGTTAAAAGAGCAGCAAAGTAGTAGAGATTCAATTTTAATGCCTTTAGAACTGGCTCCAGGAGAAGGCTTCTTTGAAATAAACATAAATGAAGTAGTAAAAGAAGATGAGCCTATCGTGGGTAATGACAGTGTTTATTCAGATCAATAATAATGCCTCATATTTATTGAGCATTTGCAATTTGCTGGACACTGTTATTGGTCTTATTTGGTCTCATGATGATTCTCTGAAGCTGGTACAACAATTATCTCCATTTTAAAGAAGGGAATAGCTGAGAGGACATTTAAAGAAGGGAATACCTTGAGAGGACAACTAGCCTGGAGACCCACAGTGCGCTGTGGCTGTGACCCAGACAGAGACAGACAGAGCTGTTCTCAGCCATAAAACGAGCTTCCTCTCCTCCCCGGGGCTACCTGATAACAAGTGGGGAATGTAAAATGTTAGAGGCGGAAGTAGCCTAAGGCTCAATGATGCTGGTCACGTTCACTTTTAAAACATAGAAACTGCCTTTCAAATAAACTGTAATGCAGAAAGCCCTTACGGAAATCTAATAATAACAGAGTTGTTCTGGTTGAAGAACAATGGATTCTCATTAGCTCAACATTTTCTTTTCATAATTCAGGGTTCCAAAGGCTTGAAAAACTAGTGATCTCATTCTCTCTCTCTCTCCCCCCACCTCCATCTCTCTTTCTCATAAAGTAGAACCACACTGGCTTGCCCAAATTCCACAGCTCAAACTGTCAAGTTATACTCAGGTTTTTATTGCTTTCCCATCAGAAGAGAAGGGTTTTTTTTTCCCCCACAAGTGAAGGTCAAAGGATATCTAGTTGCCCCAGGACATCCTAAGATTGTCTTACCATTTCAAAAAAAATAGGCTTCTGACTAAAAAAAAATTCTGAAAAGTAACATTATCATTGGAATCTCAATATTCTAATGCTGAGTGAATAATACAGAAACATGGGTCTTTGAAAAGAGATTAAAATAGAGCAAAACAGAAAAAGAAAGTTAAGCAGCAGACAGAAGAATAGAAGGAAATAAACTTTGCAAGTCACTTACCTAAATTCTAACATTGCCCAACACTCAACTTTGCCAAAATGGAAAAAAAAAACCCAGCATGCTATGTTGAAAGTACCACCCATGGAGATATTGAAGCCCCAGTCTAAGAGCTCCTGCAGTTGTCCAAGTTTCAAGGCATATGTTAATTGTGCTTTTGATCTACAGTACCAATATTTTACCATTATCCAGGATACCTGGACTAACACTTACATGTAAATTTGTTCTTGTGACCTCCTGGGACTCAAGAAGATGGAAAGTTTTCAAAAGGCAGCAGAATAAGCATGTTCAAAATTGTACTTTCCTCCTTTTTTTTTTTTTTTTTTTTGATGAACTGAGAGTTTGCTGGGAATGTGACTTTTAGATTTAGCCAGAAAAAGATGTCTGCAAGGCCATAAAAGCATGCAACCATCCAGGATGTGAGAACTGGCTCTGCTTCTAACACTACTCTCAGTTACAAGGTAAATTCCTCCAATGCCACTTATGTGCTAAACCTCACATCAAATGAGACGAAAAGGATTCCAGAAATGTGGGCCAATGAAGTATTGAAAGTGAATCTTCCTGGGCAGCTTGTGTGGCAAAAATGGTTCATAGTAGGAAAAGAATGGGTCATCAAAGGAAGGACAAGGCCCCAAATCTGCAGAAATGCCAGTGGGCAAATACATAGCACACACTCCACCACACCCTCAACCTACTCTCATGGCTGACATTACTAGTCCATCACAGTCTCCTTCCACTCCAGCTCAGGAAGTGCTTCTCAATGAGCAGTTCAAAGAGCCAACACAAATCATTTAGAATTGGCTCTCAGTATGGAATTTCATTACCATGTTGGATACAATGCTGTGGTTAAGGGATTGAAGATGATAGTCATTCATTTGGACATAGGCTGTTGACTTCCCTTTCGTGGGAGGTGAGCCTAAAACCAAAAGGAATAATATACTAGATAATATACATCATCCGTCAGCTGTTCCCTTCAGAATTGCTGTGTTTTTGTGAAAAATGAATGGGAATCAAACTGAATCTACTCCAGGTTCAGAATGTGGTAATGAGCTAGGTCCATGTAGAACTATCAGTATGTACCTGCTTACAGCCAAATCCAGCAACACATTAAAAAGATCATACACCATAATCAAGTAGTATTTATTCTGAGGATGCAAGGTTGCTACAATATCTGCAAATCAATGAATGTGATATACCACATAAACAAAATGAAGGATACAAACCACATAATCATATCATTAGAAGTATTTGATAAAATCCAGCACACATTTATGGTAAAAACTCTCAGCAAAGTGGGAATAGAGAGAACATACCTCAATGTAATGAAAGCCATATATGACAAACCCACTGTCAACATCATACTCAATGGGCAAAACTACAAGCATTTCCCTAAAGATTGGAAACAATACAAGGAGGGATATCCACTTTCACCACTTTTATTCAATATAGTACTAGAAGTCTTAGCCACAGCAATTGTTTAAGAGGAAGAAATAAAAGGCATCCAAATTGGAAAGGAAAAATTAAACTGTCATTATGACATGATACTGTATATAGAGAACCCTAAAGATTCCACCAAAAAAACTATTAGAATGGACACATTAATTCAGTAAAATAGCAGAATACAAAATAAATATCCAGAAATCACTTGCATTTTTATACACTAATAGTGAGTTATCAAAAAGAGAAACTAAAAAAACAATCCTATTCACAGTTGCTTCAAAAAAAATAAAGTATGTAGGAATACCTTTAACCAAGGATATGAAATACCAGTACTTATAATCAGAAAATTATAAGACACAGAAGAAAGAAATTGAAGAAGATACAAATAACTGGAAGTATATACCATGTTCATAGACTGGGAAAATTAACATCATTAAAATGTCCATACTACCCAAAGCAATCTATAGATTCAACACAGTTCCTATCAATATAGTAATGCAGTATTTCACAGAACTAGAGTAAATACTCCAAAAATTTATATGGAACTACAGAAGACCCCAAATAGCCACAGCAATCTTGAGAAAAAAAGAACAAAGTTGGAGGAATCATGCAACCTGATATCAAAATATACTACAAGGTCATGGTAAGAAAAACAGCATTGTACTGGCATAAAATAGACATATAAACCAATGGAACAGGACAGAGAGCCCAGAAATAGACCCATGCCTTTATAATCAATTAATATTTGACAAAGGAGGAAAGAACATGTAATGGGGTAAAGACAGTCTATTCAATAAATGGTGTTGGAAAAACTAGACAGATGTGTGCAAAAAAATGAAAACAGATCACCTTCTTATATCATACACAAGAATAAACTCAAAGTTGATTAAAAACTTAAATGTTAGATTCTATGTCATGAAAATCCTAGAAGAAAACATAGGCAGTAAAATCTCAGACATTGCTCGTAGCAATATTTTTTCTGATATATCTCCACAGTCAAGGGAAACAGAGGAAAAATAAAAATGGGACTACTTCAAACTAAAAAGTCTTTGCACAGCAAAGGAAACCATCAATGAAATGAAAAGGCAACCAACCCACTGAATGGCAGAACATATTTCCCAATGACACATCTGATAAAGGGTTAACATCCAAAATTTATAAAACTAAACACCAAAAACCAAACAATCCAATTAAAATGGGCAAAGGACCTGAATACACACTTCTCCAAAGAGGACATGCAGATGGCAAACAGGCACACGGAAAGAGGCTCAACATCACTAACTATCAGAGAGATGCAAATTAAAACCACTACCTGTCAGAATGGCCATCATCAATAAATCAACAAACAACAAGTCCTGGTGAGGATGTGGAAAAAATAGAACCCTCATGCACTGTTGGTGGGAATGAAGATCAGTGCAGCCACTGTGGAAGGCAGTGTGGAGATACCTCAAAAAATTAAAAGTGGATCTACCTTACGACAAGCAATTCAACTTCTGGGAATATATCTGAAGAAACCTGAAACACTAATTTGAAAGAATATATGCACCCCTATGTTCATTACAGCATTATTTACTTTAGCCAAATTTTGGAAGCAGTTCTAGTGTCCATCAGTATCTGATGAGTGGATAAAAAAGCTGTGCTACATTTATACAATGGGATACTATTTGGCCATGAAAAAAAAGAAAATCTTACCCTTTGCAAAAGCATGGATGGAAGTTGGAGAGCATTATGCTAAGTGAGATAAACCCATCAGAAAAAGACAAATACCATATGATTTCATTTACATGTAGAATCTGATGGACAAAATAAACTAACAAACAAAATGCAAATAGACTTATAGGCAGAGAACAGAATGATGGCTGTCAGAGGGGAAAAGCATTGTGGGGCTGGATGAGAAAGGTGAAAGGATTAAAGGGGAAAAAACCTCATAGACACAGGCAACAGCATGGTGATTACCAGAGTGAAAGGGGGGTGAGGGGAGGCAGAACTGGGGATAAACAATGATGGAAGGAGACGGTATAATATACATATGATGTATTATAGAATTGTACACCTGAAACCTTTACAATTTTATTAATCAATGTCACCGCAATAAATTCAGTAAAAAAGAAAAACATTCAATTGCCAGTTTATGGTATTCTCCCCAACTCAGTTGAATATGAATGTCACAGTGGGAGATTTTGGGAGAATGTGTGAGAATCTACAGGTTTTCCAGAAGGCCCAGAAGTCATTTAAAAATCACTATTCTAAATTCTTACTCCAACAAAACACGATCTGTATGTCCAGGTGTAATCCCTTTCTCTAAAGCCAGGCCTTGCTGGCTACAGCTCAAATCACAATGGAATACAGTTCAGTACCTCCAATATGTCTTTGAATAAAGTAATAAGGTATCCCATTACATATTCCCTTTCTTTAATACAAACAAAAAATGAAAAGAATCTTGGTCTTCTTGGCAGAGGTATTTATATTTCTGGATTCTTTCTTCTTCTTTTGGCCCTGATACCACTGTGGTGTTGTCCTTCCCCTTCCACTAGTGAGATGCCTCTGACATTTCTGTATGCAATATCTGATCTATACAAAAAAGGGGGTGGTGGAGGGTGGTAGAAAGAAAAATAATGGAGGTTATTTATCTGTATTCACTGTCTACTTGATTGATATATTCTAATTCCTAAGACTCAAAAGTCACTTCTTCAGCGGAGACTTTTCTAACCAATGCCCCCAACAAAGGCAGAATGTGCCTTTATGGAAGTCCACCTGGTTCTACCATGGTATCTCTGACATAGTATCTCTGACTATATACGAGGTCCAGCACACATAATGCCCCTTTTTTATTACAAAATCTTTTATTACAAAATCATAAGCATGTAATTCTGTAACAACAATATCACACTCAAGCACACCATATGGAATTTTAGGTGAGATGTTTGAATTAAAGCTATAAATTATTATACCCACATTATTACCCTACCAGCCACACTCAGGCAGGCGTTACTTCTGCCGGACCCTATACAGACTTGTCTCTACCTAGCAGAGCAGAAGTTCCTTCAGAGCAGGGTGTATCTATCTTTATACCCCAGGCTCGTAACAAACCTGACACACTGGAGACACTCAATAAAGTGAGTGAATTAAGGTTCTACTGTCTGACCAAACTGAATAAAGAGTGAAAAAACAAAACAATCAGGAGTTCTGCTCGAGCATAAAAGAACTAATATTTCTTCCTTACTTTTTTCCTCAAGTGACTGGCTGTTTTGACATATAGACATGGTTGTTACATGATTGCTTTTTCAGACTTGAAAAGGAGAGCCACTTCAAGGGTGAAATTAAATAACAGAAACAGAAAAAAAAAGTACAGTCCTTGGTATATGGTGCCTATTCACACTTCACAGCCATTCACTACCAGCTTGATGCTGGTAGAATACAAAGTTGGGATAAATGTTCAAACTCTCAAGTCAAATAATGGAAACTTTCCCTCAATTTGTTTTTAAAAATTGTTAGATGAATTGTTCCAAGTTTAGGTTTTTCTATCAACAAGTTTTTAAAAATACTTTTGGAAACTACTGCAACAGCATGGTGCAATAGTGGTACCACTATTGGCTTATTGACAAATCAATTGAATTTACTTACTAAGCCTAGATTAATGGAAAACTCAATTATCATGAACTTATGTTTGCTAACTTGGAAAACTTGGTTTTTGCACAGGCTTCTTTGCTTGTGGTTACAAATTAATAACTCATCACTAGAGAAACGGGAATGTCCAGATTTCCTTTAGCACCCTGTGACTACAAAATGGGAATCACATTTCTGTCCGAGTACTCCCCGTGCTAGATTAAGCTACTTTCCCTCAGCTACAAACCTACCCTCTTATATTCTACCCTATGATGCTAGGACTGAGCTCTGCAAATGCCATTCTTTTTCACAAGAGCTCTGTTAGCTTCTATAGATGGAAGCAATAGGGAGACAAGGAAGATGGAAGAAGAAAAAGGGATCTGTTCCCTCCCTTGCACCCCCATTCCTGTCATCACTGCCCCTGAAGTGTCCCTTTGCCCCAGAAGCAAAGTTTGGTTCCAGTTTTGAGCTATTTCCATCATTGCTGGTACCAGCCTCATACTCAGCGGTACAGCAGCAGGTGGCCACACCCCTGCTGTAGAAGTCTTGGCCTCAGCTGTGGGGGTGGGGAGCTCCAAGCTTGCAGGTTTTGCTAGTTTAACTCTTTCCTTTGTTCCCCCAGCCATGGGGGTCACAGTTGCTCCCCAAAGTATTTATTTGCATTACCTTAATATTGCCTTTTTGACTAAATACAATACTGTTTAATCAATTGCCTTAACTAAATTGTTAAAAATAAGTAGTGTTGGGGTTTTTTGTTTGTTTTCTTAACTCCAATGCCTTGTTTGATTGTGGTTGTGAATATACAATTCAAACATAAGGAAACAAGGATTCAACAGACTGTGACTGCAAATGGGTGTCACATTTATAGTTAACTGAGCACTTCCTCACCTGCTACAGTAGGCTGCTACCTCAACACCTTGCTCAAAGGGGACATTGTATATTGGTACACATCAACCTATTGGCACAATCCATTATGAGACATCCACAGTGTAATGTTCCAGATCCTACTTAGCCATGTCTACTGCTCCTAAACCTGCTTTGAAGACACTTCAGCGCTAATGTTGTTTGCCAAGTGTACAGTACCTGGATGCCTCCCGATCCACCAGTGCTCCCAGACTGGCTGGGTCCTATACAAAAGTAGGAAATGCCAAAACTTCCAAAGAGTGACATGGAAAGAAGTCTACACTATGTAAGTTAGGTTATAAAAGAGGGTTTCAGAACAATATTTATGGTATTATGTTATAAATACATGCTCTGTTTAAAAATCTTGGTTGTAAAAGGGTAGGGGAATGAGAGGTTGGATATACATGTATTAAAATTGACAATTACCAGTGATTACCTCTGGGTGAATAAGATTATAAATTTAAATTCTTTTGCTTCCTTTTATTTTCTATTTTATATTCTAAGAAAACATACATTATTTTAAATTTAGATTTTTAAACCTATACATGTTGAACCCCAGATGATCATTTTGCAAAATTATAATTATTATTCATCTTCTTATCAAAGAGAATTAAATTGAATGAGAATTTTCTTCTGAGAAGTAAAAGGAGAAAAAACAGAAAAACCTCAAGATATCAATGTCCTGATTCATGAAGCATAATCCAACTGTCAGCGGTGACAAGAGTGGAACCGGGTGTTAGGCTGATGGGTAGACCAGACCTTGGTTCTGTAACCTCGGTGCTTGAGCTCTGGCTAGGAAAGAATTCAGAGCCAAGACTCAAACTATAAGACAGTTTATTTAGAAAGACACAGAGGTAGAAGTGAGCCACAGAAGAAATGGGTTCAGGAAATAAATTACAGAGGCAAAAGAAAGGTACTTGGAGCTTAGGAGAGAGGAAGGTAAAGATAAAGTGCCTGGGAGAAGGAAGAGGGAGAGGGAAAGGTCTGGGCGTGTGCTCCTGGGCAGGAAAGGACTCTGGGTCCTCCATCCTAAGGGCTTTTAAAGCAGAGATATTCGGGGAGGTCCTGTTGGAGGATCTCAATAGAATATCCATCAACTTTTCTAGATGTGCCTCCTCAGGGTCATGGTTTCCACTGATTGATCTGTGCTAAGGTAGGGGGTCATTAGTCAATGCAGCTGGTTCTGAGGTTAGCCATGGTGTCACTTGTCTGGTTTTGTTGCTTTTCTGGGCCTGGAGCTGAAACATAGCTGAGGACTAGATGTACGTGATAATGGTCAGAAACTCATTGTCCTGGAGCTTAATGCTTAAGGGCGATTCTCCAGCGCCTTTGTTCCCCCTCTAAAGGGGTCTAACTCTCATGACTGGCAACATGCCAGGGAAGGGAGGGTCAGGGGAGGATCCAAACCTCACCACCAGTGACATGCTAGGGGAGGAAAGGGTACCCTGGGGGTGAGGTCCTTGTTTTCCCAGTTTTGCCTGGGGAGGCACCCAGGGCTTTCCACCCTAGTGACTTTCTGTACCTGGCCCTTCATCCTTGCTCTGCTCTTATCTGTCTGTCTACCTACCACACAACCAGCTCCTATCCTGTTTTATAACTTGCACAAAGGTTAGCTTTAGGTTACTCAGTATTTAAAGTCTTGAAAATAGTATTCCAGAGTGTAGGCCATTTATTCTATTAAAACATGTCACGACTCTGTTTCTGGTTTATAAATGAGATACTGACCCTTGTACCTCAAAATTTTTTTTAATAAAGAGTTTGGCTCTATCCATAAAGATCATAAACTGAAAGTAAAAGACACTGCTTTTTTAAAAAATCAGCTAAATTCATTTGTCTGGGAAGCTGTTTACTCAATACATGATTTCTGGTCTGGTTCACCCATTTTTCTGTTTTTGGCATCAATGGAACCTTTTATTGTATACCACATAATTACAACCATTTCTAGCCAGGCAACACATATTATTTGTGCCAAGGGAAAATAGGTACCTTGGGTTTTGTGTCATAACTATAACGTTGTTTTTTTTGTTATATTTAAGAAATTTGACCCAAAACTTTCTTTTATTTTTTTTAGGATTGATACTGTTGCTAATCACTTATTTAAGGGCTACAAAATTGGAGCCGTTAGCTCCCTTTGAAATTTATTTCTATTTGCCTTTTAATGGTGAAATAGACATATTTATAAATCTGCCCCTACTTTAAGACAAGCTGTCACTTGGAAATGAAAATCTGCTGGTGAATTGGGAGGTTGGGGGCTGATTATTCTAATTCAAAAGAGATACCAGCATAACACAAACTTCTTGAGAGAAAAGAGAGAGAGAGGGGGTTGGAAGCTTACAAAAACAGGATGAGGGAAGATGCTTAAACCTTAAGTGTTAAATGTTTGTAGAAAAGTAAAAAGTTACTTGAAATTGCAAGTCTATGAAAAGGTAATATCATACGTATTTCATTTTTAAAAAATTAGTGTACAGCCCTGGCCAGGTGGCTCAGTTAGTTAGAGTGTTGTCCTGTGCACCAAAAGGTTGCTGGTTCAATTCTTGGTCAGAGCACATACCTAGGTTTCAGTTTCAATCCCCAGGGCATGTATGACAGGCAACCAACTGATGTTTCTCTCTCACACTGATGTTTCTCTCTCTCTCTCTCTCTTTCTCTTTCTGTCTCTGTCTCTCTCTTTCTCTCTCTCCTTTCTCTGAGAAAATAGCAAGTTGAAAAACCAAGTGGTCAGTAAAAGGACAATGTTTATTTCTTAATTTAATGGTATTTGTATCTCTCAGAATGTGATTTTAATGTAATTAATAAGAGACATTTATTGATAGCTTAACATGTGCCACTCACTCTTCTAAATGTTTATTACCTGCTTTACTGCTCACAACAAACTTTTGAAATAGATTCTTTTATCGTAAGTGCCTCATACATGACATGAGGGGCCTGAAACACAAAAAGGGAATGCAGTGCACCCAACCACACACAGCTAATAAGCATCAAAGCTTACCTACTATACAACACAGCCTTAAAACTTATTTTGAATGCTCTGTTTTTCCAATCCATAGATGCTTTAAAGGTTAACCATTTTTTTTAAACTTGATTCAAGTTTTTTTCTGGAACATTAACAGATTCCATCTGCCAGTTCTCCAACTGATGAGTTTCTATATATAGGCCTTACCTTATTGTACCCCTCACACACTTTGAAAAGTTGACTCTTCTAAGCAAGTACAAAAGTAGCTATTTTCAGGACTTATTTGAGTAACATTTTTTTCCATAAGCTACTTTTTTAGCAGATCATGAGACTCTCAAAATAGAATAAAAATAGTAAAGTTCAAACCCATTTGGTTAATAGAAGTTAGAAGTATGCATAATAGAAGATGGTTTAACTTTTCCTCTTTGTACACTTCAAAAACATCTGAAAAGATTTAACCTTCTCAAAAAAAATGCTCACCTTTGGGATGAAACCAAGTCAAAAGAACTTCAATTCCAAAGGAAGCATTTTTTAAAAATTCTGAGTGAATTAGAGGAGGCAATTGCCTGGAATTTGGTTGCATACAAAGCTACATTTAGTGCCCACACATGCTCTAGTATTGACTTCCTGCTCAGTCAGCACTGATAGTTATTATTCTATAAAAGAGATGTTTGCTTCTCAGGGCTGTAAACCCTGAGACCACCTCAGAATCTTTAGTGGACTTCATCTCATAGCAGAAATATATGGCTTTCTTTTGCCTTTGGTGCAAGATTTAAGTGGTGGTAGAAAACAGATATTGCAATATGTCCCCATTTCCCAGGCCAGCCTTATATCTAATGGCAACTTTATTATATCCTCCATGGAAAGCAACAGACACATTGTCAATAATATACACTGTGTTTCTATATTCTTGATTTTAAAATCTCTTCAGCTTAGTAGTTTTTGGCTGTGGGGATAGAAATAGAAGAATTACTACAACATCAATTATTAAATGAACATACTGATTGTGAGGCATAACCAGACAGCAATTACATTAATTTACGAAAAGCATGTCTTAGAATGGAAGAGACAAGTATTTGTTGAGTTGAATTAAATCGAAATAAAAGCCCTACAAAGAATTAGAAGACATGAAGCCCCCTCTCTTTTCCTTTTAAGGTATACCAAAGATGGCAGCCATTGCTGCCACACCCTTTTCTACGAGAATCTACTCCCAGCTCTGGCCTCCACTGCATTCCTAATCACAGTTGACTGGGTTATGAGTGGACCTTTGACACTGGCCAATCAGACACATTTACCCTGGACATTTGAAATCAGGACACTGAACATGACTGGCAATTAGCTGGAGAAGCCAAGTTTCTTATTTTTTAAAGATTTTGTTTCTTTTTTAATTATATTTTATTGATTATGGTAGTATAGTTGTCCTGATTTTTCCCCCTTTGCACTCTTCCACCCAGGACCTGCTACTCCTTCAGGCAATCCCCACCATTGTTCATGTCCATGGTCATGTGTTTAAGTTCTTTGGCTACTCCATTTCCTACACTGTACTGTACATCCCCATGGCTATTCTGTAACTCCCTATTTGTACTTCTTAATCCCCTCACCTCTCACCCATTCCCCCACACCCCCCTCCCACCCGGCAACCATCAAAACACTCTCTGTATCCATGATTCTTTCTCTGTTCTTCTTGTTTCTTAGTTTGTTTGTTTTTTTGAATCAATTGATGATAGATATGCATTTTTTGCCATTTTATTGTTCATAAATTTGCTCTTTTTCTTTTTCTTAAGTAAGTCCTTTTAACATTCCATATAATAATGGTTTGATGATGATGAACTCCTTTAGTTTTATTCTTGTCTGGGAAACTCTTTATCTGCACTTCAATTCTAAATGATAGCATTGCTGGGTAAAGTAATCTTGGCTGTAGGTCCCTGCTTTTCATGACTTTGAATATGTCTTGCCAACCCATTCTAGCCTGCAAAGGTTCCTTTGAAAAATCAGTTGACAGTCTTATGGAAACTCTCCTGTAGGTAACTAACTGCTTTTCTCTTGCTGTTTTTAAGATTCTCTCTTTATCTTTAACCTTTGGCATTTTAATTATGAGGTGTCCTGAAGTGGGCCTCTTTGCATCCATCTTGTTTGGGACTCTCTGTGCTGCCTGGACTTGTATGTCTATTTCCTTCACCAAATTAGGAAAGTTTTCTTTCATTATTTTTCCAGTAGATTTCCAATGTCTTGCTCTTCCTCTTCTCCTTCTGGTACCTCTATTATGTGAATGTTGGAATGCTTGAAGTTATCCTGGAGGCTGCTTACACTAACCTCAATTTAAAAAATTTTTTTTCTTCTTGTTGTTCTGATTGTTTTTTGGTTCCTTATGTTCCAAATCATTGATTTGATTCACAGCTTCATCCTTCATCCAGTCTACTGTTGTTTTCCTGTAAATTGTTCTTTATTCCAATTAGTGTATCCTTCATTTCTGACTGGATCTTTTTTATGCTGTTGAGGTTCTCACTAAGTTCCTCAAGCATGTGTCACCAGTATTTTGAACTCTTCATCTGATCAATTGCTTATCTCCATTTTATTTAGCTCTTTCTCTGGAGTTTTGACCTGTTTTTCCATTTGGGCCATGTTTCTTTGTTTCCTCATTTAGCAGCCTCCTTGTGTTCGTGTGTATTAGGTGTAGCTGCTTTGTCTCACTGCCTTGGTTGTATGGCCTACTGTAGTAGATATCCTATAGGGTCCAGTGGCACAGCCTCCCCTATCATCCAAGTGGGGTACTCAAGGTGCGCCCTTCTTGTGGGCTGAGTACACCCTCCTCTTGTATTGAGACTTGATTGCTGTTGGCAGATGAATGTAAGGGATTTACCAGGCCACTCAACTGCAAGGTTTTGCTGTGACCACTTATAATAAACCTCCACCCTCCATGGAGGTTCTTCTGTGCAGGGGCAGGGCGGTCGTACTCTGACATGGTCTGTAGTTGTCCACTAGGTGTGCTAGCCCTGAGGTGTCCCGGGTGGTGCAGGCCAAGGTCAGCCCCCACCTCTGTTCTGCACTGAGCCACCCTGCCTGAGCTAGAAAGCAATCTGAAATAGTTGCTACTTGTGCTGGGCTTGGAATTCCCAGGTGAAGCCAAGCGGTGATCTAGGCTGGCTGCTGCTAGTGCTGGCTCACTGAGGTTGGCTATTGCTTTTTTGATAGGATTTATGAAGTTGTGTAGAATGAGCCAAGACCAGCCATTCATGTGGAAAACCAGCTTGGGCGGGCCCATAAATTGGGTGGGGCAGAGTCTCTGGGGATCTGCAAGGTGAGTCAAACAGCATTAGCCAGGTTGGTGGAGTCTCAGACATGGCACCAACCCGCTGGCTCTATGTGGGGAGGTCCTGAAAAGGGACAGTGACCTCTGCTGGTCCTGATGCCAGACACCTCAATTCCTCCCTTTATGACACTTGTACCTTTCAAACTGCTACCCTGGTGCTGGAGCTTAGTGGGAGTGAGTCTGAGTAGGTAAGTCTGTGTGGATTCTTTAAGAGAAACTGCTGGGGATCTAGAAGTTTCTTCCACCAATGTAATCCCTGCTGTTTTTTGCAGCCAGAAGTTGTGGGGACTTACCTTCCTGGCACTGGAACCCTGGGCTGGGGCCCTGGTGTGGGACTGGGACTCCTTACTCCTGAGATGTCCTTCCTGAATTTTTATGCACCACATGTGGGTAAGGGTTCAGCCCATTCCACATTTGTGCCCCTTCTGTGAGTCTGGATGGATATGGTTCCTTTAATTTCGTAGTTGTCAGACTTCCATTCAACTAGATTTATGATGGTTCTCAGTGATGGTTGTTCTATATTTTAGTTGTAATTTTGATGTGTTTCAAAGAGGCAAGCCATGTTTACCTACACTGCCACCTTGACCGGAAGTCTATTTATTTGAGAAGCCAAGTTTCAAAGACATTAAAATCTGTTACATTGTCAAGTTCCTGAACAATGTCATCACATGTAAGTTAAAGTTAAGGGGGAGCAGGGATAACCATTGTGCAGAGAGAAGCATAAAACAGTTGCTGCCTCAGTTGCCAGGTTTCTACTTTCATTACCAATTCAACTCCACAGTTTTTACTTTGTTGTCCTTTGCCAGTATGAGCCCTAAAATCAACTCCTTTTTCTAAAATAACTTGACCTTTTTTTAACAAAAAGTCCCATTTTCAATTCTCAAGCCATTATTAGTTGCCTTTCTGGCAACTACAATGTAATGTTCATGAATACCGGTGATACCTGCTGCAAACTTCATAGCAAGATCCAAACAACCAAGCAAAGTTCAATGACTTGCCCAAGGTTTTATCACCTAAGACAGAGCTGGGTCCTAGGCCAGGTTTTCTTTACCACCTAACCAAGTGAAATCTGGTCCTTTTCTGCATACTTCTGACTAAAAGCTGCACTCACTTGGAAGTAAATATTGGCTGTTCTGAAATTATCTACCCAAAGTTTGTCAGTACACATTTTCTTACAGAAATAATATTTTTAATGGTGGCTGAAGTTCAAGATTAGACCTGTTTTACCTATCATGAACCTGAAACCCTCTTTGTTTATTAAGAAAACAGTGCAATATAATACTGTAGTAATGATAGTTATTAAACAAAACAGTAAATTGAATAGAACTCTTTTTATGTATTTTGGATGTTTGGCTTGAGGAAGAACAGATTTTATTGGAAGTTTTGTGCTGATTCCTGAGAGCAGGTTTGGGTATTTTCAAAGGGTTTTAGAATTTCAGGAAACCAACTTTTTTCCATTATGCCTAACTATACCCCAAAAGTTAACAGCATCAGGAGAAAAAATCTGAACCAATAAGCCCCAAACTGTTACCAGCGGTTGCCTTTTATTAGTGAAGTTATGTGAGACTCTCTCTTTGTCCTTCATACATTTTTATAGTGTTTAAACTTTCTAAGCAATAAAAATACAAAAAAAAAACTTTTCAGTTTCCTTTTCCTGGATACTGTTCTTATCACAGTCTCCTGTACTTATTATTTATAGTCAAAGTTACTTTTTGCTTCACAAGTAGAAGAAAGAGTACGCTTCATCATGCAGAGGTGGAAAGAGAGGCAGGTAAAGAGGATTTGAGCTCTGTGAGAGATCTGTCTGAGGTGAAGATAGTGGTAGCTCAACTAGGTTATCATCATTAGAAGAAAGGAAGTAGGTGATGGGAAAACAAATGAACAAACAAAAAGACATTTCTCTACCTTCAAAGACCTAGAATGGTTTTCTGGAACAGAGGAGCTAAACAAGAGTTGCCGCCGGGAAGACAAGAGGTACAATCGGTGTACACAGGATTGGGATTGTCACAAAGAGGGTGTTCAGAACCAGGGGAGATGTCTATGTAGACAACAGGATCAGCCTTAAAGGAAGATAGAGGTAGGAGAGAATAAAGGGGAAGGCACTTCTTCCTGCCTTTCCCCCAATGCACCCCACAAAATGACCTCCCTGAACTTCTTGCAGTATAAGAAGGATCGTTATGCTCTGTGAAAATAAATGGAAGTGAAGAATGTAGACAAACCCAGGAGAATAAAAACTTATAACCACACATTCAGCCATAATTAATATTAAAACCCAGAAATTGAAAGAGAGTACATTTTGTTATAAGGGTGAAAGAATCATAATATAGTGCTTGATGAGGGAGAAAAAAGGACTACTGCAAAAAAAAATTTTAAAAAGCTATCATTTATTAAATATTTGTTATGTGTCTGGCATTGTGAAATGAAAAATAAAACTGTGGACATTGTTATATTTAATCTTCTTAATACCCCTACATGGGATGAGCAAACTATGGTTCAAGATTCCCAAGCTCACATGGCTACAATGGTGGCACCAAGACACAAAGAAGAGCATCACTGGGACGGAATCCTGAAGGCATGACACAGCTCTGCCCAGAGTGACCCAGGGAGTGACCTGGATATCATCTAATTGGGAAAGAGAGACTTTTGTGGGGAAGAAAGGTTAAAATATCAATTGTAGGAACAGGGCAAAAAAATGAGGTGGAACAATTTTAGGGCCTTCAGAAGGGAAAAAAATGTGGCCATTATGTCTCACCCAGGCCCACTTGAACCCAAGTCTCCACTGATATAACAAGCACAACTCTGATGCGATCCCACAAGTATAGGGAGAGGACAGGACAACAGGTGTCTCTCCTGTGGCTGAGAAGGCAAGAAGCACCTCGTCATTAAAAGGGATAACTAAATTCACTATTTTATCATGCTTCACAGCCATTTAAAGTGAAATAGAGAGAGTCAGACAGAGGGAGGGTGGAAGGAAGGAAGGAAAGGGAGCAGAAAGGAGAGGGGAGGAAGGGAAGGGAGGAAAGGAGGAAGGGAAAGAGCGAGGGAGGAAATGTGTCTGAACCAAGCTAATACTTACTGACTCGCCCAGGCCATGATCTGTGTCTCCATCCTCCCTCCCGCTCTGAGGCCTGGCACTTTTTTCACAGGGCACAGCTCTCATCACTCACTCTTGGTCCTTCCAGATCCAAATAGATCCTTTTCCTTGGGGCTCCCAACCCAGTGTAATTTTTAAGTCGTTCTTGGTAAGTAATGAACATGTAGATATGCTCTGAATACTCATTCAGACCCACTGCTCCCCAAACACCTGTGGTGAGGACACAGTCATCTCGCGTGACAGGCTCATTTCCTCATCAGGAATGGAAACACTGGGTTCAGTGATCACTACATCTTTAATAAATAAATAAATAAATAAATACAATAGCAACTATTAAGGTAAATGGAATATATAATCATTCAGACACTTCTTGAAATGACACTGTGTTCTCTCTCTGTCCTTCTCCCTCTCTCTCACACAAGCCTGCACGCATATGCATGCATGCACACACACATTGCAGACAGCATGATTTGAATATGCACCATTTTTTATGTGCCACTAATAAGGAAAAAAATGGGCCAAATAAACCACGACACACTATTGGATATAAGATGCACCCCAGTTTCAAAGATGTTAAACTGCAAAACACCACGGGTCCTAGAATCGATGAAAGGCAGTGTCTGAGATGCTGGGAGACTTACGTGTCACAGTGAGTGCTGACATATTGTTGACATTTACTACACATACCTGCACTACTCTGTTACACAGTGCAAAGTTCATCTTTCTTTTTGTTTTCATCCTCACCCATGGACATTTTTTTCATTGCTTTCAGAGAGAGAGGAAGGGAGAGAGAGAAACATTGATGTGGGAGAGAAATATTGATCAGTTGCCTCCCCATACATGCCCGGGGCCAGGGATCATAGCACCCACACCGGGAATCTTACCCCCAACCATTTGGATAATATTGTGGGAATGAGCTCCAACTGGCTGAGCCACACCAGCTAGGGCCAAAGTTCGTTCTGACTTCTCCCTGGTTACATCCCACCTTCTGTCCACCCATGGCTCTTTGTGGCCTCAGTCCAGGCTCCTAAAGCCTCAAGTTCCCACCTGATTCCCAAATGTCTCCAAAACTTTCTAGAAGTATCTCTTATTCCTAACCATGATAATTTTTACTTTTCTAGCTTCCTTATCCCTTTGAAAATAATTCCGCCTCTTAGGTCTTACTAAGCTATTGGAATAAAATTTATGATGTAATTATAGCGAGAGTTTACATAGTGGGCAGTAAAATTTTCAGATATCAGATTTTCATCCAAATGTAGGCTTTCTTACAAAAGAAACCAATGTGCATTTATTGGTATATGGAGAGGAAGAGTTTTGTTCCCTTCAAATCATGCCATTTTAATCACTATTTATTGCCTCAAATAGGTATGTCTGGGTGGCCCAGCTGCCTTTTTACCACAGGGGCCACCAAAAGTCTGGGGAGAAACCTCACTTCCCTATGTATCCTGGAGGAATGCAGAGGCAAAGCCTCAGAAATAAAATCAATCCAAGCAGCTACTACAACCACCACAGTCGCACTGCGGCACCCCCTTCCTCCTCCTCTCCTCCATCATTGTCATCATTGTTGTCATCCTCCTCCTCTTCTTCCTCCTCCTCCTCCTCCTCCTCATTATTATCCTCTGGCTTTCCTCTTTGATTCTTCTCCTTTAAAAAACACCCAGAATAAAAGCAATTCTCTTTGTGATCTGTATAGGCTACACTTTGAATACTAATCACACTTCAGCTTGTACCCTAATTTTGGACCATTATTTATTTTTATTTCCATATTAATTCATTGCAATAGATACAATTTGGAGAGGCATTTTACCTTTTCTTTAAATAAGACTGGCATTCCTTCATGAACTCTTTGTACTTTTTTCCCACTTTTCCCCATGTAGAAGGCCCTTTCATTGGTACCTGAACACACTGTGGAGAAGAACAATATCTGATAAGATTTCTCTGGGAATTCTTATGCATCAAAAACTTTCATATTATGCAGGAGCTTTAAACCCAGAAATTTCATATCTAAAAACTTATTTTAAGGAAAAAATGCAATAGGTATAAAAAGTGATATTTAAGGATATTCACCACAGCGCATTTTATAATATCTAACAGTATGAATTTGGTTAGATAAATGCCAGCGAATTTAGATGAGGGACTATTAGGCAGCCATTATATGTCAACTTGTTTGGGAATGCAGTGGACAGGGCGATGTTCATAATAAACTGCTAACCCCTAAACACAGGCTGCAAAACAAAATGCCCACTACTATACTGATACCATTTCTCTATGGCATAAGGGTTAAAGTGTTTGGAGACAAAGACACCTTGGTTCCAACACCCAGTTTGCTCCTTATGCAAATGTGTGTAAGTTATTCAGCCTCACAGAGCCTTTGTTTCCTCATCTGTCACTTCGAAATAATAATATCCCCAATATCCCCATTAGGCTTTTTGTTAGGATTCATTTAAATAATATATGCGATAAATTTAAATAATGCATATGTGGGGCCTAACTACATTGCCACACACATCATAACTGCTCCCTAAATGTTTCTCCACATAGACCATGTGTACCATTTGGAGTTTTTGATTACAGGTGACATAAATATATTTTTGGCCAACTTAAACAAAGGGGAATTCATTGAAAACAATGCAGAGAACCAGGCTTGGAAATAGGCAGACAGCATGCAGCTTCATGGGCTAGAAACAGGAATGATAGGCTTGGTCTAGGAGTGGAGCAGACTGGTAGGGATGTTACTGCCAGGATAAAAGGATGTCCACCCTACACCTACCCAATTTCACACACTCAAAGTCAAAATCCCAGCAGAGGTCTTCTGCGGCCTGAGATTCAGCCACTGTCCACCTTCCAGCTACAGGAGGCAGGGAAGGAATAAACTGGGTCTTCGGAGCACAAGCAGCTGGACTTTCCACCCTAGCCAGATTATACACCACCGTGTAGGCTCACTCCCCCAAAGGGAATCAGGGTTCTGGGGTAAAAGGTGGTGGATGCTGCTGGGTGGCCAAAAATGATAGATGTTCTTATATGTCCTAAGTATGAGGTAATTTTGAAATGGGAAAAATAGAAATCAAATATTCATTTTAAAAAGAAAAAAAGGAAAGCTCTGCCACATATGTGTGATTGCCAGAAGAGCCCTGTGGGAAAAGCAAGAAAAGAATTTCTTTTATCTTACAAAGAGACATTGAGGCCCAGGGACAAAAAAAGACTGGCCCAAGGGCTCTACACTAGGTTTGGGGCAGAATTGACACAGAGTCCTGACTCTTGGTCCAAGGCTAAAACCCAGGGATGTACCGGAAACTGTCACACATCTCCCAGGTTTCCCTGCTTCCCAGCCCTAAGCCTCAAAAGACACAGATTACCAGTGGGTGGAATTTCCCTTTCCTCTGACTCTCGGGTCCCCTGCTGCTGAGAGTCCAGGCCCCGAGCTGAGGCTCTGCTGGGAGCAATACAACAACAGCCAGCTGAGGGGGGCTGGGAGACCTGGTGGCCCACCTCCCTCACATTTGGGGGAGTGAGAAGGCAGAGAACCAAGGGCTGAGAAACCACTGGAGAAAGAAGCCAGGCTGGAAGACAAAAAGGCAGGGGCCAACCTGGGGAGGAAGTGGTGTGGAGATTAGGCAGGAGGGAGACAGAAAAAATTTCTTCTTTAAAGACAAAGAATTAGAAAAATTGTTCAATCAGCCATAAAAGGGCCCAATAATTACTCAGAACTCTTGCACCTGGCTGCAGAGGAAAATGTGAGAGCCTCACAAAACTGCCAGGATTCTCTCTGGAATCAATCGCCTCTTATCATTTCACATCATATTTGACATCTAAGTTTCTGAGGGTTATTTCCTGCTGTTCATCTCTCCTTTCAGCTTACAGAAGAGCCCACCAGAAAGACCAAACCAATTGCAAATTCCCAGACTCTGCAAGGTCAATGACAGTTTAACATTTCTAGAAAGATCCTACTCAAGAGTCATCTTACCTAATATATGCATCTTTCAGTTAGAGAAGCTGAGACACAGAATTACGAATATGTCCATAACTATTTACTTGCTTTAAAACACTTAGAACATAACTATCTTGATCAGAGATTGCCAAATGTTTTCTTTTTTTTTTTAATACTTTATGTATTTATTTTTAGAGAGAGGGGAAGATAGGGAGAAAGAGAGGGAGAGAAACATTGATGTGAGAGAGAAACATCAATTGGTTGTCTCCTGCATGTGTCCCACCCAGGGACCTGGCCCACAAGCCAGGCATGTGCCCTGACCTGAAATTGAACCGGCAACACTTTCTTTCATGGGACAATGTTCAACCAATTGAGCCACGCCAGCCAGGAAACATTTTCTAATAAAAGCCATCTAGTGAATATTTTTGGCATTGAGGACCACAGGGTCTTTTGACACACCAACTCAATTCTGCCACCATAGAGCAAAAGCAGCTGTGGACAATCTATACACAAATGGATATGGCTATAATGCAATGAAACTGTATCTACAAAAGCAGGGTGAGGGCCGGACTTGGCCAGTAGGCTGTTGTTTTTTGACACCTGATCTAGACCTAGTTATTTATTAAATACCATGTGGACATCCCTGAAAAACATAAGAGCAAAGGGTAGACATAAACTAAATTCCCATAGGAATGATAATAATGGCTGCAATTTATGGAGCACTTTCTATGTGGCTTTCCTCATAATTGTTCCACCAGTCCTATGAGATGAACACTATTATACTCTCCATTTTTTTCAGATAAGAAAATGAAAACATATGCAGGTCAAATAAACTGCCAATGGTCCAATGGTCATATAGCTGGAAGGTGGTAGTGTCGGTATTCAAATCCAGATCTGTCTGCCTTCAGGACTCAAGAGATTAACAATTATACCAGGTAAAAGAATACCAACACCTAGAGGGCAGAATAGAAAACTATGTCAAGTCTTTCACAAAGAATTGAATTTTTTACATTATTCTGAATGAAACTTCCAGTAGTTTAAGTATTTAATAAAGCATCCATATCAACAACTTGATGAAGCATGGACCTCTCTCTCTCTCCCCTCTCTTTCTCTCTTTCTCCCTGAAACATTCATTTTGTTACCTCTCTCGCTCATAATCTGTCTGTCAGGCTCTCTCCAGAGCGCACACTAAGATTTAAGGAAGGATATTAGCTGGAGTCCACCCACCTCAGACACTGGGAAGCAAAGGTCTCCAACACTGAGAGCAATTCAAGCCTGAAGGGGAGGAGAGGACAGCTCTTGATGATTATGCTACATATTTGAAGCCAAACCAGGGAAGACTTGAGGAAATGACTCACTGAACCCAGGAGAAAGAAAAACAGCCGAATGATGGCAGGAGAAAATGAGGATAATATAGCCTTACTGTTAAAGTGAGGGTTAGAAATCCACAGAGACCCAGAAAGGAAACACTGAAATGGCTGAGTTACATTCCTGAAACTAACATGCAATATTGTTTTATCAGGCTAATGGCTTTTTGGGCCAAGAATGAAGCAGGAACAGACTTCTTAACAGAGACATCATCTCATGTTCTTTACTTCCCCAGATTGTCTCCTCTGCTAGAGCCCTAAGGGGAAACCCTTCTATCCCTGAGTCATAAAACTGGCTCTTCTTGACTCAGGTACTGAGATTGGTGTGACAAACAGATGTACTGCACTGCAGCCATTAAAAATCTCCTAACATCTGTAAGAAGCCCATGAAAGGACTTTGAGCCATCTCCTTTCCAGCTAAAAAGAAGCCTGATA
Source organism: Trachops cirrhosus (assembly GCA_028533065.1). Classification (NCBI taxonomy): domain Eukaryota; kingdom Metazoa; phylum Chordata; class Mammalia; order Chiroptera; family Phyllostomidae; genus Trachops; species Trachops cirrhosus. The sequence goes on from CM052542.1 coordinate 121,078,507, forward strand.
GGAAACATTGGGGCAATGTTTTCAAGCATGAATACAGTTGGCTTTCACTTGGTAGATTATTAGAAACAAAAACTATGAGGTAAGTAAATTTTGTTCTTGACCTTTTCCTATCCATTTCTCAAATTGTCACCGAATTAACCTTCTTATGGCAAAGTTCTGATCATGCCACTCCTGTGCGTACAACGTGCAAAGATAACACACAGCACTGGTAATGGCGTTGGGGAAGAGTTTTGTGAAAGAGGCACGTTCAGATATTGCTGGTGGGAGTGTAAATTGGTACAGCCTCTAAGGACAGCATTTTGGCAACATCTACCAAAATTAAAAATGCACATCTGTTTCATCTAAGACTTCATCCTATAGCTGTATTTGAATTTGTGTGAAATAAAGCATGTATAAGATTACTTGTTGCAGTATTATTAGATAACAGATTAGATACACATTGGCTCCTGGATACAATGTAGGTGGTCACAGGAGGTCAAAGCTCTTGCTGCAACAACTAAAAACAAATGGATAAATTGAATGAGAAACATGTTAAAGACATCAAAGAGCTGTGGAGAATTAAATGAACTAAAAGGCCAGAGGGAAAAGCCCTTCTTAGGGCTGGGAGGACATAGACGTCTCAGGTTCTCAATCAAATGCCTGGTAAAGCCATGTGTAAAGGGCAAAGACAAAGCAAGGGTGGACAGAATCTTATAAAAATTGTAAATTCAGCCCACCTCAACTCAACTTACGATTGAATTACAGTAGTTAGCCCCTGGCCCTTTCTGCCTAAAGAAGACAAAAAGGATCCCTTTTCAATGGAAGATATCATCAAGTGTCCACAGTTCTTTTACACAATGCTGATATAGTAACAATGTGTTATGTATAAAAAGAAGCAGGAACAATGATCAATAATCAAAAAACTAAAAACAGAAGTCCACAGAGGATTCAGATAATGAAGTTATAATAAAAATACAATACAATTAATATGCCACTATGTTAAAGAAAACAGAAGAAATGATAAAGGATTTAAACAGAGAATTAGAATCTGCAAAATTAATAGATATTTTAAAATTGAAAACTATAATTTCTAGATTTAAAAATTCATTGACTGGGTTAAAGAGCAAACTAGACATATGAAGCAAGATTAGTGAATTGAAAGGCAGATTAGTAGTAACCATTTTTATTGAACCATGGAAAGAAACTAAACTGGAAAAAAAGAGTATGTCCAAATATAAGACATATCAAACAGTATAATGTACATGTAACACTGTCCCAAAAGGACCGATGGGAGGGAGAATGGAACAGAAGCAATATCAACAACATATGACTGAGAAATTTCCAACTCCGATGGAAGACATAAAGCCACCATTCCAGATGTCCGACAACCCCCAAAGAGGATAAGTACAAAGAAAACCATACCTCGACACATTACAGAAATTGTTGAAAAACAAAGACAATGAGAAAATTTTAAAAGCAGCTAGAGGGGAAAAAATCCCATTGTCTTAAGGAGAGCTACAATAAAATTGACAGCTAACATTTCAAAAGATCCAATACGTGATGACCACCTAACTGCATCCCTCAGATCTTCCTTCAAGATACCCCGTTGCACCCTGACTGGTGTGGCTCAGTCGGTCGGGCATTTTCCCACAAACTGAAAGGTCACCAGTTTGATTCTTGGTCAGGGCACGTGCCTGGGTTGCTGGCCACGTCCCTTGTTGGGGGTGTGTGAGGGACAACCAATCTATGTTTCTCTCACACACTGATGTTTCTCACCCTTTCTCCCTCTGTTCCTTTCTCTAAAAATAAATAAAATCTTCTTAAAGAGAGACAGAGAGATCCTGTTGCAGGGAGCATGTGTGATTGACAACTGCTGAACTTTTGAATCCACTGAACTCTTCGTGCCAAGTCACACTTTCTTGGAAATGCTTCCAGCCAATGAACGAGACACAGCAGACATACTAGAACCAGTCATTTAGGTAGATGCAGGATTTCGTTAACAGAGAAATCTAATGCCTGGCCAAGCATTTCTCAGAACTGTCCTACAGCTGGGGCTCTTCCAAACCAATCCTTCCACTCTTTTTTCACTGGTATGAGTTTCCTGGTTCTTTGAAGATTCTCTATACCTATTCCTCTCCTACTTTTTAAAAAAATTTCATTATTTTGATTATGCTATTACAGTTGTCCTGACTTTCCCCCTTGGATCCCCTCCACCCAGCACCCCCACCCGCTCAGGCAATACTACCACCATTGTTCATGTCCATGGGTCATGGGTGTAAGTTCTTTGGCTTCTCCATTTCCTGTACTGTACTTTACATACATCCCCATGGCTATTCTGTAACTATCTGTTTTTTTCTTCTTAATCCCCTCACTTCTTCACCCATTCTTCTATACCCCCTCACATCTGGCAAACATGAAAATGCTCTCCGTATCCATGATTCTGCCTCTGTTCTTCTTGTTTGCTTAGTTTGTTGTTTAGGTTCAATCATTGGAAGATATTTATTGCAATATTATTATTCATAGGTTTCATCTTCTTTTTCTCTAATAAGTCCCTTTAACATTTCATATAATAATGATTTGGTGATGATGACCTCCTTTAGTTTTATTCTTGTCTGGGAAGGTCTTTATTCACCCTTCCATTCTAAATGGTAGCTTTGCTGGTAGAGCAATCTTGGCTGTATGTCCCTGCTTTTCATGACTTTGAATATTTCTTGCCAATCCCTTCTGGCCTGCAATGTTTCTTTTGAGAAATCAGCTGACAGTCTTATGGGAACCCCTTTGTCGGTAAGTTTCTGCTTTTCTGTTGCATCTTTTAAGATTCTCTATCTTTAACCTTTGGCATTTAATTATGGTGTGTCTTGGAGTGGGCCTCTTTGCATCCATCTTGTTTGGGACTCTCTGTGCTTCCTGGACTTGCATATCTATTTCCTCCAAATTAGGGAGGTTTTCTTTCATTATTTTGTCAAATAGATTTCCAACTTGTTGCTCTTTTTCTTCTCATTCTGGCACTCCTATGCTGTGAATGTAAGACACTTGAAGTTATCCCAGAGGTTGTTTACACTATCCTCAATTTTTTTAGTTCTTTTTTCTTCTTGTTATTCTGATTGATTGTTTTTTGATTCCTTATGTTCCAAATCATTGATTTGATTCTCAGCTTCATCCACTCTATTGTTGTTTCCCTATAAATTGTTCTTTATTTTGATTAGTGTATCCTTCATTTCCCTCTGGATCTTTTTTATGCTGTTTAGGTCCTGACTAAGTTCCTCAAGCATCCTTCTAACCAGGGTTTTGACCTCTGCATCTGATAGAGGGCTTATCTATATTTTGTTTAGCTGTTTTTCTAGAGTTTTGATCTGTTCTTTCATTTGGGCCATGTTTCTTTGTCTGCCCATTTTGGCAGTCTCCCTGTATTTGTTTCTATGTATACTATAGAGCTGCTGTGCCTCCCTGTCTTGGTAGAATGGCCTAATGTAGTAGGTGTCCTGTGGGGTCCAGTGGCACAGCCCAAGCTGGGTACTCGAGGTGCACCCTTCATGTTGGTTGAGTTCACCCCCCTCTTGTAGTTGAGCCTTGATTATTGTTGACAAGTCAATGGGCGGGATTTACCCAGGCCAGTCAGCTGCAAGGGTTGGCTGTGTCCACTGACCACCAACTTCTGCCCTCTGTGGAGGATCTTCTGTACAGGAGCAGGGTGGTGGTGCTCTGATGCAGTCTGTAGCTGTCCACTGGGTATGTAATCTCTGGGGTTTCCTGGGTGGTGCAAGCCAAAGTCCGCCTCGACTTGTGCACTGCCTGGGCCACCCTGCCTGAGCTGTAGAGCAATCTGAGATGGCTGCTACTTGTGCCAGGCTTGGAGATTCCCAAGTGAAGCCAACTTGAATCTAGGCTGGCTGCTGCTAGTGCCTGGCCTGGGGCCACTTAGCAAGAGATACAGGGGTTGGAGGCTCACTTAGGCCATCTGTTGCTTGTTTGATAGGATTTTTGAAGTTGTGAAACATGAGCCAAGACCATCCATTCATGTGGAAAAGTCATGATTAACTTTTCAGGTGGGCCTATAATTTGGGTGGGACAGAGTCTCAGGGGATCTCCAGGGCAGGGCAAACAGTGTTAGCCAGGTTGGTGGGGTTTCATAAATGGTACCTGCCTGCCAGCTCTGTGGCTCTATTGGGAAAGGGCTCCCTTTCTGTTTGAGAGAAAGCTGCCCCCCAGCTCCTGCCTTGATGCCAGATACTTCCGGTCCTCCCTGTAAAACTGCTACCCTTGTGCTGGAGCTCAAAGGGAGTGAGTCTGAGTAAGTCCATGTGTGGGTTCTTTAAGAGAAACTGTTTGGAACTCTAGAAGTTCCTGCCACCTACTTAATCCCTGCTGGTTTTTGCAGCCAAAAGTTATAAGGATATATGTTCCTGGCACTGGAACCCTGGGCTAGGGTCCTGGTATGGGCTGGGACTCCTCACTCTTGAGATATCCTTCCCATATTTTTATCTACCACTCATGGGCGCGGGGCCAGCCCTTTCCATGTCTCCACCCCTCTCGCCAGTCTCGATGGATGTGATTTCTTTCATTCTGTAGTTGTTGGATTTCCATTCAACCCAATTTCTGATGGTTCTGAGTGACAGTTGTTCTATATTTTAGTTACAATATTAAGGTGGTTGTGTGAGGAGGCCAGCATGCTTACCTCTGCTTCCATCTTGACTGGAAGTCCTCCTCTCCTGCTTTTACCTTTCACAGACATTCTACACACAGAGAGAGAAATTTTTAATCCTATCTTGGTGATTTCTTCTCATAGAACTCAAATTGACACTAAGAAAGTTCTACAACAATGTATGACACCTTTAAAGTGGTGGGGAAAAAACTGCCAACCTAGAATTAAATACCAATGAAAATATCTCCTTCAAACAAAAACAACATGCTGTCAGCACAGCACCGAAGTAAGCACTAAAGAGAATTCTTTAGGCAGATGGGAAATTCTCACAGCTCAAAACACAGGAAATTGAGGGGGAAGGAAAAGCATTGAAAATAGTATACATATGTGGGTAAATATAAAAAATACTATTTGAAGCATCAATGCTAGTAACATCTTCTGAGGTTTAGAACATGTAACTTAATGTAACATGCATGAAGACAATAGCACAAAACGTCGGACAGCAACAAACAATGTCAACTTGTACAACTGTCACTGGGTAAGGGTCACTGTCAGTTGGAAGTGTACTGGTGAGGTGGACTGCAATGAGTTAAGGGCGCACACTGGCATCTCTAAAGCAATGGCTCTCAAGGGAGTGATTTTGCCCATTGAGAGATATTTGGTAGGTAAATAAATACATGTCATAGAGAGAGGCTGAGAGAAAAAGAGAGAGATTTGACATCTGGAGACATTTTTGTTTGTCACTATAAAGGAGGTATCAAAAACACCCTCAGATGAAAAATACTAAAAGACAAAGATTATCAGAGTGGATAAAAAAACATGACCCAACTATGTGCTATCTCCAGGAAACTTACTTCAAATGTAATGACATAAGCATGTTAGAGTGAAAAGATAGCAAAAAAGCCCTGGCTGATGTGGCTCAGTGGATTGAGCACTGGCCTGAGAACTCAAAGGTCATGGGTTCGATTCCCAGTCAGGGCACATGCCTGGGTTGCAGGCCAGGTCCCCAGCTGGGGGCAAGTGAGAGGCAAGTGATCAGTGTTTCTCTCACACATCAATGTTTCTCCCCCTCTCTTCCTCCCTCCCTTTCCCTCTCTCTAAAAGTAAATAAAAATGAACTCTTTTAAAAAATAGCAAAAGAAATTCTATGCAAACCCTAATCAAAAGAAAGCTGGAGTTGTGTTAACACCAGACAAAGTAGACAGTAGAGCAAATTTTTACTGGGGATAAAAAGGGGCAATAAACAATGATAAAAAGATCAAAGAATCACTTCACCAGGCGATACAACAATCTTAATTATGTGCATATCTTTAAAAGAGCTTCACAATGTATGAAGCAAAAACTAATTGAACTAAGGTAGAAATACACAAATCCACAATTATGAGTTAGAGACTTCAACTTGCCTCTCAGTAATTGATAGAACTAATAGAAAATTATCAAGGATGCAGATGAACTTAACAACACCATTAACCAACTGGATCTTATAGAAGTTTTCAGGACATTCCACCACCAACAACAAAATACACATTCTTTCCAAGGGCATGTGGCACACTCACAAGACAAACCATATCCTCTGCCATAAAGCAGGTCTGACCAGATTTCAAACAATTAAAACCATACAAGGTATGTCTTCTGATGACAGCAGAGTTAAAATGGAAACAATAATAGAAAGATAACATGAAGTCTCCCAACACTTGGAAATTAAACAACACCCTTATAAATAAGTTTATGCATCAAAGAAGTCTCAAGGGAAATTAGGAAATATTTTAAACTGAACAAAAATAAAAATAACATATAAAAATCTGTGTGATGATTTAAGGCAGTGCTTAGATAGAAATCCACGGCATTGAATACTTGCAGAAAGGACTTTTAAAAACTAGAAGAAGCAGAGGAAAGTAAACCTAATGCAAGCAGAAGGAAGAAACTCATAATGATAAAAGCAGAAATCAACAAAATTGAAAAGAGGAAAATAGAGAAAGTCAAAACAACCAAGTCTTGTTCTATAAAAAGATCTATAAAATACAAATTAACCTATAGCAAAACCGACCAAAAAAAGAAAGGAGACATAAATACTAATATTAGGAATGAAAGAGAAGAATCACTAGAGACATGTAGATGGTAAAAGGATAAAGTGATGCTATGAGCCGCTCTACACACAAAGTTTTCACACTTGGATGAAATGGACCAATTCCTCAAAAATCACAAGTAAGGAGGCAGACAATGCGAATAGTCAAAAACTATTAAAGAAGTTGAATTCATAGTTTAAGATCTGGAAAAAAACTCATCCAGCATTTCTTTTGGTTTGTAGTGGGAACATGTCAGGTTACCTTAGCTCAATTTATTGCCAACCTTGAAACTCTCAGTTGTTTTTTTTTAAAGCCAGTTTGAATTAAGTTTTCTGTTACTTAAAGACAGACTTCCAACATATCACAGTTTTCTGGAGTTCAAAATAATATTGTCATTGTTGAGTGTTCAAATACAATACTGAGTTGACCAGCGTAATTATAGAAAGACTAGCAGTAGTAGTGGTGGTAATAGTGATAATAATAGTAATAGTAGAGTAATAGTAGTGATAGTAACAGTACTAGTAACAGTACTAGTAATAGTAATAGCAGTAAATGCGGCTAAGAGATACTATGCATGTAACTGTGGCACAGTTTTGTGGATGAGGAAACAGAAGGTATAGACATTAACTAAAAGAATAAAAACACAATGGCATGGAGCATCAAGTGGGATTTTATGAAGAATAGTTTCCTTCCCAGCCTAGTGTCTGGTCATGAGCCTCCTGCTCTGGGATAGAAAGTTACCGAAAGAATTGTCATTTTTTTCCCCACAAAAAGATCCTGCTAAGACAGGGGGCCAACTTTGTGCTTCTCCAGCCAGACCCTGCCTTTTTCAACAATTAGACCATAGATCCCTCATCCATACTTGCTGAAGGCCATCACGGCCTTCTGCAGCGCGCGCGCGCACACACACACACACACACACACACCCATGAGCAATGAGTGGATATAGAGCACCTGAGAATGCTCCCAGTTCAACAGGAGAAATGTCTCAATGAGATAGTCAGGATTTGGACTGATACAACAATGAACTTCAGAAAAGAATATGCAAATATACCTTGTTCGCTTATTGAAATAAGACCCTGAATGGGCTGCTGTGCAGTGATTAGCACTATGCCCATAAGCTCTTGCTAATTTCAAGTAACTACTTGATACTAATTTCCTGAAAGTTGAAAGATAAAAATTACATACAAGTGAACTGAAAAAAATGAATAAATGAGCACCACTTATTTCTCCACTTTCTCAATTCTAATGAGGCAACAGTCCAAGAAACCACATTCCTGCACTTGTAAATCGGCTGCCAACATGAATGTGATTCTTCAGCTATGAGAAAATGTCTTTTGAAGGGTACAGGTTGGTTAATATTGGAAATTCTTATGTACTTTGGGAGATAACAATATTTGCCCTGATAAGGACCACTACTTTTTTCTTCCTTTTTATCTGGACTTGTCAAGAATCAGTCATGTCATTTTGTATATTTTTTCTTTTTCTCCCTCTTGTCCTTGCCTTATTTAGAATTAATGCCAATAACATGTTTCCCTGAAATGCTGGTGGATATGATCCTGTATTGGCATCTCCTATGCTAAAGAAAATCTTAAGAGTTAGGAAAATTTCTCACTTAGGAATAATAAAAAGTTACAATGTGGTGGAACAGCTACAAAGCAAAAATATACCAACTCTGCCAATTCAAGTGTCCAGCTTTATGACCAAAATCTCTTATTGTAAATCACTTCACTGGTGTTAATGGAAAGAAGATGGATGTATAGAAAGAAAGAAGAGGGATAAGGGAAGGGAGAAGAAAAAGAGAGAAGGAAGGAAAGGAGGGAGGGAAGGAGGGAGGTTGGAGTGAAGGAGAGGAGGCGAGAAGGGGGGAAATGCAAATCAAGTTGGAAGTCAGGTCCAGGGGAGTAAGCCAGCTTTGACTAGCAAAAATGAATTTAGCCAACGTATTTTCCAGCTACCTGTTGGTTACTGTTTGGAGAGAATCACTGACAGATGGAAATTTAACTCTCAGCAAAAACACCTATTCTGTGAGTTCAGTTAGCTTTATGCCCAGGATATAGATGGTTCTGAGTAACTATTCAGTAAATAGATAAACTAACAGGTAAATATGTAAATTTCTTTTTATATGTTACTAAGACTAAAGCCCACATATATTTAGTGAATTTCCCAAAATCATACAGAAAATCTTAAGTGCCTAAAGTATATTAGATAGAAAATGTAAGCAAGGTCACCAATTAGGACCTAAGAGATCTGGAATCTGGCTGGGAATTTGTTTGTAATTTTTCCTCCTGGTCTCTAGTTTGCAGAAGGCAAGGGGCCCATCTATCTTGTTTTCTGCTGCACCTTTGACACCTAGCTTAGTATCTAGTACATACTAGATACTCAATATGTATTTAAATACTTATCATTTTTCACATCTTTAAAATTCACTTTCCCTCTATGAAAAATGATGAGGTTGGCGCCAAAGCTTTCCGAGTGCTCCTTCCAATTCTGTCACTGTGAGAGAGGACATCTGCTCCCAGTCCTCGTTTCACCCCCCACTTTCCAACTTCCACTGCTCACGTTGTATGGGAAAGCAGATACAGGTGGGTGAGTTTACAAAATCCTTTCTCCAGTGTTACACCATCATCCCTCTGAGCTCTTATTTCCAAAAGAAAAACCACAAAAATTCAGTCTTAATTGAAAACAGTGTATCAATCAATTACTTCATTGTCTATTCTGTAAAATGAATTCCAGAATCACCACAGACCTCCCAATCACCCAACCTCAGCAGCCAAAGATTTGCAAACTTTCGTATTAGGTGGTTCCAGCCACTCTTCCCTAGAGGAGAAGTCAAGTGACATTATTTCACCATGTCTTCTGGGGGTGCTCAATAGCAGTAAACATCCTAGAAAAAAGCAGCAGCAACCATGCTTCATGTATTACAGGACAGTGTCCTTGAAAGAAATAGTTCTCTCTCACTCCTAACATGAGCCCTCCCCCACCACTTTCATGACTCCCTCCCCAAGTGAGAAAATTATTAGTGAACACTAAAGCACTGGCAAGAGAATTCCACGGAGTTGGCAGCATAGCTTCCTGTTTGTCCTGAGAGAGAGGAAACTTACTTACCAAGAAGACCCATGTATTTCCTCCTCTGGGGACTCCTTTCCCAAGCAGGACAGACCTGGCAGTGGCTCACCTGGGTGATAGTAGAATAATGTATAGTATCCTCAGGGGGTCCTAATCATGGAGCCAAGAACTCCCATTTGACCTCTGACAGACTGTGTGACTTTGGAAAAGTCATATTCCTTCTGAGCTTCAGACTCCTCAATTTTAAAAATTATTTTTCCTTTTAAGTAGTTATGAGATTCCTTCAAAAAACTTCTCTTATTCTAAAAATGATTCCTAATATTGTAGGAATGTTTAAAAATACAACAAATTAGCCCTGGCTGGTGTGGCACAGTGGATTGAGCGCTGGCCCGTGAAGCAAAGGGTCACCAGTTCCATTTCCAGTCAGGGGCACATGCCTGGGTTGCAGGCCAGGTCCCCAGTAGGGGGCATGTGAGAAACAACCACACACTGATGTTTCTCTCCCTCTCTTTCTCCCTCCCTTCTCCTTTCTGTAAAACTAATAAAAAATATTTTTAAAAAGTAAAAATAAAAATAAAACAAATTAAAAGTAACATTCAAAATCCTACCACTCAGTGATAATCAGTCTTACATTCCTGTGTATTCCTTTTGCTGAGACTGCTCGGGACTTTATTACTGAAGGTGTATCTCCCAGTGAGGGTTGTCTCTCCAGTGACACTCTGAGGCTTGTACTTGAGCCAACAGTGCTGTACATATGCTAGGAAGTTGAGGGGGTCCCCTTTGGTAACTAATTCCCTATGGAATGTGACAGTCTTTTGAATGCCATTGGTAAATAATGAGTCACATGAGGCTGACTGCGAATATTGCAAACATCATTTGAAGATAGATAAATCACATGATGAGAAATATGGTGGAAGTGGGCACCTCCATTTGGTGTTTGTTAATCATCATCCCTATTACTATGCAGGTTAAAGATTATTTTTTATCTTTCTCTAGAGTTTTCCAAATTTTTGTTGCTTAAATATACAGAAGGAGAGGGATAAATTTCATTGTTTTAGGCAACATTTCCCCAGCTGTGTTCTATGGCACAGCAGATGCTGGAAAAAAAAGAGTTCTGTGGTCAAAAGGGTTTGGGGAAAGCTCTACACTTGATCTTCTCCCTTGAAGACTCACAGTGCACATTTAATATAGCAAAGGCTCTGAGATTTCTTTGCAAAGAAAACCATTTAATTCTAATGCACTGTGTTCCCTAAACTTATTTGAGTTCAAGACACTTACTTGGAAATACCACTTTAGTCTCCTCATCAGTCAGCCATGACAGGAATGATAGTTTGATGGACAAGCCTGGACTCCTATAGGTACATAGCTTAACCTCTCTGAACCTCAGACTCCTCTTTTGCAAGACAAAGATTAAAACTTTACCTCCATGTCAGGACTACTCTAAAGGCTAAATAAAATACAACATGTGAAATGCTTACACCAGTGACTAGAACACAGCAAGTGTTCAAATAAATGGAAGCACTTATAGTTTATTAGTTGGAATAGATGTGACAATGCAGCAGGGGTGAAGATGGATAAATCTGGGGAGAAGGGAAGGGTAATAAGGGCCATCATTCTTCTTAACCAAGATAGCAAGTTGTTACCTGGACACTGGACATATATTTTTGGCACCAAGGCAATCCAGATTCCAGAGAAGACCTCCCAGAACAAAACATCTAAAAGGAATTCTAAAATATGCAATTCATATTTTTTAATGCATGAATAAACTAGTGGGGGAAAGAGAAAATAACAAGAAAGCACAAATCCAAAGAAGAAAGCAAGCCCTGGAACCACCCTTCACTAGGCTCATTTACAAGTCTCTTCAAGCTGGCAGTGTGGGATTAACAGCCTATGCTCAAGTGGCAAAGGGTAAATCCTGCAATGTGGAAGGCTGTATTATAGATAACTGTATAAAGTTAGGAGCCTCCTAAAAGATAATGAGGTCAGTAGATGAATAGGAAAAAAATATATAAAGGAATGGGTGGTGGGAACCCTTGGCTGTCTCAGCCCTGCTCTAGATGGAGAGAATAAAAGGAGAAGATCTCCTCTCATACTTTCTAACCGATCATGAGCCCACCCTCAAACAGGTTTGGAACTAGAAGTGAACACCATCTAATCAGCCTTAGTTTGGTAGTACCATAAAACACCTGACCAAAGCAAAAACGAATCTTTTCTTGAGGAGCTCCCTTAAAGACAGGCCTCAAAGATGTCCCTAAGCATATCTGGAAACAAATTATAATCATCATGAAATAAATAAACTGTAAAATCAGCACCAGACAGACAGCAGAGAGAATTACCAAATACCAATTATGAAATGAGTTTAAAGAACCATACGAAAGTATAATGTATCAACACTAATGAGTCAAAGTAGAAAAAGACCAAATACAATGTCTTAAGATAAAAAATAATAATAATTAAAATTTAAACTTCAGGGGAAAGTTTAAACACTGGTTTAGACATAGGGGAAGGGAAAAGTAGTAACCTAGAAAATAGATCCGAAAAAATTACACAAAATGAAGCACTGTACTTGAAGGAGAGACCAACAAATCCGCCACCACAGTAAGGGATTTTAATGTGCCTTTCTCAGTAATTGATAAGTGAAGCAAATAAAAAACTGTTAAGACTATGGAATTTTCTACCACATAATCTACCAGTTTGGATTCTTTTTTTTTTTAATTCTCACCTCAGGACATATTCTCATTGCTTTTAGAGAGAGGGAAAAGAATAGGAGTGGGGGGAGAGAGAGAGAGAAACCAGTGTGAGAGAAAAACATCGATTGGCTGCCTCCTCATATGCACCCTGACCAGGGTACACACCAGGACCCGGGTATGGGCTCAGACAGGGGATGGAACCCACAACCTGAGTATGTGCCCTGACCAAGAACTGAACCCTTTGCGGTCCATGGGACGGCACTCCAACAAACTGAGCCACGCTGGTAGGGCCAGTGTGGATTCTAGACACCTGGGAAAGATGGTGTCATCAGCTGCCATTCACTTAGTTCTTAGTGCAAATTATTTTACCTGGCCTTTTTTTATGATATCTAGCTTAAAATGACTCTGAGGGAAAGAGATTTTAAACTTCTCAAGACTCACTTCTTTAAAGAACTATTTCTATGAGACTCTCCTATAATTGGACTTCAATAAGGGTTATGACTTCTGGTTCTTAAATATGCCACTTTGAAAAACTCCTGCTGTTATTTCTTTTATTTTATTTGGCTTCCAATCTAACATATATACATTATTTTAAAATGGCAAGGTCCCCAATCCTTCCCAAAAAGAAGAAAATTAAAATGACCCATGATCCCATTATTTACAGATAAGCATCATTAGTATTTTAATATATTCTTTAGTTTTTTAATGTGTAAATTTTTATATTTTATTCATTATGTTATTATAGTTATCCTGATTTTCACCTTTGCCCTCTCAACCCAATACCCCCCACTCCCTCAAGCAATCCACACACCATTTTTCATGTCCATGGGTAATGCATGTAAGTTCTTTAGCTACTCCATTTCCTATACTGTGCTTTACATACCCATGACCATTCTGTAACTACTTATTTATATTTTTTAATCCCCTCACTTCTTCACTCATTCCCCCACACCATGTTCCAATCTGGCAACCATCAAAACACTCTCTATCCAGGATTCTGTCTCTGTTCTTGTTTGTTTAGTTGGTTTATTAGATTCAACTGTTGATAGATATGTATTTTTTAACATTTTATTATTCATAGTTTTTATTTTCTTCTTTTTCTTAAATAAGTCCCTTTAACATTTCATATAATAATGGTGATGATGAACTCCTTTAGTTTTTTCTTGTCTTGGAAGCTCTTTATATGCCCTTTGATTCTAAAATTCTAAAAGAGAGCTTTTCTGGGTAGAGCAATCTTGGCTGTAGGTTCCTCCTTTTCATGACTTTGAATATTTCTTGCCCATCTGTTCTGGCCTGCAAAGTTTCTTTTAAGAAATCAGCTGACACACTTATGGGCACTCCCTTGTAGGTAACTAACTGCTTTTCTGTTGCTGCTTTTAAGATTCTCTCTTTATCTTTAATCTTTCGCATTTTAATTATGATGTGTCCTGGAGTGGGCCTCTTTGCATCCATCTTTTTTGGGACTCTGCGCTTCCTAGACTTGCATGTCTATTTCCTTCACCAAATTAGGGAAGTTTTCTTTCATTATTTTTTCAAATAGATTTCCAATTCGTTGCTCTTCTCTTAACCTTCTGGCACCCCTATGATGTGAATGTTGGAATACCTAAAGTTGTCCTACAGGGTCCTTACACTATCCTCAGTTTTCGGGATTCTTTTTCTTCATGCTGTTCTGATTAGTTGTTTTTGCTTCCTTATTCCAAATCATTAATTTGATTCATGGCTTTCTCCAGTCTACTGTTGTTTCCCTGTAAACTGCTCTTTATTTCAATTAGTGTATCCTTCATTTCCCACTGGCTCTTTTTATGCTGTTGAGGTCCTCACTAAGTTCCTCAAGCATCCTTGTAACCAGTGTTTTGAACTCTGCCTCTGATAGATTGTTCACCTCTATTTCATTTAGCTGTTTTTCTGGAGTCTTGATCTGTTCTTCCATTTGGGCCATGTTTCTTTGTCTCCTCATTTTAGCAGCCTCCCTGTGTTTGTTTCTGTGTATTATGTAGAGCTGCTTTGATTCCATGTTTTGGTAGAGTGGCCTAATGTAGTAGGTGTCCTGTGGCACAGCTTTCTCCATCACCCAAGCTGGATACTCAAGGTGGGCCCTTCATGTGGTCTGAGTATATACTCTTCTTGTAGTTAAGCCTTGGTTGCAATAGGCAGATGAATGGGAGGAATTTATGCTGGCCAGTCAGCTGCAAGGATGTGCTATGACCACTGACCACCAACCTCCGCCCTTCATGGAAGATCTTCTGTGCAGGGGCATGTTGGTGGTACTCTGGTGTGGTCTGTAGCTGTCTTCAGGGTGTGCTGATGCTGGGGTTTCCTGGGCGGTACAGGCCAAGGTCAGCCACACCTGTGTTTGCCTGGGGCCACCCTACCTTAGCTATAAAGCAGTATGAGGTGGCTGCTACTTGTGCTAGGCTTTGAGATTCCCAAGCAAAGCCAAGCTGTGAATCTAGGCTGGTTACTGCTAGTGTAGGGCCTGGGGCTTACTGATGCCGGCTGGGGATTTAGGAAGTTGTGAAGCATGAACTAAGACCAGCCATTCATATGGAAATGCAGCTTGGGCGGGCCAGTAAGTTGGGTGGGCCAGCATCTCTGAGTATCTTCAAGATGGGTCAAACACTGTTGGCCAGTTTGATGGAGTCTCTGACTTGGCACAAGCTTGCCAGCTGAGTCTGGATGAATGCAGTTTCTTCAATTCCATAGTTGTCAGACTTCCTTTCAACTTGATTTCTGATGGTTCTCAGTGATGACTGTTCTATATTTTAGTTGTAATTTTGAATTGGTTATGCAAAGAGGCAAACCATGTCTGCCTATGCCACTATCTTGACCAGAAATCATATTCTTCCTTCTAATATGTAATTTCATTCATTCACTGTTCAGCACTTACTACATGCCTCACACAGTTCTACTGCTTAGGCAACAGTAGTGAAAAGTAAAGTGCCTGTCCACATGGCACTTACATTTTTTTCAACACTTTCAAAAACAAGTGAGGTGAAAAAAAAGCCAAATAAGATCATCAGTTTGCAATTATTCATGTTATTCCTGTGTCTGTTATTTCCCACTGACCAGCCTATTCCTTAAAGAGAAACCAGATGGCAGTAATCATCGTACCCTTCATATCATCTGGTAGAGCAGCTGCTTACAGAAGACACTTTAAAAAGTTATGTGGATCCAAAAATTGAGATGGTCAAAGGGAACAGGGAAAAGGTGAGAGACAATTGAAATCATGAGTCCCTCTTATCTTTGGGCAGGCCCTAGTGTATTGGAAAACCAGCTCTCTGTGGTGGGGAGTGGTGGGTGGAGAGCCCTGATTTGTAGTGTTTGCTGATTTCCGTGGTGTAAATACTACCAACATGAAGTTGAGAAAGCATACTAGTTATTGACTCTCATGAGCTGGTACAAACCAGCTCCAGCACACCACTGCCTGAAACTGATAGAACCCTAATATCCTTCTGCCTCCTAGTGGGGTAGTGCCCTAGAGAGTGGGATCCTCTCTCAGAAGGGCAAGAGGGGCATAGGGAGAGAAGTCTGGGATGCCAGAGACCAACCTCACCAAATCCTCCTTCTGGTTTAATCTGCTTTAATTTTCAGAATCCTGTTCTAATCTCCAGGTAAATGGGTAGTTGCCTAGAACAAATGGAAGACCTACTATGTACAAGACTGTTGTGTTGTCCTGGATACAGAAAGCACAAGTTGTGATCCCCACTCTCCAGCAGCTCACTGTGTAATGAAAGAGGAGATCCAAGAGGTTGCTAAGTAATTTTTTTTTAATGATAGAGAAAATGAACTCTGTTAGAGAGATGATTTCAGATGTGGCATGATGAGGGATCTCATGTCAGACAAATGACATTAGAGGATCAAAACCTTTACTCTGCCAATTACTAGTTCTATGATTTTAAGCAGATAATTAGCAACTTTATGTCCTTAGCAAATAGGTTGTCATGAGAATTAAGTAAGTTAATGCACAGGAAGTCATCATGTGGTGCTCAGCACACAGTAAGTACCCAACAAGTTAGTACTAGAGTCAATAACAGTACTGCTAGCAATAGCATTTATAATACCATACGAACAAAGACAACAAAACAGAAAAGGCTATTTCATGAACTAGCCAGCAAACTGGTTTTAGCAGAATCTGGATGATTAATGGAATATATGATTGTAAAACTATTTGGGGAAGGCATTGGGAGCCAGGCTGAGGAGAGTTTGCACTTGATTTTATAAATGATGAAGAACCAGTAAAGCTCTAGTGACATAATCTGAGTTGCATTTTAGGACCATCAAGCTTGAATTATTGCCAATTTCACAGACAGGCTTGGTGGTATCTGCTCATATCCCAACAGATAAAGGCAATGGCATGTGTGGCCACATTACTGGGCAAGTCAGGACTTTGCCTTCAGGAATCTCCCCATGAGCTCATCCCTGGTGGTGATTTGCCTATGAAGCACGCAGTGTGTATTTTACTGAAGCTAGGCAAAGTCTTCTTTTCCCTTTCTTACTTTGCTATATTTTAGCTCAGAGTGTCACTCTATATAAACAACCTTTGAAATGATCCCAAACCAAGTCATTCCAATAAGTACAAGAGTTATCTAGGAATTAAAGGGATATGCTAAGGTTCATTGAGATAAGCCTGCTTCCATATCACAGTCCGTAATATCTTTGTCCAAGTTTGGAGAGGTAACCAGGTCACTAACAATAGCTTTTCACATTTCTGATTATCTTATGTAAGAGGAAATGTGTTTTTTTGAAGTTTGTTGACACATGAAGCAAATAAGCTGTTGGAAAAGTCTGTTGCAAAACTGGAAACAAAATGTATCTCAAATAGTTTACAACTGCTGGGAATCAGGGGTTGGGAGGTGGCCCAAAAACTCCTGCTTCCTGTGGAAAGCACATTCAGCTCAGTGGGATTCGTTTGTCTGGTTGTGATATGTAAATGATCTCCGTTGTGTATTTACACTTTAAGTTTTCACTGATTCCTGTTATTTCAGACCACAGCCGCCCACACAACTATGGTTACTTGGAATCCTTAGCTGGAATCCATCAGGAGTAATTGGATTGGTATGCCATCTTTTGTTGATAATTGGAAGACTTTGGACACAACACAAGAAGTTAACAGATTCCCTGAATTTAGCAATATGTTTGGTGAGTTATAGCAACAATTTTCTGCCCATTCCTAGCTGGAACTCAAGGACTTTGTGACTACTGTTCAGGTCTAGCCCTAATGGTCTCCAGAATATTATTTCATAAACAGAAACAAAATCCTTGCCTAATACATTATTCATAGACCTAGTTGGGACCCCCAGATTGCACGAAATCTATTCAAAGGGCCTTTCTCTTATTGAACTACAGTCAGGCCTCGGGGCAAAGATAAAGGTTTCCCCTGCAAAGCAAATTAAATACCCTCCTTGCCATTTATCATGTGTACTGATTTAAACTGGAGGACTCCGTGGGATGTTAAATATTCTCCACATCTGATTATAAAAAACAAAAGAAGATACACAGATAGAGACAACTGATTGTGCTTTGGATGAATCTGGGAAACCAAGGAGACTTTATTCTTCAATATACCACATTTTCCTTCCCCAAATACCTAGTGAAAGAGAAACTTCTCTAGAAAAATCTATCAGATCAAAACTAATTGGTCAAGATGAGGAGGCACATTTGAGTCACATATATAAAAACAAAAATGTAATTAAACAGTAAGGATAAACACAATAAAAAAATCTTTTTAAAAATACTCCCAGTACTGGGTATGTATCAGAGAAGGCAACATTATGTAATGAAAATGTGGTATAGGAATTGTTCAGATAATGTGAGGTAACAGTATTACACTATTAGATGAAGTCAATAAAAGCCAGGAAGTTGAAAACTTTAGTTGGATTTTGACTTAGTGGAAGGGAGAAACCATGGTTAGTCTAGATGAGCAGTCCCCAACCTTTTAGGCACCAGGTACCAGTTCGAGTGCTTGCTGCCCACCACTCACCTCCTGTTGCGCAGTCGGGTGTCTAACAGCCCTCCGACCTGTATTGGTCCACAGCCCGGGGGTTGGGGACTTCTGGTCTAGAGAGTTTGGGACTGACAACCAAGACAGCAAGTTTTCAATCTTGCTTTGCCACCAACAGGCTGTGTGATATTGGGTTACTCAGTTATCCTTTCTGAACCTCAGTGTCCTTCTCAATACGATGGGGAGGCCAGGGTAAATTATCTTTAATCTCTCTATCCATGCTAAAATTTAACTCCTTTCCCTCTCTCCCTGTCCTCACATTTCTGTTCTTACACCAAGAGAAATAGATGTTTTTAAGAATATCAAAAATGTACCATTAATAGGATTTTATATTAAAAGCTATATGCAAACAAATGGCTTCCCTCATTCAGGCATTTTATCCATCCTTTCAATCATTTAACAAAAACTGGTTTCAAAGCTAAATGCCAACTGTCAACTAGACACTGTGCTATCCCACCAAAGCCTTCCATATGAGGTATGGGTGAACAAGACAAATCATCCGCCTTCAAGGAGTTTATACTCTGGTAGTGGAGACAGACACATAAGCAGATAATTTTCATAAAAGATACAGGTAAGCACAGCAAGCTTTGGGAGGATAAGAAAAGCATTCTTCTCATCTGGGATGGGGAAGGATTGATAGAGGAAGAGTCACCTGAGCTAAAGCATGGGAACGGGTTGGCCTGCCTCAGTTTCATGGATGATGGCAGAAGATAGAAGCTTCCTGGTTCGGAGACAAAGGACAATGCATGACATATGGCAACAGCTGTAGCCAGAAGATCAGCATTTCTGTGCTGGCTCCCTGAGCTCCTTTCCCAGAGATATGCAAAGTGGGCTCTGTTACCAAAAAGGAACCCCGAGTTTGAGGAATCTGAATCTTTTATAATGGTTGATAAACATGCCTGTTCTTTGCTCTGACAGAAAACACTATCTCCATCTTCTAAGGCTGTTTGTCATTTAGGCATCCTTCAAAAAAAATCATCTGAAAAAATCATTAAATTTAATAAAAAATAATTAAATCCTAAAAAAAAGTGATCTGGAACAAAGGGGAGCCAGCGTCTCACTCAAAAGGTGTGCAGCAATGCAAGAGATCCACAGAGAATTGTCTCTCCATAACATAAACTACACAAACTGATGTAATAATTTAATAGAATGAAGCATATAAATATTTTTAAAGTTTTTAAAACACAGAAATAGCTTGGTAAAAGTAATTGGTATTATAGTAATTGTCAATTTGGTTGTACTGCTGTTGTTAAACATTACTCATATTGAAGCCAATGTGTGGTTTACCTACTAGTCTGCAACTTATCTGACCAGGAAGAGGATTGATCCAAAAGCTTGGGGTAGGGTGGATCCTGCAGGTGGGGCTAAAAGGCGGTTCCTGGGAGAGTGAAAATGGCGAGCTGTCCCCAGAGGTGTGGCCCTTTGGAACCTCAGAGGAGGCCAGCACAGTGAGTTGTCTGCTCTCCGTGATTCAGGGTAAATGATAAAGCTGGTGACCATTGTCAAAGGCTTCAACCTCTGCTGTTTTGCCTCTTTCTCTGCCCAACAGATCTCAAATTTCCTGTCACAGCATCCCCTACCTGGAATATCTTTCCCTCTCCTCTCTACCATGTTTTCTAAGAGGCAGCATGTAGTGAAAAGAACCCAAGAAGTCCTAAGTTCTTTTGCTTTGCAACTTATGAAAACTTTTTTAAAAAATATAAAATATAACTAATACTTACATTTTTTAATTTCCTCAACCCAAGACAAGCTTTCGCCAAAGTGATGAGTTTTTGACGTAGTGTACCCAAACGCAGATCTGGCTACCTGCTTCTGTGAAAGCCAGTACTCGGGGGGCAGGTGCTGATGTCAAGGAAAGTGGTTTATTTTCAGATGCCAGCCACCTGGAAGATGGGGGAGTCACATCTCAAAGCCCATCTCCTGGAAGATGGGGGACTCATGTCACAAAGCCCATCTCCACCTCTCAGCGGAGGCAGAGGTTTTATAAGGAGGAGGAGGGAACCAGAACAAAGAGATCGAGGGAGCGGGTTGAAAAGTTCTCTATGTGCAGATGAGCACAGTGAATTACAATAAGGCAAGTGATGGTTCGGTGTGCATCATCCTGGTTTAGTCAACCAGGCTTCACATCATATCAGCCTCACATCATCCTGGTTCCATGGTTGAAAGTTAGCAAATCTGCCAGAGCTGGGATACTTGAAGGTACAAGTCTGTATCTTCTGAAATTAGTTCCTAGGATTCTTAAACAAACCTACTATTCATCTATAAGCTACATATTAGTCAGAGTCTGCACTTACAGAAGCAATGTCAAAAGAATGGTGGGGTGAGTTGAATTTCACACCCTTATAATAGGGCTTCAATCTCTAAGGTCCAGCCTCTGGTGGCCACTTCCAGGTAATGGCTATCCTGGAATATAGGTTTTGCTACTCTTCTATCTGCCTAGGCCATTTGGAATTTGTAGTCCTTGTGTAGTTTCTTCACAGGATTCAATCCTTCCCATCCAAATACCCCAATGGTGCTTTCAGATAGCTCACTACCTTTAGGACTATCACAATGTGTTATTTTCAGAAGTTATTCCTGGATGTGTTAGTCATTTCCCAGTGGAAATGGCTCTTTTCTTGCTGTTCTTGATTCATCATGAGATATTGGCTTGCCATCCCCTTTGCATACAGCTGAGTCTGAGCCTCTGAAGTAGTATGACATTTTTAAATGATCACTAGGCTTGAGATTAGACAGTCTGGGTTCAAGACCCAGCTTTATCACTCCCTAGTCCTCTGGGAGCCTGCCCCTGGGCTGAATGAACTCAGGCAGCCCGGGGTTTGACTACTAGCTATTCGTTAACTAGATGACTTCTGGCTGAACTACATAAACTTTCTGAGCCTCACTTTTCCCATTAGTAAAATGGGAATGATAATACCTACCTGGTAGAATTTGCTGTGAGTAGTTAATGATGTACTATGCCTAACACAGTGCTTGTCACATTAAAGAAGCCACTCAACAAGGGTGACATCCTCTCCAGCCCTCAAGGGTCTCATCTTCCTCTGAACTTACAGCACTCAATGACCCCAAGAGGGCTGGAATACTCACATGCTCCTGGGCCCAACATGTAAAGAAATCAATGATCACAAGAAAAATAACACTGCAGTATTTAGGTAACAAGGCAATTGGGAGCCTTAGCATGAGGAAGGAAACAGGGAATGCTGAGGACTGTGGCTCCTTGGGCAGCATATCTTACATGAGACACACACACCACTCCAGCCCAAAGTCGCCCCACAGGAGGACAAACCCATCTTAACAGATCTCCCCTCTTTTCAAAAGAAGTCAGAAATCTGGGGTTAGAGTTCTCAATTTTTAAATACCAGCTCACTAGAAAACAAACACATACATAAGCAAACTTTAGAGCCCAAGCGAAATATTTCTGAGCTCAGTCCAGACCACTGACTAGGAGACTGTTCAATTGTATTTACTTGATATCACTTGAACACTGAGCTTGTGTCGCTCCTTAGCATTTTTTATATTACTGTGTAATTGTCAGTGGTCAAGTTCTGTCTCCAATTATATCTTATTAAACTACTTGAATAAGACATTTGAGAGCAGGGCTGGTGTCTTGCTCAGGAAATAGCCACAGTTGGTAAACTGTCTTTGGGTTATAGCCTTTAAGCTCTTGAAATGGCTTGCTTCCCTCCAAGAGAACTTGTTTATTTCTTTCTGCCATGACATAGGCATACAACAGCTGGCTGCCTCTGGGAGGTTGAAAATAAACAGGTTCAGGAGCTCTGAGGACGGCAAATGGGCGTTATAGGTGAAGAAACGGCCCAAAATAAATACAGCTGTTGGGACAGAAAGTTCTATTTACTCTGGCTCTTTTGAGGTCTACACTGGGGGAGGGAGAGTTGCTAATCCTGAGACTTTATATACACGGACAACGGAGACCCCACTTAAGGGCTGGCCCCCAGTGCTCAGCACATTTATATAAGTCGTCTGGTATATATTTGATGGTTAACAGATTCACTAGTTATATTAAATGATGCAGGAAATTTTAACAAAACGATTAGTTAAGTCTCTGCACTGGACGGCCCATGTTAATATCTTTTCTGGTTTGGAATATAACTCTCATTGAACATTCTTTAACAACAAGCTTTTGTTTGCCATGTAGACACAATAGAAAAGACACTAGCTTGGGAGGCACAAAATCTGGGCTCTGGTTGTAGTTTTCTAGCTAGCTGCATGGCCTTGGTAAATCATTGCCATGTTCTGAGCCCCAGTTTCCTCGGCCAAAGAGTAGGGCTTCAGAGAGAAGATCTCCAGGGAGGGAGTGGGAGCAGTGCAAAGGATGTGAGGTGAGGAACCAGTAGGTCCACATTCACACCTCAGCCCTAGTAACTCTCCTCTGTGGGAGCCTGGATGGCAAAGAACGTATTTTCTGACTCTCTGTCTCCACCTCTGCCAGTAAGAACTAGTCACAGTCTCCTTCCTAATGGTGCAACTATGGAATTCAGAGTAGAATTTACATGAAAGTGCTTTGTAAATGAATCTACAGACATTGGCATCAGAAAAACCTAGCTTTGAGTCCTCTAGTAGAGTCCTCCTCTACTTCCATGCGCTCATGGAAAGGTGACTTAAGATCTTTGTGCATCATTTTCCTAATTTACAACATGGAAATAATACCTACTTCACAGGGTTGTTGTGATGATCAAACTAAGTGGAAAATGTAAGCTAAGTTCTAGAATAGGACCCAGCACAAAGTGCGGTAAATAGTACTTATTATTGTTAGTAAAAGACAAATGCATTGATATAAGATCTCCATTCCATAAGTATATGATTCTGATTAGCTGAATCTTAAATCAAACTTCTCTTTTACACTTTGATCTCAACCAAAATTGTTTCTCTCTCTTTACCAAAAAAGAAAAAAAAAAACATCAAACAACCAAACAAACAGAAACAATAATCAAATTCAAGTTGAGCATGAACCTAGTTGTTTTCTGAAGTCCAGGAGAGAATAGAACAAAGACATCCAAACACTGTGGCCCAAGTTTTGCCTGCCCTGCATGGGCCTGTTGCACTGAGATAAAAAGTAATGGGAAAGTTTCCTTCAGAAAGAAAAGGGAGCCCATGGAAATACTTGGGTCTGTAGCTGTCCAGGAAGCAAAAGCAAAAATCCCAGACAGATACTGTTGTAGATTGTGTTCTCAGGGCGATATTCCAGATTTCTGTAAAATCCAGTTAGAGGAATAACTCTTTATATAAATGGCTCAAAAGACCTTGCAAACATCACAGGGTACATGTGAAGCCAAACTGCATCCTATCCCAGGTGGCGAGAAACAGGTTGAAGCTCTCCTCCTAAATCAAATGAATTAATCATCGATGTGTTCATTCCAATTGAGCTATTCTGAATCTAATAGTGGGAAGTATGCTGGACGTTAGATGCTACAACCATAACAAAGGCAACGTGCCTTCTTCTCTAATGATTCAAAATACGGAGATTCCCACACGTATCACCCTAAGAGCTTTGTAATGACAGAGCTCTAGTGAGTAAATATTAAGATCGATGAAACAATACTTAAAGAATGTACCCTACCACAGGACCTTACTGCTGACAGTCTACCCCTACAAAGGGGAAAGACTAGCTATATACATAAACATGTTCATAAAGCATTATTTATAGTGTTAGTAGCCATGTAAATGTCAAAGATATTGAATAATAATGGTTCAAAAAGTTGGGTGCATGAAATAATGGGATACTGTGCAGATATTAAAGTGAATATAATTATGAAGACCAGCAAGAACTGCTTGTTCATAGGAGATAAAAATAATACAAAACTATGATATATCATAGACCTTCAACATGGGGTATGGTTATATCTATGAAAAATAAATATTTGTTTCTGAATAAGGCCTAGAAGGGAATATAAAATATTTATAGTTTTATACAAGCAATGGAATTTTGTTCTTTTCCCCTTTATGAGACTTTCTATAGTGTTATTACATGTGCAAGCAAAGTAAGAGTGACACATGCTATAATTTGATGGATGGAAGAAAATATTTCTTGTCCTTATAAATATCTCCTTTAGCACCATATCATTGAATACAAGGTTTATCAGCTTTTAATCCTCTTTCCAATCTAGTCCCTTTCTGCATTACCATTGCCACTGCTTTAGTTCAGCTTCTCAGTTCTCCTGTCTCCTGAAGCAGCCTACTAACTCATCCATCTGTTTTCAGGCTTCATAGGTGTTTCTCCTTTCACCTAAAAGACTTCTTGTTCTCAAACATTCCATCCACATGATTAAATGACCTTCTCCCAACACACCACACATGCACAAGTATATTATGTCTGAGCCTCCCAAAGTATAAACACGCAGCTTCCTTTCTTATATTTCACATATCCTCTCTTTGGCATGACTAACTCCAAAGTCCTACCATTTATACCTGAGAGGTAGAAGAGAGCACTGAGGGAGACTTAGGTTCTACACAAGAATAGCTAAGACACTTCTGGTGAATTAGACCAAAGTGAGGGGACTTGTCATACTAGATATAAGACTAATTTAAATCCAAAATAAGTAAAATAGTGTGGATACTCTGCTCCCAGTTATGACTGAGTAGCTGCTATTGGACTAAGCCTTTGTATTTAAAAACTAAACTTATGGAAAAAATATAAAAAACAACTCCTGGAAGAACTGGAAAGCAACTAAAAGCAGGCAGAAATTGCTGAGGAGTCTACACTTAGATGAAGGTAATGGAACTGGTGAGCTTTTCATTTAAAATGAATTTTTATTTGAGAGCAAGCATTAGTTGGCTGAAACTCTGATAGAAATCGGTGATCTCAGTAGCTTGAAAAAACCAAAGGACAGAGTTTGCAGCCAATAAAGTAGTTGAAAAGTGAGAGAAGAAATCCAGGAAAGAAGAGACCCAGAGAAAGAGAGTCCCTGATTCTGCATATAACTTCTCCCTAAATTTCTGGTTGATCCCTGAACTGTGCATGTGCAAGACGGACTCTGCAGCCTGCTAAGCAAGGCGAACGACGTTAAACAGAGATTTCACCTGCAAAGTAGACAATTAGGAGTTTGAGGTCAGCAAAGTTAATTGCCTACAAAATCAACATTCTCAGAGAAATATAACAGAATTCAGAGGATACAAAATATCATTTACAGTGTCCAGGATATATTTTGAAATTATTAGACATAAAGAAATAGGATAATGTGATATACACTCAAGAGAAAAAGCAATCAATGGAGACTAACTGGCCAGATGTTGAGATTAGCTAAGATTTTATTATAACTATCCTCAAGAACATAGAAGAAAACATATTCATAATCAATGAAAAAAATAGAAAATCTTTCAGCATAGAAACAGTACCTATTTTTTCAAATGAAAATTATAGAATGAAAAAAAAGTCTGAAGTTTAAAAATAAGAGATTTTCTCAGGAAGAGATAGAATGATAAGCAAAACAGGATAAGAAGCAGACCCATGGCCGTGTAAAAACTTTATACATAACTGATATGACATTAAAGATCAGTGAGTAAAAAACAGACTGTTCAACAAAGTATATGGGATAAATGGACATCCATACAGAACACTTTTTAAAAGAATGGATTTCTCCCTCACACCATATGTGAAATCATCTCTAGGTGTATTAAAGACTTAAATGTAAATAGCAAAACTTTAAGAATTTTAGAGGATGACATGGTAGAAAATTTTCAAGACTTTTGGGCATGTAAGGGATTCTTAAACAAGAAACAAGAAGGACTAAGTGTAAAATTACAAATTGAGAAATTTGAATATATTGAAAAATGTTAAAGCTAGATAAAATAGAGTATACATATACTATTTCACACTATGTGTGAAATAGGGTACACTATGACTTTTATAAGAAAGAAGAAAGTAAGAGTGTATATACAGTTATTATTGAAAAAGAATCAGAGGAAAGATAACTAGCAACAGATGAAAATTATCATCAATATGAGTAGAGTACTTGGGAACTGAGTAAAGAGAGAAGAAATAGGGATGAGGGACTATCTGAGTGTGTGTGCGTATAGAGATAGGTCTATAGTGGAAAGTCCGGCCAATGTTAACATAACAAGAACGGTTTGTGCGACATCGATGTACCTGGCAGCCAAGGAGAGTGGACTGGAACGAATACACATGAACAATGATGACTTCATTGTCATCACTAGTCAGTGGGGGAGGCAGATGCCATTGAGGGAGCATGTGTACTGTGTGGCCTCACATTCAACATAAATGAGCAAGTAGAACAACAAATCTGCATCACATTTTGCATTAAGCTTGAACACTCCTCCATAGAAACTATTCAGATGCTTCAGAAGGTGACTGGCAGCTGCATCACAACAATGCACTGGCTTATGTATCACGTCTTGTGCAGAGTTTCTGGCAAAACATCGAATCACCCAGGTGACTCATCCCCCTACAGTCCAGATGTGGCACCCTGCAACTTCTGCCTTTTTCCAAAACTAAAATCACCTTTGAAAGGGAAGAGATTTCAGCCCTGGCTGGTATGGCTCAGTGGATTTTGTGCCGACCTGTGAACCAAGGGTTAGCAGTTGGATTCCCAGTCAGGACACATGCTTGGGTTAACAGCCAGGTCCCCAGTGGGATATGTGGGTGTGAGAGACAAGCACATATTGATGTTTCTCTCTCTCTCTTTCTCCCTCCTTTCCCCTCTCTCTAAAAATGAATAAATAAAATCTTTTTTAAAAAAGAAGAGATTTCAGACCATTGATGAGATTCAGGAAAATACAACAGGGCAGTTGATGGAGAATGGGAGAACTGTGTGAAATCCCAAGGTGCCTACTTTGTATGGGACTGAGGCATCACTGTCCTATGTACAATGTTTCTTGTATCTTGTATCTTCTTTAATAAATGTCTCTATTTTTTATAGTACATGGCTGGATATTTTCT
Source organism: Trachops cirrhosus (assembly GCA_028533065.1). Lineage (NCBI taxonomy): Eukaryota > Metazoa > Chordata > Mammalia > Chiroptera > Phyllostomidae > Trachops > Trachops cirrhosus. The sequence continues at coordinate 121,105,865 of CM052542.1, forward strand.
GGACAGGCATTTTAGTAATACGTATTTCTATATACTCATCTGTAAAATATGCAAACACTATAAATATTTTAAAAGTTAAACCAAAATGAATTTCTAAAACCCAAACTCTCAAATTGAATGAAAACAAATAACCACCTATAAACCAAATTGATAGAACACTTAACGCAGAGAGAAAATAATTAATTCAAGTAAATTTTGAACACCATTCTCTGACTGTTCATTATTAATATGAGATAGTCTAAGGATAAAAAACTGCAAAGGAATTTTGAACTCTATTTAGTAGATTTATTTTGAATGAGTGGTATGCTCTAAAACTGTTTTGTGTGCATTGCAGGGTAGAGCAAGAGTCAATTATTGTTTGGGGTGTTGTTTTGGAAGCAGGGTTTTCACTATGGGAGAAAGGACATATAAAAATGAAGAGGGCAAAGATAAAGAAATAACACTGTGGTACTGGATTTGAATTAGAAATATCTGTTAAGAACTGAAGATATTTTAATAGAAATTTCCTAGCACTCTCCTCTGAAAGGAGCTAGAAACAATGAGGTACCAGTGGCAATGAGCGCACCTAGCACCCGGATGTCGTGTTTTTGATCTCATTCCCCACTAGAATTGGGGACCAGAACTCTTTGGAGAAATGGCTGACACCAAGTCCAGAACAAGGAATGTACAAATAAAACTAAAATATCACATGATGTCAGAAAATTAGTATATGTATGTGTTTGAGGACTAGTGAACTCACATTATCAGCCACAGAGGTATTTTCCAAATGTACTGCAAATGTACTCCATATTTATGTTCCAAAAGTATTTGGAACACTAATATGCAAAGGAGACAAAAGCAGAACTATGACAAGGGTGGGTGGCTCAGATCCCTGATCATTAATCTCCCATCCCCACTCAGTGGGAGCTCCTGACACCCACCATTTGAGAACCACTGGTCTATTGAAAAGAGCCTGGATTTCAACGTCTGAGAACCTGCATCCTAGCCCAGATGTGACCTAACACTAGCCACTGCGTTAGGTAAATATTTATTCTCTCTGGGCCCTATTTACTTATGTGTAAAGCAGGGATAAAGTTACCAATTTCCCCCTCTTTCACAGTTGTTGTGAGGATCAAAGAAGAGAGTTGTGAAAAGGCTTTGAAAGGTTAAATAGAATGGTTCTATATGAGGGTAATTGATTATACCCCATGGGGCATTGAGACACATTCTTGTACACCATTTGGCAGCTGTCATTCTTAGCAATTGCCAAATGTCAGTGTAGCAGGAGGAGTTTTTAAATATGTATCAGGATAAGGTATCTGTGTAGTCTTCCTTTAATCACATATGTACAAGTCAATTACTGTGTCAATCTTCTGACAGCACAAGGATAAAGATGAAAGAATAGGATCCCAAGCATTCACTGTCTAATAAAAGGAAATCAGCATCAATAAAATGCATACAATGTACAGTAGTACAAGCACAATGTTGTACTATTAAATATACATTATATTTGCAACCAGAAGACAATGTAATTAGTGATTCCAGGACTCAGGGTACAGAGGGTTGGTAGAGAACACTGTATAGAAGTGAAGGTGCCAACATAGTAAATCAGCTGACAAAATTTAATGAGTACTAACCTGGAGGTAAAGATGGCAGACTGAAACCATGTACCACTTTCACTCACTCTTGACACTCCAGGAAAGTGGCAACCTGAATCTGGCAAAAGGATATACTATGAATCAGTAAATGTTCATATCAGTAATTCAAGTTTGGTTTAACATTTAGAAAATAATCAATTGATGTAATTTGCCATATTAAGAAGTTAAAGAAGAAAAATTATATGATCATTTCAATAGATGTGGAAAAATATTTACCTAAATTCAATATTCTTTTGTGATTAAAAATAAAAAAACTTTGATCACTTTCTTTCGCAATTAAACTAGAAATAGAAAGGCTCTTCTTTATGAAAAAAAAACAAATAAAAATAAAATGTTGGCCCTTGCTACATAGCTGAGTTGGTTAGAGCATCATCCTGGTATGCCAAGGTTGCAGGTTTGATCTCCAATCAAGGCACAATAAAAAAAATATAGATCAACCATCACTCAGAACCATTAGAAATCAAGTTGAATGGAAGTCTCACAACCACAGAATTAAAGAAACCACATCCATCTAGACTGGTGACATGGAACTGGCTGGTCTCATACCCATGTATGGTAGATAAAAATTCAGGAGGGATATCACAGGAGTGAGGACTCCCAGTCACACACCAGGGTCCCCAGTCCAGGGTTCCAGTGCCAGGAAGATAGTCCCTATAGTTTCTGGCTGCAAAACACAGCAGGGATTGAGTCAGTGGAAGAAACTTCTAGAGTCCCAAAGAGTGTCCAGTAAATAACTCACACATGGACTTATTCATAGTCACTCCCACTGAGCTCCAGCACTGGGGTAGCAGCTTGAAACACAACAGTGGCATACAGGGAGGAACTGAAGAGTCTGGCATCAAGGCTAGAGCTGGAGGAAGCTTTCTCCCAGACAAAAAAGCAGACAGAGGCCACTGTTCCTTTCCTGAACCCTCCCCACACAGAACCACAGAGCCTGCAGGTTGGTGCCATATCTGAGATTCCATCAACCTTACTAACACTGTTTGTCCTGCCCTGGAAATCCCCTGAGGTTCTGTTCCACTTAACTTATGGGTCTCAAACTTTTCCATATAAATGGCTGGCCTTGGATCATGCTTCACAATGTCCTAAATACTATCAAACAATCAATAGCCAGCCTTAGTAAGGTCCTAGCGACCATACCTCTGGCTAGGTGGCCCGAGGCTGGGCACTAGTAGCAGCCAGGCTATATTCTCAGCTTGGCTTTGCTTGGGAATTTCCAAGCCCAGCACAAGTAGCAACCTTCTCAGATTGCTTTATACTCAGGCAGGGTGGCTCCAGGGAAAACACAGGTGGGGGCTGACCTTGGCCTGCACCACCAGGTAAAACTCAGAGCCTGTGTACCCACTGGACAGCTACAGAACACATCAGCAGCACCACCCTGTTCCTGCATAGAATGTTCTCCACAGACAGCAGAGTTTGCTGGTCAGTGAATACAGGCAGTCCTTGCAGCTGACCGGCCTGAGTAAATCCCTCCCATTCATCTGCCAATAGCAATCAAGGCTTAACCACAAGAGGAGGGTACACTCAGCCCACACGAAGGGTGCACCTCGAGTATCCAAGCTGGGTGATAGAGGAGGTAGTACCACTGGATCCTACAGGACACCTACTATATTAGGCAATGCTACCAAGACAGGGAGGCATAGCAGCTCTACATAATACATAGAAACAAACACAGGGAGGCTGCCACAATGAGGAGACAAAGAAACATGGTCCAGATGAAAGAACAAATCAAAACTCCAGAAAAATAGCTAAACAAAATGGAGATAAGTAATCTATCAGATGCAGAGTTCAAAACACTGGTTAGAAGGATACTCAAGGAACTTAGTGAAGACCTCAACAGCATAAAAAAGATCCAGTGGGAAATGAAGGACATACTAATTGAAATGAAGAGCAATTTACAGGGAAACAACAGTAGACTAGATGAAAATGTGAAACAAATCAATGATTTGGAACATAAGGAGTCAAAAAACAACCAATCAGAATAACAAGAAGGAAAAGGAATCAAAAAAATCAAGGATAGTGTAAGTGGCCTCTGGGACAACCTCAAGTGTTCTACATTCACAGCATAGGAGTGCCAGAATGAGAAGAAAAAGAGCAAGAAATTGAAAACTTATTTAAAAAAATAATGAAACAAAACTTCACTAATTTGGTGAAGGAAATAGACATGCAAGTCCAGGAAATACAGAGAGTCCCCAACAAGATGAATGCAAAGAGGCCCACTCCAAGACACACCATAATTAAAATGCCAAAGGTTAAAGATAGAGAGAGAATGTTAAAGGCAGCAAGAGAAAAGAAGTGAGTTCCTTACAGGGGAGTTCCCATAAAATTATCAGCTGATTTCTCAAAAGAAAATTTGCAGGCCAGAAGGGTGGACAAGAAATATTCAAAGTCATGAAAAGCAGGGACCTACAGCCAAGATTGCCCTGCCCAGCAAAGCTATCATTTAGAAATGAAGGGCAGATAAACAGCTTCCCAGACAAGAATAAAACTAAAGGAGTTCATCATCACCAAACCATTATATAAGAAATGTTAAAAGGACTTATTTGAGAAAAAGAAGATGAAACTTATGAACAATAAAATTGCAATAAATATGTATCTTTCAACAATTGAATTGAATAATAAAACTAAGCAAACAAGAAGAACAGAGACAGAATCATGGATACAGAGAATATTTTGATGGTTGCCAGATGAAAGGGCATTGTGTGGGCATGGGTGAAGAGGTGAGGATTAAGAAATATAAATAGGTAGTTACAGAATAGCCATGGGATATAAAATACAGTATAGGAAATGGAGTAGCCAAAGAACTTATACACATGACTCATGGTCATGAACAATGGTGTGTGGATCACCTGAGAAAGTGGGGGTGCTGGGTGGAAGGGGACAGAGGGGGGGAATTGGTACAACTGTAATAGCATAATCAATAAAATATAATTAAAAAAATTTTACCACCTTCTAATACACTAAATAATTTAATAATCTCTTTTTTTCCCCTTGCCTACAAACTCCCTGAAGGCAGAGATTTGGTTAATTTTATTAACAAATGCCTCCCCTGCTCCTGCCACCATGCTTGGAGCATAGTAGGCATTCACTGAATATTTGTTGAATTAATAAGGGAGAAAAATTTTAAAGCACATTATGGATTTTAGAAGATGACTTTTTTTTTACCTTGTCAGATGAACTAATTCCTTTTGTGAAACAAGATAAAAACTTCAAAGGACATTTTACTTAAAATCAAAAGGAAAAGAAACAATATTGATTAACAGAGAGGTTATAAGCAAGGTAGTAATGGTTACATATGTAAATAAAGGGTTTCTGATGTGACTGAGGCCTAAGACCAGCACTCTCTTCAGCTTTATTTTCACCATATTTGCAATACCCTGCCTAGAAAGAGGCCATTCTCAGACTCTAAGCAGCAACCATTCTGGGTTTTGCTCTCTTTCGTACGGTGAGGGGTTGGGTAGAAATTGACAATAGAAGTTCTGGTTCCCTTAAGAGAACAACAAAACCTCCACAACATGTGAGTACTGTACAATTTCCAACAGACGGGGTTGTACCAATATCACAGAGGAGATAAGGAGCAGACAGCTCCAGGTTTTGCCAACCCTGCATTTCTGGTCTGAAGGCTGTTCAGTCCTACATTCTTTTTTAAAGTTAAACATATACGTACAGTATTATCAAGCCATTTAATTCCTATATGTTTGCCCAAGGGAAAAAGAAATATATGTCCATATAAAGACTTACACATGAAAATAGCAGCTTACTTTTAATAGCCAATTAATGGAAACTGCTCAAATGTCCATCAACAGGTGAACGTACAAATTTTGGTATATCCATACAATGAGATACTGCTCAGCAATAACAAGGAACAAACTAGTGACATGACTACATGAATGAAACTTAAGTTACTTATGCTGAATGAAGGAGTACATACTGTATGATTCCATTTATATCAAACTCTAAAAAAACTCAAACTAATCTGTAGAGACTGAAAGAAGATCAGTGGTTGGTTAGGAAGGAGGAAAATGGAGTGATTATAAAAGGTCATAAGGCTGGTCACAGACCCACTACCTGGTGTCTGAGCACCAGTAAAATGATAAGAGCATAAAAGTGGGGAAGGGACCAGCAGCAGTGATGGGAGACTCATTGCAGACAAGGGACTGATAATTAAGTAAATCTGTTAAGGATAATGGGAAGCAGTTTCCTAAAGGTTTAGGAGAAAAGGAGTAATATGTGGAAAGAGAGAAAAATAGAATGAACCCTGTGGTGTTGAATTCAAACAGAGTTATCATTGTGAACTCAGAGTTTTTAACGCATATATAGACTTATAGAGAAATATAGATGTAAATGTGTATTGTTATGTGGGAATATTATATATACATATCATACATGCTTATGAACAATCATATATACATATAAATATATGTATATACATACATATATTCTCTAGCTATGTCCACTAAGAGGGTATGTAAACAGTGATATCTCAATGGCAATGAGCACATCTACTGTCCAGACTTTGTCCTCTAAACAACTAAATAGAACTTTGGAGTTAAATTTCTTGAAGCAATAGCTGGTTCCAGGATTAGGGAAAGTAAAAGATGATCCTAGAACATTCTTTCTTCTTGTGTCAGAAGTTAAGAAACTGCTCAAAGAGTAATAAAAACATGTCAAAAGAGTAAACAACCATCTTAAAGAGGTACCACTGGTCAAGTCTTAAACAAGTTGAACATCACAGTGAATAACATTAAAGCACTATAACCTATTGAATAAAATTGGAAAACATGACTCAAAATTAATGTAAATTTTAAAATAAGTAAACTGAAAGTATTGTGGGATATTTAAATGGAGTACTTTAATGTCATCAAGGAATTTCCCTACAAAAATATCTATCAGCCCTGGCTGGTGTGGCTCAATGGATTGAGCCTGTGAGCTAAAGGGTTGCTGATTCGATTCCCAGTCGGGACACATGCCTGGATTGCAGACCAGGTACCCAGTAGAGGGTGCTTGAAAGGCAACCACACATTGATGTTTCTCTCCCTCTCTTCCCCTCTCTAAAAATAAATAAATAAAATATTTCAAAAATATATCTATCAGTTATAAAGAAAGCTTTACCATCCTCTTGGCTTCTTGAAGCTTGCTGTGCCAGCTGCACTCTCTCCATGCTTCCTTGTAGTCATGCCTCACAAAATTGAAGAAATGAAGGACTTCCTACTGACAACTAGTGAATGAATGACAAGTCTGTCAAGATAAAAAAATAAGAATAATGTAAACTTTAAAGTCTGATGAAGCAGATATCTCTATAACTTGGTCATCACAGACAAAGGGAAGTTCAGAGAAACTAAAGCCAGTGAAGGAGGTAAAATGAACCAGACATAATGACCTGAACTATATTAATATGTGTAAAAAATTTTCTTTTAAATTAAAAAGGGGATGAGAGTACCGTATTTTGCTGAGTATAATGTACATTTTTTGGCCCAAATTTTTGAGGGAAAAATAAGGGTACTCATTATACTTGGGTAGTACCTGAAATACCTTGTATCTGTTCCCATTTTTTGTAAATTATTAGTTAACTAAAATTTCTTATACCATAATATGCTAAAAATAAATGCTAAAATTCTTCTGTAATACAAAGAGCAAGTATCTAAATATAAATAAATAGCAAATTGAATCAAAAATTAAAATGAAAGATTTTCTCCTGAAAGTTTGAGCCAAAAATGTGGGTGTGCATTATACACAGCAGTGCATTATACCTGGCAAAATATTGTAAATTTACAACTGAGAAGCCTAGCTGACTTAATCACCTTAATCAAGTAATCAAAATGAACAACATCAAAAATGCAGCAAATAAAAATTATGTACCACCTGGTAAAATGCAATAAAAAGAATGTAACATCACTTTTATAGTTTTCTTGCCAAAAATGCATAAACTAAATCTCATTAATAGTAACATCAAACAAGCTCAAGTTGAGAACATTCTACTAAATAACTGACATATAATCTATAAAATTGTCATAGTCATGGGAGACAAGAAGACATTGAGGAACTACTTAGAACTGAAGGAGACTAAAGTGACTAGACAAATAAATGCAACATGTGATTCTGAAATGAATCCATGAACTATAGAAGACATTACTGTATAGACAACCCTAAAGATTCCATCAAAAACTACTGGAATTGATTTATAAATCAGTAAAGTAGCAGGATACAAAATAAATATCCTGAAATAGGTTGCAGTTTTATACAGCAATAATGAAGTATCAGAAAGAGAAACTATGAAAACAATCAATTTACTTGCATCAAAAAAAGATAAAGAAAAAACCTAAAAATAAATTTAACCAAGGTAGTAAAAGACCTGTACTCAAAAATTAAGACACTGAAGAAAGAAACCAAAGAAGATGCAAATAAATGGAAGCATATACCATGCTCATGGATAGGAAGAATTAACATTATTAAAATGTCTGTACTGCTCAAAGCAATATATAGATTCAATGAAATTTCTATCAAAATACCAATGGTGTATTTCACAGAATTAGAACAAATAATGCAAAAATGTGTATGAAACCACAAAAGATCCCAAATAGCCACAGCAATCTTGAGAAAGAAGAACAAAGTTGGAGGAACAATACTACCTGATATAAAACTATAATTATAAGGCCGTAGTAGTCAAAAAAGCATGGTACTGGCATAAAAGCAAATGTGTATATCAATGAAACAGAATAGTGAGCCCAGAAATAAATCCATGCCTACAAGTTCAATTAATACTTGACAAAAGGGGCAAAAGCATACAATTGAGTAAAGATAGTCTATTCAATAAATGGTGTTAGGAAAATTGGAGAAAGACATGAAAAAAATGAAATTAGACCACCTTCTTACACCATATACAAGAATAAACTCAAAATGGATTAAAAACTTAAATGTTAGACTCTAAGCCATAAAAATCCTAGAAGAAAACACAGGCAGTAAAAATCTCAGACATTACTCTTATAATAATTTTTCTGATATATCTCCTAGTGCAAATGAAACAAATATAAAAATAAGCAAATGGGGCCATATCAAACTGAAAATTTTTTTCACAGCAAAGGAAATCACCAACAAAATGAAAAGACAAACCACTGAATGGGAAAACATATTCACCAATGATACATCTGATAAGGGGTTAATATCCAGAATTTTCTAAAATGGACAAAGGACTTAAATATAGACACTTCTGAAAGAGGACATACAGATGGCCAATAGACATATGAAAAGGTGTTCAATCAATAATCACCAGAGAAATGCAACTTAAAAACCACAATGAAATATCACTTCATACCTGTCAGAATGACTATTATCAGTGAATCAAAAACCAAGTGTTGGAAAGATGTGGAAGAAAGGAAACCCTAGTACACTGCTGGTTGGAATGCAATTTGGTGCAGCCACTATAGAAAACAGTAAGGTGGGCCCTTAAAAAATTAAAAATGGAACTGCCTTTTGATCCAGCAATTTCACTTCTGGGCACATAGCCAAAGAAACCCAAAATACTAATCTGAAGGAATACGCACACCCCTATGTTCCCTGCAGCATTACTTACAAAAGCCGAGGTATGCAAGCAACCAAGTGCCCGTCAATAGATGAGTAGATAAAAAAGCAATAGTACACATATACAATGGAATATTAGTTGGCCATTAAAAAGAACAAATTCTTACCATTTGTGACAGCATGCATGGACCTACGAGGTATTAGGTTAAGTGAAATAATCAGTCAGAGAAAGATAAATATCACATGATTTCATTTATATGAGGGATCTAAAGAACAATATAAAACAAATAAAACAGACTCATAGATACAGAAAACAGACTGATTGTTGTCAGAGGGGAAAGGGGTTAGGGGACTGAATGAAAAACGCAAAGGGATTGAGAAGTACAGATTGGTAGTCACAAAATAGTCATGGGATGCAAAGCACAGCATAGGAAATATAGGCAAAAATAGTGTAATAACTATGTATGGTGCCGGGTGGGTACTGGGAATATCAGAGGGAACACTTTCTAAAGTAGTGATTGTCTAATCACTATGTTGTACACCTGAAACTAATGCAAAATAATACAGAAAAAGTAAGACATTATGGGGACAATTTGAAAAACTTGAATGGAATCTGAGAATTAGATAATATACAATGCTAATTTTCTGCTTTTGGTGGTCATATTGAGGTTATGGAAGTGAATCTTTTTGTTTACGAGAAATACATACTAAAGAACTCCAGAGTGATGAGGCATCATGTTTGCAATTTACCCTGAGATCCTTCGGGAAAAAGTTTTCAACTTTTCTATAAATTGGAGTTTATTTCAAATTTTTTTAACGGAAAAAGAAAGTCAGCCACAACAAAGCATGTAGTGTGGTGTTTGATTTCATTTACATGAAGTTCAAAAGCAGTCAAAAAATACACTGTTTAAGGATGAGTAATTAGATGGCAAGTTTTACATAAAATCCAAGGAAATGAATGCATAAAAGTTAGGTTAGTGGTTACCAACAACAGCATATGTGAGGACTGTGACTGGGAAGGGAAACATGAGGGTTTTCTTGGGTGCTGGGGGTTGTTTCACCTGGGTGATAGCTCAAGAGATATTCATTTTACAACCATTCATTAAATCATACATCTATTTTATATACTTTCCTATAAATTTGTTGTATTTCACAATGTAAAACTTTTGAAAAAGAAATTAAAGAAACAAAAAAGAATGCTGCCAAACCACTGGTGGGGGGATGCATTTTAAATTTTAGATGCTTTTTGCAGATTTCAGAAATATAATATGGTAGATGTATATGTATTAGTTTACTCCCTAAGTAAGTTTGAAACTACTCCCTGGAATCAAACAAATCAAAATTTTCTGCAGCAAAGCATCTAATTAATTGCACCAGGTAGTATAAATAGAAACTACAAGTAGCCACAGATACATTCAGGTCATGTGAACCTGTCAAATAAGTTTGCCACCAATATAAAACTTTGTTTCATTTTGTTTTGGTTTTCAGAGCTTTCTGAAATTTATAATTGCAGATAAGAAATTGTGAATGTGACAACAACAAACAAAGCCCAGAGTGAGTAGAAAGAAGGAAATAAGATCAGAGCAGAATTAAATGACATAGACACAGAAAGAACAATTCGAAGGATCGATAAATCCAGGAGCTGGTTCTTTGAAAAGATAAACGAAATCAACAAACCTTTAACCAGACTCATCAAGAAAAAAAGAGAGGACCCAAATAAATAAAATCAGAAATGAAAGAGTCAAAATTACGACTGATACCACAGAAATAAAAAGGATTGTAAGAAAGTACTATGAACAAATATATGCCAAGAAATTTGAAAACGTGGGTGGATAGGCAAATTTCTAGAAATATATAATCTTCTAAAACTGAATCAAGAAGAAGCAGAAAGTCTAAATAGACCAATAACAGCTGGCGAAACTGAAACAGTAATCAAAAAACTCCCAGTACACAAAAGCCCTGGACCAGATGGTTTCACAGGAGAATTTTCTAAAACATTTAAGGAGCAGCTAACCCCTATTCTTCTCAAGCTATTCCAAAAATTCCAAGAAGAGGGAAGACAGCCAAATTCTTTTTATGAGGCTAGCTAGCATCATCCTAATCCCAAAAGCAGATAAAGATACAACAAAGAAAGAAAACTACAGGCTAATATCACTGATGAGCATAGATGCTAAAATCCTCAACAAAATATTGGCAAATCAGATCAAGCAATGCATTCAAAAGATCATAGACCACGATCAAGTGGGATTCATCTCAGAGATGCAAGGATGGTACAATATTTGCAAATCAATAAACATAATAGATTGCATAAACAAAAGGAAAGACAAAAATCACATGATCATATCAATAGATGGTGAAAAAGCATAAAATACGACACCCACTTATGATAAAAACATTCAGGAAAGTGGGAGTAGAGAAGCATACCTCAGCATAATAAAGGCCATATATTTGCAACCAACATCACACTTAATAGGCAAAAACTAAAAGCTTTCCCACTAATATCAGGAACAAGACAAGGTTATCGTCCACTTTTCACCACTTCTATTTAACATAGTATTGGAAGTTCTAGTCACAGAAATGAGACAAGAAAAAGAAATAAAAGACATCCAAACTGGAAAGGAGGAAGTAAAACTGTCATTGTTTTCAGATGACACTACAGTGTACATAGAAAACCCTATATCTCTGGCTGGTGTGACTCAGTGCCTTGGGCGCTGGACCATGAACTGAAAGGTCGCTGGTTCAATTCGCAGTCAGGGCACATGCCTACATTGTGGGCCAGCTCCCTGGTTGAGGGTGTGCAAGAGGCAACCAATTGATAACTTATCTCTCACATTGATGTTTCTCTCCCTCTCTTTCTCCTTGACTTCCCCTCTCTCTAAAGATGAATAAATAAAATATTTTAAAAAAAGAAAACCTTATAGACTCCACCAAAAAACTACTCAATGTAATAGGTAAATTTGGCAAAACAGTGGGATACAAAGTCAATATCAGAAATCAAAGGCATTTTTGTACACCAACAATGAAATACCAGAAACAGAAGTTAGGGAGAAAAAAAACATTTACTATAGCAATAAGAAAAATAAAGTACCTAGGAATAAACCTACTAAGGAGGTATAAGACCTGTAATCAGAAAACTACACAACACTGAAGAAAGAAATTAAGGATGACACAAACAAATGGAAGCACATACCATGTTCATGGATTGGAAGAATTAACATTATCCAAATGTCCATATGACCCAAAGCAATTTTATAGATACAACTCAATCCCTGCTAAAATACCATTAACATATTTCACAGATATAGAACAAATATTTCAAAAATTTGTATAGGACCATAAATGACCCTGAATAGCTGCAGCAATTTGAGAAAGAAGAACAAAGTAGGAAGGGTCACAATACCTGATATTAAACTGTATTATGAGGCCACTGTAATCAAAACAGTCTGGTACTATCATAAGAACAGCCACATAGATCAATGGAACAGAAGAGAGAGTCCAGAAATAAATCTATGTCTCTATGGTCAATTAATATTCAACAAAGGGGGCAGAAGCATAAAATGGAGTAAAAATAACCTTTTCAACAAATGGTGTTGGGAGACCTGGACAGGTATGTGCAAAAAACAAAACTCACCAACTTACACCATACACAAATATAAACTCAAGATGGTTATAAAACTTAAATAAAAGTTGTGACACCATAAAAGTTCTAGAAGAGAAGATAGGCAGAAAATTTTCAGATATCCCACACAGCAATATTTTCACCAATATTTTCCCTAGAGCAAGGTATATAAAGGAAAGAATAAACAAATGGGAGTACCTCAAATTAAAAAGCTTCTGCACGGCAAAGAAAACATCAGCAAAATGAAAAGGGAACCAATCATATGGGAAAATATGTTTGTCAATGATACCTTGGACAAGGGTTCGATCTCCAAAATATATAAAGAACACAACTCCACTCCAGGAAGACAAACAACCCAATTAAAAAATGGATGAAGGACCTGAACAGACACTTCTTGAAGGAGGACATACAGAGGGCCCAGAAACATATGAAAGGATGCTTAACATCACTAGCCATCAGATAGATGCAAATTAAAACCACAATGAGATATCACCTCACACCAGTCAGAATGGCTATCATAACCAAATCAGCAAACAAGTGCTGGCAAGATTGGGGAGAAAAGGGAACTCTAGTACACTGTTGGTGGGAATGAAGACTGATGCAGCCATTGTGGGAAACAGTATGGAAATTCCTAAGAAAACTAAAAATGGAAATACGTTTTGACCGGGCAATTCCACTGCTGAGATTATACCCTAAGAATCCTGAAACACCAATTCAAAAGAACCTATGCACCCCAATGTTCATAGCAGCATTTTTTACAATAGCCAAGTGCTGAAAACAGCCTAAGTGCCCATCAGTAAATGACTGGATCAAAAAACTGTGATACATGTACACAATAGAATACAGCATAGCAGAAAGAAAGGAACTCCTACCCTTTGTGACAGCATGGATGGAACTAGAGAGTATTATGTTAAATGAAATATAAGCCAGGCAGTGAAAGACAAATACCACATGATCTCAACTATAAGCGGAACCTAATCAACAAAACAAACAAGTGAGCAAAATAGAACCAGAGACATGGAAACAAAGAACAAACTGACAGTGACCAGAGGGGAAGGGGGAGGGTAATAACAAGGGAAAGAAGGGGAAGGGTCAAGTCAAGGAACTTGTATAAAGGACCAATGGGGGAGTTCTGGCCAAGATGGAGGCATGGGTAGATACACTTTGCCTCCTCACACAACCCAAAGAAGAACAATAACAAATTTAAAGACAAAAAAATAATCAGAACTGCCAGAAAATCAAATTGTATGGAAGGAAGTCTGACAGCCAAGGAGTTAAAGAAGAAACATTCATCCAGATGGGTAGGAGGGGTGTAGACGTGCAGCTGGGGAGCAGAGGATGCATGGCAAGGCAGTGGCTGGAGGATCAGGTGGGTGAGGCGGTGGCTGTCAGACAGGAAAAGGAGGCAGCTGCAGGAGTGGGTGGTCCCATATTTGCCTGCAAATAAACCAGAAGGAACAACTGGGGAGCAAGACAGACTATGCAACCCAGGGTTCCAGTGCGGGGAAATAAAGCCTCAAAATCTCTGTGACTGAAAAAACCTGTGGTGTTGAGGGAGCAGGAGAAACCCCCACCCTCACAGGAGAGTTCGCTGGAGAGACCCACAGGGTCCTAGAACGTACACAAACCTACTCACCTGGGAATCAGCACCAGAAGGGCCCAATTTGCTTGTGGGTAGCAGAAGAAGTGACTGAAAACGGGCTGAGAACTGAGCAAATGGCTTTGTTCCCTCTTGGACCCCTCCCCCACATACAGCACCACAATGCATAAATGTGGGTTACCCCGCCCTGGTGAATACCTAAGGTTCTGCCACTTACTACGTAACAGGCATGCAGAGAAAAAAAACATGGCCCAAATGAAAGAACAGATCAAAGCCCCAGAAAAAGAACAACTAAGTGATGAAGAGATATCGAACCTATCAGATGCAGAGTTCAAAACACTGGTAATCAGGATGTTCACAGAAATGGTTGAGTATGGTCACAAAATAGAGGAAAAAGTGATGGCTATGAAAAGTGAAATTAAGAAAAATGTTCAGGGAACCAACAGTGAAGGGAAGGAAATGGGGACTCAAATCAACAGTTTGGAGCAGAAGGAATAAATAAACATTAAACCAGAAGAGAACGAAGAAACAACAATTGAAAAAATTAGGAGAGCCTTAGGAACCTCCAGGACAACTTTAAACATTCCAATATCCTAATCATAGGGGTACCAGAAGGAGAAAAGGAACAGCAAGAAATGGAGAACTTATTTAAAAACATCATGAAGGAGAACTTCCCCAATCTGGTGAAGGAAAAAGGCTTCCAGGAAGTCCAGGAAGTTCAGAGAGTCCCAAAGAAGTTGGACCCAAAAAAGTACACACCAAGCCACATCATAATTACATTACCCAAAATTAAAGATAAGGAGAAAATCTTAAAGCAGCAAGAGAAAAGGAGACAGTTACTTACAAAGGAGTTCCCATAAGACCACCTGCTGATTTCTCAAAAGAAATGTTGCAGGTAAGAAGGGGCTAGAAAGAAGTATTCAAAGTCATGAAAGGCAAGGACCTACATCTAAGATTACTCTATCCAGCAAAGCTATCATTTAGATGGAAGGGCAGATAAAGTGCTTCCCAGACAAGACCAAGTTAAAGCAGTTCATCATCGCCAAATCCTTATTGTATGAAATGTTAAAGGGACTTACCTAAGAAAAAGAAGATAAAAAATACAAACAGTAAAATGACAACAAACTCACAGCTATCAAAAACTGAACATAAAAAAATGAACTAAGCAAACAATTAGAACAGGAACATGTTCACAGAAATAGAGATCACATGGAGGGTTATCAGTGGGGAAGGGGTAGGAGAAGAATGGGGTAAAGTTACAGGGCAAAAGAAGCATAAATGGTAGGTACAAAATAGACATGGGGAGGTTAAGAATAGTATGGAAAATGGAGAAGCCAAAGAATTTATATGTATGATACATGGACATGAACTAAGGGGGGAATGATGGTGGAAGTGGGGCTACAGGATGGAGGGCAATAAAGGGGAGAGAAAAATGGAACAACTATAATAGCATAATTAATATAATATATTTAAAAAATAAATAAAGGACCCATGGATAAAGACAAAGAAGGGGCCAGGAGGATGATTGAAAGTGGAAGGCAGGGGTGGGTTGGACAGAGGAGAATAATGGGGGGGAAATGGGGACAACTGTAATTGAACAACAATAAAAATAAATAAATAAATTTTATTATTTCTTAAAAAAAGAAATTGTGAAAGTGTATTAACTTCAAAAAATATGCTGAAAAGAAAACGTAATCAGGACTTCTGGCCAAGATGGAGGCATAGGTAGACACACTTTGCCCCCTTGCACAACCAAAATAGGGACAACAATTTAGAAACAGAATAACAACCAGAACTGACAGAAAATTGAACTGTATGGAAGACACATTCATACAGACCAGTAGGAGGGGCAGAGTCCAACAGCCGGGCACTGGTCATGGAGCAGAGAGCAGAGAGCAGAGAGCGTTGGGACCAGACGCGTAAGGCAAATGGGGCGTGCAAGACCACAGCAGGCAGACCCTGGGCGTGCAAGCAGTGGCTGGCAGACCCCGGCCAAGGGGTGGCAACTGGCAGACCCAGAGAGGCAGCAATTGTGAAGCAAGGCACTGCACGCGACCCAGGATCCCAGCGCTGGGAAATAGAGCCTTGGAGCACTGATTGAAAACACCTGTGGGGGGTTGAGGCACAGGGAGAGACTCCCAGCCTCACAGGAGAGGTCATTGGAAAGTCCCACGGGGTGCACAAGCCCAACCACATGGGAATTGGCACCAGAGGGGCCCAGTTTGTTCGGGGGAAGCGGCAGAAGGGACTGAGGTCCCAGGAGAGCTGAGCAAGCGCCATTGTTCCTTCTCAGACCCCGCCCCCACATACAGCGTCACAATCTAGCGACTGGGGTGCCCCGCCCTGCTGAACACCTAAGGCTCTGCCCCTCATATGTAACAGGTGCGACGAGACCAAAAAAAAAAAAAAAAAAAGAGACAGAGAGAGATGGCTCAAACAGAAGAACAATTGAAAGCCTCAGAACCCATCCTTTTAAGCGACCAAGAGATAGCCAACCTATCAGATGCACAGTTCAAAGCACTGGTGATCAGGATGCTCACAGAATTGATTGATTTTTGTTGCAAACTAGATGAAAAAATGAAGGCTACAATAAGTGAAATGAAGAAAAATGCACAGGGAACCAATAGTGATGGAATGAAAGGTGGATCTTACATCAATGTCGTGGACCAGAAGGAAAAAAAAACATACAACCAGTAAAGAACGAACAAATAAGAATTCAAAAAAATGAGGAGAGGCTTAGGAACCTCCAGGACATCTTTAAACGTTCCAACATCTGAATTATAGGGGTACCAGAAGGAGAAGAGGAAAAACAACAAGTGGAAAACTTATTTGAACAAATAATAAAGGAGAACTTCCCCAATCCGGTAAAGAAAATAGACTTTCAGGAAGTCTAGGAAGCTCAGAGAGTCCCAAAGAAGTTGGATCCAAGGAGGAACACACCAAGGCACATCATAGTTACATTAGCCAAGGTCAAAATGAAGGAGAGAATCCTAGAAGCAGCAGGAGATAAGGGGATAGTAACCTACAAAGG
>CM052542.1:121123769-121141440 GCA_028533065.1 Trachops cirrhosus
CCTGGAATGGGAATGAAAGATTGAAACTGTACGGAATAATCTAAAATAAAAATTAAAAAAAAAAAACACAAAATGGAGGCATACATAGAAACCCATTGCTTCCTCGCACAACCAAAAGGAGAATTAACAACCAATCTAAAAACAATAAACAACCAGAAGTGCCAGAAAATCAAACTGCATGGAACTCTGACAACCAAAGAATGAAAAAAACAGTCAACCAGACCAACCAGACCGGTAGGAGAGAGACAGGCAGATGGGAGGGCAGAGAGAACCTGCAGCAAGACTGTGGACCTTGCAGGCAAGGCTGGCTGAACCGGAAACTAAGACTCAGAGGTAGCTGTGGACTATGGAGGTGGGAGTGTTGCCACAGTGGGAGAAACTCCCAGTCTCACACAAGAGTTTGTTAGAAAGTGGGGCTAGAGCTGAGCAGGCGAGCTACATTGTTCCTTCTCTGGCCCCTCCCGCACAAACAGTGCCACAGCACAGCAAGGACGGTTGCCCCACTCTGGTGAATACCTAAGGCCCCACCCCCTTACAACTTATCAAGTGTGCTGAGACAAAGAAATATGGCCCAAATGAAAGAACAGAGCAAAACTCCAGAAAAAGAGCTAAGTGACAAGGAGATAGCCAACCTATCTGATGCAGAGTTCACAACACTGGTAATCAGGATGCTCACAGAACTGATTGAGGTAGGCCGCAAAACAAAAGAACAAATGAAGGATACCCAAAGTGAAATAAAGCAAAATATCCAGGGAACCAACAGTGACAGGAAGGAAACCAGGACTCAAATCAATGATTTGGAACAAAAGGAAGAAATAAACATCCAACTGGAACATAATGAAAAAACAAGAATTCAGAAAAATGAGGACAGGTTTAGGAACTTCTGGGACAACCATAAACATTCCAACATCCGAATTATAGGGGTGCCAGAAGGAGAACAAGAGCAAGAAATTGAAAACTTATTAGAACAAATAATGAAGGAAAACTTCCCCAATCTGGCAAAGGAAATAGACTTCCAGGAAGTCCAGGAAGCCCAGAGAGTACCAAAGAAATTGGACCCAAGGAGGTACACACCAAGGCACATCATCATTAAGTTACCCAAGATTAGAGATAAGGAGAGAATCTTAAAAGCAGCAAGAGGAAAGGAGACATTTACCTACAAAGGATTTCCCATAAGACTGTCTGCTGATTTCTCAAAAGAAACCTTGCAGGCAAGAAGGGGCTGGAAAGAAGTATTTCAAGTCATGAAAGGCAAGGACCTGCATCTAAGATTACTCTATCCAGCAAAGCTATCATTTAGAATGGAAGGGCAAATAAAGTGCTTCTCAGATAAGGTCAAGTTAAAGGAGTTCATCATTATCAAGCCCTTATTATATGAAATGTTAAAAGGGACTTATCTAAGAAAAAGAAGATAAAAAACATGTACAGTAAAATGACAGCAAACTCATAACTATCAATAATTAAACCTAAAAAAAAAACAACCAGAATAAATTCTAAGCAAACAACTAGAGCAGGAACAGAATCAGAAAATGGACATCACATGGAAGGTTTTCAGTGGGGAAGGAGAGGGGGAGAATAGGGGAAGAAAGGTGTAGAGAATAAGTAGCATAATTGGTAGGCATAAAATAGATGGGGAGAGGTTAAGAATGATGTAGGAAACAGAGAACTCAAAGGACTTATATGTATAACCCATGGACATGAACTAAGGAGGGAGTGCTGGAGGGTTGGGGGTACAGGATGGAGGAGGGAAAAAGGAGAAAAATTGGGAATACTGTAATAGCATAATCAATAAAATATACTGAAAATAAATAAATAGATACAAAATACTCAAAATATCCAAATCAGTAAAGTTATTGGTAACAATTTAAAAAAACTTATGGTATAGCCATATGATGGAATAGATAGAGAGCAGTCTTAAAAGGGGGGCATGGAGGTGGGGACTGGTTGGAAGAAGGTGAAGGGGTTAGACAAAGAACATATATGCCTGACCCGTGGACACAGACAATGGTGTGGGGACTGACTATGGGAATGGGGGCAGGCTGCAGGGAGGGGTGCAAAAGGGGAAAAATCGGAACAACTGTAATAGTATAAACAATAAAATACTCAAAGGGAAAAAAAAAGAACAGCAGTAGCTCTCCCTTGATATATTGCTAAGTGTAAAATAATAATACCAAAAAAATCAAGGTGCAGTTTTTAAAATAGACTTTATTTTGTAGAGTAGTTTTAGGTTCACTTCCTCTACAGTTTTGTGGAGGAAGAATGTACTGAGACTCCCCGTATTCTCCATGCCCTCACACATACAAAGCTCCCCGCATTATCAACGTCTCTCACCAGAGCGGTACATTTGTTACAATTGATGGACGTGCAAGGACACATCATTATCACCCAAAGTCCATAGTTTACATTAGAGTTCACCCTTGGTGTTACACATTCTGTGGGTTTGGATGAATGTATAATGCCATGTATCTGTAATTACAGTCTCATACCAAGTGCTTTCAGTGCCCTAAACATCCTGTGTTTTCCACCTTTTTATCCCTTCCTCCCCCTTAACCCCTGGAAACCACTGATATTTTAACTGTGTCCATAGTTTTCCTTTTTTCAGAATGTTATCTAGTTGGGATCACACAGTATGCAGCCATTTCAGATTGGCTTCTTTCACTTAGAAATATGCATTTATGGTTCCTCATTGCTCGATAGGTACTTTCTTTTTAATGCTGAATAATAGTCCATTGTCTGGATGTCCTGAAATGTATTTATCCATTCACCTACCAAGGACACCTTGGTTGCTTCCAGGCTTTGGCAATTATAAGTAGCTGTGAACAAACATCCATGTGCAGGTTTTTGTGTGGACATATGTTTTCAACTCCTTTGAGCAAATACAAAAAGCATGATTTCTGGACTGTATGGTAAAGCAGTTTTGGGAAAAAAAAACAAACCCTGCCAAACTGTCTTCTGATTGGAATTGGCTGTACAACTTTGCATTCCCACTGCAATGCACGAGAGTCCCTTCTGGGGACATCCTCGCCATCATTTGGTGTTATTAGTTTTCTGGATTTTGGCCATTCTAATTGGCATGAAGTGGTATCTCATTGTTTTATCTTGCTTTTCCCTGATGACATATGATGAGGAGCATCTTTTTATATGTTTATTTGCCATCTGTATACCTTCTCTGATGAAGTGTCTGTTAAAATCTTTGTCCCATTTGGTATTTTTGTTTTAAACAAGCACAAAAGGTGATTCTGGTACAGCAGATCCTTGGCCCAGTCTTTGAGAAACAATGCGATAGCAACCACAGAACAAGCAGGTGGTATGAACTAAAAAGCCTACTCACCGAGTTGAAGCCAGATAGCCAGATCCAGGATCTATGAGAGGAAAATCCAGCCACGCCATTTGGCCTCAAGCTCGAACTGAAAACAGCCTTAAAATTTGGGTACTTTTCACTGGCCAATTTGTTCCTGGAATCAAGCCCTTCTGCAAATATTCATATCTTGGTCCTTTTGAGCTTAAGGCTATCTATATCATTTTCTAATAATTATAATGGAACTGCAACATAAGTAACTTCTGATCACCCAGAATTATTCACAGATGGAAAGCTGGGTTTATATGCATAAAACAACTGGTCACCCAGTTTATGGCTTAAGGGTGTTTTATCTGCTTCTTTTTATATGGTGACACTTTTCAGGGAACACAAGATAGATATTCCCTTAAATGATCACTGATACAATTCTATGTATGTAATACTGTATTTCATGTGCACAATACATGGGTATTGTAACATGTTTTGTCAATTATCTTTATTTGTTTTCTTATAGTTGATCGCATCCTTACTTGTGTTTTGCCATTTACTTCTTTTGTTAATTTCAGATGTGATTTGGGTGAAATAGAGGTGCAAATACATATGCAACTTTTATGCATTTTTCCTATGCTAGTACTTTTATCATTCTTTTCATCAGCTCTGTGATACTTTTCAAATCCATTAATATTCAGTTTTATTTGCAGTTTAAAGAGTTCAAATTACTTTAAAATTTTCCTAAATTTATATTTTACTCAGGAAAGTACAGCATAACCTTTGTTACATACTAGATTGGTGAGAACTTAGGCACTACATTTTTATAAAATTTTGTGCTATTATACAACACGTGTTTCCTGGTATGTAGTGTAGTAAGGTACTATTCTAAATACTTTATAAATCAAATTGATTTAATCTCCAAATAAGACTATAAATAGGTTGCTATTCTCACTATGCCATGTTGACTCTCAATGTTGCTGTCAAAGTTAGACTTCCAGCCCTAATTGAAATCCACTGGGAACTGAAATCTCCCTATGCTACCTGTATCCAAGAGAAAGGCGTCTCAAATCTGCATGCCCTGTGGCCTCCTTGGTACTGTTAGAAGAGTGCTCCCGACATGTCATACCGCTCCAGGTCAGACCCTGCAACTGCACAGAGCTGTGGTTTTCAACCTTTTTCATCTCATGGCACACATAAACGAATTGCTAAAATTCTGCAGCAAAAAGTGTACTTTTTGCCAAGCTGACAAAAAATAGTTATAATTTTGATACATTTGCATTGGATGGTTGTTGTTGTGTTGGCTGCTGTCATTTTTTTAATTTGACACCCTAAGGAAGAAGAGATTAGTGCCCCTGACCAATCAAGTATTGCATGTTTTCAAAATTCTTGTAGCATACCAGTTGAAAATGGCTGGCACAGAGTCTTGATATCTCCCGCTGGCACTGGGGTCCTTGCTTGCATCCTGCCCTTCTCAACTTGTTGCCAAACCTTTGCCCTAGAAACCCCCTCTCAGGCGTTTATCTACCCTAGCCTCTGCTGGGCTTCCTGACGATCACTGTTGCTTCTCTTTGTCTCCAAGATTTGCCTGTTGTCTGCATTCCTTGTGAATATTGTGCATTTCACCTGCACTCCACCCTTTAATTAGCCCATTGGTTTTGACCTTTTAGAGATGTTGTCTGCTTGATTTATTCTAGAGTTTGGTCTCCCTTTTATTTATTTTTTTTCTCAAATCATCTTTTTTTATTATATTTCATTGAGTATGCTATTACAGTTGTCCCAATTTTTCCCACTTTTCCCCCTCCCCCCCCCCCATTACTTCAGGCAATCCCCACACCATTGTTCATGTCTACAGGGCATGCGATAAGTTCTTTGGCTACTACATTTCCTATACTGTACTTTACATCCCTGTGGCTATTCTGTGACTACCTATTTGTACTTCTTAATCCCCTCACCTCTTCACCCATTCCCCCACACCTCCTCCCACCTGGCAACCATCAAAACACTCTCTGTATCCATGATTCTGTCTCTGTTCTTGTTTGCTTAGTTTCATTATTAGATTCAATTGTTGGTAGATATGTATTTATTGTCATTTTATTGCTCATAGGTTTGATCTTCTTTTTCTTAAATAAGTCCCTTTAACATTTTATATAAAATTGTTTGATGATGATGAAGTCTTTTAGTTTTATTATTGTCTGGGAAGCTCTTTATCTGCCCTTCAATTCTAAATGATAGCTTTTCTGGATAGAGCAACCTTGGATGTAGGTCCCTGCTTTTCATAACTTTAAATTTTCTTGCTGATCTCTTCTAGCCTGCAAGGTTTCTTTTGAGAAATCAGCTGACAGCCTTGTGGGAACTCCTCTGTAGGTAATGAAGTTCTTTTCTCTTGCTGCTTTTAAGATTCTCTCTTTATCCTTAACCTTTGGCATTTTAATTATGATGAGTCTTTGATTGGGCCTCTGCCAATCAAAGACTCATCATAATTTGGGACTCTCTGTGCTTCTTGGACTCATTTTTATTTCCTTCACCAAATTAGGGAATTTTTCTTTCATTATTTTTTCAAATAGATTTGCAATTTCTTGCTCTTTCTCTTATCCTTCTGGCATGCCTGTTTTGTGAATGTTGGACCTCTTGAATTTGTCCCAGGAGCTGCGTACACTATCCTCATATTTTTTATTCTTTTTTCTTCTTATTGTCCTGATTAGTTGTTTTTGCTTCCTTATGTTCCAAATCATTGATTTGATTCAAGGCTTCATCCACTCTACTCTTGTTTCCCTGTAAATTGTTCTTTATTTCAACTAGTGTGTCCTTCATTTCCAACTGGATCTTTTTTATATTATTGAGGTCCTCACTAAGTTCGCTGAGCACCCTTCTAACCAGGATTTTGAACTCTGCATCTGATAGATTGTTTATGTCCATTTTGTTTAGTTATTTTTCTGGAGTTTTGATCTGTTCTTTCATTTGGGCCCTGTTTCTTTGTCTCCTCATTTTGGCAGCCTCCCTGTGTTTGTTTCTATGTAGTAAGTAGAGCTGCTTTGATTCCCTGTGTTGGTAGCATGGCCTAATGTAGTGGTTGTCTTGTGGAGTTCAGTAGCACAGCCTCCCCTATCATGCATACTGGTTCTTCAAGGTGTGTCCTTCATATGGGCTGAGTATAACCTCCCCTTGCAGTTGAGACTTTATTGCTGTTGGCAGGTGAACGGGAGGGATTTACCCAGGCCTGTCAGCTGTAAGGACTGGTGGTGTCCACTGACCACCAACTTCCGGTCTCCATGGAGGATCAGCTGTACAGCAACAGGGTGGTGGTGCTCCAACATGGTCTGTAGCCATCCACTGGGTGTGCAGGCTCTGGGGTTTCCTGGGTGGTGCTGGCCAAGGTCAGCCCCCACTGTGCTCTGCCTGGGGCCACCCTACCTGAGCTATAAAGCGACCTGAGATGGCTGCTACTTGTGCTGGGCTGGGAGATTCCCAGGAGAAGCCAAGCTGTGAATCTAGGCTGGCTACTGCTAGTGCCAGTCATGGGGTCATTTATCAAGAAGTATGAGGGCTGCAGGCTCACTGAGGCCTGCTCTTGCTTGTTTGAGAGGATTTAAGAGGTTATGAAGCATGAGCCAAGACCAGTCATTCATATGGAAAAGTAACTGTTAAAAGCTTGAGTGGGCTCTGTGTGAGACAGAGTCTCAGGGGATACCCATGGTAAAGCAAAGAGTCTTAGTCAGGTTGATGGATTCTCAGATGTGACACCCGCCTGCCAGCTCTGTGGCTCTGTAGTGAGAGGGCTCTGAAAGAGGACAATGGCCTCTGCCTACCCTTTGTCTGGGAGAAAGCTGTCCCCCAGCTCTTGCCTTCATACCAGACACTTCATTTCCTCCCTGTATGCCATGGGTGCCTTTCAAGCTGCTACCCTGATGCTGGAGCTCAGAGGGAGTGGTTCTGAGTAAGTCTGTGTGTGTGTTCTTTAAGAGGTACTGGTTGGGTCTCCAGAAGTTTCTTCTACCGACTCAGTCCCTGCTAGGTTTTGCACCCATAAGTTATGGGGGCTGATCTTCCTGTCACTGGAACCTTGGACTGGGGGCTCTGGCATGAGGCTGGGATTACTCACTCCCAAGATAATTCCCCCAAATTTTTTTCCACCACATGTGGTTATGGGATCAGCCAGTTCTGCATCTCTGCCCCTCCTACCAGTCCAGATGGATGTGGTTTCTTTAATTCCATAGTTATCAGACTTCCATTCAACTCAGTTTCTGACAGTTCTGAATAATGGTTCTTCTATAGATTAGTTGTAATTTTAATGTGCTTGTGTGAAAAGGCAAGCTGTGTTTACCTCTGCTGTCATCTTGACCGGAAGTCCCAGTGGGTCCTTTAAATATTGACAATAATCATACAACTGGGTCAGTTTCTTCTGACCCAGTTCTGACTTTCTACCTCCATTTCTCGGGTATGGTAGCTTAACATAAGCAGTTGAGCAATCTGCCTAAGCTCTGATGCTTTTCCTCTGATTTGGAAATGATAATGCTCTGAGAAACGGTGTTTCAGTGATGTGACTGAAAGCATAAAGCTCTCATGTTATACAAAGGGGTGAAATGGAACAGAAGCCACATGCCCGGGTGTCCAACCCGCAACCCGCAGGCCGCATGCAGCCCAGGACGGCTGTGAAGGTGGCCCAACACAAAATCGTAAGTTTTCTTAAAACATTATGAGATCTCTTTGTGACTACATGTCGCAATGTGTTTAATGTGTAGCCCAAAACAACTCTTCCTCTTCCAGTGTGGCCCAGAGACGCCAGAAGGTTGACACCCCTGCCGCACAGGAAGGTTAGCATCCTTCCCCCACTCCTTCTGCTCCAGAGTGGCCTCCGACTCTGCTTCACATCTGCTCTTCTCTTTCAGTTGTTGTGAAGAAACATCTGTTCAGAGGCTGTAAGAATCCCCCCCATAATGGTACTGTACTTCAAATTGGGCAACTCAACACAGCTATACTACCCATCTAACTTTATTTTCCCTCAAATGTATGTTTTCTCCTAATTTGGGCATTCTCACTGTAAGGAAGGAGAGTGCTTAACTTTATACAATCCTGCCTCATATTTAAGACCCTGCATTACCACTGGAGTCAGTTCTGCAAATGGCTCTTGAATTCCATAGCATTTATAACCTGTCATAAAAACATTGAATCAACCTCTTTGACCTTAAAGTTTGTTTTTGCTTTGTTTCAGATGGGTGACCTTAGAGAAATCCTTAGAAGTGTTTAACATGTTTAATGAGGGATCTTATAGACACAAATGTATATAACTTTAAAAATCTTCAGTATCCAGTCTACTTTCACTCATTCCTTTATTCAACATTTACTGAGTGCTAAGTATATGCCAGGCACAATTCTAGGTATAGTAGAGAATAAAACAAAGCAGACCTGATGGAGTTTACATCCTAATGGCAATAAATAGTAGACATAGTAAGTTATACAGTAGTTACAAAGTGTTAAGGTCTATGGAATGAAGAAAAAGAAGAGTGAGGTAGAAGAGATGGGAGTATGAGGGTGGAAACACAGGTTGCCATTTTAAAGGGTGTTCTAGGAGGGCTGCACTAAAAAGATGACATTTGGGAAAAGACCTAAAGGAAGGAAAAGAGAGAAGCATGAACAAGGAGTGGGCATATGGCCACGTGGTTGGGAAGCAGGTAAAATGAGGTGAGTCAGGGTAGAATAGGAAATGAGGTTACATGAGGGTTTGGAGGTGAACCTATATCAGCCCTATTAACTTCTGTTCAAAACTGAAAGACAGACTTTCACTATTTTAAGGAGGGATTTATTCTCCTTCATATTCCCAATAAAAACTTACTTTTTAATAATCATAAAAACTTAGAACATATTTCATTGACTTTATTGAAATAGAGGGTAGGATAAAGGAGGTTGCAGTTGTGAGTATGCAAAACAATTTATTTTTGTGTAATTATTAATTATTGCATTATTTTTCATATGAACTAAAAATCTATTTTTCCCCACCCTGTGTATAATTTAAACTGTAACTCAATGAGTTTTGATAAATAATTAAACATGGTAAACTCACCACCTCACTGAAGTTCTCCTAGGAGCTCTCCTACAAGCCTTTGCAGTCTGTCCCTCCCTCCACTGCCGGCCCCATTCAGCTACCAGTCTGCTTTTTGTCAGTATAGGTTGGGTTGCGTTTTCTAGGATTTTTACATAAATGGAATCATACAGTATATACTCTTTTATGTCTGGCTTCTTTCACTCAAATGTGGCTTTTCAAATCCATCCATGCTAATGTATTTATATTTCATTCTTTTTTATTGCTGCACATTCCATTGTATAAATACGCCATATTTAGTACATTTTTTTACCTACTGATGAAAATTTCAATTTTGTTCCTTCAAAATTGTAACATATTAATGTTACTTTTAATGGTTGCATTCTAATAGTTACTATAATGATCCCACAATCCGAAAGTTTTAAGTATCTGAAGCCTCATGGCCACAGGAAATTTTAAAAGTTCAATCCAAATTTATATATATACATTTGCTGCAGAGAATTGATAGAGTAATAAATAAAAGACATTTAAACATAAAACACCTCACACTGGTAGGATAAAGTTTTATGGAGGAAGTGAAATGGAAAGGAATGATGAGAAATCTCCCGGTGCTAAGCTGTGAATGCCACGTGGGCTGTGGTATTCACAACCCATTACTTACATTTAAAGAAGTGGTGTGACTTTGTCTTTTTAAGTCAGTATTTACAATATTCTAGGAATTTAATACTCTACAACTCTTTGAAATTAAATTTTTTTACATATCAATTTTAAAATGTGAATGTGAAAATTAAAAAATATAAGTAAAAATGCTGGAGTATCCCTCCTCTCAGGTCCCATTCCCAGCGGCTGCTTTTTCATTGTTCTGGGGTGGGCGGGAACACTATGGTTTTAAAAGTTCCCCAGATAATGTGAATGTGCAGCCAAAGTTCAGAACAGCTGCTCTAAAAACAGTAGTCTCTCTCAACAGAATGACACCTGACCAGGAGTAGAAAAAAATGAAAGCCACATTGTTTACCATCTGCCTGGGAGTGTTAGTTATCTAGAAAATAACTATTTGCAAGTTTTATACAAATATCAATAGTCCTTATAGAACTTAAGCACAAAGACTATTAACTGATAACCATGGCTGATAACTGTGATGCCTTCCAATGATGAAATGCCATTATTTGCACAGCACTGTGACATTTGTTGTAAGTAAACGGAATTATCTCCATTGTAGATTGTTCCAGGCCTGGAAGACTACACCACACAGCAGTATGGTAACAAAGACAGACCTTAGAAGGGTGTAATTATTCATTAACCAGTCATTGCACCTGGGCTTATACCTATTGGCTTCTTTTCACAACGGCATTTCTTTTTGTTTACTGTCCAGAATCTCAACTCTGCAATGTAATTTTGTTTTCTATTCCCCTATTTCTCTTCTGTTCTCTTTTTGTGCCTTAGCTATCTTTTCCTCTCACTCTTGTTACTTGCTCTGATTCACATTATAGTAAAAGATTTGACTAGGATTTGGGCTCAAGGTCAAATTATGCAATTCATTACCATGTGACTTGGTGAAATTATGTAAAATGTGGGTCATTGTTGTCCTGTATAGTAGGCCGACTGCTACTTCTAGAAGGAAATGTTCACATCCCTACCCCTGGGGCCTGTGAATATTACCTTTTACAGCAAAAGATGTGATTAAGTCATAGACCTTATGCTGGATTATCTGAGTGGACCCTAAATACGATCACATGAGAGAGATGGCGGTAGTTTGGAGACACACAGACAGAAGAGAGGGTGATGAGAAGACAGAGCTGAAGGAGATGCAGCCACCACATGCCAAGGAGTGCTGACAGCCAACAGGCTGGAAGAAGCAAAGAGCGGATTCTCCCCTACAGACTTTGAAAGGTCTGCAGCACCTCTGAGCCCTTCAAACTTCTGACTTCTGGGCCACCAGTCTTATTAGAGAGTAAATGTCTCTGTTTTAAGTCCACAAGTTGGTAGCTGATTGCAGCAACGATGAGAAATGAATACATTCTGGTTACCTCTCAAGGCAAAGAATAAGCTAAGGAATGTCCAAGTGCTTTGTGAACAGAGGTGCTAAACAGATACAAGCTCTCATTACTGGCCTCTGTCTGCAAGGACCTCTAAGGCCATGCCAGTAGCCATCATCATGAGTCAGTCTTTGTGGAACAGATGTAAGGGAAGTTCCTGGTGCTCCTTCTCCAGCATTCCCCATCTTGCTGCCCAAAGAAATTTGGGAGTAATCTTTTATATTTTTCTCTGTCTTATCAAGTCCTGTGGATTCAACTTCATAAGCATCTCTTGAATTAACCTAATTCTTTCCAGCCCGAACATAAGAATGTGCTGTGTCCTTGGCCTTTCTACAATAGAACTGCAGAATATTAGCTGCATAGTGGCTATTCACTGTTAGGTTAACCCATAATCATGCTCCAAAATTATGTAGATAACAAATTTATATATCTGCCAAATGCAAGATAATAAAAAGATGCCACTTATGACATAGAATAATAGAAATTAATATCAGAAAGCATCAATTTTACTACAGAGTCCATGAAATTACTCTCAAAATCCCAGCTGGCTTCTTTGCAGAAATTGACAAGCTGATTCTAAAATTTAAGTGTAAACACAAGTGATCCAGATTAGCCAAAACGATCTGGAGAAAGCAGAACTAAGTTGGAGAACTCACACTGCCAGTCACAAAACTTCCTGCACAAAGCTACAGTAATGAAGACAGTGTGGTACTGGCATAAAGACAGGCATACAGATCAATCTAACAGAATGAAGTCTTCAAAAATAAACATATATATCTATTGATGACTATTTTTTTTACAGGGATATCAAGACAATTCAATGGAGAAAGAAGAGTCCTTTAACAAATGGTGCTAGGACAACAAATACCCACCCAAGAGGGAAAGAAGCTGTGCCCCTACGTCACACCAGATATAAAAATGAACTCAAAATGGATTATAAAACACTTAGAAGAAAACACAGGGAATAAATCTTAATGAACTTAGATCTGGCAACTGTTTCTTAGCTATGACACCCAAAACATAACCAATAAAAGAAAAAATAAACATCATCAAAATTAAAACTTTTGTGCTGCACAATGACACCATCCATGAAGTGAAAAAGACAACTCCCAGAATGGGAGAAAGTATTTGCAATTTATGTGCCTTAGAAGGGACTTATATCTAGACAATAGAAAGGACTCTTGAAACTCTATTATAAAAAGATACATAACTCAATCTTAGACAGGACTGGTGTAGTTCAGTGGGTTGGGTGTCATCCTGCAAAACAAAAGGTCGCTGGTTTGATTCCCGGTCAGGGCACAGGCCTGGGTTGGGGGCCAGGTCCCTGGTTGGGGACGTGTGAGAGGCAACCGATGGATGTTTCTCTTATACACGGATGTTTCTCTCCCTCTCCTTCTCCCTCACTTCCCCTCTCTCTAAAATAAATAAATAAATAAAATCTTTAAAAAAAACATGGCAAAAGATCTGAATAGACATTTCTCCGAAGATAAACAAATGGCCATTAAGTATAAGAAAAATGCTCAATATCCTTAGTCATTATGTAAACACAAGTCAAAATCACCCTGAGGTACTACTTCACACCCAGCAGGATGGCTATAATTTAAAAAGACATACAATAATAAATGTCACAGAGAACAGATCGGTCCTTGCCAGAGGTGGAGGTGGGGGATGAGAAAAGTGGGGCAAAATGGGGGAAAAGGTACAAATTTCCAGTTATAAAACAAATAAGTCCTGTAAATAAATAAATAAAACAAATAAATAAGCATGGTGACTACAGTTAGTAACATTATGTTGTATATTTAATAGGTGCCAAGAGAGTAGATCGTAAAAGTTCTCATTACAAGAAAAACAAAAATTGCCAAGAAATTATGTGTGATGATGTTCACTAGATTTATTGTGGTGATCACTTCATAATAAATACAAATATGAAATCTTTATGTTATATACCTGAACCTAATATGTTATATGTCAATTATATCTCAATTTTTTAAAAACAGAAAAATTTTGGATGTGAAGAAATTAGCACACCCATACATTGCTGGTGGAAATGTAAAATCATGCAACCACTCAGGAAGACAGTCTGGTATTTCCTGAAGGGATTAAAGATCATCCCATAGGACCCAGCATTCCCTAGGTATGATTTCACTTATATGACTCATCCAGAACAGACAAATGCAGAGAGACAGAAAGTAGGTCAGTGATTGTGGTTGTCTGGGTTGGGGGTGCGGGATGTAAAATGACTGCTCATGGGTATGGGTTTCTTTTAAAATGATGAAACATCCTAAAATTAGATTGTGGGGATGGTTGCATAACTCTGTGAATGCACTAAAAAATTTTAATTATGTTTTATTATAGTATGTAAATTATATCACAAGAAAACTAAAATGCGTCAACTAAAAAAATAAAATTTAAATTTTAAACAGCATTTACTTCAAATATGAATTCCTCTGATGTCACTCCAACAGTAGGAAAGTCAACTGTTACCATCTCAGATCTCGCTACCTTTGAGCTCCCCCCCACTAACAGTGCCTCATAGTCTCCGTCCACATCCTTCTCCTGTCTATTCCCTAAATGCATCATTTTCTTGCCATCACTTTTAAAGGAATCAGTCATAGGTATACAGGGAGATTTGTGAATACCATAGCTGGGGTAAAATCAAAGAGATATATATTCATGTGGTAAAAGATCTTGAAGACCTTATCTTGAAATTTTGTAATTTTATTTTGATTATTGGTTTCTTGAAATTTTGTCCTCCAGATTTCAAAATGATAGGGTAAGTAAGAGTGAGGGCTCCGGAGTCAGAGTGTCTAGATCCAAACTGTGGCTCTGCCAGTTTGAAGTTATTTAATATCCGGTAATTCAGTTTTCTCATCTGCAAAAATGGAAACAATAGCACCTACTTCTTCAGGTTGCAGTGAGAACTAAATTAAGTACAATAATTCATGTAAACTGCTTACAGTACCTGTAACACAGTACGCACTCAATAATTAACTAAAATGAAATGCTGTACAACATAATGGTTTCAAGTAAAAGCAAGTGGGGTCTGAATCCTGGCCAACCTCTTAAGAGCTCTGCGACAATGAAGTCTTGTTTATGGTGTTTTTTTTTCTTTCCTCAAAATATGTATAAATATTTTAGCTTTCCACTTAAAATTATTTAAATAATATAAATACAGAAATGAAAACACAGTCAGAAGGGTAGTAGAAGAAAAGCGAATCTCACTTCCTGTTCTCCCATATCTGTTTCCACCTCGGGCTGGCCATTCTTCTTTTCAGACTTCAGTATGATGAGTGCACCTATAGCCCTAATTAATATGATTGTGCCTGTACAATTTATTTGCATTTAAATAATGTCTCCATGATAG
The DNA here is from genome assembly GCA_028533065.1 of Trachops cirrhosus. Classification (NCBI taxonomy): domain Eukaryota; kingdom Metazoa; phylum Chordata; class Mammalia; order Chiroptera; family Phyllostomidae; genus Trachops; species Trachops cirrhosus. The sequence goes on from CM052542.1 coordinate 121,138,496, forward strand.
ATACAAATTTTAACCACTTACAGTAACACTACTCCTTCCAATTTTTCTTATAATTTTAGTTCTGTTGCTATGTAACTTTACATGACATTTGAATTTTTTTCTTGATCTAATTAGAAAATACCTCTACTTCCTCCCAAATTTTCAGCTACATGGTTTATACACCTCAGTAGTTTGCCTTTCCAAGAATCTGTCCATTTAATTTGTTGTCATAAAATTGCTCATACTATTTCTTTATAATCCTTTTTTATTTCTGTACAATCTGTTGTAAAGTACTCTTTCATTTCAGGTTCTAATAACTTGAATCTTTTTCCCTAGGTCAATCTGGCTAAAAGTTTGTTGATTTTATTGATCAGTTCAACCAACCAACTTTTGGTTTCATTGATTTTTCTCTATTATCTATTAATTTCTGCTCTAATTCTTATCTCATTCCATCTGTTTGTTTTGGGCTTACTTTGCTATTTTTTTTTCCAGTCTCAAAGTCAAAGGTGAGGTTGTTGACTTGTGATCTTTTGTAATGCAGACAGTAGCATCTACACACGTTCCTCTCAGTTCCTCTCAGTGCTGCGTTAGCTGTATCCCATCATGCTTTGGACCATTGTCTTTATTTGCATTCATCTCAATGTGTTTTCTATTTCCCTTGTGATTTATTTTTTGGCACATTGTTATTTAGAAATGCAATGTTTATATTTCATGTATTTGTGAACTTCCCCAATTTCCTTATTTTTTTCACTGTGATTATTTTGTATGATCTTAATCTTTCTCAATGTGAGGCTGTTTTATGACCTGACGCACGGTCTATCCTGAAGAATGTTCCATGCGCTCTTAAAAAGCAAGCAAGCATGTCTGGCCACAAATGAATTAAAAAGAAAACAGTCCTCAGTCAGCTTGATTTCATGCTTCAAGCACCACTAAGGTTTAAACTCTCCAGGGTTTAAATCAGGGATTCAACACCAGGGAAGGTGACATCTCTTTCAGAGGAAACTCTCATCTTACTACATGTGTTCGAAGTAGCCCAAGGTTAGTTAGAAACAATACTTACCAATCTCATTCGCATGATGGCTTACCAAAAGTGCTACCATGCACAAGGCATACTGAAGAAAACAGAAGAGGGGCCTTATGGAACTTGAGCTCTTCCCAGCAATCGTCTAACTACACAAAGAGGTAAGAGGAATAAATAAGCACACTCATAACTACAGTGACCGTACGTCACAGGTTGCCTGCTGTCCCATGAACATAAAATAGTTCTCACTATAAGGTTTTTTTCCAAAAACCTTCCAACTAGAATAATGGATTGCAGTTACTCTGTTACCAGCCACTACTACCAGGTTGGGAAGTTCTGAGCAACACCAGGTGGTTCCTCCATTTCACCAACATCTTTCACAAAACTCCAATGCCCAGTTCTACCCTCCAGATTCTGGCCTAGGCAATTTCACGTTAAAAAGGTCTAGTTGATTCTGTTGAGTAAGGGTTGAGAATCATCATGCCTAGTCTGAACAAAGAACCCATTATGCAATACCTTATCTAAGTCTACTTTCCTCAATTTAAGCAAAATAAGTAGGGAGAAACAAACTCTCTTTAGTCAGTGCATTCACACTTACTCCTCTCCTGCCCTACCCAACCCATATTTCTCTCCAACCACCTTAGGAGTTAGTTAACCTTTGACTAGTCCCCACTGCTCAAAACTGGTGAGGCGTCCACATTTCTACTTCCTCACTTTACGTGGCCTTCTCATCTTGGCACTAAAGAGCACCTGTTGATCCTTACCTACCTATCTTCCAGAAATAGCTAGAAACTGCTGCTTTACTGATGGTACTTTCTTGTTTTCTAATGTTGCTATACCTACCTGTAGAGGACCTTTCCTAATGTGTTCTGTTTTTCATTTTAGTCACTTCACTGAAATTTTGGAAGAGAAAAAGAGGGCTTACTCTCACCATTTTCGAACTTTTTTTCATCACTTGTCTTTATAGAGAGCAATGGCCAGTTCTAATTATTTAGTTCATGTACATTTTCTTTCTTATTCATCCTACTCAGCAACAACCTGACTCAACAATCAAAACCATTTTTCATAAAAAAAAGAGGAACGCTTCCCTTCTGAATCCAAGACACCACTTCAGTAACAGTAGTGGCTGAGGACTGCGGCACATCTCACCACGCATTCAGTCACTCAGGCTCCAATTTTCGTACAAATGACAACGAGGAGCCCTACAAAATTAAAAACTGAGGGTGAGGGCATAGCTCTGGTGAAACATTCTGAGTTGTTGAAGTCTAATTAATATTTGATGCTCAGCTTGTATAAATTCAGATGTTATTCAAAATTAAGACAAAATTCCTACACTTCTAACAAGTCTGTACTATCTTCACCTAAGTAGTCTTATAGTCAGGATACAAGTTTCAGCTTGGAAAAGCTATTGGCATCTCTAAGTATCTGCCAGTAATATTCTCATGTTCACCTCAATTACACAAGTATTGAGGGTATGTTCTGACCGGTGGCCAAAAGGAAAAAAAAAAAACAAATTGGGCAAGAGAATGGTCATTATGCTTCAACAATTCCTGAATAATTAACTTAAAAAAATGGAGATTCTTCTCATCTCTAAATTCTACTCATGATTTAATGCATAGAACTTCTAGCTAGTAAATATACAATCTTAAAGATTGGCATAACCAAACCAAGTTTTTTAATGTGAAGGCTGATAGTTGGCAGCCTATTTAAGGTCAGTCAAAACTATGTATTCCCTTTCGTCTTCCCCTATCATATACATGATTAGTGGGAGAGGAAGAATGAAAATGGATAAATTTTGGCAGACTTCCGGCCAAGATGGAGGCATAGGTAGACGCACTGTGCCTCCTCGCACAACCAAGATAGGGACAACAAAGATATAGAAACAAAATAACAACCAGAACTGATAGAAAATTGAAGTTTATGGAAGTCAGACAACCAAAGATTT
>CM052542.1:121141940-121156946 GCA_028533065.1 Trachops cirrhosus
TACAGTTTTAATAACTATTCAATTCAGTGTAACTACTTTATATAAGGGACTTGTGAGCGGGGGGGGGTGGGGGGGGTGGAGGGGGTAGGGAGGGTCATATCCTAGAACCAATCCCCGAAGTACAGAGGGTCATCTGCACTAGACAAGTTTGTGCTTTACCTATTTTTTATTACATATGTGTAAATGATTGCCAAAAGGAATTTCTTTGTAAACAATGTGAGAAACTGATACTTGCTTTATATAGTTTTATGACACTTTGTTTGGAAAGTTTTACAAATTCAAAGTAATTATAAATATGTTCACTTTCTTAGTCTTTCCTTTCCAAAGTATCAATTTTAAAAGGAGTATTACTGCTTTAAAATTTCAACACAGTCTCTGCTAAATAACATTTTCAAATTTGTCCATAAGAGACAAATGAAGAGGAGGAAGAATGGCTGTGAGAGAGGAAAGGGAGAGAGTATTCTTAGTGTTAATATTGATAAAATTAAGAAAAACAACAGATACTATCGCTTAACAATATAAAATCTTCCTGGTGGTGACTGATTAATTTTAGCTACAGAAAATGTCAGGGAAAAAAAAATCAATAAAATTTGCTAGTTACTTTAAATCAATTTCTTTTAATTCAGAAATTTAAATACACACACACAGGATCTATAAAAATATACACCTTGTTTTTAAAAAATGGCATCTTCAAGAAAGGAGTTAGCCAAAAGCAATAGCAAAATTACATGATTACAGCAGGCTGAATCTTCACACAATATCCTTTATTTTTTTATTTTTTTAAGATTTTATTTTTAGAGAAAGGAGAACAGAAGGAGCAAGAGAGGGTGAGAAACATCAACGTATGGCTGCCTCTTGCACTCCCCCTACTGGGGACCTGACCCACAACCCAGGCATGTGCCCCGATGGGGAATTGAACCTGCGACCTTTTGCTTCGCAGGCCCGCGCTCAACCCACTGAGCTATACCAGCCAGGGCCAATATCCTTTAAACAAACATCAGAAAGTAGAATTATCACACAACCCTCTTCAGTCATCTAATTATTTCAAACCTAACACTGGAACGCCAGTGAACAAAAGTATAGAAATCTGACTCTGAACACATGCTCAGAACAGCATAAGCACAGCTTTGCTTCGTTTCTTCAGCATCTTTCCACCTAGCACTGTTCTTCAGCTCCTACAGCTAAATTAACTATTTACTATTAATTAAGTAGTAACAAATTACTATAATTTGTTAATTTGTCCTAAAAAATTACTTTGTTAGGTTAACTTAGTCTAAAAAGAAAGGCTTTATACAAGTGGCTACTGGTTACTGACCTAAGTTCTTATTCTTTACAAGAGTTTAGCCCTGGTCAGGTAACTCAGAATATCATCCAGATATGCCAAGGTTGCGGGTTCAATCCCCAGTCAGAATACATATAAGAATCAACCAATGAATGCATAAATGAGTGGAACAAGTCAATTTCTTTTGGCCTCTCCCCCTTTCTCTCTCGAAAATCAATAAATAAAATTTTGTTTAAAAAGAAAATTTGCATATATTGTTAAACTGGAAGGTGTTTGCTACATGGCATACCAATCTTCAACATGCACTGAAGTTTATTAAGGTGTGGAATCAGATTATCATAATATTTAAAGCATTAACAATGACATTCATTTAGGAAAAAGAGAAACCAAATAAAAACTGGTGTTATCATAAAATGGTTCTGCTTTAGCTCTTTTCACTGTTTCACACTTTTGGGGCGGTGGAGGGGAAGAGAGGGAGGGAAGCATTGATGTGGGAAACAGTGATAGGTTGCCATAGGTACCCTGAACCCGCAACCCAGGCATGTGCCCGAACCAGGAATCGAACCAGTGACCTTTCACTTTGTGGGATGCTGCCCAACTGAACCACACCAGTCAAGGCACTATTTGATACTTTTTTTCTCCTATATACTTGAGAGCTAACTAGACACTGAACTTCCTAACATAACTGGGAAAATATGATTTGAATGTATTCTGTATGAAATAGTTTATATAGCTGAATGCTAAGAGCTCAGAAGGTAATTTTAAATATGTGTTTTATACAATGCTTGTCTTCCAGATGTTTACAAAACTCATTTCTCAACCTCACTTATCCTATAATACTACACATACTGACTCCTATGTGCTCCCTGGGCTCACCTGATACACAGAACACCATAAATGACTTGAATGATTTTCTCCATTCTCCTAAGTACGATACACACAATCAGTACCATTCTAAAAGCCACACAGAATTAGAGCTTAATCTCTCCCAGAAACCCAGTTGAGGACGACTGTGACAGACACCAGCACACCTCTTTTCCCCCAACCCCTCTCCTCATGGGGTCTATCTAACAGCAGACTTTGCCCCATATTCATAACCACAGGAGGAACTTGTTTGAAAACACCCAACTTCAATTTTAAACTTTCTATTAAGTTTCACTTTTCTCTTCAATCCATAGTCCATATGTTTGTCAACTTCAGTGTAGAACAAGGCATGACATTTTACTTATTTTCTATCTACAAACAACAAAAATCTTCAAAATTTTTCTGGAGATCTAGAATTGAGAATTCCTAAATAGTTTGTGCAACATAAGGTACATATAAATTTTGAGTTACCCTATTACTATGAAAAGATGATGAAAGATGAATTATTTTGATCAAAAAGGTGGTGTGAGTTCTGAAAACTTTTGCTTAACTCTCTTAAGAGGACAAATGCTAAAAGATGGTAAGGTTTTTGTGGTATGCGCTAACTAGAAAACTCTTTCATTTTACCAAGGCATAGCAAATAATTTAAGAGATTCTCATTCCACACCAGACGGAACTCTTTTATTATGACACAACAAAATTTGAAACAAGATTATTTTTCTTGCTAACACTGTGGGACAACAGTTTAGTTTTTGTGATTTGACCTCTTTCCTCTTAAAGACAATGCTGACAAATTCTAAAATATGAACCTCTGAGTCCATCAGAGCACCTATCCCAACACATTGATGGACTGGAACACCTGTCACCCACACTCTGCTGCAGGCCCTGGGTTGGCAAACTGTTGCTATAAAGGGTCACACAGTAAATAGTTTGGATTTTGAAGACTCCACAGTCTCTGAAGCAACTATTCAACTCTGTCACTGGTGCACAAAAGGAGCCATAAATGAAAAATAAATGAATGAGTATGGCTGTATTCCAATAGGACTTTATTTATAAACATTGACTTTCATATTAATTTTCATGTCCTAAAATATTTTTTTAACCATTTAAAATTGTAAACAAAATTCTGAGCTCACAGGTCATGAAAAGCAGGCAGTGGGTAGAATTGGGCCGACGGGCCAGAGTTGGCTGTCACTTGTATGTCTTTTATGTCATATAAAATGTTTTAGAATGATAGGTTCCAAGTCCAGAGACTTTGGAGACTTGTTTTTGGATTTCTCATTTTAAAACTTACCAGACAAGTTCTCTACTTTCTGGATAAATACAGTCACATGAGAGAAAAAATAATTCAGAATACATATCCCTACTTAAAAAGAAAAAAAAAGAAGCTGTAAAACAAATGTTTCACCTTTAACATGTAATTAGGAAACAAAAATTTAATCCTATGCAATATAAAACAATATGCATAGATTTAGTACATAATGTCTTAGTTTTTACTTTAGAAAAAAAGACAATGAGGAAAAGGTTTACAAATCTCTCCGACTCTTGTACAAAAAGTTGCAACTGAAACCAGCAAGTCCTTGCCTGTACAACCATTAGCCCTGAATGTAAATTATATCTACGAATTAGAATTTACCTAAATGAGTTCTGGGTGTGCTTTAAAAAATGCATTATTAATCACAGAACACGATGGCTCTACAATTTGGGACACTCCTGAATAGGAAACCCTGCCTCCATAATATAAGGAAACAAGAGTATCCTTCCCACAATCATCAAGTATTATAAAAAACCTTCACAGTCTGAGTCACCTTTATCAAAGGTAAAATGGTTACTGATACATTTCATGGATTATTTTGATCCTCTGCAGTTTCTAAACACAAAATAAACTTCACATGAACTTTTGTATGTTTGAGTTTTCCAAAGTAAGATACCAATACAAAATGTATTGGACTGGCAGAAGTCCATGGCATAAAGAAAAAGGAATTAAGTATAAAATGTTTACCAACTTTATCCTTCTAATTTTCTAAGAATTTCAGACATGGACACCTAATTAGTTTCTTGTGTCTATCCGTTATGATCGTAACTCCATCTTCTATTTATGCTCCTCAGTGCTTTTTGCTGGGGGCTTCACTTTGCGACGTAGAAGATCATCACGTCCAACTTCAATCATTTGCGCTTCCCAAGATTTGATTTCATTAAAATAACGAACTTTATCATCTTCAGCAAGTTGAATATATACCTGAGAAAAAGTGTAATTGTTAAAATAATTTTAGAACAATCTTTGCCATTAATTTCTGGAATGTTTCCATATATACTATAAAAATTGCCTTACTCTTCTACATGTATAAAGGGGACTGAAGAAGAATGTTTTGTGGGATAAAAATTAGATGAGAAAAAGGTAAGAGACAAAGATTTTGTACTGAGTTATTACAACTTCAGGGCTTGGGAACATGGGAACAGGAAGGGAGGCACAGCATGACTGGCACTGGATACACTGGACACTCAACTCGGTGTGACACTGCTTTAAATACCAATTTTATTTGCAGTTAAAAACTTCCAAAAGAAAAAAGCTGAACTGATTCTAAGAATAGAAAATTACTTAAAAATACTCTCACTGTGTTGTTAGTAGTATAAGGTTGTTTTCACATGAATCAAGCCTTGCCCTAATACATCCTCTCACAAATACTCTAACTAGATACTTGAGATTAAAACCATACTTACTTGCTTTTGAGAACTAGTAAGATTTTTCCAGCTTTCATTTACAGCCTTCAGCCTTAACTGTAAAACAGCACATGTTTAAGTACCAGATACATGAACTTTAGTAATTAAAGAAAAATTTTTTTATTACTCAATTCAACAAAAGCTCAGATATGAAGAATCACAGGTAAAGCCTCATCAATCCTTATCTTTTCTTTCTAAATTAAACTGTTAAAATATACAAATGACTGGAATAAAGATATTTATCTTTTACTAAGATATAATTGACATAAAACATATCAGTTAACAGGTGTACAATGTGATTCAATATTATTGTATATACTGTGAAACGATCATTGCAATAAGCCTAGTTAATAGTTAACATCTGTCAACATAATTTTAAGAACTTCTAAGATATACTCTCTGAGCAACTTTCAAATATGCAATATAGTATTAACTATAGTCACTATGTTGTACATTACAACACTAAAAGACTTATTTATAACTGGAAGTCTGTACCTTTGGACCACCCTAATTTTGTCCACCCATTTGAAATACCCATTTCGTCCCCCACCCATCCCTGGCAACCACCAATGTTTTTTTTATCTATGAGCTCGGGTGTTTCCTCTTCTAGATTCCACATATAAATGAGATGATTCAGTATTTGTCTTTCTCTGGTCTGACTTATTTCACTTAGCATAAATGCTTTCAAGATCCAACCATGCTGCCGCAATGGTAAGTTTTCTTTCTTTTTATGGTTGATTAATATTCATATTCATATGATCAGTTTCTTTATCCACTCATCCACCAGACGCTTAAGCTGCTTCCACATCTGGGCTGCTGTAAATAATGCCGCAATGAACATGAGGGTGTGGGCATTCAGTTAGCTTTTCAATTAGTGTTTTCTTTTTCTTTGGATATTATCCAGAGGTAAAATTGCTGGATGGATATTATGATAGTTCTAACTTTAAACTTTTCAGGAATCTTCACACTGTTTTCCATAGTGGCTTCAGCAATTTACATTCCCACCAACTACACACAACGATTTCCTTTTCTCCACATCCACACCAACACTGGTTATTTCTTGCCATTGACAACAGCTGTGACAACAGGTGTGAGGTGAACTGAAGTTCTCATTTGCATTTCCCTGATAATTAGTGATGCTGAGCACCTTTTAGCAATCTTTACATCTTCTTTGGGAAAATGTCAATTCAGATCCTCTGCCCATTTTTTAATCAGAATTTTTTTGCTACTGAGTTGAGTTCTTTATATATTTTGGATATTAACTCCTTATCGGATATATAATATACAAATATTTACTCCCATTCAGTAGGCTGCCTTTTTATTTTGTTGATGACGTTTTATTGTGCAGATATTTATCTTTTTGGTTCAGAAATACTGATATTCAAGTATATTCTGTTATAGTTTAACTTTAAAGACTAAGTGTTTTTCTTTTCTTCTCTGTAATGTTGACTTTGAAATGTGTGCCGAAGTGTTTAGGTACAGTCATAGGAACAATATGACACCAGCCTCAATTCTACTTAGTTGAACTTGATTATGGGACTTGGAAAAAGTTTTATTACCTCCCTTGGGCTTGGTTCTTCATCTATAAAATTAAAGGGATACAGGGATTCCAAGGCTGGAAGAGAGGCAGACAGAAGAGTCAGTGCACCTCACGCCGCTTATGCTGTTGCTCCCAGAGAGCAGAGAATACAGGGAAAAATGGGCAGGTGAAAACGTGAGGGAAGAACATGTCTGAAAAGTATCTGTTTAAAGCTGGGAAGATCATCTGTGATTTTAAGAAGTAGAGAGAGAATAACTTTATTGTCCTCAGCAGAACTCTGATTGAATTTTATCTTCCTATCAACAAAAACAGGTACCAAGAAAGATACCAGGCAGTACCTGAAACTACATAAATATTATGTTTCAGACATTTTACACTTTAGTGAGTAAATAACTGCTCTAACTCTTAGCTTTGAAAGGAATTATTTTAATGTTTTCGATTCTTTCCTAACTCATCTTTTTCTTATCCATAAAGTTTAACCCATAAAGTTTCATATTCAATGAGTTAAAAAATAATTTATAAAGTTACATGCATAAGTAATCTGACCTTTCACCTAAATAATTCATTCAAAAAAATTAAAGAGATGGAAAGATGGTTTGTTCACTCCTAACGACCATTAAACGGATCCTTCTACCATGTGAGGACAGTGAGAAGGTGCCAGCTAATGAACAGGAAGAGGGCCCTCACCAGTCGGCAACCATGATGGCATCTTGATCTTGGACATCCCAGGCTCCAAAACTGAGCAATAAATTTGTTCTTCATTTTAAAATTAAAAAACAAACAAACATTAAATAAATAAAAAAATTTAAGGCAGGAACCCATATGAACAAAGATAACAGTAGAGAGCACTTCCAATGCAAAACTGTGGAAGCTGAAACGCACATGGAGCCACGGTTCCCAGCTCACCTACCCCACGGAAGCTACTCCCGCGCTGGCAGTAGGGCAAGCAGTAGGGAAAGCAGTGTTTGACAATGTAGAATTCCAAAGGTACCCAACAACCGGCGGCACCAGATAAGTAAAAAATTGAGGTAAGGTCAGGAGGACTGATTGAAAGTGTTTTAAAAAACAGGTTAAATCCTGACCATAGGCATGTTCTAGGACATGGCCTCTCTAAACAGTAAAATGAGTTATTCAGTGGATACCAGGCATAGTAAGGGGCAATAACACCATGCTGGAAACAGGCCGAGTTAAGAAAATATATACTGTTACCCCAGAAAGAAAGGCAAAAAGGCTAAGAGAAAAGAATACAGAAAAGAAAATTAGCATATCAACTCAGAAGATGCATAAAGAAATAATAAGACTTCTGGAGTCAGAACAAAGAAAAAGGGAAAAAACAAAATACTGATAGGGGACTTAAAAATTTTAGTTTAAGTTAAATGGTTATAAGCCTAGCAAGTAATGTATATGTTAAAGCTTTTATTTCAGAGACTACAGATAAGGCCCACCCTGGCTCCTAGGAAAACAGCCGACCTCCTGGGGCACTGCTAAAGATTACCGCCTGGGAATAAGTGCAGGCATCCCGGCCACTGTGTTTCAGGGAGGGGCAAACAACCACCTACCCCTGGGAAGAGCTAACTGCCCAGGACAGGAATGCTGCTTCTACCTGACCCTCCCTGAATTTCAAAACCCCTCACAGAAACTTGTTTATTCCCTGCTATAAAAACCTCAGCCTGGAAAGAAAAGACAAGATGGTCTATTAGGGTATGAACCCACCATCTTCTCAGATCGCTGGCCATCTGAATAAAGCGCCCATAAAGATTCAATCCCTGTCTCTGCTTATTGGGTTTGGTAGTGACAGGCAGCCCGAACTCCGGTGTCATTTCTGGTTTCACCATCATACTCAACTGGCAAAAACTACAAGTGTTCCCCTTAAGATCAAGAATAAGACAGGGATGTCTGCTTCCACCTCTCTTATTCAACATTGTACTGGAAGTCCTAGCCACAGTAATCAGACAAGAAGAAGAAATATAAGGGATCTAAATTGGAATGGAAGAAGTAGAACTGTCACTATTTGCAAATGACATGACACTGTACAAACAGAACCCCAAAGATTCCACCAAGAAACTACTAGTACTGACAAATAAATTCAGCAAAGTAGGATATAAAATTAATATCCAGAAATCAGCTGCATTTTTATATGTCAGTAAGGAACTAACAGAAAGGGAAATTAAGAAAACAATCCCATTCATAAATGCTTCAAAAAGAATAAAATACCTAGGAATAAACCTAATCAAGAAAGTAAAAGACTTATACATAGAAAATATTATAAGACACTGAAGAAAGTGAAGAAGATACAAATAAGGGGAAGCACATACATGTTCATGGACAGGAAGAATTAACATCATTAAAATGTCCATACTACCCAAAACAATCTACAGATTCAACTCAATTCCTATCAATGTACCAATGTTATATTTCACAGAACTAGAACAAATATTCCATGTTGGGAACCATGCTGCCTGGTTTCAGAAGCTGTAACCCCCATGGCTAAGGCTGAGTAAAAAGACCTTAGGACCATAAGCCACTAAGGAGACAAAGCTTATCTTCCCTGCAAGGGTGCCACTTCTGCCCCCTTTATTTCATCCTGCTTGGCCTGGGCAGATGACTGGCTAGCCAATGACGGGTAAGATTCCTCAAGGGAGGGATGACCTAAGACAGGCACAGTGAGTGGCAAAGGGGCCCTCAGGGAAGGACTTAGGGGACTATAGAAAAGGGGTGATGAACCCTTACCCCTTGGCTTTTCAAGGGCCTGCGTCCTCATTCTATCTGTAAAAAGTCTCCTAATCTCTTGGCTGCCTTACTTCTGCTGCCTGACTTAAGCCTATAACAATGCCAGAGGTGAGTGCAGCCCTGAGCTGGAATGGGTGGTTCCTTGGGGGTGATCAGGCCTAAGAAAGAATGCATAAAATCCTATGAAACCTGCTTGCCAAGAATGCCCTCAATTTAAATGATAAGGGTCCAAGCTTAAAATGAGTTTGTTTTCCAAAGTTTCTTGGCCCTTTGGCTATCTGACCCTGACTCAGAATAAGCCCTCACAGTTCTTTGAATGTTATCTATTGTTTGATCATTACTGCCTGACAATGACTGATGAACTTTACCTGTACTCCTCTGCAAATTGAACCCAATAAAAACCCATGAGGAACAGGGTGAAGGTCCTTCTCCTTTGAGAGACTGGCTACCTTTCCTCCCCAAGCAGATCATGTTGTGGTAGACTTATTCTCATCCCTGGTGGACAGGGGGTGGGGCTTAGCACATGGAGCGCCCCTACAATTCCAAAAATTTATATGGAACCACAAAAGACCCCAACAGCAACAGCAATCTTGAGAAAGAACAACAAAGTTGGAGGAATCACCCTACCTAATATCAAACTATACTATAAGGACATAGTAATCAAAACAGCACAGTACTGGCATAAAAACAGACACAGATCAATGGAGCTGAGTAGAGATCTCAGAATAAACCCATGCCTTCACAGTCAGTATTTGACAGAGGGAGCAAGCACATACAATGGGCTGAAGTTAGTTTATTCAATAAATGGTGTTAGGAAAACTGGGTAGATACAGGCAAAAAAAAAATGAAACTAGACCACACAAAACAATAAATTTAAAATGGATTAAAGACTTAAATGTTAGACTCGAAACCGTAAAAATCTTAGGAGAAAACATAGGCAGTAAAATCTCAGATACTGCTCATAGCAATATTTTTTCTGATATATCTTCTCAGGTAAGGGAAACCAAACAAACGAACGGAACTACATCAAACTATAAAAGATTTTTGCACAGTGAATAAAACCATCAATAAAATGAAGACAACCCACTGAATGGGAGAACACATTTGCCAATGATACATCTGATAAGGGGTTAATATCCAAAATTTATAAAACTAAGAACTTATAAAACTCAACACCAAAAAACCCCAAACAATCCAAGTAAAATATGGGCAAAGAACCTGTACAGACAATTCTCCAAAGAGGACATACAGATGACCAATAGACGTATGAAACTGACAGATGCTCAATGTCACTAATCATCAGAGGAATGTGAATTAAAACCACAATGAGATATCACCTCACACCAGTCAAAACACCTATCATCAATAAATTAACAAACAAGTGATGGAGAGGATGTGGAGAAAATGGAACCTTTTTGTACCGTAGGTGGGAATACAGATTCTGTTCAGTCCTGTGGAAAGCAGTATGGAGATACCTCAAAATATTAAAAATGGATCTGCCTTTTGACCCAAAGATCCCACTTCTGGGAATTTATCTGAAGAAACATGAAAGACTAAATGGAAAGAACATAAGCATCCCCTATGTCCATTGCAGTGCTATTTACAATATTGGTAATTTGGAAGCAGCCCAAATGTCCAACAGTAGACAAATGAATAAAACTATGGTATATTTACACAATGGAATACTACTTTGCCATAAAAAGGAAGAAAATTTTATCTTTTGTGACAGCATGGATGGACCTGGAGAACATTATGCGCAGTGAAATAAACCAGTTAGAGAAAGACAAATACCACACGACTTCACTCATATGTGGAATCTAATGAACAAATTAGACTAACAAGCAAAATAGGGACAGACTCATAGAGAGCAGGCTGACAGCTCTTGAGGGGGCATGGCTGGGGGTAGAAGGATTGAGCAAAAAAAGAAAAAGGACTCTTGCACATGGACAACAGTGTGCTGGTTGCGGGGGTTAGGAGATGGGTGGAAGTAGAAAAGGGTATAAAGGGGATAAACAGTAACAGAAAAGAACACAATAAAAAAAGAAAAAAAATAAAAGGAATACCGAAAACAAAAGAGTATTTAATGTGTCTAAAATGTATTGAAAGCTGGTTTGCAGAAAAATTATTAATAGTGCAAAAAAACTAAGAAAACAAGATATTATCAAGTACAGGAAAAGTAAGTTTTGCAAGAAAAGCAAAATAATCACTGCGAATGGCACAGCTCGTATAATGCGCTCCTGTGTATAATGCGAGCCTATGTTTTGTGCACATTACACACAGGGTTATTATACCCACAGCATGTGATTATGCCCAGGTATAATGCGCATCCTTATTTTTCCCTCAAAAATTTGAGTAAACAAGTGCACATTATACACGGCAAAATACAGTAATCAAAATAGAAATAATACTAATCTAACCAAAATAATGATAACAATATTTGGAGGTAGGATGGAAACGTGAAGAGTGGGGAGAGTTCAGCGTTCATCTTAAATAATGGGAGGTAATGTCTAAAGTATAGTTAATGCTTAAAACTGAAAAAAAATCAAGAAATAATATAAGAATGTTATTTAGAGATATGGAGATGAATACCATTGTAATCAGCTAAAACAAGAGAATCTGCTTCTAGAGTAAGAAACAGGACAGGACAGTGAAAACTAGTATCTTTCATAACCAGCCTTACTTTGATACTTTAAATTATACGGATGGATAACTACTATCTTTTTAATGAATAAAATGACATAGTCAACTTAATTTTCATTTCCAGGGATAGGACCCAGCCATTAAACTTTCTCGATGATTCCAACGTGCTTTATTTTATTTATTTATTTTATTTTAGTCAGAGTTAAGAACTACCGGTCTAGAATTCTCTAGCATACAACCTTCTTGTGCTGATAAGAAAACTAAATCCAAGGTAAATTAATGACTGAGCTAATTCCAACTAAAATAGTACATAAGCTTGCATATTAGTAATGTAGGGCCATAGAAACTGAATTTAAAACACAAACGGAATGAATTAATGAAAGTATTTAGCCAAAGAAGATCACATATACACATTTAATTATATGTTAAACAGGACTGATGAAACCAACTACAGACCAAATAACCCAAAGAGGCAGAGTGGCAAAAGCCTTCATCTCAGATTGACAAGAGACAGAGATTTGAACATACATTTTTCTTACCATGTCATATTATAAAAGGAAAAATAGGACTGCCAATTTGGAGCTTTGAAGAAGGAAAAAAGACTAAGCTACAACGGGAAAAACAATCTTTTCTTTCTTTGACACAGTCACACAACAACATACACATATATAAGACATTCCTATGGGCATAACTAAAATTTCATTTTATTAAAGGACAGAACATGAAGCAGGTTAGGCTCAAATTCCAGTACAAAATATTATAGCTCTATTCTTAATCTTACCCAGTGATAGCAAAAGTTACGAACTGCTGAATAAGAAAAGTTTTCAAAACTTTAACACCCTACAAACTAGGAAAAAATTTTAATTAAAAAAGTTGACAATATACATATTGGCAACTGCATACTCAATTGTACACGGTAATTCCAAGGACCTTTCCATTAAAGAGATATAAGAAAGAGGGCCTCACTTGTACCTTGTACTTGTTTATAATAATTTATTACTTTTCTTCACCACCTGCCATACGGCACCCCTAAAATCTCCTAAATATTTCAGAAATTGAAATGAACAGAAATTTAAAAAAACAAATGCAGTTCTATTTTACCTGTGAGGTACCATCCCTAGCTTCTTGGAAGCGTTCAGATATAAAAATGTTATAAGCTGAGCGAGGTCTTTTCGGTTTTCCAAGCAGTGTCAACTCCTAAGTAATAAAAATGGAAGAGTTAGACATAGTTTTAACCGCTACGAGACTTAATTTTACTTACAGAAACTATATTCACTATTGTGTATTATGCAGAATGTTCCTTAAAATGAATGTTATGATTCTTATATCAAGTATGTGATTATTTTCTTCTGTGGTCAGAATTTTGATAGCACTAAGTTTTGAAAATTATATGAGTTATTTTCCATACATTTCCTTTACATATTATTTTCATGGTCTCCATGAACTGAGTAACTAAGCATGTGTACAAATCTTTTTTAAAAGATAAAACAATCTACTCTGAGCGCCAATGAAAAATCACTCCTTTTTCCTGAACATTTCATGAAATTCCTATAGACTTCAGAACTTAATTATTGCCCCTTTTATTTCTAGAATTACTACTAGGGATTTCTCTCCTAGATGGTGCGCTTGCAACTTCCTAATTCCCACACTTCCCACCTGATTTCTAACTATTTAGTACTGGCAGTCTTTATGGGGAGGGAAGGAAAATTCCAACAGGGAGTGGGAAGGGAAATACGAGGGAAAAAACCCTCAGGCTTCAGGTTCGACATGTAAGGAGCTTAGAAGTTGCCACTCCTTCCTCACAAGTGTAGAACAGACTGAAAAATCAACAACTCTCCTTGGATCCATGAGAGGACACAGAGCACACTGCTGTTGGTCCCCAGACTGGACACACACAACTGAACAGGGAGGTGAGGCTAGAGACTCAGGAGGATGGCACTGTGCGAACCAGTGCTGGGGAGGAAAGCCTGAACTGTAATGAACAAACTGCTGGAGGTTCTGTGTGGACAACTCCGAGATTTTTAAGAACACCAGAGGACCCTGTCACAGGAGGGCCCTCATACTAATGTGGGATTTACAGCTTCAGGAGCTGGACCAGATCCCCAACAAGAAGTATCTAGAAAAACACACGCCCCGCCCCCCACCACTGCTTTCAGCAGGGGGAGGGGACAAGGAGCCATTCTGAAATGTCTGAGCACTCCTTTATTCTTCACAAGGCCTGCTCTCAGGGGCAACTAGTTAATCAGAGCTGACCTTCCGTGGTATTATGAGAGCCTAACTGACCTGAAGGAAGGAAAATATGCAAGTCTAGCCCACTCTAGCCATCCTGTCCCACCTAAGGGGAAGAGAGAAAACTGAGAAACGCTAGTGCAGTTCACAGAAGAGAGACATAGGATCTTTGAAAGACTGGGACCTAATCACAGTGCTAGAGAGTATATCCCTTGCCCCCACCCCGCCACCATATTAAGGCTTATTTAACAGCAGTTCCTCTTACCCAGTACCTCAGGTCAAGCTATCAAGAAAAAATTCCAAGACATACTAAGAGGCAAAAAACATAGTTTCAAGAGACAAAGAAACATGGCAGGGATGTTGGGATTATCAGATGAGGAATTTAAAAACAACTATGATTAATACACTAAGGGCTCTAGAATGCAAGCAAGAACAGATGAGTAATGTAAGCAGAGAGATGGGAATCCTAAGAAAGAACTACAGGACTTCCGGCCAAGATGGAGGCATAGGTGGATGCACTGTGCCCCCACGCACAACCAAGATAAGGACAACAACAATATGGAAGCAAAATAACAACCAGAACTGACAGAAAATTGGGGTGCATAGAAGTCCGACAACCAGGGAGTTAAAGGTGGACACAGACCGGGTCATCCAGACCGGTAGGAGGGGCGGAGTTGGGCCGGGAGAGGGACGCAGAGTGGAGACCTGAGCAACCGGGGCAGAGTGCAAGTCTGCAGAAGGCAGACCCTGGGCGGGCAAGTGGTGGTGGCTGGCGAGCCAGGCTGGGGGTTGGCGACCGGCAGGCCCAGTGAGGCGGCCATTGTGAAGCAAGGCACTGTGCGCAGCTCAGGGTCCCAGCACCGGGAAGTGGAGCTTTGGGGCACTGACTGAAAAGGAAGGTCCCATGGGGTGCACAGGCCCACCCACACCGGAATTGGTGCCAGAGGGGCCCAGTTGGCTTGAGGAAGGTGGCGGAAGGGTCTGAGGTCTTACAGAGAGC
>CM052542.1:121157446-121258221 GCA_028533065.1 Trachops cirrhosus
CCAAGGTGAAAATGAAGGAGAGAATCCTAGAAGCAGCAAGAGATAAGGGGATAGTAACCTACAAAGGAGCTCCCATCAGACTGTCAGTTGATTTCTCAAAAGAGACCTTACAGGCAAGGAGGGGCTGGAAAGAAGTATTCCAAGTCATGAAAGACAAGGACCTACACACAGATTGCTCTATCCAGCAAAGCTTTCATTTAGAATGGAAGGGCAGATCAAGTGCTTCTCAGATAAGGTCAAGTTAAAGGAGTGCATCATCACCAAGCTCTTACTGTATGAAATGTTAAAAGGACTTATCTAAGAAAAAGACGACAAAAAACATGTGTAGTAAAATGACAGCAAACTCACAATTATTGGCAACCACACCTGAAACAAAAACAAGAAGAAACTAAGCAAACAATTAGAACAGGAACAGAACCACAGAAATGGAGATCACATGGAGGGTTAGCAACAGGGGAGTGGGAGGAGGAGAGAGGGGGGAAAGGTACGAAGAATAAGTAGCATAGATTGTAGGTAGAAAATAGACAGGGGGAGGGCAAGAATAGTAGGGGAAATGTAGAAGCTAAAGAACTTATGACACATGGACATGAACTAAAGGGGGGGAATGGAAGTAGGAGAGGGTGTTCAGGGTGGAGGGGAATGAAGGGGGTAATGGGACAACTGTAATAGCATTATCAATAAAATACATTTAAAAAAAAAAGAACTACAAAGAAATGCTAGAGAGCAAAAACACTAACTAAAATAAAGGGACTTTGATGTGCTTATCAGTAGACCAGACAAGATGCAAAAGAATCTGATCTAGAGGACGTTATTAACAAAATCCTTGAAAACACGCTAACGAAGACTTAGGACAAAAAATCCAGAATACCAAGGACTATGGGACAACTACAACAGGTGTAACAGGTGTAACAAAAGCATATTGGGAACACCAGAAGGGAGAAAGGAAGACAAGAAATATTTGAAAGGGAAAGCCCCTCCATCTGCCCAATGCTCACTTCTGGCCCTTGCCACTCTTACCAGTGGCTGGGTGCACTAAAGAGAAAGAGAGAGTAAAAGAGGAAGAGTCAACTTCAGTACTCACCCCTTCACATACGATCCCTATGCAGAAAGTGTATCTCACTCTTGGTTTCTTTTCTGGATCCTTTTACTAATTGGATCAACAACCTTAGATTACTGACTTAAAATTGGCTGAGTCCTTAGGAGGACTCAAAACATTAAGGTCATGGATACATACCTCGGTATCTCACATTTAAGGCTATAATCTACTTTTTCAGAGAAATAGTTTAAACTGATGACCATTTTCTGTACTGTTATGTACTGACCATCTCACACTCAATACTGTTTGTATACAAAAATGTAGTCTAACTTTCAAACAACAGAATTTATGTGGATTAATACCTTAAGCTAGGAACTACAATTTTTGAACCACATGGGTTTTTTTTTTTAAAGATTTTATTTATTTTTACAAAGAGGGGAAGGGAGGGAGAAAGAGAGGGAGAGAAACATCAATGCGTGGTTGCCTCTTGTGTGCCCTCTACTGGGGACCTGGCCTGCAACCCAGGCATGTGCCCTTACTGGCAAATCGAACCCAAGACCCTTTGGTTCACAGGCCAGCACTCAAACTACTGAGCCACACCAGCGAGGGTGGAATCATGTGGGTTTTTTAATGAGGAAAAAAAAAAAGATTTCATCTTAAAGGCACTTATTTAATGAGATACAATAGGCACTTTTCCCTGATGTGTTATTAAATGCAGTCTATTAGCAATATGCAGAATCAAATTCACCATTACCTATAAAACTATTCAAATCAATAGGCTATTCTAGACAAGATTCAGAAGCAAAGATTCTTACTATTCCTACATCCCAAGGTAGCAACAAGTTTCCAAGATGGACTCAATAACAAATGATCCTAATGGCAGAAGAGGACTATTCCATTTTTCCTAACTAGAGTACACTGTAGCCACACATATCATCAAAGAGAAAACTACCTATATTTGTTCGTTATGTAAGTTTCAGTTCTTTGTCAAGAGAATATTTCAATAATACTCACTCTCTTTTTTATTATCGATTTCTTTTTTAAACGTTTTTGCATCATTTCTTTTTCTAAAGTTATCCTCTGACTTGGAGTTAGCTCTTCTTCAATTCTGATTAGCTCTTGTTTGTACGCCTGCCAGTCTGCCTTGTAAGCATCTTCATATACCTATAAATAAATTTAAAAAAACAATAGTAAGTCAATAAACTGTTGCTGGCCAATTAAACATAGCACATCTGCCAAGGAAAGACAACTACATGACTTCAGGTAAAGACAGACTGAATTATCAAATGGAAAATGTGTTCTGGGATCATTTATATGGACCAAAATCATATTTTTTTCATATACATGCTAACCAAGCTCAGAGTCTAGCAATTAGCCTTCAATGTCACTACCCTTGGTCACTACCCCCATAATCAGTATTCTTATCATTTATGTAGATCAGAAGGTATGAAGTTCCTTTGTAGATAATGGATGTTTAAAAATAAATAAATAAAACTCTGGGTCATCTGGTCCCTTAAAAGGCATGACAATTGTTCCTAACTGCAGAATAACTGGTCAGCAATGTTGAAAACCTGTATGCTTACTTTTTTCTGTGAATCAGGAAGTTCCCTCCATAGCTCTGCGATTTTTTTAATCAGTTCTGAATTTCTCGCACCTATGGATTGGAATGAAAGAAGATGCCACAATTTTATGTCTCAGGACTAATTTTTTTCTAAAGACAGCCAGGAAATCATAATCTATTAACTCTAAACATATTTTATTAGATACTCTACACCACACACAACTTACTACATTCAATGATTTAGCTTTTCTTTAACCAACTAATTATATGATAAATTTATACTTTATCCAAATTTTAAAGTATATTATTTAATAATCAAGGAGTTTATCAAACGATACTCAGAAATTGATTACTAGTATAAGCAGTTGGGCAATGAATTTCATCAAGTACTTTATTTCACATTTTAATCAAACACTTTTTCCAAGTCTTCTACTAATTAAGTTCACAACACCTGAATAAAGAACAAAATACAGTGATTCATATAACACCATCCTGGATTTTAATTACAGAAATACCATTTGCACACAAACTAAATTTTTCTAAAATCAATGCATTATTCCCAATTTCCTTCCTTATCTTAACTAAAATGGCCGGGTGTAGATGCTTTACCAAACCACTTATTAGTTTCAACTCCTACATTTTAAAAGATGTGAGCAATTAAGCATGTCTCATAAACCAATTCTTTATTTGAGAGCCCTGAGAATTTTTATTATAGCTCATTTGACTTTTAGAAATGTCCTGTGATGTACTGCTTGTCACAAGGCTTAGAAATCTTAAGCAAAGGTTAGCTATTAGCTTTACACTACAACCCCAAATGAAGACTCTACAGCCTCTCTAGGGAGTCATAAAACATGCTATCTGGAAATCTTTCAGTGCAAAAGCACTACTTTGTATAGAGCTTTAAAGTGTTCACAACACTTCCACAGAAGTTATTTCACCACAACTTTCATTAATAATTCCCTAAGGTAAGGAGCTAAGCAAGAGATAAAATGATTCATCAATGGTCTTTTAAGCCAAGGGCAACTGGGCCCAAAATGGTGCTATTTTTAAAATACCTTTCCCCCTGGCTGGTGTGGCTCAATGGATTAAGTCCTGGCCTGCAAACCAAAAGGTCGCTGGTTCAATTCCCCGTCAGGGCACAGGCCTGGGTTGCAGGGCCAGTTCCCCAGTTGGGGGCCTGGAAAAAGCAACTGATAGATGTCTTTCACATGTTTCTCTTTTTCTCCCTCCCTTCCCCTCTCTCTAAAAATAAATAAATAAAGTCTTAAAAAAATAATATATCTTTCATAAGTTCTCAACTATATTTAGTACTTCTATTTTGTAAAAATGTTAGACCTGCTATTTCACAGGCCATCAATGAGAAGTTATGTTCCTGCAGTCACTGGATTGTTTGGTAGTGGAAATCAACTTTGCAGTTATCTGCTTAGTGGGCTATTACATCAGAGAAGAGTGCAAGCCCCAAAACTCCTTACCTGGGTTCTGAGCTTTAAATATGGGTAGCTGTTCTTTAGAAAAGCGAACATATGAAGTCATAGGCTTCTTTGGATAACTTCTCAAGGTGGATGAAAACCATCTCGGTATATACACAAAACTACATAAAAAGAAAATAACCAATGTCAAGTATATATGCCAATATTCACATGTATATAAATAGGTCCCAAATAAGATGTCATCAAGATGCTGTATTTCTGACACCTTCGACAAAAAAAAGTTAGTGACATTTAAAATCGTGTCCTAACCAGAGGGAAGAGCCTGCAAAACTGAAGCCTAACTCGAAGCCCTTATCTCCTACGAAGGGCAGAGAGTAGCGAACGCACCTCTACTGCAGCTCCTGGGCCCGCCTCCTGCACGCGTAGATGAAGGCGGGAGACTGTTGGCGCAATTTTGCAAAGAACGCCAAACAACCAGGTGCTCCAAGGCCAGGCAGAGAGGAGGGGCGGGAAGGTGGAAGGTGGCCCGAAGCAAAACATGGGGTACTACTGGGTAAGGCCTGCAAAGCTACCACCCCCCTGGCAAGGTCGGGGTCTGAATAAAAGGGGGGGTGTTTGGCGCAGGGGCGCAGAAAGTGAAAGAAACCGTCTACCTTCCAGGCTCGTGGTCTTACCTGAAGGGGGAGCGCAGTCGGCTTCCACAGTCCGCGCAGAGATCCGCTCCCGACTTTCCCAGGGCACTCAGCACGCCCCACACACCCCGAAGAAGCGGCATTGCACCCGCCGGAGCAGGCAGTGACCGAGCCGCAATCTCGTAGAGCACCCAGGCCCAACAGGACAACCCCAACAAAGACAACCTGAACCTGTATTCAACCCTCCAGAGCGTGCAATCAAACCCCTCCACTCGCGAGGCACTATGGGAAACTATTAACTTCCTGTTGGTTGATAGGCTGGAATAAGGCAGAATTGGCGCAGGCGCCCTCGTGACTACCCACGTGGGCGGGGCTGCAGAAAGGTGGTGGAGCTCGGGAGCGGTGGAGGGGAATCGCAGCCCGACTCGCTGCGGAGGGCCCTAGGCTCGAAGGGGCGCTGCAGAGCCGCCTCTGCCCCCGGCCCCCGCCTCCGCAGTGGGTTCCGCAGTGGGGCCAGGAGGTGATGGAGGTACGGCGGCCCTCTTCACCGGACTGGGCCCTGGTTGGCGTCCGCAAGTGTTGGCCGGAGGGCTAGTACGTAACAGTTTACAATCAGAAAACGCGCCGCCCACGCTGCTCTGAGGTCAGACTGGCGGATGCTGAGCGCCCGCGGAGCTTCTCGGTTCGTGCGGGAGCTGGAGCTGAAACTACTGTGGAGGAGTGGGGTAGAGGATGGGGCGTGTTTTCAAACCTAAAAGTGCATATTTCCGGGCCTTCCCGCAGCGACCTTCAGTGCGTCTGTGTGGAGCCCATGAATCTTCTCTTTTAATGAGCTCCTCGAGGTTCGACAAGTTCTAATGCCAGTGGTCGTGGGACTACACTTAAAGCAACACTAATCTAGACTATCGTCTTGCAGCGAACATTGACCTTCAAGCGTGACACGCAACTTTGCTTAATTTGTGGGCTGGAGACTTAGGCCAGTTAGTTGTCCGAAGTCGCGAGTTCTAGCCCCAACATTAACGTTAGCGTCTTGATCCAGGAACGTCGTACCCCTCTCTGAGATTCAATTTTTCCCACTGCAAATGAGGGTTTATATTAGATCAGTTTTCCCAACCAAAGCCCTGAGAACTTGTGTCAAGCAAGTACACTTCGAGATATTGATTGATGTGTTGTACAACTATTTTTCTGTGTAGGCAATGACATGAAAAAAATTGGGAAGACCTAAACTAAAGATATCTAAGGACGCTTCCAGCTTTTACATTATAGTTACTTCAAAGATAGCCATCTCCTGAAACAGCCTTTCCTCTGTTGGATAGCTGGAATTGTTCAAAAATTCTTAACCTGTGTGATACTGAGCTGAGCATCTACTTCCTTTCTGTAGCTTTGAAACATTGGCCCTTCGGTGCTACAAAGGAGTGAAGATCACTTCCTTTAAGTGGTAAGGAACTATCACCACTTCCTTTTCATACTCTTAGGGTTGTGAGGGACCTTCTAGATCATCTGTGTTCAAATCTCCAATCCTGTCACAAAGAAAGATTTTTGTCCTGAATACACAGGATGTACAGCACAAGCCCCCTAACACAGGTGACAGACACAGCATTTCCCCACCCCCCAGTACAATTTAGTGGCACAGAAAAAGAAAGAAACACTTACAATTTAGTACTAAGAGAGAAGTATATATATAATTCCATTTTGGAAATAATTTTTTTCTAGTTTTGTAGAATGTTTTGTTCTTTCAGATGTTTGACATGTGAATCTTCTTTTGGATTATTAAATCTTTCTGTTGTTTTTAAGCGTCATTCTGATAAATATTGCTATATAGTTCCTATCAATCTGATCTGTCACATGCCTGTTTTCATCAGATACCAATATTTTTCAAAACACGTTTACACTGCAGTGATTTTATTCCAAAGGCAGTAATTACAAAGAAAATACAATTCTACCTCCTTCCTCATTCTTTTCACGAAGACATATGACTTCATTTATATTTACTTTATAAAACATGAAGACTTTCCATAGCCTTTCCCAGAGTTCTGTCCCTTTATTTTGTTTTAAAAATTCATCCACTCTGATGACTTCCAGTTATATTTTATATTGAACCTGTATTTTATATTGAAGCCAGACTTGTCATTTGAGTCCCATATCTATGTAACCACTGTCTTCTTGACATCTGTAGCACCACGCCCCATATATACTTCAATTTTCCTGAACAGAATTCACTCTTTTTCCCTAACTTGAACAACTCTTGTTAAGAGGTACCAGTATCCCATTTGCCTCATCCAAGCCTATAACTTGATAAATCATTTTATAATCTCCCCACTGACACTCCTCCCCTGTCAACCAACTAATGCTAAATACTGCTGATTCCTCATTAAGCCCTCTAGTAGGTTATTCCCTCCTCTCCAACCTATTTTCAGGCCAATAGTGTGTTGGTAAGTCAGCTCTTCAAAATGAAAGACCTAATTTGTAGTGATTGCCAACACTTGTGGTTTAAATACTTCCAGCAGGCTGACTGATTATAAAATACCAACCTGGTGTCACTGAACCTAAAGTTGGGCAAACACACATAGTTGGCTCTCCAACCAGCCAGCTCCTGCATGCCACCAGTTCAGGCTCTGCCATCTTCACCCAAACTCTGACAGCAGTTTTCCTACTTTCAGTCTTCCCTCCAAGCCATATTCTACATTGTCACTGGTCATTCTTTCTAAAAGACAAATCCCATTTCTTCATTTGTTCATTAAGTATGTATGGAGCACCAACTTTGTGCAGGCAAGCAGTGATTGCATTTCTGTACTGGAAACCTTCAGAGACTCCTGGTTACCCACAGAATCAAGTTTTAAATTCTCACACATGGCACACAAGTCTTCCGTGAGCTGGCCTTTGTTTCCTCTGTAGCTTCATTCCTCACCTGACCTTTGCTTAAAATAATTTATTATTTAAATACCTATTTCTTCTGATTTAACACATTAAGCCACTTCATTTGGCTCTGAGTTTACTATTGCACTTTGTGTGATATTCCAAAGTTATGGAAATTACTGGCTTAGAAGTTAGGCAGATCTAGATTCAAATCCTGCTCTTTGTTACTTACTAGCTGTGTGACCACACCAAAGGACAATCATTCTGACTCAGAGTTTTCCGCTCTGGGAAATAGGACAATAATAGTTGGGTCCTAGGATTGTTGAGAAGATTAAATCAGAAAAACGCATAAATAGTTCTTAGCAGAGTCCCTGGCACATAATAAAGGCTCAATAAACAGTGGCTATAATTATCTTTACATTATTCATAACAATTATTAGTATCTTCTAAATAATATAAATTGTCCCCAAACAAGTCAGATTTGTGTAACAGCCCTGTCATTATCTCTCCCTATTAAGTAATATACCCATACGAAAAATATACCTCTCTTTTTATTGAACTTTCAACATTTCTTAGTGTTTGAGCATAAATACTATGGTATGTAATGAAAAATTGAAATTAGCCCTGGCTGGTATGGCTCAGTGGATTGAACACTGGCCCATGAACCGAAAGGTCTCTGGTTTGATTCCTGGTCAGGACACATGCTTGGGTTGTGGGCCAGGTCTCCAGTTGGGGGCGTGTGAGAGGCAACCGATCTGTGTATCTCTTGGACATTGATGTTTCTCTTCCTCTCTTTCTCCCTCCCGCCCCCTCTCTAAAAATAAATAAATAAAACCTTAAAAAAATTAAAACACACTCTTAGGTTGTAATCATACTTTAATGTTGTCAGAACACTTTTATATACTTTTATTTGATTGTATGATTTATAAATTGAAGAAGTAAACAGAAAAGGTATTATCATGATCACGATTCCCAATTTACATGTGAAAGAAATTAGCTTCAGAAAGCCCAAGTCACTATGTTACAATAGTTAACAAGTGGTGGAAGTGAAAACCTGGTCTTCCAATTCACTGTCTCATGCTTTTCCCATTATATCAAACTATCCCTCAGACTCAGTCAAGAAACCACACAATTCTAGCCCGTAATATCTTCCTTGGATCTTCTATAGTGTGGAACTTTGTATTATTTACTTGTGCTATAGCATATACCACTCTGGTTTGTAACTCCTTTTTGTGTGTACAGATTTTTTCCTCAATAGTTGGTAAGCTACTTGAGGCAAGACCAAGTCTTTGTGTCTTCCAGTTCTCTTTCGTACCTAGCATAGTACACTGAACTTGACTGATGGAGAGAGGGAGGGAGGGTGGGAGGGAAAATACGAAAAGATTAGCATCAACACAAATTAGTTATCAACCCCAAAGAAAACAGCAACTACCTTTTAGGAGTGTTATTTGCCAATAGAAAGCACAGTTATGTATGGAGATGGGAACCATGTAAAAGTCTGGAATATACATACGAAAGTAATGAGCATGGTTTATTGATGCTTGCACACTGATAAAGCAGAAGGTAGCACCAATAAATAGCAGCAGCAGTCAGGGAAGGTAATTCCCTGCGGAATAAAGGAGTTAGGTACATAGATACATATATATATATATATCACTGGAAGGGCAAAAAAAATTTTAAACAGTAATGCTTTTGTAATTACAATGGATAAACAATTCAGCTATAATTGAAGCAATCACCGAATAGGTTTAGTATATGTAATTCTGAATGCCTGAGTAAAATATATTTCTAGGAATAAAATTATACTGAAAACATCACATTCAAAGACAATGTACACATCGGCAATTATTTAGCACTATGACAGTACTGGACATGGTACAAAAAGGTAAGAGATTGTTCCTGTGGAAACAAAGTATAAACATGCAAAAATACAAACATGTAATAATTCATTCCAACTATACAGGGAAAAAACTTATAACCTATTCCCTAGGTTATCTTTCCTGTAAATTTTAATGAAATGTGTAATTTTTTCCCTTCAAACCATTTTCATTCATTTGGGGGTCTATCATCACTTCACCGGAGTTTGCCCTCAAAATCAGTATGAAAAAGATGGAAGGGAGAGAAGAATTAGAAAGATCTATTGCATGTTAATAGTTCCCAGATATCCAAATTAGTTTGTTTCTCAATTAGAACAAAGTCTGCATGCAGCCTTAATTATTAAGAGCATATCAGTTATTTTTAGCCAACTGCTGTAGCAGCATTATGCAAAATAAATATAGCTTTCTATTTTAGAGCTGACTCTGAGTCAGCAGGAGGTAGGGCAAGGAAAGAGGATAACTATAATTTTATGCAAATTTATAAAACCCTCATTCATATTGCTGGGTATTCCAGAAAGCTGACTTGAAGAGTGGAAGAAATCTAGAATGAGTATATTAATAGAATAATGCTATTAATAAACAGTGTAACCTACAGTGTTTGGCCTCACATTACTGTAAAACACCTGATCAATACAAGTAATTATACTTCATTCCTCAACTGAGTGTCCAAACATTTTAATACATTATCTCTAATCTTTTTAGCCATCCTATAAGGTGGAATCATTTCTATTGTACAGATATAAAAACTAGTATTCAGAGAGATACATAGGAAGGAGTAACTTCTTTGTTGCACCTTGTTAAAAATTTCCACCTATGAATCCAACTTGCAGCTTTGAAATTATATTTGACTCTATGCAATATAGGGAAATCAGTCATGAAGCTAGTTCTGTTTTTCTAACACATTCACTTGTTTTTCTATCCCCATTAAGACTCTTTCTTGACTTCTTTTTAATGAGTGGATTGTTTAAATAACATCTTAAGATCCTTTATTCACTCATTCAGTCAGTCATTCAGTAACACTTAGGCTTGAGTTGTTAAAAATTACACTCACATGTGCATGGGTGTGCATGCATAAAAAGTGTGTAAAGCAATACATACATTAGGTTTAATGGTGATTATACATGAGTATTGCAGGCGTGATAGATGGTACTCACTTTTTACTTTACATAGATCTGTACTGTTTTATATTTTTCCAAAATAAAACAGTAATATTCAGCCTTTGTAATAATTTTTAAAAACTCAGTTCTCAGTAGAAGCCAGTACTATGCCAGCTACTGCAGTAAGTTCTAAAAATACAAGAATGACTAAGGCATGATCCATCTGTTTAAATTTGCCTGGAAGAGTAAGGAATGGTTTCATAGAGTAGGTGACATTTGAACTGTTTTTTCAAGTGAGGAAGGATGGAGGTGCTTCCCAGAAAAAGGAAACATTATGTGCAAGTCATAAATATACATAAGAGCATGGTATACTTAAAAAAATAATATATATATATATATATATATATATATACACACACATATATAATAGTGAAAAGTGGTAATGAGACAAATCCAAACAGGTTGAGTGGCATTAGTTTGTGAAGGGCTATGTATAACATGCCAAGGAGTTAGAAAAATTATAGACAATAACTTTTTAGGTAAACTTGTACCAAATCTCCTTGGTAGGAGGAGCACAGAGAGTTATGGGAGTGAGGAGACTGTTAAGAAGATGAGTTAGGAGGCTTCTGCTATTTATTATTCAGGGAAGGCAGGTTGAAACTCTGAACTTAATGCAGGTTCACACTCTAAAAGCATTTCTAAGCACAATCAGCAGAATTTCATTGACCGGTTAAGCATATAGAACCCAAGAATGACTCTGAGGATTTCCAGTATGATGGACTATTCTAATCCGAGTTCTCTGCCAAACAAATATCCCTGAACAAATACTTTCCTTACATCACTTTGCTAGTTAAAAACTTACACTTAGTAGAGACTATCAAGGTTTCACATCCAGTAGGTCTGCCTTCTCTACCTAATCTTTTCTCTCATTAAATTGCACATAGACCCACCAAGGTGGTTTTCATGTATTTCTACTTCATTATCTTTGTGTGGTTTCTCTATTTTAATTAATGTCTTCCCATGTACATATGCCACTTAAGATCCCAACTATCTTTCAACGCCTAGTTCATTCATTTATTTATTCAATACATACTTGGGTTCCTATGTGCCAAATACTGTGCTAGGTCCCAGAAAATAAAAAATGGGAAACACAAAGGATCTCACAATTAATGATACTGATAATACAGCAGAGAAGGAGCAATTATAAAGACACACACTGGGGGTAGAGTGACATCAGCATTATGACAGAATAAGACATCTGCTGTTCACTGCCCTCTCCGAAAGAAAACATTTTGGCATCCATCCTCAGACACAAATGCCTCTGTGGGAGCAGTGGGATCTAGCACCACATGCCAAGGGACCCGGGAGGAGTCTTGCCTACTTGTGCATCAGGTAATAGGCATACAGATTTTGGCAGTTTCTGTGGATCCTGCAGTGGCCCAAAAACCAGCTATAGCCCCTCTTGTCCACAGTCCAGAAACCCCTGCAAAATATTTTCATCTTAGACAACAATTTACAGACCGAAGAGCCATTGTGGAAGTCCAGCTTTCCAGCAGAGAACTTCCAGGACAATGCTCAAGCAAAACATAAGTTTGGACACGCTGGAGGAGGTCATAAACTGTTTGACTTTATGTGCATCACCCATCTACCAAGATGGAACAGCTTAGGGCCAAGAGAGATCTTCTGAGCCTGTGATTTCTCCAGTGAGTTAAAGTGAGAGCATGTGACCAGCACCCAGCTTCCCAGTGGTGTGGAACACTGCAAAAAGAGCTCATTTCTCTCTCAGTCCATCCAGAACACTAAATAATGAACTTCAGGACTATAGAGTGGCAAGAGGCTGAGAGAGTGCCAGATAGAATTCTCTAAGGGCACTAATTAGGATCATATTGTGTTGTGGACTCCATCAAGAAGCCTTCCCATGAGCTGCTGAGGATGCCTCACTCACAGACCCCCTTAACTGGCCATGGTCATCCCCTGTGCCTGGTGCACACTGCCCCCCACCCCACACACACACACCGTGTCCTGCTTCCTGTGCACACTTCTGACAACAGCCCTGAGAGCAGGACTTGGCACACAGCCAGTGAGCACACACAGAAAGCCAGCCAGACTGAAGGCCAGAGAGAGTACATAGACAAGCTTTAGCACCATTTTTGGAAAAACAAAAGGTAAACTGTCAACACTCAACTTGTTGTGTTACAGGAAAGAGAGAAGACAAACAAGCTTAAGAATTCTGCCACAAGAGGGAGCAAGAAGCATGGAGAGGGTGTATCCACAGAAGGTCTAAGAAAGCCTCAGAATCCCTAGCAGAGCTGATGGACAGAAGTTAACGGTATTTCTCTCCTACAGGCAGTTAGTAAAGACTAGAAGTGCACTTCAAATGCGAAGATGGCAATGCAAAACTTGAAGAAACATGAAAAATCAAGGAAATAAGATGCCACCAAGGAACACATTCTTCTTGGAACCAATCCCCAAAACACAGAGATCTGAAATTTACCTGATGAAAATTTCAAAATATCTGTTTTAAGGGAACTCAATGTGCTGCAAGAAAACAAAGACAATTCAACAAAATCAGAAAAACAACACATTTTAAAAATAGTTAAACAGTTTAACAAAGAAATGCAAATCATCAAGAAGACTAATACAGAAATTCTGGAGCTGAAGAATTCAACAAATGAAATACAAAATGCAATAAAGAGCATCAACTGCACAATGGAACAAGGGGAAAAAGAGAAGCTATGAGTCAGAAGACAAGAACTGTGATATTATCCAGTCAGAGGAGAAAAAAAGCAAGAAAAATGGAGTGAAGACAGCCTGCATGATCTATGGGATACCACAAAAAGAAACAATTTGTAAATTACTAAAGTTCCAGAAGGAGAAGAAGGGGGCAGAAAACATATTTAAATACATTAATTACTGAGAATTTTCTAAATCTTGGGAGCGATTTGTATATCCTAGTTTATCAAGCTCACAGGTCCCCAACTCAAAAAATTGTCTCCCAGATGCATTATAATAACATGTTAGATATCAAAGCCAAGGACAGAATCTTAAAAGCAGAAAGAGAAAAGAAGATTGTAACTCCAAGGGAGCCCCAATACAGCTATCAGCAGATTTCTTGGCAGAAATCTTACATGCCAGAGAAAATGAAGTCATATAGTCAAAGTGCTAAAACGAAAAAAAGTGCCAACCAAGATTACTTTACTGAAAAAAGTTATCCTTCTGAAATGAAAGAGAAATAGACTTTCCCAGACAAACAAAAGGTGATGGAGTTCATCTAATAGATATGCCTTATGGAAAAGCTGAAGTGAGTTATTCAAGATGAAACAATATTATGTTTATTAGTAACATGAAAATATCTAATACACTGGTAAAGGTAAATTTACAAATTCAGAATACCCTAAAACTGTAAGACATATGGCATATGTTAATCACTTAAATCCCATGTAAAGGTTAGAGGACAAGATTATTACAAGCTATCACAACAATTATTTGTTAATGAATATACAATATAAAAAGAGGTAAATAGTAGTATCAAAACATAAAAGGCAGGGGGATAAAAGGGTAGAGTTTTTGTATGCAATCAAAGTTAAGTTGTTATTAGCATAAAATAGACACATATATATAGTGTTTCAAATAAGCCTTAAGGTAACCACAAGCAAAAACTTATCATGCATCCACAGAAGATAAAAAGAAGAGAATCAAAGCATACCACTATGCAAAATCATCAGTTCATAAAGGAAGGAAGCAAGAGAGAAAGAAAGGAACACGGAAACTAAAAAACAGCAAGAAAATAATAGCATGACATAAGTCAGTCCCTGCCTATCAATAAGCACTCTAAATGTTAAGTTGGTTGCATTCTCCAATTAAAAGACATGGAGTAGCTAGATGAATTTTTTAAATATATTTTATTAGCCCTGGCTGGCGTAGCTTAGTGGATTAAGCGCGGGCCTGTGAAACAAGAGATTGCGGTTCGATTCCCAGTCAGGGCACATGCCTGGGTTGCAGGCCAGTTCCCAGCAGGGAATGCACAGGAAGCAACCATACATTGATATTTCTCTCCCTCTCTCCTTCCCTTCCCCTCTAAAGATAAATAAATAAAATAAGTAAAATCTTTAAAAAAACCAAAACAAAACATTGGTTTAAAAATATATATATATATATTTTATTGATTATGCTATTACAGTTGTCCCATTTTTTCCTCCCCTTTTATTCCCCTCTGTCCTGAACCCCCCACCAGCCACCCTATTTCATGTCCATGGGTTGTACATATACGTTCTTTGGCTTCTCCATTTCCTATACTATTCTTAATCTCCCCCTGTCTATTTTGTACCTACCATTTATGCTTCTTATTCCCTGTACCTTTTCCCCCTCTTCGGAGGGGTCCAATAGGGAACAATCCTGTTTGCTCACCTCTTGGCTGGCTTTCAGTCACTTTCTCTGCTACCCACAAGCAAATTGGGTCTTTTTGGTGCTGATTCTCGGGTGGGTCGGTTTGTGTATGTTCTAGGACCCTGTGGTTCTCTCCAGTGAACTTGCATGTGAGACTGGGAGTTTCTCCCACCCCCTCAACCCCCACAGGTTTTTACAGCCAGAGGTTTTAAGGCTTTACTTCCCTATGCTGGAACCCTGGGTTGTGCCATCTGTCTCGCTCCCAAGTTGTTCCTCCTGGTTTATCCACATGCAAATGTGGGACCACCTGGACTGCCAGCCACCACCTTTCCAGCCCCAGTCCTCCAGCCACTGCCTTGCCTCAAGTCCTCTCTGCCCTGGCTGCCCATATCCACTCCTTCTACCAGTTCAGGTGAATGTTTCTTCTTTAATTCCTTAGTTGTGAGACTTCCATACAGTTCAACTTTCTGGCAGTTCTGGTTATTTTTTGTTTGTAAATTTGTTGTTTCCTTCTTTTGGTTGTGCAAGGAGGCAAAATGTATCTGCCTATGCCTCCATCTTGGCCAGGAGTTTGACTTCTTTTTTAAAGAGCCTTCTGATGCTGCCTACAAGAGACTCACTTCAGCCTTAAGGATATACATAGGTTCAAAGTAAAGGGATCAGAAAGGATATTCCATGCAAGTGAGAACCGAAAGAGAGCCGGGGCAGCTAGCTATACTTAATACCAGAGGGAGTAGGCTTTAATTAAAAAACTGCAACAAGAGACAAAGAAGGGCATTACATAATGATATAATGATATAGGAGTCAACTCTTCAGGAATATGTAACAACCTTAAATATATATGCAACCAAGCCCTGGCTGGTGTAGCTCAGTGGACTGAGCACGGGCTGTGAACCAAAGCATCGCAGGTTCAATTCCCAGTCAGGGCACATGCCTGGGTTGTGGGCCAGGTCCCCAGCGGGGACCACATGAGAGACAACCACACATTGATGTTTCTCTCTCTCTCTCTCCTTCTCCTTCCCTTCCCCTCTCTAAAAATAAATAAATAAAATCTTTTATATATATATGCAACCAACATTGGAATATCTAAATATATTAAGCAAATACTAACAATTCTGATGGGAGAAACAGACAGTACAATAATGGTAGGGAACTTCAAAACACCACTTTCAACATAATAGATAGATCTTCCAGATAGAAAATTCACAAGGTGAGGTTGGATTTGAACATATTTTATGACCAAGAGACCTAACAGACATATACAAAACATTTCACCCCACAGCACACAAATACACACTTTTTAAAAAATTATATTTATTTATTTTTAGAGGGGAAGGGAGGGAGAGAGGGAAACATCAATGTGTGATTGCCTCTCTCATGCCCCCTACTGGAGACCTAGCCTGCAACCTAGGCATGTGCCCTAACTGGGAATAGAACCAGCAACCCTTTTGGTTTGCAGGCTGGCACTCAAGCCATTGAGTCATACCAGCCAGGGCAGAATACCCATTCTTTTTAAAAGCACTTAGAACATTGTCCAGGATAGACCATGATAAGTCAAAACAAATCTTAGCAGTTTAGGGAGAATGAAATTTTACCAAGTATCTTTTCAGACCACAATAGTATGAAACTAGAATTCAATAGAAAGAAAGCTAGAAAATTCACAAAGATTTATAAATAAACAACACATTCCTGAAAAACCAAGGGTCAAAATAGAACAAAAGGACTATTTTAAAATATCTTAAAATCATCAAAAATGGAAGCAGTTCTAAAAGGGAAGTTTATAGTGATAAACACATATATTAAGACAATAGCAAGACTCCAAATAAACAACCTAACTTTACACCTAAAGGAACCACAAAAAGAGGAACAAACTAAGCCCAAAGTTAATAGAAGGAAGTAAATAACAAAGATCAGACCAGAAGCCCTGACCACTGTGGCTCAGTTGGTTGGGCATCATCCCACAAAGTGATAAAAGTTGCCAGCTTGAATCGCGGTCAGGGCACATGCCTGGGTTACCAGTTTGGTCCCTGGCTGGAGTGTGTGCAACAGGCAACCAATTGATGTTTCTCTCTCACATTGAGGTTTCTCAACCCCTCTGTCTCCCTCCCTTCCCCTCTCTCTAAAAATAAATAAAGTCTTAAAAAGAAAAAGGTCAGACTAGAAATAAATGAAATACAGCCCGGAAAAAAAAAATTTTAAATCAAGGAAACTAAGAGATGATTTTTAAAAAGAAATTCAAAACAAAAACTTTTATCTAGACTTAAGAAAAAAAGAAGACACAAATAAATAAAATCAGATATGGAAAAGGAGCTATAATTGAAACCACAGAAATGCAAAGGACCACAAGACTACTGTGAACAATTACACACCAATAAATTGGATAACCTAGAAGAAATGGATGATCTAGAAACATAGAGCCTGAAGAAACAGAAAACTAAAGCTAACCAATAGTAAGAAGACTGAATCAGTGATCAAAATCCTCCCACCAAAGAAAAGCTCAGGACCAGATGGTTTCCTTGGTGATTTCTACCAAACATTTAAAGAATTAATAGCAATCTTTCTTAAACTTCCAAAAAAAGTAGAAGAACATGGAACACCGTAAAACTCATTTTATGAAACCAACATTACCCTGATACCAAAGCCAAATAAGGAAACTGCAAAAGAAAACTACAGTACAATATCCCTGATGAATATAAATGTAAAAATCCTGAACAAAATATTAGCAAACTGAATTCAACAGCACATTTTACAGATCACACACCATGATCAAGTGAGATTTATCCCTGGGATGCAAGGATGGTTCAAATACACGTCAATAATTATGATAAGCCACATTAATAGAATGAAAGATAAAACTCATATGATCATCTCAACTGATGCAGAAAAAACACTTGAAAAAAATACATCCTTTTAGGATAAAATCTATTAGCAAATTGAATATAGAAGGGACATTCCTTAACATAATACAGTTCATACATGACAAACCTTCAGCTAACATCAAACTCAACAGTGAAAGTTTGAAAGCTTTTCCTTTTAGATCAAGAATAAGACACTCCTACTCAACACAGTAGTCCTAGCCAAATCAATCAGGCATGAAAAAGAAAGAAAAGGAAAAAAATGGAAGGAAAGGAAAATGTAAAATATTCTTAGTTTGCAGATGATATGATCTTATACATAAAAAATCCTAAGGGCTCCACGAAAACACTGGTAGACTACTCAACAAATTCAGCAAAGTTGCAGGATATAAAATCAACATACAGAAATCAGTTGCATTTCTACACACTAATAACAAAATATCTGAAAAAGAAATGAAGCAGTCCCATTCACAGTAGCATCTAAAACAACACAGGGGTAGGCAAAAATAGGTTTACAATTGTGAGTACATGAAACACAGAACTTATTCTTGTATTCTTATTTATTAATTATTGTATTATTTTCCAAGCAAACAACTACTTTTGCCCACTCCTGTCAAACACTTACGAATAAGTTTAACCAAGGTGGTGAAAGGTCTGTAAACTAAAATCTGTAAGACTTTGAAGAGACTGGAGAAGACACAAATAAATGGAAAGCTGTCCTGTGTTCATGAGTCAGAAGAGTATCGTTAAAATGTTCATACTACCCATAGTCATCTGTACATTGAGAGCAATCTCTTTCAAAATTCCAATGTTGTTTTTCACAGTAATAGGAAAAAACAGTTCATATGGAACAACAGAAGACCCTTAATAGTCAAAGCAACCCTGAAAAAGAACAAAGCTAGATGCATCCTACTACCTAATTTCAAACGATACTGCAAAGCTATATAAATCAACAGTATGGTACTAGCATAAAAGACATACACCAATGGAAAAAATCAAGAGCCTATACATGAACCTTCACATATATAATCAACTAAAATTTGACAAGGGAGCCAAGAGTGCTCTGTGGGAACAATATATTCAATAAATGGTACTTGGAAAACTGGATAGTCATATGCAGAGGAATAAAATTGGGCCCCTATCTTACACCACTCACAGTAATTAACTAAAAATGGATTAAAGGCTTGAAAGTAAGACTTGAAACTGTAAACTCCTAGAGAAAGCTAGAGAAAAATCTCCTTCACATTGTTCATGCGGAAAGGTTGGTCAAAAGGTACCAACTTCCAGTTATATGATGAGTACGTTCTGGGAGTCTAATTATAACATGGTGTACATAGTTAACAATACCATATTATAAACTTTAAATTGCTGAAAATAGATCTTAAATATTCTCACGACAAAAAAGAAATGGTAAGTGAGGTAATGAAAAAGTGTTAACTAACACTACAGCGCGAATCAAATCAATGCATCGTTCACCTAATTACACAATGTTGTATATAGCTTGTATATCATTACAGCTGGGGGCAAAAGATGCATACTGAGTGTTATGGCAGTACCAATGAGGAATATTTGTTTCCTCAATGGCTAAGGAAAAAGAAGCAGGAAATTAGATTTTTAAATGGATTGGAGAAGAGTGCATTTTAGGCAGAATGAACAGTTTGACCAAAGTCTGAGAATGAGAAGCACAGGGCTCTGTACTGGAAGTGGAAGAGGCCGGGGGCCAATGGGAACTGCAGGAAGTTTGGTGAGGGGCAGGGAGCAGTAGATGAGTATGGAGATGCAATCCAGGTCAAATCAGCAGAGTTGTAAATAATTGGTACCTTACTCTGCTGGTTGATGATTTAAACAAAAGGAACAAACTGGAGAACCCACAGGACCCTGATATATAAATCTGGTTTGGTTCCTAAAATAGAAGTGTAGGATCCAAAGGCATTAGCGTCGCTGGTCTTTCTTTCCTAGACTCCTCTGCAAAACCACTGCTGATGCTCTGGGAGCTATTAAAAAAATCTATAGCTGATAACTCACAAGATCAGATTTGAGTTTGATGAAATACTCTGATATTTCATGGAGGATGAATTTCAGGGCAGCCAGATGGTAGAGAAGATATGAGGTTATAGTAGCACTGCATTCAAAGAATGAAGAGGTAAGGATTTCTGTTTTCAGACACATGGTCCTACTGAGAATCAAAACTGGAAGAAATATAAAAACTGTAATTGGAAAGGAATGAGATTGCTTCAGAAGCCATGTGACTGAGGTAATCTCTGAGTACTTACACTTATTTATCTCCTGGAGTACAGGCTAGAGGCCGAGAATTTTGACTTAGCACAGGCATTAGGCTATTGCTGTGGTTACACAGTACTGGAGTGACAAAACTGGAGACTATGGACTTTCGACATGCTAGTTTTCTCAAGATATGTGCCAGAGACTTAAGCTTTGTTGGTCGGGAAGCTAAAGAACAAAACTGTGCAAACATAGTATAATTTCCTGATGTCTCACAGTATTGAGAAGACAAAGGCCTGTTTATTAGACATAACCACTTTTTAAAAAAGATTATATTTCTTTATTTTTTAGAGAGAGGGAAAAGGAGGAAGAAAGTGGGGGAGAAAGAGAGGGAGAGAAACATCGATATGCAAGAGAAATGCCCATCAGGTGCCTCTTGTAAGCCCCCAAACAGCGGCCTGGCCCTCAACCCAGGCATGTGCCCTGACAGTAATCAAACCTGTGACCTTTCGGTTTGCAGAACAGTGCCCAATCCACTGAGCCACACCAGTCACAGCAAGGAAAATTTCTAAATGGGCAAGCTGGTCACTGTGCCAGTAAGACATCACCATTTCATGTGTGGGTATACTGTGTGTGTGTGCCCA
This sequence comes from Trachops cirrhosus, assembly GCA_028533065.1. Taxonomy (NCBI): domain Eukaryota; kingdom Metazoa; phylum Chordata; class Mammalia; order Chiroptera; family Phyllostomidae; genus Trachops; species Trachops cirrhosus. The sequence goes on from CM052542.1 coordinate 121,178,041, forward strand.
GCTTTGACCTCAAAATCTTTAAAGCAAAAATAAATTAATAAATAGACCATTTCACAATCATGGAGGAGAAACGTAAACATATCACCCTTTAGTGACTGTGAGAATACTGTGAACACAATAAATTAGATCTAACTGACACATATATAAACACTATACTTAATAATAACAGATTTATATTCAAGCACAAATGAAACATTATCAAAATTTACCACATGCTAGGCCATAAAACAGACTTCAACAAATTTCAAACAACTGAAGTATAATTCAGATTATGTTTTTGGGCCACAGAGAAATTAAGCTAGCAATCAACAGCATAAAATATAATTTAAAAAATCCAATAGTCTAGGAATTAAACAATACATTTCTATTACTCAAAGGTAAATAGAAAAATCACAACAGGGACTAGAAAATATTTTTAACTGAATGATAATGAAGTTTTCTCTCAAAACTTGTAGGATATCACTAAAGCGGTGTTTAGAGAAAAATATGTAGTCTAAAGACATAGGCTAAAATTATCTGTTTAATCTCGAGATGGTAAAAAATAAATTAAGCACTCAAAACTAAAGAAAATTGTGCATAGAAGACAATGAATTGGAAAACAAATGTGCAGTAGAAAAATCTAAAACTCAAATGTTGATCCTTTGAAAGATTAATAAAACAGTCCCCTAATAAAAAAAACTAAGAGGTATGACTATATATGAGGATATCAACTCTACACCACCTAGCTAATACAGAAATTTCTTGAAAAACACATCAAAATCGAGAGTAACAAATAAATAAATGTGTCTAATTCTCTATATATTAAAGAGATAGAATTTATTATTAAAATCTTCCCACAAAGAAAACCCTAGGCACGATGGCTTCAGGATATTTTTCAAAAAATTGGGAAAACAAATCTTACACAAATTCTTCAAGAGAATAAAGTGGGAATATTGTCAAACTCTTCTTATGAGGCGAGCATACTCTGAGCTAGCAAATTTGACAGAGATATTCAAGAAAGAAAATTATTGACTGACTTCTCTCATGAACACAGATGCACAAATTCTCAACAAAATACTAGCAAATAGAATTGAGAGCTATCCAGAAATGTAAGGATAATTTAACATTTGAACATTAGTTAATACAATTTATACTGCATTTAATAATGGAAAAAGGATAAAAATCACAATAATGTCAATATACATAGAAAAAGCATTGAATAAAATTTAAAATGTAACTCAACAACAAAAATTCACAATAACCTAAAAATAGAAGGGAACTTAGTAACATGAAGCAAAGATCATATTTGAAATCATGAAATCATAAAATCATACTGAAATAATGAAAGTTTTCCCTCACAAATCAAGAGAGGATGTCAGCAATCACTATTTGTTTTCAACGACACAGGAGGTCATAGCTAATGGAACAAAAAGAAATGGGGTATATAGATCGAAAATGAAAATATTATCACTATTTTGCAGGTAACATAATTATAACTGCAGGAAACTTTAAAATTCTACAAATGTTTAAAAAGAGAATTTAGCAAGGTTGTAGGATATAAGGTGAATATTATATACATTGTTTTTCAGCATAGTAAGAACACACTAGAAAATGAGATGAAAATAACTTTTATAATAGGCTTAAAAAATTAGATACCTAAGGGTAAATCCAGTGAAAAATGTGCAAGATCTCTCAACACAGAAAACTACAAAACAATCAGAAATTAAAAGACACCTTAAGTACAGTAAAATGTGGTGATGGTCTCAAATTCTTTTCCATGGAAAAGTAGAGATCCATGTCACCTTCCCTTGACTTTGAGAAGACCTGTGACTGCTTGAATGACACAGGAAGCGCCAGTGAGTTACCACAAAGGCTAGATCCTAAAAGGTCATGCAGCTTTCTCATTTGCTCTCCAGATGCTCCTTCTTGGAGCTGCCATGTTGTGAGAAGCTCAAGCCCACACAGAAAGGCTTTTACTAAGTGCTCTACTAGGTACCTGTCTGGGTGCCAACACTGGCATGAGGAAACTTCCAAATGAGTTCAGCTGCCGGCCATTTAAACCACACCCTGCAGAGGCCCTCAGTTTTGGGGAATGGACAAGCCATCCTTATTGCACCCTAATCCTAACTCTTGACCCAACAGAATCCATGAACATATGAGTGTTCTTTTACACCTCTTAGTTAAAGGTGGTTTATGATTCAGCAACATACAACCCGAACAAAAGATGTCAACTTTATCAAAATTGCTCTAACGATTAATAGAATCCCTAGTCGAAATCTCAGCAGAAGTGGAAAAGCTGATCCTAAAATACATTTTGAATCCCAAGAGATGTAAATAATTAAAACAATATTGTAAAAGAAGAACAAAGTTGGAAGACCCACGCTTTCCAATTTCAAAAGTTAGTTCAAAGCTACAGTAATCAATATAGTTTGGCCTAGCATAAGGCGTAGAGATCAACAGAAAATTGAGAGTCCAGAAATCACCCTCCATGGTTAGTTGATTTTGACAGGGCTATCAAGACCATTCAAAGGAAAAGATTAGTCTTTTCAACAAATGGTGCAGACTCATCTCAGAAGGCCTCGCTTAGCTGGCTGGCCCTCAGGTGGCATCAAGGAGCTTGGCTTTTCCAATGTGCACTATGTGATATTTTTCATGTCTGCTGTGCTTACTAGGCTTTTTAAATAATGTGATTTATGAGGAACACCTGCTTTTCTTCTGGGAGATTAGAATTTTGAAGGGCAATAGGTACCTATGTGATTTGGCCCCCAACAAAAATCCTGCCCTTTGCATTTCAAACAGACTTTCCTGGACAAACACTGAGCCCGTGTTACTGCACATCACTGTTGGAGGGGGAGTGCACTCTGTGTGGCCTCTCCAGAAAGAACACAGAAGTCTGCACACGGATTCCCACAGACTCTGCCTCATCTCTCTTCCCATCACTGACCCACCCAGCTGTGCATCTTTGCCGTGTGACTATAAATCGTAGCTCTATGACCACGTGCTTAGTCTTGTGAATTCTTCTACAGACACACTGAAGGCATGGGTGGTCGTGTGACTGCCAAAACAAGTGTATCAGAAGTAATAACACAACTGGTGTTATCTGTTCCCATATGTATATTTACATTTATATATATTGAGTTAGCAATAAAATATATATACACAACTCAGTGAACAACACAATCAGTAAATTATTTGGGGAAAGCATAGCTCAGAACTTGTACCAGTTTAATAAAAGCAAGTTCCTCCTGAAGAAAGGCACATACCTCCCAATACAACAGCAGAATCTAACAAGAGTGTTAAGATCAATTTTTAAAGAAATGTAACTAAATGTATCTTATTATACACAAATGCCCCCAAATACTAGTCCTTTTAGGTGAATATTCCCTCTTCCTATTAGTTCAGTTCATTTCTAATTTCAAACCACATTCTTAGTATAACAGGGCAACTGGAGCAGAAGTGTCCAGGTGACATATTACAGGTAACTGATATAGCACTATTAGGTTTTCAACAAGACTGATGCATTACAACTTATTTCTACAACCAAAACTGTCAGCTATCCACGACTTTTCAGTTACCACCATTACGGAAAAAATTCCTGGTGAAAGCTTATCAATTATACAGTGTAATGCGAGTTTTCAGCTATCACTCAGTCACCCCCAAAAAAGGTAGAAATAACTGTGCACAGGATTTTTCACAAGTGAAATTAGATGAATCTCTACCTGCCACCTTATCTGTACCATGCAGTTGTCATAACAATAAAAAAGATACACTATAAAAAAATGACAACTTCCACAAATAATCTGCATTACATTTTAGGGATTTAAAGTTATAATTAAACTTCTTTAAAGAAAAAAAATTTAAGATTTATTTATTTATTTATTTATTTATAGAGAAAGGGGAAGAAGGGAGGGAGAGAGAAAGGGAGGGAAACATCAATGTGTGGTTGCCTCTCACATGCCCACACTGGGGACCTGGCCTGCAACCCAGGCATGTGCCCTGACTAGGAATCAATCCGGTGACCCTTTGGTTTGTAGCCCGTGCTCAATTAAAGAAAAAAATTTTGAAAGTTCTGGTTTTCAGTTAAAAGAGTGACAGAACTGAACTCTAAAAATTCATATTTGTTGTTTTAGTAACAATCATTTAAAAATTGTACATAAAAGTTGTAAATCAACTTTTTTAAAAAGCAGTACTGTTATATCTTAACAGACCAACTTCCACAATGTGAATACACCGAAGCTCTGTTTATATGGCCATGGCTAAAGCATTAACCACATTTTCCACGGCTGGTCCCAATAAGAATGAGTAACAGCACTGGTGATTGTACTGCAGAAATTAAATTTTAAATCATTCACTGGAGTGGACTTTGAGTTCACATCCATTTGACTACCAATAAATGAACATGATATAAATAGCCTCATGACCAAGAATTCCCCCAGTGTTTCCATTTTAAAATGGTGTCTCAGGGAAGTACCAGATTTATTTGGGTGATCACTTCGTAAGTTATATAAATGTCTAATCTCTGGGTTATGCACCTGAAAATAATATAATATTGTATGTCAACTGTACTTAAAAAATAAAAAATTATTGAAAACAAAAATATAGAACTGTGAGAGAATAGCATCCTGTGAAACATCAATGATTGTGTGCTAAGATAAGCAGATCACTGTAATAAAATAAGAGTAATGAAAAACTGTTCATTATTGTTTCTATCAAAAAGTCACTCTTTTAAACAGTAACACTTAGGATTGCCCTTGTGTGCTGTGTTGGTGTTTCTCACTTAATAACTTTTGATCCTTTGAAATTGGTAAGTAGTGATTTACAAAAAATTTTTCTGAATTTTTCCTACCAGAGGTCATGGAAGGGTGGGGGGGTGGGAGATGGGGAAAACAAAGCAAAAATCAATAATATATGATTTACATAGGCATGTGCAAAACCTTGTTCAGGAATCCTGTGCTTTTGAGATAGCTGGGGCATGAGGGTGAGGTCGCCCTTATAACCTGTATTGCAGGCTGATTGTATGTGACAATTATAAGAACCCAATTTTAACATAGTTTTCAACTACATCTTGAAGCAACCATGGCTTCAGTAGGATCTTAAATCTCCAAGAGACTAACCATTTCCCCCTCTACAAGGAGGTCCTTAAGTTAACGGTTAAACAGTGGAGGAAAGCCCCTGGCTTGGGATGTCCAGTTATAAAAGTTAACTAATGTACTCTGATAGAATTAAGCAAAAACATACCCAAATGATGATTTGATCATTATGCCACCAATGAGCTCTGAAGATCTGAGGTAAATAAGAACTTGTACTTACTCCTCAAAAGACTGGCTGCACAACTCAGATGTAAGCAAAGGCAAACAAGAGTTAGGCAAGTTTCAAAAACTTTAATAAAGAAAAAAGGACAATTCCAAAAATAAATGCCACACAAATGAAAGTTTATAAAAAAGTGAAAGATATTCATGAACCAAAACCCTTCACTATCAAAATATACTAAATACTAAAATCTAATGTTGTTGAGTGTTCAGATTCTGGGAGAATGTAGCTTATAATAATAATATAGCTAGTAAAGTATTTTTCATGATATGGCTGTTTGAAGACATCACTTAATATAATTACTTTTTAAACCTATATTTTCATAAACATCCATTTCACAATTCATGTAATTATTTTACATTCATTTATAAAAACACATTTTCTAACAATTGGTTATTCTGCAATTTATTGATAACGAACCATGATAAAATACTTGAGTGATCTAGACGTGTTGCTAATGACGACACCCATCACGGACTCTTGCACACTTCTACAACTACCGCAACGCTCAGAAGAACTACGGCTCTTCTTGAAAATGACACTCGCTCAGGTCTGGTAAGCATGCTAATAATCAGAGATGTGTTTTTTCCAAAGTTAAACATTAGAATTTTCAAGCTTTCTTTAAAATCTGCAAAGATAACCTGCTTATTTAAACTACTTTTAACTGGCAATATATAAAAACAGGAAGCATCATTTTAGAATTTTCTCTATAACTTCTATAGTAAAAAAAAAGAATGTTCTTTTTCAAACTGTAATGGCATTAAAATTCTATTTTAGAAATTCTAAATTTTAAAATGTGAAGAAATACAATGTCAGCTACATCTAGACTGCTATTTTAATGAATTAACCTAATTATTCTTCAGGTCTATAAAGACTTTTCTTCAGTGTGGGTGACACTACCTCACACACACATATCTTAGTACTTCAGTAAATAATCCATTTTAGATATGATCCAAACAAATCCCCCGAGTTTCTAAATTTTCTTCTGTAACAAGGGACCAGTGTATATCATCCTTTAGACTGACAATGAGTAAACAGACACAAACCTAAAGCAATAAAATTTATATAATTAATGGTGATTAATTAGCCAATCAACAGACCTTAGTCTCACAATTTGGAATTAATTTGCATGCAAAATTTTACATAGAATTACGATCCTTACTTATATTTTTTAATCTTTTTAAGTAATCAAGACAAATAGTAGAAAAAGCATTTTATTTATATGGAAAAGCTACATTAAGATCTGTAAAAGGTGTCATGGTAATATGGCCTATACAGAAAAAAAAACGTGAATAGCAACAAATAAAAGTTACATATCTTCCTACTTAGCAGTGCAATTAATTCACATTGCAATAAAGTTAAGTCAAGTATAACAAAATCAAAACAAGTGTTTCTCCATAATCAGTATAATGAGAATTACAGTGTAAAGATCATTCAGGGTTAAGAAATCTGCAACTGATCTACAGAATACCCTAAGACAAGGGAGACAGACAGTTAATTCATTTAATTATCAGCTGTTCGGCTTTTTCAATACTGTTCACAGGAAAAAAAGTAATGACTTGACATACATGTAAATAGAATACATTTAGTCTATACAGTAAAAAAATACAAATTATAAAGTGAGCTAACAAAAATGAAATCTGAATACAGATTTGTAAAACTGACGACAGACAGCACATACAGTATTTCTCATGTAAAAACATCTAGTTTCAGCAAAAAAATAATTTGGTTGCTTTTCAGATGCATTGTAGATCTTGTAAGATGAAGACGCAGATGTCCAAGTATCTTAAAACCCATAATAAATGTCTTTCTCAATGCATACAAAATGATAAATGCTCTCATCACAGTCTTAAGGGTATTTTTGGAAGTTTTTGTCTTGCTTCAGAAATACATTTAAAATGGATAAAAATCAAAGGATTTCATGGTACAATGAAACAGTAAACAGTGCTCAATTTACTGCTGATATTGAAAAAACCTAGATTTTACAGTACTCTGGTATATATGAAAATTTTTTTGATTTTACATTGCATATTTCTGAGTCCATTCTCTTGCGTGTCTGTTGTATCTGTAGGCATACAAAAGGAATACAGTAAAAACATACAAATCAAATCTTTAGAAGATCTATCTATATAAAAAAGTATACTCTACCTTCCTATGCTGAATTGCAATTATCATATATACATCAATTATTGGGTCACTGTGACTTAGTCTTATGCATAAATAAAACACAAAATTTAACTTATTTTTTAACTGATGAGTCTCTCTACAACCTATATGAAAATATATCTAAATTATAAACAACAAAATGAAAAAAATTTTGAATAAAAATCTATAAAATGCAATGAGCATTATTTCTAAACTGCAAATGAACCAGTCATACCAAGATGACCTTGAAAACTGGGTCAAGTTTGGGGGTTTAGGGATAATTTCTCTCCCTGGGAAAAGATAAGGAATATAATATCCAATACTTCCCAATTATCAAATTTTTTCATTTAAATTTACTCCCTACAATTATATATAGTTATTTCCTACCAAAAACATGACCAACTGGGTAAATGCAAAGCATGTAGTACTAATAAGTAAAAAATTAAACAGCATGAGAAATGGAACAAGATTTTTTGTAAAAAGACTAACAGAATTTAAAAAGAAAGGTTTACTCTGCTGGAAAGAAAAACAAACTTAATGTTAAGTATAGCAAGCACACCTAAATGTACTGATTAAATACATTGGTAATACTTATACTTTGGTAGACTACAAAGAAATGTACCCAAGCAGAAATAAATGAAACACTTACTTTTCTTTGTCTGATTTATAGATTTGTGCAATATCTGGTACTAAGGGGTCATCTGGATTAGGATCACAAAGTAGAGAACATATGGACAATAAAACTAGATTTAAAAGAGAACATCATATTAGATAATGACCTTTCTTGTTTATACAATTACGTATGTGAAAATAATCATTGAATATAGGCAATAAAGTTACAAAGAAAAAATGAACACATTAAATTACACTTTAGACTACAGCTGGTAGCAAGTATTTTTAATTTTTTAAATTATAAAATTACCATACAATGTATATAATACAAAATTATTATAATATTTAAAGTTTTAAATTCTAATTGAATTTCTACTTATTTAAAAATGTGGCCCTGGCTGGTGTGGCTCAGTGGGCTGAGCATAGCCTGCAGGCTGAAAGGTCACCAGTTTGATTCCCAGTCAGGGCACATGCCTGGGTTGCAGACCAGGTCCCTGTTTGGGGGCATGAGAGGCAACTGATCGATGTCTCTCTTGCACATCTATGTTTCTCTCCCTCTCTTTCCCCGTCCCTTCCCTTCTCTCTAAAAATAAATAAATAAAATCTTTAGGAAAAAAAAAAAAAAACCCGTGAACCTCTCTCTGACCAGTGTGGCTCAGTTGACTGGGTGTCCTCCCTCAAAAGGAAAGGTTGTTGGTTCAATCCCAGGTCACGACATGTGCCTGGGTGGTCCCGTCAGGGTGCATGTGAGAGACAACTGATTGATGTTTCTCTCACACAATGATGTTTCCCTCCTCTCTCCCTCCCTTCCCCTTTCTCTAAAAATAATTAAATAAAAAAAATTTTTTTTTAGATGTTAACCTCCACAGTAGTTATTACAACCTTTCAACTCAAGAATTCTCTACAAAATATTTTTGGTAACACATACATGCATCCCAAATGGTACGTAATCAGAAACTTTTTAGAACATCATCCTAACTTTAGATGTCTCTTAGAGATACTTTTGTACTTTAATGAGAAAACTGTCCATTTTTTATTCTACAAGATCCAGCAGAAGTAAGGCCTGCCTGGGTGTGGTTGGGAGGGGGTAATGATATGGGCGTAACAATTTATAGTTTTAATTTGAACATTTCACCTAAAATGTCACATGATGTGCTTGAGTGTGATATTGTTATGTTACAGAATTACATGCTCATGATTTTGTAATAAAAGATTTTTTAATAAAATAGGCTCATTATTTGTGCCGGACCCTGTATTTAAATACAGAAAATTTGTGTTTTTATCAATTCAAAGTAAAGCAATCAAATTATAGTTAATAGTCCAAAACATTTGGGCACTGTGTTCATGTACTTTTTAACTTTGGCTAAGCGATATAGATTGTCTACAAAGAAGGAAGATTTGTAAGACAAACAGTCAATGGCTCTTTTATTCCATGTACATTATGTATATAGCACATGCATGTCAAAATAATGTGAATAGTTACTATATTACTTAAATATTTTAAAATACAGATGAAAATTTAAAAAGTAATTATTTTGGCCACATTACATCAAAATACTAATGCAAATAGCTACACACACACAAAAAAAATTCAAGTGAAAAGGAGAGAACAAGGACTCCGCTTTAATTCATGCCACCACTGCTGAGGGGGTCCGTGGAATTTCCGGATCAACCTTCCATCTTCAGCCTCATCTACTGTGTTCCTTTAGCTTTTCCTATTCTTAAAAACCCACAGGTAAATTTATAAAGCAAAGCGGACTCTTAGATGACACGGAAAGGGGGTATGAAGGACACTAATGTTAAAACTAATTCTTAATTCCTGTTCCTTATCTTCTATTGCATATTAAACCACAATTATCTGGCTCAAGTCTCCAGAAAGATTCCCAATTAAACTCACACAAAAAAAATCAAAATAAGGCATTTAAAAATACCTTTATTTTAGGTAGCAATTATAAGCAACCTTACAAAATAAGAAAGAGGCAAATTTCCTCATCTCCCCAGTGCTGATGCTCAGAGACATGAGCCCCGATTTCACCATTATACACACAGTGCAACTGTTTTAAGATAAGGAAAGAAGGATGTTGACATTCACTGGAGTGCTGCCCATGCAGCAGGTGCACAGGGACCCTGTGTGGCAATACTGTTATCACCCCCATTGTACATATGAGGAAACTGAGGCTATTTGAATCTGTTCTTAAAGGACAGTTCCCAGAAGGCAACAATACTAATTATTCTTTTTAAAAAGCTACCAGTGCCAAAAGATAAGAGCTCAACATCTGGCAGTCTGCCATTTCTTTTACATGTGTAAGTACTTAGCTGCTTATGCCAAATGAATTCTATTTTGTGATACCATTCCAGGAAAGATAGATGAATTGGAATAACCCTTTGACACAGAATCTTTCCTACCTGTGTTGGGCAGCAGCTAGGAATGAGTGGCCAGAGAGGACATAATGGCAGGGTCCTCCCCGTTACAATCTAACAAAAAACTTAATACAAGAGACTAGAAACAATAGAAAGACATGTCTCATTGATTAACTCAGCTAGGTTTGGAAAGTTTGCCAGGTGTCCTGAGTGTCACAAGCAAAAACAGCATAGGAGAAAGGGGCATCCTTGAGACTGGGCTGGGAAAGGGAACTTCTGTAACAATTTCACTAAGATTGCTAGGTGTCCTGAACATGACAAGCAGAAATAGAAATAGTACAGGAAGGCGGGGTAGTCCTTGAGATTCTATGCTGGGAAAGGGAGCTTCTGTAACAACTTCACTAAGACAAAGAGCCTTTACTAACTGAGAAAGAAAGCCTTTGCAGTTGTATACTACTCCCAGGGATGGGGGAAGAGGCATACCGGGAAGCTAGCTAAGGTATGTAACTTCTGATCCCCAATAGTCAGTGTACTTCGAGTAGCTAAGCACCCACATGTATCCTCAGCTCAAGCGTATAGAACAAACTCACTAAAATACTAACAAATTTACCAACAATTTTCTTTCCTCTGTATGTGGGGCATTTAGACTAGCTGGGTGCCTGCCTACAGCTTTGTGCTCATATGTATTTCATATATAAACTTGCTGTCTCATTTCCACTATACGTGTTCGTCTCTTGCGAGCAAGACAAGACCCAAGGCAGGGGAGAGAGCCTCTTAACTCAGATCTCTCTCCCCATCCATAACACATGTAGTGCCTAACAGTTACACTATGTGAAAGATTTTTAAAAAGAGACTAGAATCTACATGAACATCTTATGCAAACATTTTAGGTCAGAAAAACTGTCATTCACAAATAACTGACCTAAAGGGCTATTCCTTACCTAATACTTGAAATAATTATGGCTGTAGACTGTTTCCTATACCTTATTGCTTAAAAATTTTTTTATTTGTTTATTTTTAGAGAAAGGGAAAGGGAGGGAGGGAGAAAGGGAGAGAAACATTGATGTGAGAGAGAAACATCAACTGGTTGCCTCTCGCACACACCCCAACTGGGGACAGAACCCACAACCCAGGCAGGTGCCCTGGCCGGGAATCAAACTGGCGACCTTTTGCTTTGCCGGACAATGTCCAACCAACTGAGCCTCACCAATCAGGGTTAAACCTTATCATTTTCAATGAACTATAGAAGTACCCCTGAAAGTATAGTCTTTAAACTTCATCACTTTAAAAAACAAGTTATATGTTCACACAGCATTTATCAGAAACGTTTTTTTTAAATGTCCATGGATCCCTCCCTAAAGCCTTCAAGAGAAACAATTTTCTTAAGTTTTATAAAAACGAAAAACTACCAAGTTACTTCAGGGACAGATGCTTCTAACTCAAAACAGTGTTTTCCAACTGTCAGGTTCTCTGCTGTTAGAGAAACAAGACACGATTAAGAGGGCTGGGACAGCAAACAGCACTGGCCAAAAACAAAAATGGCTTCAGATGCACACATGTGATAACTTATCAACGAACAACGTTACAGTTTGTTGGAAGTTAAGAATCCACATGGAGTATGTTTCAATCATTATGACAATACTACTGATTATTCAAGGTTTAGAGCAGCGATTTTTCAACCAGTGCACCATGAAGAGGCACTGATGTGCTGCAAGAATTTTTAAATCATGCAATACCTCCCTATTCAGTCAGGAGCACTGACCTTTCCCTTTGACTGTCCAATAAAAAAATGGCAACAGCCAACACAACGAAAGCCATCTGGTGTGAATGATCAAAATCATGAAGGCAGACCCCCCCCAGAAAAGTGGAATTTATTAATTAAAAAAAGTGTCTTTATCCTTATTATGTTTAAACTTCAGTAATCTTCAAAGTACTCTTCATTTGATGCAATATACCTAGTGAGACTTTTTTTCATTGCTCAAAACAGATTTTGAGTTCTTTGATTTTGGTGCTTTTTAGTGCTTCTGCCATTTTTTGTTTCACCTCTTCCAAAATGTTTCCCTTTGAGGACCTTTTTCATCAGGAAACAAAAAAAAGTTGCTTGGGGCAAGACTGATTGGGTAAATAGGGAAGGCAGGGCACAAAGGTCATTGCAGTTTGGGTCAAAACTATTGAACACTCAGCACAGTGTGGGCAGGTGCACTCATAAATCACCCATCATGAAATAGGCAAACACATTGAAAGAGTCTTCAAAAAATAAATTCACTGAAGCCAAATGCAGCCTCTCACAACAACACCAGCTAGTACACTGATACAGATGGGTTTCTAGAATATTCACCTAGTACAGAAAGCCTGTACTACAAGGGGCTGGCCCTCCAGAAGATATTTTTGGAATTTTGGGGGGGCTCCCCTTGTATGCCTATTTTTTTGGTCAGATTGGCAAAAAATATTTTTTTGGTGTGCCACGGAATTTAGCAATTAGTTTATATGTGCCATAAGATGAGAAGGGTTGAAAATTGCTGGCTTAGAGTAATATGTTATATGTACTATATTATTCCAAAGTCTATTTCACATACGAAGTGAAATATGTCTATTATTTTAAATTATTTTATTTTATCAGCCTAATCTGATATATTTCTTCTTAAATGAAGTAAAACAGATGTAAAGCTTTACTCATTATGTTAATGATTCCAGGTAATAAATGGGACAACTGGCCTTAAAATCATATACAGTAGCACCTTGGTACTCATCATTAATCCATTCCAGAACCGTTTGTGACAAGTGCCAAAACCGATGAGTACTGGGCAAGTGATGAGTGATAAAGCTTTTCCTCTTGCGGGGTAGCGTTGTGACTCATACAAGTCCTAGCAAGTGCCACAAGTTTCCAGCAAGCGCCGAGTGCTGAAACATTTTTTTCTCATCAAAATGCGACGAGTACAGGGTTTGATGAGTTCTGAAGCCTGTGAGCACCAGAGTAGGACTGTATTTATTTGTCTCTTTTTCTCCCTCTTTTAAATATAAAGTCAAAACTAAAGGGTAAGATGTCAAGAGGCTTATCCCCAAATTTCTAGCTCTAACTCTTGTTTCAGCATTTAGATTTGCCCATCAACACCCCGCAACGAAGCTAACTACTAAATGCTCCACAGAATACACGTCAGAGTGATGAAAGCCAAACAAAATCAAAGGAGGAAAAAACACAGTAGACTGGTTGTTTAAAACTTTGGACTTCAATATACTTCTGCCATATTTTTCCTGTCTCACTATTATCAAGTATTATATATCTGATAAATGAAATTACCTTTTGATACAGTCAGAGCTGGTGACCATTGTGACCTCAGGATGTCAAGGCAAATACTTCCATTACTGTTTATGTTTGGATGGTAAATTTTTGTTGTGAAAGCAATCTAAAACAAAACAAAACAAAATAAAAATATGACAACCCGTGAATGATGAACAAAGCAGAACCAATCTACTTTAGGTTGAAATGTCTTCAATTTTACATGACCCTAGTAGAGAAATGTATTCGAGGCAAACTGAGCACCTACTTTGTGCACACACAGTTTTAGCTACTGGGAATGGGAAAGCAGACAGTTCGTTTTGCCACTCCCCACCGCCCACCTGCCCCAGCAAGAATCTGAGAAATATTTCTGGAGAGTGAAATCAGTAAGTCTGTAATAGCTAGTATGACTGGCTGAGTAGCACCTGAAGTAATTAACCACGGCTTTGATGATCGTTCAAAGTAATCCCTTTATTAATTTGATTATCAGTGACACCTGGTAATGACACCAGGCTCTAAAAATAGGGGCTGACCCTGTCCTAGGGGAAGTTGAGGGCCTTCGGCTTGTGACCTGTCCTAAGAAATCCAAAAAGAATCCTAATCGTCCACAAGAGTTGTCGTGATAGTCTTCATATATAGTGTTATTAAGGTGTTCTTTAAAATCTAAAATGATTATTTTCTGTACTCTGTCCCTCCTGGGGGCATACCCACACCTTTCCCTCCCCACCCCCCAGGCCAGTCACCTTTGCCTTTCCCTGCCTCAAGCTCCGAGGGCCCTTTTGCTTCTGTAACGTGTTTCCTGAGCCTACTCAGCCCAGCTGGTTCACTTCTACTACCTCCATAACTTTCTAAGTAAACGTTCTCTTATAATTTGAAAAAAAAATCAGTAAATAAAATAAATAATTATTTCCTCAATGACAGAATTTGTTCATGATTCTCTCCCTTCTGATTTCCCCATCATTTGTTTCCTCTTTAGATCTAATCTAAATTAAGTTGAATAAGAACATGGTTTTATATCTCTTACCACACTAATGAAGGGACTGTGTCATATTTTCTTTTGTATTCCCCAATGTAACAGAACATGGTAGGTATTCAATAAATGCTTGTTGAATACAAAACTGAAAAAAAAGAATCAACTTTGGAGAGATAATCCCCTAAATGGAAAAGTCATATTCTTGACCATAAAACCCAAACTACAGAAATCTAATGAAAATAATGAACCTAGTTTATAGCATAACAGATACCGCCTTTTGTTTTACAAATATAATACAACATTTAAGTAAGAAAACACACTTTAGACTTAGTAGTTTTACAACGCAGTTGAACATTGTAACCTGCCTTGGACATCCTAAAAATATCTCTGGATATATCCCTAATATAGGAGTCACATCAATCATAAAAATAAAAATACCTTTGGTGGTTTAAAAGGATAGTCTGTCGGAAAATGTACAGTGAGAAAGAAGACTCCACCTTGATATGCGCTATCAGGCTGAAATTACAAAATATGTGCATCAGTGTTTGATCACTACATTTATTTGGTAACCTAAAATGATCCCCCTTCCCCCCAAAATATATCAGTTGGGAAAACATGCCATCATTTTGTCATAAGTTCAAATCACGTTGACATCATAGAATTTAAAACAGGAAAAAAAAAAAGGAAACACGCAGTGGTGTGACTTGCCCAAACAAATCTGTTTACGAGTCTGATTTTGAAACATCAGTGCACACACACGCCTGCACTGAGGAAAGAGTAACTCTCTGCAGCAGTGATCAGGATAAAAAAAGGCTAGGGCCAGTGTTTACTGTCTTAATTATGAATCTTACGTTCTGATGCCCCTTTAAGGGCCAAGAATGGAGATGAACTAACGAGAACACATTACGAAAAGGGAAGGCTAAGGGACACTATTACGCAATTTAGACCTCAAATCTTCACTTACTTACCGTTTATAAAATAATGCGAGAAAAGCAAAAATGCCCCAAACAATAAACTAATAAAACTAATAAATTCAATATTCATAGAATTATCAAATTAGGAATCAACAAGAGGAGTTTAAATGTGGCCAGGTGTCTTCATGGCAACCAGAAAATATAATGTTACAAGCAAGGAAAAAAAAGATAATTTTTAAAATTGTCTTTCAGGTAGCAAAATTACCTAAAATTATATTTTAATTCCTTTATATTTCATTAAATTTACCATGTTATATTAACACTTTTGTTTTAATAGCAAGACTGTCATTACTTCCTTTTAATTTTCTGCATATATAGTAGGGGACTGCACTGTATATTTTTTCTTGCTATATGTATTGCTTAATTCTTGTTCATCAAAAATTATAAGGAATGTAGAAAACAAGTAAATTACAACTGACAGTCATGTTCTGTTTAGGTCTTCAAATGATACTACGGAGTGACATCTACATTATTAAAATAAAGGTGGTATGAGTAACATAATTGTAAGCATTTGCTACATGTAATCACCTAAAAATATTTTTGAAGGGATATAATTCAAGTGGTAAGGATGGGCCTTTAAACAACAGTATTTTGAAAGTTCTTAGTAAATAAGCATGAAAAACAAATACCTGGATTCTTATTAAACATTGCTATTTAAATAAATATGTTGCATTTTACACTTTACAAGGTTAACTTTACAATTTAGTAACTGAGATACTTGCCCAGGACTCCTGTTCTGAAAATTCAGTAACTGTTTTGTTTTGTAAGTGAAACACAAGGCAGTAAGATTAAGAACTGTGCAGCTTACTAGATAAAGCTCTTCTGGGAGGGGGAGAGGGTGATGTTCAGGGAAACATGTCACTATGTTTCCCAGGAAGCAGATGTGAGCTGCCAGTGCTCATCTTATACAATAGGATCTTTGCTCATAGAAAGGAAAGCCACATTCTAGTGATAACTGCCTCTTGGGTGTAGAAAGAATAATCTTAAAGGTAGTAAGCGCTGAGAGAAGCCACTCAAAGCAGGTAATCTTGACTTCCGGACAATCCAACAAAACTAAAAGCAGCAAGCCCCAGAGGCAGCAAAGAAAGACCCACTGAAATCTTTTATCAGCTCTCTCTCACAAATAGGAAGAGATGAAACTTACTGCAAACTGGTACTTGTTACTTGCAGAAATTCCATTATTGGGTTAATCAGACTTATTTCCGACCTACTAAAACTCTTGATATGAGAATAATGGTGCTTAGTTCTGACAACTGGCTTTTGTGTTTAAGAAACACACAGCCTGGTGGCTAAGTTGTAGGTGATCCATTCCTACGCTAATGACTGAGGATTTGGTGAAGGAAAATACATCACAGTGACCCTAGCAAGTATTTGCCATCAGTGGTGTAGAAAATTATCACAAACCCTTTAATCACATTTTGCTTCCTGAGTGAGTCAGATACAAGAAAATTCAACCTTAGCCACAAACATCGGATCAAAGGTGAAATGGCGAAAAGGAAGTATGGCTGAGGAGGTTAATTTCATATATATGAATCATACTTACAGGCCCCATAATAGTTGCTTGCCAGTGGAACACTGAAACAAACAAAGGAGTTTGGAGTCATTAACAAGTGTTCAAACCTATACTCTTTATGGTAGCAAAATACTAGCAATAAAGCAAAGCTTACAGTCATCTCCCACAGGGCCAGCTGAACAGTGAGCAGGTGGGTCGCGCTGTAGATCACTTAATTCCTAAAGCAAAACAAAAATACCTAAGGTTAACTCTTTTTCCAGGGAAACAAGCACAATAATCTACAAAGACACAAACTATCAACTTCACTTTGAAATCATTTTAGGCAGTTCAGTTCAAAAATAAAAACAAAATGTGGTCTGCACTACGCATCCCACCCAGTTTATCCCCATACTCTCTGGGCTCCTGGTTGCCTTTGACAGAAAAAGCAATTTAGAGCTTTGTTCTTTTCTTAAGCTCCCAATTTGGCTTTATGATATAATTCATGTGGACTTTTATTCCTGAACCTTGGCTAAATGCTTTAGGCTTAAAAAGTATCAGGCAGTTGCATTGCCGCTGTACTGCCTCATTACTATAGGAATCGGGTATGTGGTCTTATTTGGAGTAAACATGATGAGTACCACCCCACTCGACTCCATTCAAAAATCACAGATAACCATGCTAAATATCACCAGCAGAAGAAATATGAAGAGATGGCCACCCCAGCATTAAGAGATATTCCTATTAGTGAAGTAAACCAAACATTCTTCCTTACAGACAAAAATTTTACATCAGAAATTATATGTAGACTAACACCAAACATTATAATTTGACATAATTTTGACATAATTATTGCTCTTATTAATACTCAGTATTGAAATATTTTGAAAATTGTAAATTTAACTTGTCTTAGATTAAGTTCCATTAATATGGTGAATGTGCTCAAAATATTAGCTTTTAAGGGACAGAATAATAAAACACTGTGTTACATAAAAAGAAAGAAAACAAAATGTATTCTGTCACTGATTGGAAGAAGAGTAGGGAATAAAGTATTAAATTCCTTCATGAGATAGCTCCAAACCTTGAAAAAATTAAATGGGTTAAAATATTGTTTTTCTTTCACATCTCTAAGACAAAAATAATTAATGAGTATCTACAGTAGGCAAGGTAATCTATATAAGAACCAGGTATATAATATATAAGAAACAGGTGTTACTTCAATAGGTTTATAATCTAATTTGGTAGAATGATGGCTCACAGAGAGATGGTTATTTAAGAAACAACCCAAAGGTTAAATGAAAAGAAAGGAGAGCAGTCAGGCCATATTTTGAAGCCTAGAGCATTGATTCATACGCTCTTTTCTGCTCTCAAGGAAGCCAAGGAAGGATCATTCAAATGACACAGCTTTAGAGGTGGCCAGACGTGGGCTGGTACTGTAGTTTTACCATAACTAGCTCTATGACCTTGGAGAAATTACTGGGTTGGCCAAAAAGTCTATATGGTTTTTTCAATAAAATAAAAGACACATTTTTCATTTTCACCAGTAACTTTACTGATTTAGGTATTTTGAGTATGCCGGCAATCTCCTACTATTGGCTTCTCGTGGGTAGAGGCAAGGGGTGCTGCTAAACATCTTCCAATGTATCAGACAGCCTCACAGCAAAGATCTTCAGCTGGGAAGAAGCTGGTCACCTCCGAGCTATAAAGAACTATATATTAGGACTGAAGAACCTCATTTAGTTTGGAAGATCAGGGAATGTCTCTGAGGAAGAGGGATTTAAGCTAAAATCGAAGTGAGTGCAAGTTAGTCTTGGGAGCAATGAGTGACAGTGTAAGTTAGGGTGGCATGAAATGTGGTTGAAAAAGTAGACAGAAGCCAGGCAGAAAACTGAGGACATACCCATGTAAGAATTTGGGGTTTTATACCAGTGCACTGGGATAATGGCATGATCTGCCATTAAGAAGTAGCATGATCTGACTTAAAAGACAGCTCTACTGGTCTAACTACTAAAGGGATTAGAAATGGGAAAGAGGGGCAACTACAAGATTAATTACTACAGGCAAAAAAAAAGGGGGGGGGGTGAGGAGCCTGGACTGGAGAAGTGACAATAAGATAAAAGTGAACGTATCCAAGTTATCATATCCGAGTCTGCCTATCACAGGGTGTGATGATGATTACATGTGCAGAGTCAGGGGAGGTCACAGATGTGCACACGGGTGTTAGTGGCAGCTAACATGTACTTGATGTTTTACTGCCCTAACAATCCTCAGAGGTAGGTGTGATTATGCCCCCCATGTTACAGATGAAGAACACAGATTACACGCTTCACTGTATGCTCACAATACTAGTATGTTAAGTGTGGAGCTGGAATTCAAACCCTAGCAATCAAATTTTTTAGCTTCAAAAATGTACAAATGTAGATGCCATTTACTGGGATGAGGGAACACTAGAAGACAAATTGATTTGGAAAGCAGACGTATACAATCTGTGATCCCTGTAATAGCATGGGAAAATTTAGATGAATACATATATAGGGCTACAGCTTAAAAGAGGACTGGACTAGAAATTGGAAAATCATTGTATATACCTGGTATTTAAAACTGGGGGAACGATGTAAACATTTCATGGGAGCACATGTAAAAAAAATACGTCAAATCTAAGATGCCACCCACTGTAAGTCACATCCTTACTTTACGTACCAATAATTAAGGAGGAATACTGCCAATTAATTTTAAGACACCATCAATTATAAGATGCATCCACATTATGCTAAATGAAATAACCCAGTCAGAGAAAAACAAATGCCATGTGATTTTACTCATACGTGGATGGAATCTAATGAACAAACTGAACTAACAATCAAAATAGAGACAGACTCACAGAGAGCAGGGTAAATAGCTATTGGGAGGGTGGTGCTTAGTTGATCGAGCAAAAAGGAAAAAGAACTCATGAGCACGGACAACAGTGTGTGATTGGGAGGGGGAGAGAGGTCAGTGGAGGTGGAAGAGGGTATAAGGGGATTAATGGTAATGGGCAAAAAATACAATAAACTTTCCAAAAACAGAAATAAAATAAAGTAGAAAACAATAATAATCCCTGAAAAAAGTAAAATCAAATAAAAGTGAGGTCCGCCTTAGACTCCCTGCAATACGGTAATTATAGCAATGAGTTCAGTGCTCTGACAGTGATAAACAAGCCGAGGACACGGGAGGGAAAGGCCTCACTGAGAAAGTGATACAAGCTAAGTAACTGAGCCAAGTGCAGACTCAGGTCTCCTCCCTCCAAGTTTTCCAGTCTACCCTGGTACTTTCATTTTTGGTTTTGTTGCTGTTTTTACCACAGCTGGTGCAATGTTTCTCTTCCAGACAAGAATTAACTGAGTTAGCAGCTCCTTTGGTCCAGGTATTGTTAAGCAATGAAGACAAAGATTTCACTCTCTGACTTAGCAATAATGGTTAAAAAGCAAGGCTTTGAGGTTCAAGTCCAGGTGCCATCACACTGTTGCTACATGACCTTAGGCAAAACATGTTTTTTCTCTCCTAATCTTAGTTTTCTTTCATGTAAAGGTATTCCTACTTTCATCCATAGTTTCTGTGACAAATGAATGATACATGTAAAGTATACAGCAGTCTCTGGCATACAGCAGGCATTCAAATAAATGTTAAGATAATATAAATTGATAACAACCATCCAATTCTTTAGTAGCAGACTATTTAACTATTTAACTAGTTTCAATAATTGGGAAAGGAGGACTTCGCAAGTCACAGACAACCCAATTTTAGAAGGACTGTGCTTTATTTCAGTTTTCTAATTTGCTTTTTTAGGAGACTGCTTCTGAAAATGGTCATCACGTAGAGTTTTCTAAACATTAGTGTAAATGGGTAAATGAGATTTTTTGCCCTCATTTTAACTAGAAACTAGTTAATTAGAAAATACTGTCTCTGTGGTTTAAAAAACTGTTAATAATTCACATGTACATGTATTTTACATAATGTATATGTGCATAAGTCATACATATAAATACATACAAATTAATTTTTATCAACAAAAAACTCCAAACTCTATTTTACTTAGAATAGCTTCAAGTCATGCTCAAATTTCAAATGTCAGTTATTCAAATCCCATTAAAATATTACAGAAAAATAAAAGTTATCTTGTTCTTATATTTTTGTGCCCTGATCCTACCACCTCGGTAAAGAGAAGTTAGAGCTAAGGATGAGAGAGAGAACATCGAACAATGGGATTCCTACAAAAGCCAGGTTCTTGAGCTGTCTACTGAAAGCTCAGTTGTTATAGGAAAGAAGCAGCTGATGGTACATCAAACATCTAACATTCTTAATAGTCACACTGACCATTACTACTAATAACGAGACTAATGCTTTGGTGAGGAACTTATACATCCTACACTTTTTAGGAGGGTCTAAATTTCTAATGTTCTGTCCCTTTGTCAAACCATGTCTCAACATATGCCATTATATTGTTTGGAAATAAGTAACTAAAACTACAGTGCATAGGTACAGAGAGAATGACCAAGAGAAACAAAAGACACAATATATAAAAATACAGATCTTGCCCTGCCTGGTGTGGCTCAGTGGATTGGGCACCTCCCTGAGAACCAAAGGGTCGCTGGTTCAATACCCAGTCAAGACACATGCTTGGGTTGTAGGCCAGGTCCCCTGTAGGGGGCGTGCGAGAGGCAACCACACATTGATGTTTCCTTCTCTCCCCCCCTTCCCCTCTATAAAGATAAATAAACAAAATATTTTTAAAAATACAGATCTTGAATGTGAAAAAAGATAAATAAAGAATTGAGATGTGCTTAGAAGGTAAAAATGTAAAACAAAAACTATAACCAACAACCCAAAATTCCATCTTTTAAAAAAATCTTAGTCTGCTCAGCAGTGTGCTTGTATTTATTTATTTTTAAGATTTTATTTCCTTTTTTAGACAAGAGGGAAGGGATGGAGAAAGACAGGGAGAGAAACATCAATGGGTTGCCTCTCACACCCCCACAACCAGGGACCTGGCAAGCAACCCAGGCATGTGCCTTGACTGGGAATCAAACTAGTAACCACCTGGTTCACAGGCTATTTCACTGAGCCACACCAGCCAGAGCAACCAGTATACTTTTAGATAAGACAGAAGAAATCAAGGGCCACTTACACTCGTTAAATTCTCCCTTTTGATTTAGTTTACTCAAAGTTCTCAGAAATCACCTTATCTGATTTATGCTTTCTCTGCTATAACTAGTATCCTGATTTATCAGCTTCTAGCATCATAGACAATATGGAGTATCAAAAATAATTTAGTGGTTCTTATGTTATTGCAGAAGGAAATGTTAGGACTAGTAATCTCTCCCTCTGTTCCTCTCTCCACTCTAAGAATTAACATTGAATTGTATCAGTTGCTCAACTCCATAGATTCCTCACAAGAGCCAAGACTTACCTACACATTAGTCACAGCTAACAGAAGCCCCTTCTAAAGAAGAGTTTATGACACTGACGCCCACTACCCTAAAATCCAGGATGCACACTACAGGTAGCCTCCAGTCACTGTTTCCCTCATCACTCGGGGCTCTTGTCCAGGCCTTCATGGCCATGCTTTTATCCCATGCTGATTAAAAGCAAAGGTCTTAAAGACAAAATATTTAAAACCATTCATTTTTAATTAAGTGCTGTATTGGTGTGTGTTTTTTATAAAAGAAAAAGTGTTTTATAGGGAAAAAAATTAAAAGCAACAAGTAAGTAGGCAAACACGCACAAGACCATTACTTAAGCCAGATTATTATTAACCTTTCAGGTGATTCCATCCAAGCTTTGGTGGAAAACAAGCATGCCATGCACTGTTGGAAGGAACATAAATTGAGATACAAACTTTTTGAGGGCAATTTAGTAATAACTGTGAGAGTGAAAAATGCGTATGGTCTCTGAACTAATTTCACCTCATAGCAATTGTCCAAATAACCAAACATACATAATTATGAAAAACTGAGAGTAACCTACCGGTCCATCAATAAGGGAATGGTTTCATGATATAGCCATATTATGAAACACCATGCAGCCACTAGTAAGAATGAGATAGAGCTCTCTATATTAACATTAAAGAATGCTGTGTGGGCCCTGACTGGTGTGGCTCAGTGGCTGAGTGCTGGCCTACAAAGCAAAGGATCCCAGGTTTGATTCCCAATCTAAGGTACATGCCTGGGTTGAGGGCCAGCCCCCCAGTACGGGGCGTGCAAGAGGCAACCACACACTGATGTTCCTCTCCTTCTCTTTTTCCCTCTCTTCCCCTCTCTAAAAAATAAAATTAAAAAAAAAGAATGTTACGTGAATATAATATAGTTTTTCAGTGAAAAATATAAGCTGTAGTAGAGTATGCCCATTAGATTCCAAAATATATAAACATACATACATAGAAAACAAATAAAAGAATACACACCAAATTATTAACAGCAGTTATCTCTGGAAGTGGGTTGTCACTTTTTATTTATGTCTTCTACATAAATTTCAATTTTGTACAATACTTTTGTAACACTTTAAAAAATAATTATTTTATTCAGGTTCTTAGGTGTTTTAAAAGAGATAAACTGATACTGCTTTTTTTCACTACATATAAGCATCTTCTCTTTTCGTTAGAGTATTTTTTTAAGAAAAGACTGAGGAACTGTCACAGACGAGAGGCTATACAGATACTAAAGTGACCCAACAACTAAATCTAACACGTGGCACCAAACTGAATCCTCAAACAGGAAAAGGTGTAAAAACTGGTGAAATCGGAATTAGGTCTATACTTTATAGGACTGCACATGTTATTTTCTTCATTTTGATAACTGTATTCTAGTAATACAAGATGTAAATACCAGGGGAAATTAGGTAGGGATATATAGAAACTTTCTGTTATTCTTGCAACTTTTCAGTAAAACTAAAACTATTTCAAAATAAAAATACAAAAACTTTTAAATATATTTGAAAACAATTCACGATTTTCTTTCCCCAATATGCTTCTTTTCCTGTGTTCCCTGTATCTACTGGTAGAATATGAATCTCCCAGTCACCAGGCTCAAAATCTTAGCACATTTCAACTCTTCTTTCTCTGGTTCTTCATATACGCATATAGTCAGATGAAGAGGACTACAACAGACTCTACTGCAATACCAATTACATTGCTTACCACAGTTACCTCAAAAATCAATTACGTTTCAACAACTGCTTCCCAATACTCTACATTGTTTGCCTAGTAATCTTTTAAAAACATGACTCTTTATTTCATTCTTCTGCTTAGAAAATTTCAGTGGCTCCTCGCTGTTTACTAAAGACCAAACTCAACCAATGAAGGTCTTTTCTTTATCTTGTCCCAACCTTATGCTTTCAACTGGGTTCCCCTTCACAAACATGCCTGGTAATTCTCCAAAGAACACCCCTGGGTTTTCTAAAACACTTTCAGGAGGTCTGGGAGGTCAAAATTAATTTCATAATAAAACTAAGATGCTATCTACCTCTTTCACTCAATATATCATGAATATACAGTGGCATTTTCCAGTTTAATGATGTGATATAGTAACATTAAAGCAGATACGAAAATTCAACTGTCATCTCTAAGCCTGACTCTAGTGAGATCTGAACACATATAAAACAATGCACCTCTACTCTTTTTTTTGAAAATATAGTTGGCTTAATAAAAATTTTATTAGATTAATATGTAATGAATTATTTTTTAATTATAAATATATTTAAATTTGTTTTTAGTTTTCATATGGTAAAAATTAATAATGTAACTCATACAAACAAAAGCTCTTTGGGACCCTCAAGACTTTTAATATAAGGGGGGCCCAGAGACCGAAGACTTTGTGAAATCTAGTGTACTTCCATGTTCCCTGTACCTGGCCAAGTTTTCTGGTCTTTATAATTTTCTTTCTCCTAAAATAGCCTTCCTTCTATCTTCCCATGCCCACACTTTACCCATCCTCTTTAACAGTGGCTGTTTTCCCAATGGCTATTTGAAAAACATGAGTTTTAGAGTCAGACCTATATCTGGCTCTGCTACTGAACCTCACTAGCTGTGTGACCTTGAGCAACTTAGCCTCTTTGAGTCTCAAGTGCCTCGTTTGGGGTTATCACTGGCAACACTGAAGAACTATACTGAGAATTAAATGAAAACATTTAAGTAAAGTACCTAACTTAATACCTGGCATGTATAATAGATGCTTAATGAATACTAGCTTCCTCCCTGTCTTCCTTTTCTACCAGAATATTTCTTATAAAGTCAGGACTTATATGCATTTTATTCATGTTTTCCTCCACAATTCTTACCACAATGACTTCTATAAGGTGTTTGAAATATAGTTAATCAATAAAATTCAAAGAATAATATAGCTATCTCATATTTCTATCTTTCAGACATGCAAATTATTAGATTTGCCAATAGAATGAGAATTACTCCCAATGTAGATATGCAGATTGCATATAACATATTATAATAAAAAGAGTATCATAACAGGTATTAAGAGAGAATAATGCAGGTCACTTAAAAAAACTGGTGGCCTTTTAAATAACAGCTAACACCACCTAAAAAATGAATCTCAAAAGAATATTAAACATTAAGGTAATAAAAATACATGCTACCACAACTATTTTTGATTTATACAGAATATATGAGATTCTAGCAAAGTGTCCAAAGCCACACAAAATTTCTGTTAGAAATTTCTGTTTTGGCTTTTCCAGTGTAGAAGGCCTCAAAACTCTAAATATTCCACCTTTATTGTTTATTTAGACACTGCTGAACTACTCTCAGGACACAGCTTTGGGATGCTTTTCCTAGGAGCTGGGGGTCTGTGCTGAGCTGACCCAGTCTCGAGGTCAGTCATCTTCCGAGCGCTGGCCAGCCCTGGTCCAGAGCCGCCCGCAGAGGGAGCCGCAGTGTGTTGCTGCTGCTCCATGCCCCACGGAACCAGCTGGACTGATTATAGTGGAGGTGTATGTAGCCCTTCCGGATCCCTTAATAGGGGTCAGGATTCTGATTTTATACTCCCCTACCAACTATACACTCCCATACATTTTAAAGGCTTAATTTGATTGTATCAGATTATGATGCTAATAAAAATCCTCCCAAGTCACTGGTCAGGCACATATGTTGATGATTAAACTGGGACATGAAATTCAACAACTGATTTGTAAGAAAATCTGTAAGCTGTGATTTAAAAGGTACAGGAAAGAGGCCCTCTGGATTCTTAGAAGCTTGAAAGTAATTGTATCTCCAAGAAAATACATGTAGGAGTAGCTATAAGCCTCAAGGGTCATCTTCTGAATGTGTTCATTAAAATCTGTAACACTCTAGGGAATCCAGGAAAGCTTCTTTTAGGATAGAAACATATAGATATAGTAAGAAACTGGTATAAAATACTCTCACTGCCACAAACTACCTTCTAAATAAAAAATAAACACAAATATGAAACATCAAAAAGTAAAGTTATAAGATCTGGTAAATTCTGAAAAGCCATATGAGTTGCCTCAGAATTTATTTCCTACTCTACCTCATTAAACTTGCGGCATGCTACAGTACCACACTTAAATAAAAAACAACCCTTACTGGTTAAAAAGTAGATTGCTGGAGCACAGTAAAAGTTAATAATTTTGTACTTGTCAATTATTACAAATAGCCTTCAGGGCTGCTGCATTTTGTCATACAGGCTGTGTACGCAGACTCCAAGGGGTGCCATTCCCATAAACTTCGATGTGAGTGGGGCCCTCTAGGGCTCCACAGAGCTTTATCACAGAAGGTCGCACGAAAAAGAAATGGACAGCATACCCTCTAAACCCAACCTAGGACACTATCACCTGTGAATAAATGAAGAGCACTTCTGATGCAGAAGCAAAAGTGATAGTGCTTGACATCCAAGTGGGGCATAAGCACTTACTCTAACTATTTCATCAGTGTGTTTACAATGGAAAGAAAATAATGGCAAACTTGGAATTCAAAAATTAAAAGTAAAGACAAGGACATTCTAGCAAAGGGAGATGGAAAGTTTTTTTCAGTACATAGTGCTAGGTCAATCAGGTATCCATACAGAAAAAATAAATAAACCTTGACCTTCCTCACCTCAAATCATATACAAAAATCAATTCCAAATTGATCATAGATTTAATATAAATGGTAGCAACCCAACTGGTGTGGCTCAGTTAGGTGGGCATCAACCCACCAAGCAAAACATCATAGGTTTGATTCCCCATCGGGGCACATGCCTTGGTATGGTCCCCAGTTGGAGGCGTGTGAGAGGCAACCTACCAATGTTTCTCTCAAACATTGATGTTTCTCTCCCTCTCCTCCCCTTCCCCTCTCTCCAAAAATAAAGAAAGAATATATATGTACATATAAAAGTTAAAATAATAACGCCTTTATAAGAAAACAGAAAATATCTTCATGACCTTGGGGCAGGCAGAGATTTCTTAAACAGGACACAAAGAACACTAATCATGAGAGAGAAAAAAGGAAAATTAGGACTTGATTAAAATTCAGAACATCTGTTCATCAAAAGACACATTAAATGTGTGAAAAGGCAAGCCACAGAATTAAGATATATCTGACAAAAGACTCACATCCAAAATGTTAAAAAAAAATTAAATTCCTACAGATCAATTTTTTGAAGGCAGAGTTGAATAGGCACTTTATGAAAGAGGCTATACAAATGGCCAATATACAAGGTTAGACAAAAGTAAGTTTACAGTTATACATGTAAAAAAATCATTAATAGCCCTGGCTGGTGTGGCTCAGTGGATTGAGCACTGGCCTGGGAACCAAGGGGTCACTGGTTTGATTCCTGGTCGTGGCACATGCCTGGGTTGTGGACCAGGTCCCAAATTGGGGCTGTGAGGCAGGTGATCAATGTTTCTCTCCCTTGTTTTCTCCCTTTCTTCCCCTCTTTCTAAAAATAAGTAAATAAAATCTTTTTAAAAAATCATTAATATATAATTAATGAATAATAATACAAGAATAAACTCTGTTCCTCAAACTCATAACTGTAACCCTACTTTTGCCCCACTCTGTACATATCAGAATGGCTCAGATTCATTAGCCATCAAAGAAATGCAAATTAAAACCCAAATATCTAAGAGAATCATTAAAATAAAAAAGACTGAAGATTTTGCACAGCAAAGGAACCATATAACAAGAAGAGAACTCACTGAATTGCAGAACATATTTGCCAATGAGACATCTGATAAGGGGTTAATATCCGAAACTTATAAAGGCCTTATAAAACTCAGTACCAGAAAAACAAACAATCCAATTTAAAAAATGGGCAAAGAATCTGAATAGACGCTTGTCCAAAAGGGACATACGGATGGCCACCAGACATATGAAAAGATGGTCAATGTCACTAAATCATCAGAGAAATGCAAATTTGAACTTCAATGAGGTATCATCGCACACCTGTCAGAATGGCCATCATCACAGGTCAACAAACAAGTGTTGCCAAGGGTGTGGAGAAAGGGGAACCCTCCTGCACTGCTGGTGGGAATGCAGACTGGTGCAGCCACTGTGGAAAACAGGATGGAGTTTCCTCAAAAAATTAAAAATGGAACTGCCTGATGATCAGCAATTCCACTTATGGAAATATATCTGAAGAAACCTGAGACACTAATTTGAAAGAATATATGCATCCCTATGTTCACTGCAACATTTACAATGGTGAAGACTTAGAAGCAGCCCAAAATGCCCATCAGTAGATGAGTGGATAAAAATGTTGTGGTATATTTACACAATGGAATACTACTTTGCCATAATAAAAATCTTACCTTTTGCAACAGCATAGAGTATTATGCTAAGTGAAACTGAATGAACAAAATAGAAACAGACTCACAGATAAGAAAACAAACTGACAGTTGTCAGAGGGGAGGGGTCTTGGGGGGCTGGGTGAAAAGGTGAAGGGATTAAGCAAAACCAAACAAGCAAACAAACAAAACTTTTAGACAAGATGACATGGGAATTACCTGAGGGAAAGGGGATAGGGGGAGGCAGAAGAGGGAAAGAAGGGGACACATGGTAACAGGAGGGAACCTGACTCTGCGTGGTGAACACACAGTATGTTACACAGTTGATGCACTATGGAATTGTACACTTGAAACCTATATAATTTTATTAACCAATGTCCCCCCTATAAATTCAATACAAAATTTTTTTAAAGAAAATGGCAGAAGAAAAGTACAAATGTTGGCAAAGAGGTGAAACAACTGGAACTCTCACACACTGCTGGTAGAAGAGGAACAGTTTGACAGTAAACACTGAAAGTAAACATGGGAATATTCAATGACCCAGAATTCTACTACAAGGTACACACCCAAGAGAAATACACAGAAACTGTATAATGTATAAAATGGCTATCAAATAATGAAACCAGTTATAAATCCATACATGAAAAGAACTTGTTACACTAAACACATTGTGTATGTACACATTTGTGTGTATCTGTTTCATTTCTAGTAACGTTTAAATCTAAAATTAAAATATGTAGTTGATCCAATTTCCTTCTTCTCCTTTGAGAAAGAGTAAACTTAAAACAAACCAACCTTATACCTAAACAGAGATCGAACAGTAATTATCATCAAAGCAGAGAAAGTACACCCCAGACAAAAGCAATCTGCATCAATGAAGCAATTTTCTATTCCAATGTGCTTAGTACTCAAATAAAAAACTACTGCATTTTGCCATGCATAACGTGCACCCATGTTTTTGGCCCAAACTTTCAGGAAAAAAAAAACTTTCGTTTTAATTTTTTAATTCAATTATTTATCTATTTATTTATATTTAGAAACAAAACTGACTATCATATTCTAGGGTATTATTTTGTATATACATATTGTTATTGCTTTCTAGAGTTACACTTTTAACTCAGAAGCATAAATAAAAGAATTAAAAACACTTATATAGATAACGGAATTGCTACTACCCAAATATAATGAACATCCTTATTCCCGCCCCCAAAAAACTGGGCAAAAAAAGTGTGCATTATACACAGCAAAACATGGTATTTAGGGTATCTAAATTTAAAAATATATACATGATATAGTAAGCAAAGGTAGATTATAAGACATTGTCCCTGTATTAGAACTGAGACTGTAAGCACTGTAAGCCCACAGAAATGTGTACTTAATGGCCTATTCTAGTTCAGATTTCTATAACCAACTAAACACAAAGAAAAGTACTGAAAGGTCTGAAACTGAATTTTAAATTGGCACAGATGGCATGTTTATAACACCCCCACAATATGCTGAGTGTTCTCCATAAAACCAACCTAGACACAGTTCCTGCCTCTAGGGGCCTTAAAATCTAAAAGTAGATGAGGCAGTCTAATTCAAAGAAAGTAAACAAATAAAAGGAAACAAAGAAGGGAATGTAAGAGAAGAGAGGCCTGCATTAATCTCTCAGCTCCCAGAAGGGAAACGGTCCAATCTGAACAGCGAGAATGAAAGCGAGCAAGTCAGAGCTGCCTCGTTTACCATCAGACTTACTATGACAGTATCCAGTAAATATTCTCTAAAAAATTATGCTGACCAGACTGAAAACGCTTTGTTCTTCTCTAGTTTCCACATTTAGAAGGTCTAAACTCTGCAACAGACAGAATATATACTCTGCTGCGTGTGTGAAGGACATTAAACAGTCCGTGCGTAGTGAATGATTTACAGGCCAAAATCTAGATTACTGAATCCGAAGCATATGAAAGCATTAGTTCAAAAATGCTGGCTCAACAGGCAATTAATTAATGTGACACAACCATCTTTGTCTCAAAACTCCTAAAATAAGACGGCGATTCGCGCTGGGCTGCATTTTTGGTGTTGTCTCTAAAGGGGTGTATGAGCTACATTTGGTTTGTCTGTAAACAAACATTTGATAGGCCCACAGTTCAGCCTCTGATCTCCTTATCCAGCTGACTAGAGCTATTTCAATAGACAGATGTCAAACGATTGTCTGAAATGTCTCCAAATACAGACCCTCTTTAAGGCCTTAAATTAAAGAACATCTTAATTTTAAATCATGTAGATTCTTCCTGGAGGACTTCAAGATGCTGATGACATCCAAGCAGCTAAGTCATAGGAGTCAAGTTCACTTCAACAAACTGGTCCTGGCTGCTTCCCTGCCTCTTCGGATCAAGTATCTCTGGCAAAGACTATTTACTAAAAAGAATAATAATAAGAACGCAGCCAAACTCCACACACAAGAGGATGAAGAAAGCAATGATGCTATTGACTTTGCAGCGTCAAAGTGACATCTATTGACTGGACTATAAAGAGCACGATTAAGAAGAAATGTTTGAGGTCAGGATCAGGGGCATTACCTTCCCCGTGCGGCAGATCTGCAACAACGTGCCCCCCAACCCCCGCCTCCCCGTCCCCCGCAGTACTCTCCACAGTTGCCATAATGACTTTCAATTTCCTCAAATTTAAACTAGAGGCTACCTTGCCCCTAGTTTAAAACACAGCTTCCTTTTAAAGAGAAGACTCTCGATCACCTCCCTTTATATGTAACATTTCAATCATAGCAATTACATAAATAAAAATATAGCTTAAACAAATCCAGGGTATTTCAAGAAAAACTGTATCTGAGTCTACTTTATTACAGTAAAAATGCACTTATTCCACTACCCCAAACTCTAAACCCTGGATTCATCATCTGACTTGGTCTCCCCCGCCAGGTGCCTTCCTACCCTCCCACCCCCTCACATTAGTCAGTACCAAGTTGTTGAGATTCTCCTTTGACGCAGATCCCTCGTGCTGAAAGGGTCTCAGGAGTAAGTAAGCCCATCACATAGAAAAACTAAAGTCCAAAAGGCATAAGAGTCTGAGAAAAGCCAGAGGAGGCACATTTTAGCATAAGACAGAGAGGTTCGAACAAGGGAGACACTACCAAAGTGTCCGGGACAGACTGGGTAGCAGAAGGAAGAGACTACTTAGACTTCCAAGCCCAGGCTTGACCTGAGGCAAAGGCTGTGTGGGTGTAGCCAACTCAAAAATGTTAAATGGCAAACACCCTATTATTTTTCTCACATGCCCCTCTTTCCAAATGTCCTCAGCCGCCTCCCTAGCTCACACCTCCTTAAATCTCACTTGAACAAATACAATAACATCTTCACTGACCCTTTGTCCTCCTATTTCTCTACCAACACTGCCAAAAAATCATCCTGAAGTACCATGTCAAACTCTTCCAACGCTTTTCCTTAGCCTTAATGTAAGATTTGTAAGTCCTTAATTAAAATGGCTCAGTAGACCTTCTAGGATCCGACTCCTCCTCTGTAGCCTCGTAGCTGCATACTTTCCTCCGACGTTCTCTGCACCCGTCATAACGACTTTCAATTCACCCAAATGCTATCTTGCCTCTAGTTTGAAATATTGTTTCCCTTTGGACAGAAGATTCCAAATCATCCACACCACACACACTCACTCACTTTACCTACTTTAGTTTTACCTTCATGTCTCATCCCACACACCACCTCCTTAAGTAGGTTTTCCTTAACCCCTTTTTTAAGGGGTGCCCACTATATTCCCACAGGACTACCCCTATACTTCCCTTTTCATGACATTTATCAAATTTGTAATTACAAAGTATGGCAAACAATCTTGTATGCTATGAGGACAAGAATGCATACCTCCACTGTGATTAGCAATGTTACTTCCTTATTCAAAAGCCTTTGCCAGCTTCCCCAAACTTCTGCATTAAGTTCACATTTCTCAGCATGGGTCTTCAAGGCCTTCCACGGTATGAATCTTTATGGCCTACTATTCCCTAAATGCTTCCCAAAAGCAGGGTTATCTGTTCCTTCCCATATAAACCACATACTCTCTAGTACAGGAGTGTCAAACTCATTTTCCCCGGGGGCACATCAGTCTTGTGGTTGCCTTCAAAGGGCCGAATGTAACTGTAGGACTGTATAAATGTAACTACTCCTTAACAGTTAAGCAAGAGCCCAGCGCTGCTGCCGGGTAGAAACAAGGTGCTGGGTCTGATAAAACAAGGTGGGGAGGGCCGGACTCGGCCAGAGCCTTGTGTTTGCCACCTGTGCTCTAGTGCCTTCATTTCTGTAGCTTCCTCTATGAACCTGGCTGTCCTGTCTTTAAAATTGCTACCCTTTCAGCCCCGACTGATGTGGCTCAGTTGGTTGGGCGTCAGCCCTCAGGGTGAAGGGTTGCCTGCTGGATTTCCTGTCCGGGCACAGGACTGTGTTGCGAGTTTGGTCCCAGGTCAGGGCACATACATGAGGCAACTGATCGATGTTTCTCTCTCACATCAATGTTTCTCTCCCTCTCTTTCTCTCTACCTTGCCCTCTCTCTGGAAATAAATGGATGAGATCTTTAAAAAAAAAAAAAAAAAAAGCTACCCTTTCTTCCAAACCCACAACCTATTCTATTCTCCATAGAATTTTCCCTTCTTTTCCCCAAATAAATTTGGTCTCCTTCACCTTTGACTTCCTTCCTACTCAAATATATTGTATTTTCTTTATGGCACTTTCCTAAAGCTACATTGTTGTTATGATACACTTCTTACCTTTATTTGTTTTAAATATCTTAGGTAATGCTGGTTACTTTCCTACATTATTTCCTTATTCC
Source organism: Trachops cirrhosus (assembly GCA_028533065.1). Classification (NCBI taxonomy): domain Eukaryota; kingdom Metazoa; phylum Chordata; class Mammalia; order Chiroptera; family Phyllostomidae; genus Trachops; species Trachops cirrhosus. The sequence continues at coordinate 121,211,755 of CM052542.1, forward strand.
ATTTTGTATATGCCTTAAATACAGAGAGTCCCCCATAAATGCATGAACTTGTAAGGCAGTTATCTAAATAAATGGAGAAAACAATCTTTCAAGTACAAAAGACACTTGTGAAACCGATAGAAGCTAAATGGAATTAGAAAAGAATGCTATGCTACCAGTACAAAAACAGAAATACAACTTATCTGCATTGCTAATAATTGCTCTTTATTCAAAGAGTAATATGTCTTTACACACTCATTAATATTATATTATGAATTAAGATGTTAACATTTAGTTCAATTCTGACATCTCAAAGTAAACAGAATTTTAACTCAAGTTTCATATAGCAGCAGAGCATAGTGCCACTGCTCAATATTAATTTTTGTGACCATTTTTGCTGTTTGCTGAAAAAAACAAACAGCAAATAACATTATTCAGGTGTGCCTGAAATTACACCTATACAAATTATCTAGTTCAACCCATTATATTTCTAGATAAAGAAAATAAAGACAATGAGGTTCTTGGCCAAGGTCACAAAGCTGAAGCTAGGACAAAGGCTCAGGGCCATCTGACTTTCATTTCACACCCCCCCTCACACTGATCCCACCCCAAAACAGGACTCATCTCAAGGCTGTTCTAACTCGAGCCCATTATTTTCAGCCAGCATTAGAGCCAACAACACACCATACCAAATTAAGCCATTTGCACATTTTCAGCCATGCTCAAGAGAAACAAAAGTGTGACGAGTGAAGGGATGAAAAGGAATTCTTTTTATCTTTTCCCAGGAGCCTTGTAACCTTTATAAAGGTTAGAAATGAGCACGACTTCATATGTTTCTAAGGAGAGTGTGTTCAAAGACCCCTGAGAGGCAAGAAAAACATGAAAGGAAAATACATATAACTTTTCAAATATATAATAGAATTTTGACACATAATGGAACATGCAACATAGAGCATTTTGAATGAAACATTATCAGAGGTTACTATTTACAGCATAGTAACCAAGAAAGGTGGTGCTTCAGGGAATAAGAATGAAAAAAATGAAAGAAAAAAAGCTAGCAGGGTATTTCTTAAAACCTACTTAAAACACAAACATACCTGCCAATATTCACCAAATATTTGTTATTAAGCACCACTTCTTACAGCTCTATCCCCAATAGACACTTAGTAAGTATATGCATAATAAACTAATCTCTTTTGGTATCCCCCAGTGGTATTCTTGAATACGTATGGTCATACATCATGACTATAAACTGCTTCTACAGCCCTGGCCGGGTGGCTCAGTTGGTTGGAGCATCATCCCGTTACACCAAAAGGTTGCAGGTTCAATCCCTGGTCAGGGTGTGTATGGGAAGCAACCAATCGATGTTTCTCTCACACCCTTCCTTTCTCTCTCTAAAATCAATAAAAATAAAATATCCTTAGATAGGAATTTTTTAGAAAATCCACGGGCACATACTATTTAGTCCATGGTCTTTAAATGGCTGCTACTTGTAGTAAAAAGGAATTAGCATTGACAGTTTATATGAAATAAAATGGTTTCTAAGGCTAGACCATTTTACATTATTTGTATATACCTGTATATGTGTATGTGCATTTTTATGTGTATAGTTCATTTGCTCTCTCTCTATATATATAATGTATAAATATATGAAATGTGTTTTTGACAATATTGATTCTACCTAAGAATTTTATGCTGTGGGACAAGTGATACAGTAATTTTTTTTTTCAAACCTTCCTTACAGCAATTCATAATAAGAAATACATGACAACCTCATACACATACCACATACAAGGGGGTACCTCCTCAAAAACCTGAAATTTATTTATAAAAAATTGTGTATTTATTCATACATGTTTAAACTTCAGTCACCTTCAAAGTACTCTCCTTTTAATGCAATATACCTATCAAGATGTTTTTTTTCAGTTTTTGAACTTGTTGGTTTTGATGCCTTTTAGTGCTTCTGCCATTTTTTGTTTCACCTCTTCCACATTGGCGAAACATTTACTTTGAGGACTTTTTTCATCCAGAAGGAAAAAAAAAAACCCTGGAGATCAGGTGAATAGGGAGGAAGGTGGGGCACAGGGTTCATGCTGGTTTTGGATGAAAACAGCTGAACACTCTGTGCGGTGTGGGCAGGTGCGCTGATAAATTAGTCATCATGAAATGGGCAAACATGTTGAAATAGTCCTCAAAAAAAATTCACTGAAGCCGAACGCGGCCTCTCACAACAACACCAGCTAGTACACTGATACAGATGGGTTCCTAGAACACTCACCTAGCAAGGGAAGTCTGCACTACAAGGGACCTAACCTCCAGAAGATAATTCCAGGTTTTGGGGGAGTCCCCTCTTGTACACACACAGGAACATGCATACATAATACAAAAGTTTTGTGAAACAACCCCACCCTCATCATTGCCAAAGCATTAACATTTTCCATTCCACTTTTTAAAACGCTGTTTGTGATCCATGAAACTGATTTTGTCACCCTCTTCTGAAAGCTCATAAAAGTGCAAAAAGGCAGAGGGAAGGTATAAACCTGAGTCTGGCATTCAGTTTTTGGGAATGACTGAGGTTCTACAGACAACAATCAGACACAGCCAAAATGAAGTCTAAAAATTATTTAATATTGTTCATTCAAAAGCTTTGTTGGCCACCTGAAGGGCATTACTAAGTAAGTAAAAAGTACAGACCATATTCTCGGCCATGAAACAAGTTTCGAAAATTTAAAAGGAGTCAATAACACATCTTCGCTGATAACAATGGAATTAAATTAGAAATCAATAATAGAATGTTACCTGTAAAAGCCCATATATTTGGAAAACAAATAATATACTTCTAAACAACTCAAGGGCTGAACAAGAAGTCAAAAGTGAAAGAGAAAATATTTTTAACTAAATGGAAATGAAAATACAATACATTAAAATTCAAGGGAAGCAAAAATGCAGGTGAGAGTTTTACGGGTTTAGAGAAGAACAAGCCCAGCCATCAGGTCTGCTTGGTCCCCTCTAGAACCACCCAAATTGTTCACGTAAGGAGGCTGGCCACTTGGAGTGGAAACCATCGATTCTTATTACTATTACGGAAGTTTAAGATGGAAGAACCAATCCCTCACCTCATCCCTCTTGGAAAGGCTTTCCTACGTCTGAAAGGAGACTAGGACTCTAATAAGCAATCTGGTCACCAAAGGAGAAAAGCCCTACAAACAGAAAATCTGCATAGAGAGCAGCAGTGGAAACATCCGGAAAGAGGCAAGACAGGAAGCTAGGATGGTGGTGATCTGATGGGCAGCACCAGACTGCAGGTGTCCGGATGGTAGCTTCCTCCCCATACTGATGACAACGCCTGGAACAAGTGCCTCTTACTCTTACCACTGCCTAATATGTGTAGCTGGAGCCTCACATCCATCCCAGAACCAAATTAAATGCAGAAAAACCTCAGCTTCTCAGAGGCCTTCTAAACTAAGGCAGGCCAGAAATAAAACCTGTTTTGCCCTCAGGCAGATGTTCTGAGGTGGCCTGAGGACCCTGTGAATCCCCGACTCCTGAGTTACATTATATGTGCTAGTACCCTTTAGTCCAGCATCACACGGTTAAGAGAGAGGACAGTATCTCAATATCTGTTCTTAACTAAATAAAATATCAATTCATTGCCTGTTAAAAAGGAGGGGGGATAAGAGGAGCTAACACATTGTAGACAACCATTAACTCAGTTTGATGGAAGGTACAAGGCTTATCATTTTGATTAGTGGCATTCATTAAATGTCTTCTCTGTGTTTTTCAGGGAACTAAAGCAAGTAAGGATGCTACTCTGCTTTTCTGGAGGCAAACCCACATCCTGCCAGGTTTGGTTTTTCTAATATGTTCTTGGCCTCCTAAAATAAGCATAAACAAACAGCCTTATTTGGATCTATGCTATTTATTTCCACAGAGAAAGAACTTCAGAACTCCTTAATATTAATAGGCTACCTCATCTTTTTACACCTTTTAGTGATGAAGGAAGAAAACTACATGGTACCAGAGGCGAAAGGAAGACTGAGCTTAATTACAAAGCTTCAGAAAAATTCACATGGTGGCTTTTTTAAAAAGGATGCTTCCTTTCTCTTATCTCAAAGCAAACCATTTATTTACCAAGAAGCATAAATACTGTTTTATTTTAATCCTTTAAAATTTTTTGAAGTTATATGCTACTTTATTGAAAGAACCTGGAGACTTGGGCTTTAACCTTGTAATCTGAAAGTCCTACTAAACATGTATGTGCAATCGGAACAGCTACTACTATTCAAAGCCCCCAGAGGAACTAAACAGCTACATCAATTCATAAACAGCTTTCTCAAATGAAAACTTCACAATGAAATGATACTTTTGACAGAACAACTCTTCTAAATCCTTAGGAGGAGAAAAATTTTAAGTGACGGAACAAAGTTACATTATTGATTCACCAGGTTAAAAGATCCAGTGTACACCACTTCAAAGCAGAGATTTATTTACAATGTATAATCAACACACTGAGCGATGCAACAGTGAAAATGATTAAATATGCCAAGGTCTTAATTATAATACCACTTTACATTTGACTAGGACAGTTTACAAAGCACTTATACCCATAAACTCGTTTGACTCTATATGTCCTTCAATTTAAGTACAATAGATAGAAGATATGAGTCCACCTGGATAAGAGAAGCTATGTACTAAAATGGTTAAGAGGAGAGAATCTCCAGCTAACTGTCTGGTTTGGAATCCTAGCACTGCCACTTACCAGATATGTGATTCTGAGTACATTACTCAACATCTCTGTGCCTCAGTTCCATCATCTATAAAATGGGGATAATAATCATTTCTACCTCTTTGGCCCACTACGGATTAAATTAATTAATATATGTCAAGCACTTAAAATAGTGTCCAGCACAAAGTAACCACTATATATTATACACTCTAATTGTACTTATCAGCAGCATCATTGTAAGGAAAGGGAAACAAGCTAGTAAGTCACAGAGCGAGGAATAGAAACCAGATCTTCTTCTCCCATTTGAAGCTCCATCCACAGAAAGATGGGTTTGTTATTTTTAAGTGTACTAAGGTTTTCTAGACTAATATAAACAGTTTAATGCGGAATTATACAAATAAAAAAAATTCAGCAGCTTAAAACATTGATAAAGTTGTATTGCATCTATGTTTATATATTTAATTATTAAAAAATAAATTTTCAACTTTGGGGACAGAACTATACATTAAGGAACAGTTATCTGTGTTGCTATTACCTGCAAAACAAAACTTCTGTTTCACTTTTCAAAATACAGATCAAAAAGGCAACAAGCCTATCATATCATATCATGTTAATTGCTTCAACTTCTTTATCAGATAAAAGAACAATCTAGAAGAAATACAGTTAACCTTTGAACAATGCAGGGGTTAGGGGCACCAAACCTCACACATTTGAAAACCAAATCCACATATAACTTTTCACTTCCTCAAAACTTGAGCTTATCCTGGGAGGATTGATTCTAGAGTCCCCCACAATACCAAAATCCATTGATGCTCAAGTCCAGGATATAAAATGGCATACAGTTGGCCCTGCACACCTGCAAACTCCCAAGTGTGGATCAAAAACAGTACAGGTACTTACTGAAAAACAAAAAAAAAAAATCCCACATACAAGGAGACCCGTACAGTTCAAACATGTTGTTCAAGGGTCAACTGCATACTAGGTTGATCATAATGTCTGTACTCTGATTTCCTTTCTTTTTCTCTTCTGGTTTTGAAAACTTTCAATATTATGATATAAAGTTGTTTTTAAAATGACTTCCAATCAAGTTTATCAAGATTTGAAAATACTGATAGAAAAAAACACTTAGAAATTAATTCTAGGCAGTAACAGATGCCCAGCTGAACACTGCCCTCTTTTTTCAGACATGTTTTAGGTATCTTTCCTCAGACTTTGTTTAAATTTTTTCCCTTTGGTGACTTAGGTGACGGATAACATCTTCCACTGAATCTAAAAATAGGGCATGGCTGTGTAAATTTATGAGCTGACATGCAAAACTGGCACTAGATGCCTACATTAGAGTACTAAATCATTTAACATACTCTAGTAAAAAAATGTTTTAAGCATTTATACCCACATGCTTTGTATACACTGTATATACAACTTTAATTCAAGCATATTTAATATTTCCAAATGAAGTGCAAAATATAAAGTCATAAACTTTTTAACATTCCCAAATATGTCAAATTACTTCTTAACAAATTAACTCGGACAAAGTACTCCTCTACCCCAGGCCTTTGAACAATGTGGGCAGAACATCACTGGTTCTCCACCTTTCCACCACAGCCCATCTGAGGGATTCAGCAGCTCTCCATTTACTGCACTGGGGACAATCTGAAAACATCCCACAAGGGAGTCTGAACCACTACCCTAGAAGCTGTGCCCCCGCCCTCCGCTCTGCTGCACTCCACTACTTCAAAGTTCTCTGAGGCTATACACAGCTCTCAAGTCTGCTGCCACTTTACATACAGAAAAATCACAACCCCATGAGCCTGGAAGGTATCTGACAGTGTTAATTAATTTACTTATTTTTATTGAATTTCAGAGAGAAAGGAAGGGAGGGAGGAAAGGAGAGAAAGAGACGGAGAATGAAAAAGAGAAACACTGAGAGATCAACATTGATTTGCTGTTCCACTCCTCCGTGCTTTCATTGGGTGATTCCTGCATGTGCCCTAACCAGGGATCAAACCTGCCACCCTAGTGTATCACGCCGATGTCCGACCAACCAAGCTACCTGGCCAGGGACAACAGTGTTACTTTGAAATGCTTAAAAAGAAGGGCTAAATATTAATGTGCATCTTCTTTGGTGGGAACATGCAAGATGCAAATAAGAACCTGTCTACTGATGATGCTATCGAGGAGAGCGTCAGAGCTGCACATATGGCAAAGAGCACGTCTTATCTGGAATTGGCTTCCAATCAAAGGAAGTGGCTATGTCCTGGCTGGTGTGGCTCAGTGGCTTCAGCACCAGCCTGCGAACCAAGGGTGGTGGGCTGGATTCCCAGTCAGGGCACATGCCTGGGTTGCAGACCATGCCCCCAGTGGGGGGCACTTGAGAGGCAACCACACATTGATGTTTCTCTCCCTCTCTTTCTCTCTCCCTTCCCCTTTCTTAAAATAAATAAATAAAATCTTTAAAAAAAAATAAGTGGCTAAAGGAGGAGGAAAAGTGGGAAATCAAACAAAATAATGTCCCCTAAAGTTTGAGGGAATGGTCTGAACATGTGATTAATGGAAAGGCAATTTGTGCAAGTGAAGTCTTCTGATAACAGAAAAGGAATGCCAAAGATTGACATGTAGAGATGTGATGTTATATGATCCCCAATTTCTTCTCCCAAATATCAACTTTTGCAGGTCTGACATTAATTCCAAGTGATTTTTTTTATCAGTCAACCCTACTGTAAACTAAGAATAACTATAACTATAAAAATATGGTTTGTGCATATGCCACATTATAAATATAAGTCAAATGCATTAGTTCAGCATGGTGAATGACAATTGCCCGGTATGGTATTTACAGCGTCCATTTTCTTTGAAGTCCTACTTACTGTGGACAAATTAGACACTATTTAAAAGCCATCATATATGCAAAGTCTCATGAAAAAATGCTCATAGCTAGGGAAGAAGGAAATGGAATTTTACAACATTCTTGGAAAAGGTGTATTATTTAAGTGTCAGCCAATATTACATCATCATTAAAAAGTACATAGGTATGGCAAAGATTCTGGCTGGGGCTTAAAAATTAGGTTGCCTATATGTAAAAAAATGTGTGACTGCATTATCTCCAAACCAGAAAACGTATTAATAAATGCTGATTAGATATGTTTTATAGTAAGAGGACCCTTAAAGGCACAAAAAATAACAGTGATCCACAGATTTGAAACAAACAAAAAAATTGTGTAGGTTTGAAAGTTGCTGTCCTCTGTACCAAAAGATGTCACCAGTGGTGATTGAGAATATAATGTATACATCCCTATTATTGCTCTCTTGATAAAATGTTGATAAAAATTTTCAGTAGGCACCGATTTCTTCTGTAATCACTTATAAAACACGTTGTCCATTCTTGGCTTAACTTGCTGAACGCACTCCTGATTTAAACAACAAATTCTCAATGTTCTCCTCAGGAATGTGAACTATAACTGTAAATCCTAAAACTTGTATTACTTAACAGACCACTAACTCAAAAAGTAAAACTGAACAGAGAGAAAATGCCCCAACCCCAATATTGTAAGATGTTCACATCTGATACGGTAGCAATAAATATTATGCACAAGATGACAACTCCTTACAGTTGGAACAGATAAATATTTCTTGAATGAATATATACATTTCTTCCTCATTCTATACCCATGTGTCAAAGCATCAGACAATTTAATTGTGCCAGTTTCTGTTGTGTCTCAAACTTTACATGTAAGTTTATCATGAAAGGGAGGAAAAAAAACCTGTTTGGCTGCCTCATCATGAATCACAGCCAGGAGGTCATCTTGTGTACCAGCAACTATGTTTTCACTACAGCTATGTGACCTAAAGTGGCAGCAAGAGAGGCACCAAAATAGAAGGAGCAGGAGGCTTCTCCTGGCTTCTGGGCCCCAAATCGGCTTTTCCAGCCCATTCGGGTATCTGAGCAAGAGCCAACCGCAAAGGAGAGAAAGAACAAACCCAACAGCTCCGAGCAAAAGGGCTGCAGGCCCACCACACCTTCCTTGCCCTCACCGGGAGCCCGGGGAAGCAAAAACATAAAAGAGAATGGGATTAAGAAACAGCAAAAAGAAAACACAACATGACAGAGGCCAAAACTAGCTCGGTGTAGGGCAAAAATCCAGCGGTGACTGTGAAGCCCAGATTTTGGGAAGATCTGGAGACAGAGCAGGATGGTTTCCCGACGGGGTCTCAGGGCACAGGTCCAGCGCGAGCGTCGGGGGCCCCCTGCCTCCAAGCACCTCCAGCCGCCCGGACCGGCCCCAGCTCCCACATCACCTGTCCGGTGCCCGCTGGTCCGGCCCGCGTCTCCGGCCGCGGGTACACGCCCCAGCTCACCCTCCCATCCCGTGCCCTCCCGGTGAGTCGCTTGGGAACACCGTCGGGGTCAGTGCCAGCAGGGACCCAAGCCCGCCCCGGCGCCCCAGGCCTGCCCCCAGCACTCACTTTCTGAATCCGCTTCAGCGCCATGGGTCAGGGAGGACGGCGGGGACACCGGCCGGCGGGGGACGGCTGCGGGGCTCGGGGGCGTGGGGTCGTTGCGGGCGCGGCTCGCTGGTTCTTCGACTGGCTCAGCCCGGTGGGTCCCCGGCTCGCCGCTCGCTGGCTCGCTCTGGGAGCCTGTGCCTGTTCCGTGTGCGCCCGAGCGCGAGTGTGCGCGAGTGTGCGGGCGGGGACACCGGCGAGACTCTTTTGTTTCCGCTTTTACTTCTGGGAAGGAGCTTGCGCTCTCCCCGCCCGCGCCCCGCCCCTCCGGGCACACTGGGAAGTGTAGTTCCCGCCCGGCCCTCTGCGGCCAGCCTGGGGCGCGGTCCGGTGACTCACTGCTGACCTCCGCCGCAGCCTGGGCTGAGGAGCGCGGGGGGCTCCAGTTGGTCTCTGCAGTTTGATCTGGATCCAGTTACTGAACCTGGCGGTCCCGATCTGTAAAGTGGGGGTAATAAATTAGTTTGTAAAGCGCTTACAGGAATTTCTAATGTGCTATAGCTGATCTTGTTATTTTTACAGATTTCACTCTTCTCAAATACATGAATTTCTCACACTCCACGCATGCACAGACTCATACCTACCTAGTTCCTATTGCAAAAGGCGCCTCCTTTATCCAATGCTAATCTCGCATGTCTGCCTCGCTTAGAATTCTGAATTCTGAGCAGAGTCTTCACCGTTGGCTCCTTCTCTTCCTCTGACAGTACGTGCTCAGGGTAGTCAACTCACACTCCTAAATCCCTTAATTCGTGTGAATTTATGTGCTCATTAAAACTTGGCTTCTCCTCTCAGCACAAGCAGAATCGGTTTTCACCAATGTCACGCTTGAGCTTTTCTAATTACCGAATCCAATTCGCTACTTATCCTCCGTGATGTTTTCGAGCTATTTGATTGTGGGCCACCTGTATACTTTTCCTAACACTCACCACCTCTGTCTTCCATAGGACCATGTTAACTGGGTCTTCTACTTCCCTGACTTTCCCTTTTCTGCCACTAGCTCCTCTTTTCAAGAGTGCCCCAGAATTCCAAGCTTTGGTCTCTCATCATCCATGTCTTCCTAAACGATAGACCTGCTATAAACTGGGAGGCCACCCAGGGCAGTCGGAGGAGCATGGGTTTCGTAGACTGACCACTACCCTGAGATGGAATCCCAGCTCTGAACACCCACCAGCTAACTTTCACTAAGCCACTTAAACTCTCTAAGCCCCAATTTCATCATCTGTCAGTAGAGATAATAATCTCTAGATATATTATTGTAAAAATTAACTGACATTAATATATATATAATGCACCAAACATAGTACCTAATATTTTGAAAGTGCTCTATAAAAGTCATTTTGTTATTTGTTTTTTATCTATGTGAGGATGACTTTAAAATCTCTTTTCAGGCAAAACTCTCACCTCTGTTTCAACCTTATATTTCCAAAAGCCCACTGGACATGGTCACCTTTCTTCTAGGAATGCCAGTCCATTACTCCAAGATGAGGGTGGAGGAAAGCTTTCCAGGATACTCAAGACAATAGCTACCACTGTAAAGGCTTACAAAGAGCAAGAAACAAAAAATCCACTCAAGTAAGTTAAAAAGAAATGTGCAGGGGAATTGGATAGCGAAAAAATGATAGAATAAATGAGATCTGAAACTTAATTTGGAAGTCTCATCTTCCCTCTGCCTAATAATAATAATAATAATAATAATAATAATAATAATAGAGGAAGAAGAAGAAAGAAAGAAAAGGAGAAGAAGAAGATGACTTCTACAAGTCTGGAGCCTGGCTACTTTGTTACTTTCCTTTTTACAGGATCTCACTTCTCTCTGCACATTGGCTTGACATCCTTTCCAGCACCCCCTTAGCTTCTCTTACATATAGCTTGAGCTTGTACCATCCTTACTCCATTTTTTTACAATCTTCCAGCAATTACTTCTGCTGCTAAAATGGCCAAGCTTTGTGGTACCCCCATTTCATCTCCCTAAAAGGAAGAATCTCACGATGCAACTCATCGTTTTACTCCAAGGTGTAAATTGTCAGCTAGTGAACAAAGTATAGACAGACGACCCTTGGGTTAAGGTGGCCACCCATGGTCCAATCAGCTTTAGGAAGTCTGGAGTACTTTTGGGTGAAGAGGCTTCTGAAACACCCCAGCAAGGCCTTATCCTGTAGAGAGACTAGCTTTATGCACTGATTTTGTACTCCAGAAGGTGGGATCCAACCCCTACATTGTCCTTCCTTTTTATGGGGAAAGCATAAGAGTGTCCTTGTAAATAGGAGAGAAATAGTCTGGGCTTGGGCACCAGCTGCTTTGGGGAGTTGCCTTCCCAAGCTGATAGTGTTTGAATATCATATCAGAAGTCATGTTCAGAGAATGAATGCCTTTACGGGGAAGCACTTGTTGTGGGTAGCTCATTGCCAGTAAGCCCAGGAAAAAACCTCCCTGGAAGATCTAACCTTGGTGTATCGGGACAACCCTCTAACCAACTGAACTACCCGGCTAGGGCTACATGAATTCATTTCTGTAATTTTTTTAAAGATTTTATTTATTTATTTTTAGACAGAGGGGAAGGGAGGAAGAAAGAAAGTGAGAGAAACATCAATGTGTGGTTGCCTCTCACGTTCCCCCACCAGGGAACCCAGGTATGTGTGCCCTGCCCGGGAACAGCCCAATGGCCCTTTGATTTGTGGGCTGGTGCTCATTCCACTGAGCCACACCAGCCATGGCTCATTTGTATAATTGTTTAAGACTTGTATTTATTTACTTTTCAAGAGAGCAGAAGGGAGGGAGACAGAGAGGGAGAGAAAAAGCAATGCATGAGAGAAACATCAACTGGTTGCCTCGTGCACTCCTCTAACTGGGGGCCTAGCCCGCAACCCAGGCATGTGCCCTGACTGGGAATTGAACCAGCAACCTTTGGTTCGCAGGCTGGCACTCAATTCAATGAGCCACACCAGCCAGGGCTGTGTAATTTTTTAAAGAAGCAGCAATGACAATGCAGCAGAACCCCACCTTCCCTCACCTCCCAAATTTCTTCTCTAAATTGAAAAATGTTTCCATGGGAAAATGCCCTGAATCAACTCAATTCAAACTTTTAATGTGGAAAAGATTAATACAGTGATAGTCCTAAAGCAGAAAACTATATGTAGAGAGAATTTTACTGCCTAATTAGATGTGTTCTCCTTTGCAGAGTTCTTCCTTCTCAGGTAGCTACCTATCTCTCTCTCTCTTTCTTAATTCCATTTAGCAATTATCTCTGATGCTGGGGAATCTCTTTTCTCCCCATAAGTATTTTTAGAATTTTGTCCTTTCATCCTTTGATATGAATTTTCATATTAGGCTATGATATAAATAATTGGGTGAAGCCTTTAAACTTTATCCTCACATTTTATTGCTCTGAGAATTTTTGCTTAAAGTTCATTTGGATTTTCCCATAAGGTGGCTCTGGTAGTGCTTAGTTGTCTTTAACTTCATTTGAAACAATTTTGTTAGATTGTATTGTGACAGCTGCCATATCAGCATGCATTTTTTAAAAAAATTGTCAAAATTGGTAAGTTTTTGTGTAGCCATTTTAATATTGAAGATGGAAAAAAGATATGTAACATTTTGGTGTATTATGCTTTATTATTTGAAGAAAGGTAAAAACACAACTGAAATGCAAACAAAAGATTTGTTCAGTGTATGGAGAAGGTACCGTGACTGATGGAACATGTCAAAAGTGGTTTGCGAAGTTTCTTGGCATTATTGACATTTTGGCCAAATAATTCTTTGCTGTGGGGGTGTCTTACTCATGGGAAGATGTTTAGTAGCACCCCTGGCCTCAACCCACTAGAAGCCAATAGTGAGAGATAGCTGGCATGCTCAAAATATCCAAATCAATAAAGTTATTGGTGAAAATGAAAAATGTGTCTTTCATTTTATGAAAACTCCTAAACTGACTTTTTGGTCAACCCAACACATATTGCCATGTTATAATAATGACTATTCTTAAAGGCAATAAATGAGTACCCGGCCCTCTAAGTAATTCTCTAAGTAATCCAGAACAATATATGACAATTTAATGAGAAAGAGAGATGTGTGTAACTTTACCCCCAAGTTTAAACAATATTGAGCATGTTAATGCTATAAAAGGTGTTAAACACATCTACATGATACAGCCCTTTAACAAATTTATTTCAAGTGCCCTGAATCATGGCTGGATATGCTTTTCTACAAAGCCTAACAGGATCTAATTACAGATGGTAAATGCAGAACCAACTATATAATCTTTTAAGAATGCCAAGGACTCCAAAACCCAGTCTGCCAGGACGACCCATATATATATGTGTGTGTGTGTACAGGTCTATATGTATATATACATATATATGCATATCTGAATGTCTATATACCTATATATACATATGCATATGTATGCATTAATGAATGCATATAGGTATATATACATATAGACCTATACACATATATACACATAGACCTATAGACCTATATATATATATAGACCTATATATATATAGGTCTATATATATGTATATGTGTATGTGCATGCATATGTATGTATATATGTGTGTTTGTGTATGTGCATGTGTGTGTATCTTGGAAAAGGCAAGCAGTTACTTTTGATTGCCAAAGGGCAAATAAGATAAAGTGTGTATTCCTAATTCCTTATCTGTATGTCTTTCTCCTTTTCAAAAACCTTTCCTCTTCAATATTCTTCTCCTATTTTCTTTCTTTTCTCTTTTTTCTTTTTCTTTCCCTTCCCTGTACCTAAGACTGCAAGGGGGACTTCATTTAACTCTAAGGATGATCAACACAGCATTCCTTAGCCTGCAAAAACCCATGCCTTCAATTTTGTGCTAACACTGTACTAGAATAAAATGGACCACCTCATTAGCTTCTGGGGCTAATATATTTCTATCTAACACCACAATTAGTTTAGCAAACCTGTATATCTTCAACTTTAAAAAAGAAGAAAATTCAGATACATGCTACAAGATGCATGAATCCCAAGGACATTATGCGAAATGAAATAAGCCAGTCACAAAAGGACAAATACTGTATGGTTCCACTTATCTGAGGTAACTAGAGTAGTCAAAGTCATAGAAATGGAAAGTAGAATGGTGGTTTCTAAGGGCTGGGGGAGGGGAGAACACGGAGTTGTTTAACGCAGGTAGAGTTTCAGTTTTGCAAGATGAGAGCGTTCTGGAGACTGATTGTGCAATGTCAATGCACTCAACACTGCCGAACTGCACACTTAGGGATAGTTAAGACGGTAAATTTTACGTGGGTTTTTTTACACAACAATTTTAAAAACACATGGCTTATTAAAGATAAACAAGTTTGGGAGAGGATGTGGACAAACCGCAAGTCTTATACACTGCTGGTGAGAATGTGAAATGGTATCGTCGCTTTGGAAAAATATTTTGATGGCTTTTTAACAAAAACATAAACTTCACCATATGATGCAGCAATTATTCATAATGGTTAAAAATTGGACACAACCTAAATGTCTATCTGTGGTGAATAAACTGAATGTGGTATGCCCACACAATAAACATTAAAGCAATACAAAGGAACAAACTACTGTCACATGCTGCGACAAGGTTGAACTTCAAAACCATGTTAAGTGAAAAAAGCCAGGTACAAAAGACCTGCATATTATATTATTCCATTTATATAAAATATCAAACAAAGGTAAATTCATACAGACCAAAATATAGCAGATCAGTGGTTGCTCAGACTTCAGAACACAAACAAACTTTTTGGGAGTGATGAAAAGATTTTAAAACTGGATGGTTGTACTTGATAAATTCATGAAAAATATTTGAAATGTACATTTTAATTGGTGGGTTTGTAGTAGGTAAGTGATACGTCAGTAAAATACACGCTAAAAACGACGCCACGCCCCACATACGTGAGCCATCTTGGAAGCAGTTTCCACCGCCGACGCCCACCCTATTCCTGCGGTCAGGGCAGAGGCCTCTTAGAGCAAAGGCAAGCTATTGCCCCTGAGCTCTGTGAGTAAAAGAAATCCCCACACTTACACAAACCCACGTCCAACCAAAACAAAAATAATGTCTCATGTTCCCACAGAGTCCAACAGTCTCCTCTACCTTCTCGAGAGAAAATGTCTATCAGGAAAGAATTCTCACCAGTGAAGTGCACTTTATGCAAGATCGCCTTTCATCCTCGTAACCACCCTCAGAGGCAGGTACCAGTATGCATGTAATATAAAACTGCGTGAGTTGTCAGATATCCTAAATTCATAAACATTAAAATACAAAAATGGCCCTGGCTGGTGTGGGTCAGTGAATTGAGCACCAGCCTGCAAACCAAAGGGTTGCTGGTTCAATTCCCAGTCAGGGCACATGCCTGTGTTATGAGCCAGGTTCCCAGGAGGGGCATGTGAGAGGCAACCACACATTGATGTTTCTCTCCCTCACTTTCTCCCACCCTTCCCCTCTCTCTAAAAATAAATAGAATTAAAAAATACAAAAATGTCTACCGTTCAATTAAGGAAATACACTGGCTGGTATAGCTCAATGGATTGAGCACCAGATTCATCCAAGGGTAGCCTGTTGATTGCCAGTCAGGGCACATGCCTGGGTTGTGGGCCAGGTCCTCAGTAGGGGGCGCTAGAGAGACCACCACACATTGATGTTTCTCTCCCTCTCTTTCTCCCTCCCTTCCTCTCTCTAAAAATAAATAAAATCTTTTTAAAAAACAAAACAAAAAAAACACTGGAAAAGGAAATACAGTTGACCTTGAACTGTCAACTCTGAGCCAGTCCCTTCGCACACCTGTCTCTCTGGCTTTTATTTGTCAAAGAACTCCATCCATGTGTCCTGGGAGAAAGGGACACACTTCTAGATGACCCAGAAATACAAGAAATGAGAAAAGAGGGAAAATGAGGGGGTCAATCTACTTTGTAAAACTTGAAAGTAAAATGAGTACAGCTGCCTGGGAAACTGTGAAGAGAAAGTATGATTTAGACCAGGAAAAATAGCACAAGACTTTGGGCAGAGGCCTTTTGCTAGGTGATAACCATGCTGTTGGGAAATGGGGAGAAGGCAAGTGAATAGAAAAGGTAAAGAAAGCCACGGTTTCTAGGTTTTGACAAAAATATCCCATAAAGGGTGCACTTACATAAGTGGCTGATACGTTGTGAAATCCTTAAGTCTCCCCAGCCCAGCACCCTGGTGGCAATGGGAAACAACTGAGTCACATCTTTAACATTTACATCCCACCCACCTCAAAACAAAGCAAATTTGGGTGTCTGAATTGAAGTTTCTCTTGCCTTAGCAGGAAAACAAGATGGAATCAGTGTGAATGTAGGTGTTGTAGCTACACAGCTGCTCTAGACTTCATACCTTAAAAAAGAAAACTCACCTTATTCTGCTAGTGTTTAAAAAAGCCTCAGGCAACTGGCAGATTTAAGAACATTAAGCCTCTTGGAATAATTTGCAGGTATTTCTTTTTTTTTTTTAATTTTTTATTTTAGTTTATTCAGTACAGTTTCTATCCTTTATTCCCATTCCAGCCCACCCACCCATTCCTCCCCTCCTCCCTCCCCTTTCCAACCTCCCTAGTTTTGTCCATGTGTCCTCTATATTTGTTCCTGTAAACCCTTCCCTTCTCCCCTGAAATTCCGTCCCCTCTCCCCTCTGGTCACTGACAACTCTATTTCAGTGTCTTTTGTTATATTTTACTTGTTTCTTTGTTTTGTTGTTTAGGTTCCTGTAATTTGCAGGTATTTCTAACACAGAATGCTGGGGAGGGGAATGGGAGAAAGAGAGAGCAGGAAATATAACACAAAAAATTCAGTATCAGACTCAGGGAAATTGTAAAGTCACCACCCCTGAAAATGTCATTTAATGCTAGATTCCACAATCCCCTGGATTACTGTGTGGTTTAGCATTCGGGCAGTCATAATGTAGCTGCCCCTGAGCTTAGAGCCTAAAGGAGTAAAACTTAATAACAATTACATTATATAGGATTATGGACACACAAACTGATCCAGTGGTGAGCCAAGGATGCCGTTCACCCTGGTTACAAACTATATGTGGCTCACTGGAAAGGATTAAGAATAATATAAAACTGCCAGTGATTTCTAAACAATGTCAGTGATAAAATACTCCTACAACAAAATTGTCCATAGATTTAAGTTCTAAATTATTCTTGCAGTTACTCTTGAGGTTCTTTTTTTCACGCCTTTATTGTGATATAATTCACCTACTATAAAATTCACCCATTTAAAGTATACAATTCTTTGGATTTTAGTATATTTATAATGTTGCACAGTCATTACCATGATCTAAATTTAGAACATTTCCATCACCTGTTGGGTTTTAGTAATACATATATTCACTTCTAATTAGCATGTTTTCATTATTAATCCTTTAATAGCTTTGCATACTACATGGAAGTTAATTTGGAGAATTTCCACTTATACTATTGGCCTCTGAACCACTAGAATTAAGTAAGCTACATGCATTTGTTTTGAAAGTAACTTCATAATGATCTAGAATTGTTTTAGAACATTAGGTGGTTTTTGCCTCCAACCCTTGTAATTTACATATTCCTATCTTTAAACAATAGATTCAAAATAAACAACGATAGATGTAAGCAAATTTTTATTTTACTTACCTTTACTCCTTATATGAAATTTTTAGATGAGTTTAATTCGATGCAAAAATATTTATGAATAGCTAGAATCAGACTTGAATAACATCTGGTAAAACACCAACCTTTAAAATTGTTCCCTGATGATCCATATATAGAAATTGAGAAGGTTGTACAATAACAAAATGTAAGGAAATGGGACATTTACATTAAAAAAAAGAACAATAAAAGTTCAAAGGTCAATACCAAGATAAACAATGAACGATGCAGACCTTAATTGGCTAGAAGATATCAAGACTGAATGTCTGAATTTCAAACACTGGACACCTATTTTAAAGCAAGGATAAAAAAATGCCAATATTTACTATTGTTCAGTCATTTTCTCAATTTTTTTGTAAAATAAAAAAACTTTGGAAGATTTTATTAAATTATGAAAAATGTAATTTCTGTTGAAGAAAACATCTTAATTTTTTTTAACTGTGGAGACATCTGAAAGTCTAGAATTAGCTCTGGCTGGTGTGACTCAATGGATTGAGTGCCAGCTTGTGAACCAAAGGGTTACAGGTTCAATTCCCAGTCAGGGCACACGCCTGGGATGCAGGCCAGTAGGGGGTGCAACAAGAGGCAACCACACATTGATATTTCCCTTTCTTTCTCCCTCCCTTCCCCTCTGTCTAAAAATAAATAAATAAAATCTTAAAAAAAAAGAAAGTCTAGAATTAATCCTGAGGATAGAGATGAAGAATATTGCAATTTCTAAAATTCTTGTAAAATTCGATTTTTATGACTCTGCCAAACTTATCTTTATGTTTAATATATTCCCTAACTCTGTATGTGTCTATTGCTTTTGTGTGAAAGAAACTTTTCCAAGTTAAAATTATTAAAACATATTGCTGCTCAGAAGATACAACAACAAATCTGGCTACATACTCTATTCAATATGAAGATACAAAGAAGGTCAAATTTGATGAAGTCATTGACACATTTTCCTAAGTTAACACAAAAACAGAAAGTGTAATGTTACTCATTTCTATCACAGAACAACATGTAGGTATTTTCCTCTTCTTTCAAAAAATACATTGATGTATTTGCAAAGCATTGATACTTTCCTTTTTTCCTTTATTTTACTGAAATATTTAAATTTTTCTTTTCCTTTTATCAGCATGTTTATACATAGGAAGTTAAATAAAAGAAAATTTTGTCCACCTGCACTTCTTTCCTGGCCATAATTATTATTCATTCATTTTTATGACTATTAATGAAACCAACTTTGTCATATTGAATTGGAGGGGGTGTTCAAAAACAACTACAAAATAATCTGTTCTGGATGTCAGATATGCAAGATGTTGACCACTACGTCGATCATCTTTGAAAATTACTTCTATGTTTCATTTCTTTTCTTTTTAAACTTATGTTATCACATTAAAGATATCCTAATGACTTCCTGCCAATTACTCCGTGGGAACCTGGGAGGTGACATGACTCACATACATCTGGTGCTCACATCTGTCAGATACCAGGACAGGCAGTTTCTCATGTGGCGCTTGATTCAATCACCACAACCACCACATGTGGTAGGCTTTATTATATTCATTTTCCATAGGAAGGTCAGCAAAGTGTCAGGACTGGGGAAGCTTTCCCCTTACTCTTTTAGTTTTTCTGGTTGGTCAAATAAGTCAAATGACATACAGCAGACTCATAGAAAATCAAATTTTAATATGTGTATAAGGGAAAATCACATATGCATGGAAACTGCAAAGACAGTGAGGCAAACTCAGGTCTGTATGTCATTCTGGACTAAGGAGGGGGAGGTAGGCAATTCATAGGTAGATAAGAAAAAGCAAACATTCAGCAAACAATTCTTGCAGGCCCACCAGAAACAACGTGATGCAAAGGGGAACAGATTTTTGCTTGAGTCCCTTCTGTATGTCACACTTAATTCATATGTGCTATAGTGAAGATGCTGAACTTCCCTTACTCAAGCAGGTTTTTCTATCTAAATCTCTTTAGGCAGAAAAGAAAGAGATTAAACAACAACAACAACAACCACAATGACAAACCTAAAAGAAACCTCTTCCTGAGTTTGTTGGGCCTTGTTTTCAGTTCAAAATAATTTACATGCCAGGAAGGCACATTTGGGGGAGACCCTCCGGACACCCATGGTTTCCTCCACTGTGAGTTCTTTAGAAGTTTCACGTATCAAAATATGAGCTGGTGGCAGTGGAGAGAAGAAATGAGTTAGTAGTTGAGTGGTAAGAGATTGTAAAGAGAGAAAATAACATAGCTTAGCAGGGGCATAAACAAATGAAAAAGAACAAATCAGAGCACATTTCCACAACCCACTGAAACCAGTCTCCCATGCCTGGGAATAACTCATTCTGATAAAATGCCTTTGCTTCATTTACCCAGTGTAAAATATTAATCCTTTCTTTTTTAAAAAAAATTTCATTGTATTTTTCCATTACCATTTAGTCGCATTATACTCCCCTCACCTCCCCCACCCCCCGCCCCCGTCACCACACTGTTGTCCCTGTCGGCAAACCCTTTCTCCTTTTTTGTTCAATCCCTCCACCCACTACCATCCTCCCAGCCTTTGCTGTCATCCTGCTCTCTATCTATGAGTCTGTCCTTATTTTGCTTGTTAGTTCAGTTTGTTCATGATTCCACATATGAGTGAAGTCATATGGTGTTTGTCTTTCCAAAAGAAACCAAAACACTAATTCGAAAGAACATAAGCACCTGAATGTTAATTGCAGCGTTATTTACAATCACCAAGATATGGAAGCAGCCCAAGTGTCCATCAGCAGATGAGTGGATAAAACAACCCTGGGACACTTACACAACGGGGTACTACTCAGGCGTAAAAAAGAAAATTTTACCCTTTGCGACAGTATAGATGGACTTGGAGAACATTATGTTAAGTGAAATAAGCCAGTCGGAGAAAGATAATCCTTTCTTTTAACAGATTTAGGTTAGACACTACTTATCCTGCACAGTTCACGTAGAAGCAACACTTCACCAGTAAGTGCACAAGCTCCTCTGGGTTGGGCAGTTGTTGTATCGGGACACAATGGTTTTGGAGAACCACAGAGGCTAAGCTGTTAACTCTGACTCGAGTATCTTCAAAGTTTACAGAGTGGTATTGAACTCTTGCTCCATTACCATGGAGACATTTAAGCTTGTTTTTTTTTTTTTTTAATTTTTTAATCTTCAAAGCTTGGGAATAAGATTCCTAACACTGAAGAGAACTTGGAGTTGTGATATATAAGCACATTCTTTACAACTTCTCACTTTTCATGTTTATGTGGCACAACTTTGAGAACAAAGAAGACCATATTTGTAATTTGGCTGGCATTCAGGATGGAGTGTTTGGTGGCTAAGGAGCGAGGTATCCAAGCCTACATCATCCTGACTGTGTAGATGGGAAGTTTTCTACACCTTTTCATCACATACAATGAAAAGACCAGTGTGGTTTACAGACAAGGTGAAAGTAGAATCTGTAATTCCCAGGCTGTGGGATATTCCCTGGTCTTTGCTACTAGCACTGTTAGCATTCACACACCTCATTTTCCATGTGCTCCTGTCAATCTGTGAGCGCAGAACAGATTGCGAAATGGCTGGTACAGGAGGCCTGTAGTCTTGTTTTGGCAGTCGTAAGGCTTGGTTCTGCTGCCTAACCAAGTAAGTCCAGGCGTTTGGTCCACCCACATACAGTTGGTGGTATTGGGCAACTTAACCCTGGTGGTGGGAGGGTGGGCAGGGCATCTCCAACACCCCAAGTTGTACAAGGTGGCTTGTGAGCCATTCAGAACATTTTTGGGCAGATGTTTGTGCCAAAAAACACTAATGCTGGAGTCACTTACAATCCTTGAGAGGTTTAAAAATACCTTTTGTGGAATCAAACCACAGTTTGATTACAGTATTGTCTTGATAAATCACTCAGAAAGGTCAAACATCCTATCTGTTTTCGATGCAAAGGACTGTCACTTGCCTTTATTGGGCAATGGACAGTCCTTGAGCTTCTGTAGAGGAGTTCTGAGTCCCGAAGGACTGACCAGGAGAAGCAGACTGATGTTTGTCTTGTTGTGGATGCCCTACTCTGTTGCTCATCCATCTTCCATGCTCAGTCCACCAGGTGTTCACATCGACTGGAACAAAGACCACTTCAGGCTCTTTCTCACTATCTAGATGTTGGTATAACCAACAGTCAGATTGATTAGTTAATGTATCCAGAGTTGGGTAAACTGGCATAAAGGGGTATTTGGTCTGTGCCCAACCTGTTGCAAAAGAGAGTTAGTAAGAGCAAGATACAGGTTGAAACGGAACCCTTAGTGGACGTTTAGAGAGGGAGACAGAAAGTGGATAGGGATGAACACTCTCCAGTTAGCTTTATAAAAAAGTTAAAGATTAGCAAATTGTGGGAGGGGGAAATATTCATTAATAAGAGGAGATGAGTGGGGTTTTTTATATCTTTATTTAGGGAGTCTTGAAAGCAGGAGCTGAGTTGGAGAGAAGTAGGTGATTTGCAGTGCTGTCTGCTAATGGGGCCTGAGCATCAGCCCTGGAGACCCTTAGTGTAAGGTCACCTGGAGAAACTGCCTCCCAGTCGTCTTGAGAACTATGATGTGGGTCTATTTTCACATGGCTTGCCTGGATCCAGGAGGATTTTTTAAAAAATGTTCCTGGCAATGTAGGTGGCTAGAAGTGCCTCATAAGGTCTGTCCTGTCAAGGTGACAGCACGTGTTTTCTCCTACAGACCTTAATGTGCACCCGGTCTCCTGGACAAAAGGATGGCAAACCTTGTCTGTTGATGGAGGCCATGCCTCTTTCTACCTGTTGGTGATATGATTCAAACATACTAGTCAGTTCTTGTACATAGCTAGTCATAGCATCAAATTGTTCACTTAAATTTTCATAATGCTTGCTTAATAGAAGTTTTAGAGAGGCTAGTAGGCATTGGGTATCCAAATACCATTTCAAAAGGAGTTAGTCCACCCTGGCCGAGGAGCTCACTTGGTTGGAGCATTGCCCTAGATGTCAGGTTTGACCCCTGGTCAGGGTGCATACAAAAATCAACCAATGAATACATAACTAAATAGAACAACAAATCAACTTCTCTCATCCTCTCTCTCAAATCAATCAATAAAATTCTTAAGAGTTATCCCAATATTTCCTATTTGGAGGATTCTGGATCTTTATAAGCCAAGAGCAAAGTTTCTGGTCATTTAAGTCTGGTTTCTTGACAGTTTTTCCAAAGTCATCCTCATGTCCAGATTTTTATGTTCCTGATGATTGAGGATGGTATGGGGTAGGAAATTTTGAGGAGTATCCCAGAATTTTTGCAAGCAGGTGATCTGTTGCTGCTATAAAAGAGTGCCTTGGTCTGATTCAGTCCATAAAGGAATGCAGAAATGGGGAATAATTTCAGTTATTGGTTTCTTTACCACAGCTGTGGCATCATCGTCTCTGGTTGTTTAGCATTTGGTCCACAAACAAAACATGCGGACAGTAACCAGTGAGACTAGCCTGCCTGAGGGTAAGTGTAAAAAACCCACTTGGAGTGCCCCACAGGCAGTGTGGGCCTAGGAGAACTTCCTGAGGTACAGATTTCTTCTAGAAAGTGCCATACCTCTTCCACTATGTTCAGTTACCCCAATTCCTGAATCTCTGCAGAATTTGTTTTTTCTTCTTAATACTTTTATTATGAGATTTTAAAATAAATGTTTTATTAATTTAGAAGAGTTGACAAATAACATCCTACATATCTGTGATACTCGCAAATACAGCCCCACCCCCAGTTTCTTGTTAATCTTTTGATATTATTTAATGGGTGTGTGTCTCGCAGAAGTTTTTAATTTTTTAAAATAAAGTCAAAAGTGGCTTCCATGTTTTGTGTTATAAATATCTTTCCCACTTCAAGAGTTAAAAGATATTGTCCTATCTTTTCTTCCAGAACTTTACAGTCTCTCAGTGTCTTTATACTTCTGGGGAGGATAATCAGTCATCGCCAGGTTTTAAGTAGGGGCGGGTATCCAACATTACTCTTCTTTCTAGTTGGCTATTTAGTTGTTTCAGCACAATACTTCAAATTATTTATCTTTTTTTGTGATTAGAAATGCCACTTTTATTTTCAGTTCTTATTAATATTAAGGTCCTTTCTAAGCTTCTATTCTTTTTCATGTTTTTTTGGTGTAAATTCATGCTCCATTATCGTATCATTTCAATTATTATTGTAGTGTAATAATAGGTTCAGCTATCTGAGGTTGCTAATTTGGGGTTTAATAACAGGTTTTGCTTTCCTCCTGCAGCAATCTGGAGAACATCTCAGTAAATGCTCAGGTCAAAAGCCTTGCAGTAATTCTCCTTCTCTCACATCCTACATCCAACCCATCAGCAAATCCAATCCACTCTACCTTCAAAGCAGTCTGAATCTGCACAATTTTCTATCACTTCACCCTGGAGGAAGCTGCCATCATTTCTCTCATCTGGATTATTGCATAGCCTCTCATGGTTTCCTTGCTTCTGTGCTTGGTGTCTCTACAGTTAGTCTTCATACAGAGGTCTGGGTTATATGGAAATCAGATGTCAGTCCTCTACTCAAAACTCTCCAGCAGCTTTAGATCTTAGAGTAAAAGACCAATGCACAGCGTCAATGACTTCTCTGGCCTCACAACCTTTCCACTACCTCTAGCCCCAGGGGCCTCCTGGCTATTTTTTAATGTTTTTTCTTTTCTTTCTTCTATTATTATTATTATTATTATTATTATTATTATTATTATTATTCCTTGCCTGAGGACATACTTATTGATTTTAGAGAGATGGGAAGGGAGGGAGACAGAGAGGAGAGAAACATCAATGTGAGAGAAAAACATCAACTGGGTGACTCTTGTCCATGCTCCTACTGGGGACCGAACCTGCAACCTAGGTATGTGCTCTGACTGGGAATCGAACGTGTGACCTTTTGGTTTATAGGATGACACTCCAACCAACTAAGCCATACCGGCCAAGGCTTTCTTCTTTTTTTAGAGAGAGAGGAAGGGAAAGAAGGAGAGGGAGAGACAGATTTGTTGTCCCTCTTATTTATTCATCGGTTGCTTCTTGCATGTGCCCTGACCCAGGATCAAATGTACAACCTTGGTGTACTAGGATGACGCTCTAACCAACTGAGTTACCCAGCTAGGGCACCTCCTTGAATTCACGTAAACAAAAAAATTTAGCATAATTTACCTCAGGTCTTTACACTTGCTGTTCTGCCACCTGCACTCTGGTATCTATTTAGGTTGGTGGTGGAAAGGGAAGGAAGGAAGGAAGGAAGAAAGGAAGGAAGGAAGGAAGGGAGGGAGGGAGGGAGGGAGGGAGGGAGGAAGGAAGGAGTGCAAATATGCTGTTGTCATAATTTCTGAATATGAAATATTTCTGCAGTAACTAGACACTATTTAAACAAATAGAGGGTAGATTATTTTTCATAATAATGGTAACAATACAAAAACACAAACTTCTTAAATTGTCAGAAGAAACACACATAGCCACACAAGTGTAGGATGCATAGTGAACACCTATTTATATATTTATATGATCCTCACCCGAGGACATTTTTTCTTGCTTTTAGAGAGAGAGAAAGAGAGAGAAGAAAGGAAAAAGAGAAACATCAATGAGAGAGAGCAGCATTGCTTGGTTGCCTCCTGCACGCATGCAGACAGGGGATCACATGCGCCCAGACCAGGATGGAACCCACGACCTTTCGGTTATGGGATGATGCTCCAGCCGACTTAGCCACACTGGCCAGGGCTGAAAACTTATTTTTTAAAAGCTAAACATAAGAAATAATTAAAAATGATAGAATTAAGACTCATCTAATGGTTATATCCACAGATGTAAATATGCTGGAAAATATTCTGCACAGAGAATGGAGGGATGGTTGCCAAAAGGGAAAGCAGTTAGGGTAGTGGGTGAAAACGATGAAAGGGAGTAAGAAGTACAAATCGGTGGTTGCAAAATACTCACAGGGATGTAAAGTACCGCATAGGGAATGTAGCCAATAGCATTGTAATAATGATGTATAGTGCCAGGTGGGTACTGGAAATATCAGGGGGGGACACTTTGTATAATGTATATGATTGTCTAACCACTATGCTGTACACTTGAAACTAATACAAAATAATATTTAATGTAAACTGTAATTGAAAAATAAAATTTTAAAAAAGAAATAAACAATAAAAAATAAATGATTATGGTTGAATTATAAAACAAAGAACATTCTACATCGTATATTCCATACTTAACAAGAACACTAAATTGAAATTACTCAAAACAAAGGGATAAATAAATACATTCTGGGAAAATACAAATAAAAGAAACAAGGGCTTGTGATATTAATATCAAATGAGATTAAACTCCAGAAAATAATTACAAAGATAACATTTTATAAAGTATTCAGTATACCATGAAGATCTTACTGCTTTGCCTAACATATGCACAATTTGGCAAAGATTGTTGGAAGTCACAGGTGAGGATGGGGGTGGGCAGTGATAGAGAGACTAGAAGCCCTTCGTGTAAGTACCACCTTCACTTTTTAGGCCATATCCAAGTACTGGCTGTACAGTTATTTACCTTACTTTTTCTTCAAAGTGATTCATTTCTTAATTGAAATAAGTTTACTTACTATAAAAATTGGTAAATGCGAAAAAGTGCCCTGTCTGAAAAACACAGCTGTTCTTCACTTCTGAGAATGCAATTAATTCCACGTTACCAGATTTCTCAAATGAAGCCAGAAATCCACCGTATTATATAAAATCTCCTGATTTCTCAATGTTAGCTTATAGGGACAAACAGAACCTGCATGTGGCTTTTTGGCCAGGGGTCTCCCAGTTTTCCATCTTTGGGCTACTAGGTGCTGGGAACACATCAAAGGAATCTGTCTCCTTGTCATCTCCCTCTCGTCCAGCCAATGGCTCCTACAACTCAGTGTCTCCTTTTTCTCCCTCTGTCATCGGTCACCATTACATCATTATGACTAAGCTGGACTACAAACCCCCTAAAAGCAAGGATTGTGTTTTATTTCACTCCCTCTCCCAGCCTACCAAAGGTTCTGGTACTTAATAGGTGTCTGTTCATTCATGCATTCACTCAACAAATATTAGATAGCAGGGAACCTGGAAAGACTTCATAGCTTAAATGAAAAGACTTGTAATATGTGCAATGACTCAGACAAAAAGTAAATGGATTCTGTGGACTGCAAAGAAGGGGCACTTAATTCTAATTGAGGGAGTAGGAACAGCTTCCCAGGGGAGGCAATATTAAATTGATTTTTTGATTCTTGAGGAAGTTGGATTTATCCAGAAAAAAAAAAGGTTTGGAGAAGTATTCTAAAAACAGAGAGAGCGCTTGGTATGGGATTTAAGTTAGACTGGACTGGCCTGTTTCTAGAATATCGGTTGGGAATGATGAGTGATGGTGCCTGTAGGTGGTAAGGCTTGGCCGTGAAGGACAGCACTGAATAACTTTGTGCAGCACTAGCACACTACGCATCCTAATGGCTCTTCACTTTTTTCCCTGTGCCCCCACCCCCAAACTCCGCAGTCTGTTCATTGAATGAGGAAGTATCTATATATTAGTGTTTTGAAAGTGCAAAAGGAACAAGAACTTGTCAGTGACTTCTTGGAGGACATAGCACATGAGATGGATGTTGACAATAATAAGTAAAATTAGACACAAAAACACTGAGGCGGGCATGTCATGCAAACAGAATAGGATGAGCAAAGATACAAATTCTTATGAAGTCACTTGGGATTAAATGATTGCCCAAGTGGTTAGTGGGCATACAAAAAATTTGATGGCATTCGCATGGGAGGAAGGTTGTCAGGAAGTTCCACTTTCCACTGACCTCTTCTTCCACTGCTTTGACCTGGGTTCCAACATTTTGGAGAGGGGAAGGCTATTTGTTTATTTGTGCTAGCTAGTGCAGTTGGACAGACAACTGTGACAGGTGTGTCTTTCTGCATTGCGTGTATTTTAGGACCCAGTCCATGAAGTCTGTACCAACTACTGAAACCCAAAGGCCTTCTTTCTTTTTCCTGAATCCTTCTAGACTTCCTGCTGGTACATCTTCCAATACAAATTATAATCTCCAAAGAGATGTTTACTCCTTTTGTAGTTGAATACTTTATACTTTGATTTGTTTGTAAAGTGACTTTTTGGCTTGCTGTTGATACTTGTAAGGCACCATAAATATGTATAGTTGAGTCTTCACTTCACCCTCCCAAATAAATAGGAATAGATGGAATTCTTCTTACCAAGAAAAACAATCTCTTTACTTTTTGGAAAATGATATTAAGGCTAGAAAAATGTGCTTCACTCAGAAACTGTATTATTTTAAATATTTCCTATTGTTTAAGAAGTAGTATTTCAAGGCAATGAGAGATTAAAACTTTTATTTGAATGTGGAGTTTCTTGGAGCTCTTACCTTGCAAGTGTGCATTGTGTGTGTGTGTACTGATAAAAGAATCGTCTGAGGTCTGCTTGTTTGAACTGCTTACTGTCTGGGGTTTGATTCTGCCCATTCTCTCCTTCTCCCCTTCCCCTCTTCCTTCTCTTTGTCCTTCTCCTTCTATTTTCGCTCCCTTAGGACACTAATACATACAGCTGGTTGAAACTACTTTTTTGAAATCAAGTGGTACTCTCGCATTAGTCAACAGTATTGCAGTTTTTCTAATCTTGATTAAATGGTAATGAAAAACTTTACAAAAAAGAGACTTTGTTCCACTACACCTATTACCTTGCTATAGAAAGGTGTGGCCAGGACTCCCCCTGGTGGGCATGGTAACCGGTACATGGGAATCTCCAGAACTGCATTTCTCACAAAGCTTCCATCCTATGCAGCAGATATTACTAGAAGGGGCCAAAGAACAAAAAGGAAAGAGAAAAATGTGGGAATGGTTGGGTTACTGCTCTCAGTTTAAATTTCCAATCTCACCACCTTCGTGTGGTGTATTTATTGCTTCTGTTCTTTTCCAGTTTCTTCTGGGCCTTTAGACAGCATTGATTAAATAAAAGGTCTAACAATCAAAGTAACTTTATACTTAAACCAACTACAGTTGGTTGATTATAGTTTTCAACAAACTGTAGTTTCTGATCAAGTAAAGAGTTTCCTTGAGTTGAAATGGTCGTGACTATGCAGTAGTGATGAGTCCTACAGCATTCTGATACGCTGTTCAAGCACTGAACAATAATGCACAATAGTGAATAGCTGAGCAGACTTACCAGGTGTTGGGTACAAGATAAAGTGCTTCTTGTGCATTTCTTCTTTCATGGCAGCCCTGCGAGACAGTCAGCCCTATTATCTCTGTTTTCTAGGGACTCAGATAAGTTAAGTGACCTGACCAAGGTCACACAGGGGAAAAGGCAGAGTCCTAAGCTCTCCGCTTTTTTAATGACTGTCCAGGCTGCTCATTGATGGGCAGTGAATTCTAAGAATGGTTTGTGTATATGTACCCACTTAACCCTCTTCAAAATTACATTGTAGTGTAGCTTAAATTAAAATATCACTATTTAAACTGAGATCATAAAACATTTTCATCCAGCTCAGGTATTTCTTCATTAGGCTATGACAACAATAATTAATACCATTGACTTAACTTCTTAGCCTTTCTGCTGAAGTGATGAAGGTTGATATAAAACCTTTTAAGTTTTGGGTAAAGCAGAAAGGGCCAGCCTCTTCTACCTGGGTTTAATGCTAGACTTGGTCCTGCTTTCACCTGATGAGTCAGGGATGACAACTGAATTTCATTTTGCACATTAACAGGGAAGAAAAATCCTAGCAATGAGATCATTTAACAGGAAGGTGCCCTGCGGATCTAACAAGTGGTTGGACCAATCAGGGCCATGTCAGGTCAGAAACTTGAAACTTGCTTGCTTCTCTTCCCTTTCAAACATTTGCTCGCTCTTCAGTTCTTACTGCTTTGACCTCTGATTCTGGATTTGGGCCCCTTGTATTCTTATGTGTTTGTACTTATCTCACTCACCTGCTATCTCTAATCCTATTAACTAGTAATAGCCTTATTTCTTGTGTCTAACACTGACCTTCCTCCCTATTAAGAGTTGGGGTTAATATCCTCTGTAGGGCAGGGACTGTTTCAGTCTTGTTACTTACAGCTTGGCAAAGAGTAGGTGCCCAGTAATTATTTTTAGAAATTGCAGGAGAAAGACCCTGCAATTTAAAAAATTGCTTTCCCCCTCATGCAGAAAAATAAGATACATTTAAAAATATCTTGGGAAGGTTAACAAAATAAATTTGCCAATTTCAATAATTTGTCTACACTATTTATGTAGAAAACAACTCTGAATTTCTTTCTATACTACTTTTAACAGCAGACATAATATGGAACCCAAGCTAGCTTGTGTTATATATAACATTCCATGATAGATGTTTAAATTTACTATCTCTAACCCTCTTCAAGTAAGTACAATCCCCCTTTTACATGTTTAAAAAATAAGAGGGGCTCTTATTAGTCAGTAATCACCAGAGCAACAACACAGTGTATATATTTTTGTGTCTATATTTGTATGTTGAGAGAGGGAGACAGAGAGATGTGGTGGTGGTGGTGAGATTTGTTACAAGAAATTGGCTCATGAGATTACGAAGGCTAACAAGTCTTAAACTCTGCAGGGTGAGTCAGCAAGCTGGAGACCCAGGAGATCTCCACGGTGTAGTTCCAGACTGAAGATTGACAGGCTTGGGACACTGGAAGAGGGGGTATTCCAGTTAAAAGGCAGTCAGGCAGGAAGAATTCTCTCTTCATCTGGGAAAGGTCAGCCTTTTTGTTCTATCACGGCCATCAACTGATTGGATGAGGCCCATGCAATTAAGGGAAGACAATCTGCTTTACTTAGTCTATCGATTTAAATGTTAATCTCATTTGAAAACACCCTCATAGATACATTAGAAATAATGCTTGCTCAAATATCTAGGCACACTGTGGCCCAGTCAGGTTCACATAAAATTAAGCATCAGAGGCACACAGAAAATTATTTCTTTGAGGTCTCAACTAATTAGTGCCAGAGCAGGGATTTGAACTGAAGCAGGATTCAGAAGCCCCTGACTATTGCACCAGTACCCATTGCTCCCAGAGAGGTAACAAAGGCAATTAGAAAGCCTTACAGCCCTGATTGGTGTAACTCAGTGGATGAGTGCTGGTCTGCAAATCAAAAGGTCACAGGCTTGATTCCCAGTCAGGGCACATGCCTGGGTTGGGGGGCCAGATCCCAGTAGGGGGCATGCAAGAGGCAACTGCATATTGATGTTTCTCTCCCTCCCTTCCCCTCTCTAAAAATAAGTAAATGAAAGCTTTAAAAAAAGAAAGCCTTACAGAAGGACAAATGCCAGGGCTTCATAGCAGCTTTCACTTCTCCCAAAGCAATGTCCACAGACTTTAAACATCCCAAATGCCACACTTCTTCTCCCACCCTAAGTATAATATATCATGTGCATATACTGTCTTAAAACAAGCTGATCTGGATAGTAGTAGTATTTGTGTGCTGGATTTTATACTAGAAGTTTAGGTACAGAAGTATGAGACTAAATTATTGTCAATCTTGTCAAGATAGGATAGTTATACAGTACATTTTCCTAATAGGCATGTTCAAGAGTCTGTAACATTGGACGTAGAGGAACAAACTTGAAAAACAGGTAGTCAGGGCCCGGGGGCAAAACAAAATGAAAATACTTTTTTTTAGCAATTATTTTTGTATTCTTTTAAAAATACCCTCACGCCCTGGCTGGTAGCTCAAGGTTGCAAATTCCATCCCCCATCAGGGCACATACAAGAACCAACCAATAAATGTATAAATAAGTGGGACAACAAATGTATGTCTCTCTCTCTCCAATCAATAAATAAACCAGATTTAAAAATAAAATTCCATTCAAATAAAACAAGTACTTATTGAGCACCTGCTATGTACTTGTAACCATTCTGGGTAATGAATATATTGTTAATGACTAAACTTTGAAATTTTCTTTCTTAGCGGTTAAAAAAAAATGAGTCCCATGGCATTACCAATGACTTGGCAAACCAGATGCTATAAGCATGAGGGAGTCACAGATCTGTAAGCTGTTGTTAAGTGACCAGACTTTTGGAGGTACAAAGGTACTTCAGGGTTAGGGACTTAAGTGCATACTAAGAACTGTAATTTATGGCTTAAAACTTTCATTATCAGACTCTACACTAGATGGCGTCCATGGTCAGAATGGAAGTAGTGATCAGCAAACGTTATTTTAGCTTTTGTGCTAGAAGCAGCCTCCAGGGGATCCTAAAAGAGAAAGGCATGCTTTAAGTGATGACTAAAATGCTCTTTGTTGGAATGGATGCAGAGGTGAAAAGATAAGAAAAAGGTTTTTCTGATAGCTGCAGGGCAGACTGCAAATTAGAAAGATAAAGGCTGAGAAATTTTATTTTAAAGATTTTATTTATTTTTAGAGAGGAAAAGGGAGGGAGAGAGGGAGAGAAACATCAATCTACTGCCTTTTGTAGGTGCCCTGTCTGGGATGCAAATGAGAACCCAGGCATATGTCTTGACCTGGAATTGAGCCAGCAACCTTCTGCTTTGCAGGTTGATGCCCAACAAATTGAGCCATACCAGTCCGGGCAAGGTTGAGAAATTTTAAGTAAAATCATTAATGGTATTGAGGTGAATACAGCCTTATTGTCTAGAATGAGGAGAGGAAGCCTGTGTTAAGCAAGTTTACAATAAAGAAAAAGGATTGCTCTGCAGATGGAGTACATAAATGGAACTCTAACTTTCATAGCTGAAAGATTTTGAAATACATTGAACAGATTTAGCTGTTTAATGGATAATAGAGCCATAAGAGACCTCATCTCTCATATCTATCTTGTAAATTGAGTTAGATGCGCCACTGCTTAAGCCCACAATGAAAATGTTGGTTGACAGTATTATTGGCAAAAAAACCCACCCCCCAAAAAAAACACACAATAGGCTACACTATTAAGACAGGGAGCCAAAGCAGCTTTACCTAATACACAGACACAGGGAGGCTGCCAAATTGAGGAGACAAAGGAATATTATGGCCCAGCCCTGGCTGCTGTGGCTTCGTGGATTGAGTGCCCGCCTGTGAACCAAAAGGTAGCAGGTTCAGTTCCCAGTCTAGGGCACATGCCTGGGTTGTAGGCCATATCCCTAGTGGGGGGCTACATGAGAAGCAACCACACATTGATGTTTCTCTCCCTCTATTTCTCCCTCCCTTCCCCTCTCTAAAAATAAATAATAAAATCTAAAAAAAAAAAAGAAATATGGCCCAAATGAAAGAACAGAATTCTAGAAAAAACAAACAAACAAATCCTTTCTAGAGAACTAAACAAAATGGAGATAACCAACCTATCAGATGCAGAATTCAAAACACTGGTTATCAGGATGCTCAAAGAACTCAATGACTACAGCAACAGCATAAAAAAGACCGAGGCAGAAATGAAGGCTACATTAAGTGAAATGAAGAAATACCTACAGGGAACCAACAGTGGAGGGTATGTAGCCAAGATTCAAATCAACAATTTGGAACATAAGGAAGAAATAAGCATTCAATCAGAACAGCAAGAGGAAAAAGGACTTATTAAAAAACAAAAACAAAAAACAAAGTTAGTCTAAGGAAACTCTGGGACACCTCCAAGCATACAAACATCTGAATCATAGGGATGCCAGAAGAGGAAGAGCAAGAAATTAACTTATTTGAAAAAAATAATGAAAGCAAACTTCCCTAATTTGGTAAAGGAAATAGACATACAAGTGCAGGAAGCACAGAAAGTCCCAAACAAGTTGGACCCAAAGAGCACCACCCCAAGACACATCATAATTAAAATGCCAAAGGTTAAAGAAAAGAAAAAGAATCTTAAAAGCAGCGAGAGCAAAGCAGAGTTACCTATAATGGAGTGCCCATAAGACTGTCAGCTGATTTCTCAAAAGAAACTTTGCAGGCAAGAAGGGAATGGCAAGAAGTATTCAAAGTGAAGAAAAGCAAGGGCCTACAACCTACATTACTCTATCCAGCAAAGTTATCATTTAGAATGGAAGGGCAGATAAACTATTTTCCAGACAAGGGAAAGTTAAAGGAGTTCATCATCACCAAGCCATTATTATATGAAATGTTAAAGAGACTTATTTAAGAAAAAAGAATAAAATAAAAACTATGAACATTAAAATGGCAACAATTCACAACTATCAACAACTGAATCTATAAAAACAAACTAAGCAAACAACATGAACAGGAACAGAAGCATAGATATGGAGTTCAATTGGAGAGTTATCAGCTGGGAGGGGAAAGGGGGAGAATGGGGGAAAATGTACAGGGAATAAGAAGCATAAATGGTAAGTATAAAATAGACAGGGGGTTGTTAAGAATAGTATAAGAGAAATGTAGAAGCCAAAAAACTTATATGCATGACCCATGGACATGAACTAAGGGGGAGGGACATAGTTGGAGGGAATGGGAGTACTGGGAAGAAGGGGCAAAGGGGGAACACTGGGATAACTGCAATAACATAGTCAATCAAATATATTTTAAAAAACCTACAAGAAACAATTTATCTTACCATAATGAGCACGTACGGAGGTGGTAGATGTTCAAAATCATTTTAAATGTAAAAATAAAGCTGGGAATCTATACAACTCTGTATACTTAACAAATGAAAACAATTTTTACAGTAGCACTTGAAGACCCAGGTCTTGACAGAAACTGACTTCTGCTTATCCATGACAGGTTGGAAGAACTAGAAATTCACTGTCCTCAGGTATTTTATTGCTGAAGGTGAAGATCTACTTTACACAATGCCTACCTGAAACATTCTCAGCTTGGCACTTTGTTGTTCCAGTTGAGGTTGAACTGCTTTTTTTGTTGTTTACAGACCTAAGGGGTGACACCCTATCAATACTCCTAATTTATATCTTAATCATATTCATTGATTGACGGATTAAAATTTTATTGCCAGTCTTTCCTTTTTGGCAGGATTCCTGGCAACTTCAGTTAATATATGCAACTCTTTTATGAAGCACTTCACTTAAATCCAGAAAAAATAGAGACTTTGACAGGAAATGCAGAGGTGCTGTTAACAATCTTCCTTTGCAAATTACCAAGTTACAATTATAGGTTGTGAGGGGATGAGGATGGATTGGCATTATCCTTAGCTTGGATCCATTATGGTAAATGGAATTAAAAAAACATTTTTTAACATTAGTAATTTTATATGAAGTCTCAATGCATTGTGCTAATAATCATATATAAAAACTTTCATATATAAAAACTATGTTGTTTTAATACCTATAAAATAGTACATCTGAGAACTGTATATAGGACCTTGGTTTAGTCACTCCCATACTTAATAATTCTATAAAATTTAAATTTTAGTTGATAACCTTCTATCAGTCTTTTCCCCCCTTTGTGGATGCTGAAAATTTAGTCTTGGACTGCATTTTGGGAACAATTGCTTAAAGTGCCATTTAGTCCAACTACTTCAATTAAAAGGCTGGGAGGCAAGTGGCTTTGTTTGAAATCAGTGTTAAAAGCAGGGACACCTTCTAGCAGACAACTAGTAGAGAATCCTCACAGATGCCCAACACTAAA
The DNA here is from genome assembly GCA_028533065.1 of Trachops cirrhosus. NCBI lineage: Eukaryota > Metazoa > Chordata > Mammalia > Chiroptera > Phyllostomidae > Trachops > Trachops cirrhosus. The sequence continues at coordinate 121,247,194 of CM052542.1, forward strand.
CATGCTAATTAGGAACTGTAACTGATGTTATGTTTATCCTAAAAACAAAGCCAAAATGTAATGCAAAAATCAAATAAATTCACCTACTTAGTAAAAGACTGTATAGATGACTGTACTTGCTATAATTTGTCATGGAAAATAACACCAAATCGTAAGTTATATAACCTATGTCATAAAGATATAAGCTAAACTGTGATCTTGTAATTCTCCAAATGTTTCATTCTCAATTACATAGTGTATGGTCTATATGCTTAATGCATGTCTGGTGAGACGAATGTCATTCTAAATCACAGTGAACAAGTTTCTTCATAACATTAGAAAATTCTCAACCCAGCCTAAAATCTTATTTTGGAAATCACTGGAACACAAATGACTTGGAGGATAAAAAGATGGTGGTGCTGTGGGGAAGCTCCATTTGCCTGATTTCCCAATCAAATGACAAAGCAATTAGAAGCATTAGGATGCTTAAATGAGAACAGTGACTTCTGTGTGAAAACATATATGAACTAAACCACACCCACTTGACTTTTTACAATAAGTAACATGAAAAGGTTTTAATATCCAAAGAAATTGTAGTTCAAGAGCATGTAATAAAATTTTAACATGACCAACATATAAATTTACCTATTTTAGACTTGATGCTATGGTAGATCTACAGGTAGGTGATCATTTCCAATTTCACCAGAAACACACACACACCCATATAATCTTATACGTTTGAAAAATAGTTTTGAGAATTGGTACTACTTATTTTCTCTTCCACTTAACTATAAAAATGCATGACTAATATTTCAAATTCAAAATTAAGAAAACAGTTCAGTCTGTTAAAAAATGTCCCTTTACCAGAAACTTTGGGTGTGCATGGATTTTTTTTTTCTTTGAAACAACCTTTTAAAAGCATGAGGCTCTTTTTGCTGATCCATTCATACTTATTTTAAAAGGGGGGAAGGACACAGAAAAAACTGTACCCTAAGAAACTGATAGGCAGAATCCAGGTTTGTGATATTTGATTTTGTGCTGAAGATGTGCTTTAAAGCCATGTCCAAGTAAGTCACATGGGCTACTTAAAACCAGTATACATAATCTGAGCATCAACTTTATATACCATATTACACAAAACTGTACATTTAAAAAGTATCAGTGGTCACATAAGAACTCGAATGTTTGTTTCATTGATTCCTGTAACTTCTAAGGTAATTCTGGATTTTAGCAAGTAGAAGCTTGTGATTTACTACTACTGAGGAGTCAAGTATACTAAAAGAAATGATAAGAATATTTATCTGGCCCTGGCTGTTGTGGCTCAGGGGATTGAGTGCTGGCCTGTGAATCAAAGGGTCGTCAGTTCAATTCCCAGTTAGGGCATATGCCTGGATTGCAGGCCAGATCCCCAGTAGGGCATGTGAGATGCAACCACACATTGATGTTTCTCTCCCTCCCTTCCCCTCTAAAAAGAAATAAAATCTTAAAAAAAAAGTTTGTTACTTTTGTAAATTTCAAATTGTTTGCCTACATCACATACATATTTTGCCATGTTTTTCTTCTTACCCATAATATCCAAAATTTTTAAAAAATGTTTACTCTTCTTACACTGCTCCTAATTACTCACGTTTTTACATTTTTATTTTTCTGAATTAGTAATGAATGTAATGTTTGTGGGCTGAGTCTTTGGGAAATAAAAATGTTCTCATACCTTTCTTCTTACCCTGTGACCACCATTTGTCAGGGATGTGTGGCTTTGCATTTAGGAGACTTGACATTATGTGCTCCAATTAAATGTCCCCATATTGGTGCATGCTACTCCTTGGGCTATGATTCCAGAACATTATATTTTAAGGCATCCTTCATGACTACTTTAAATCTATTCCCTTTGAGACCTAAGTCACTAGTGGTTGCTTTAATGGATCAATGAACTATCCATGAAGATGACTACAAAAGAAGTTACCACCCCTTTATTATTGACCTGGCCCACTTCTAAATAAGCAGAATAACATTCAAAGTTCATTTTGATTAAAAACTGGGGAAACATAGAAGCGGTATTTTCTCAGTGTCATTACCACTGTCAAGAAGATAAGGTCATAACAGGTTTTTCCTACATTGTACTGAGATTAATGTAGCTCGAACACACCCAATTTACTTTCTAGGTTAACTAAGTTATAAAAGGTGATACTTTTTCTTGAATATTGTAAGTAAATGTGCATATTCATGATTTTGAGAATAATTTATTACTTTAACTTCAACATACAACTACATTCTAATGTGATTATATTGAATGTAAAGAAACGGATCCTTCCAAGACCAAAATAACCCATAGGCCATGATGTTGCTTTCACTTTTTCCTCTCTTTTTTTTTTTTGTTTAAACAAATGTGCACCATGGTGGCTCAACAAGTATGGCAAATGCCATGAATATGAAAGCAGCAGTTTGCAATGGATCACATCTAGAACCCAGAGGAGGCGAATTAGACAGAAGTGGTAGTTATTCTAATTAAACAATCAGGACAAGTTGGTTTGCAGCATCAAAACTGTTGATTTAAGTTTCTTTTCTCTTAATGATCAAAGGTCCCACGTTGTCTCCAGTCTCTTCATTGTGTTTTGTGTGAGATCCATCACAGAGTGGGAACTGGGAAGACAGAAAGAGAATGTGAAGTGTCTAATCACATATGCAGTACTATGTTTGGCAAGGAGGGGGTGACGGAAGTTTGATTCACATATATAACATGATAACTCAATATACAATAGCATTTCCTTTTGTGATATTTGATTATGGATTTTGAAAACCTTTTCCATGTTTATATACTAGTAATCCTTTCTATGTCCACTGCCAATTTATGTGTAAAAGTCTATGTTCATTTACTAAAAATCAATTTGTATATTATCCTTTGTTGATTACTTTGTAGAATTTTTTCCCTAAACCTTTTTGTTTTGCTTATTTTTTCATGCTCTTAATTCCTCCACTCTCATACAAAAGGCCTTTTTAATATCATACATTTCCTTTCATATATTTCTTTTTAACATTCTTCATGAAGACTTCTTGTTTTAGAAATGTGGTAGATTTACATTTGTTTTCAGATTACACATTTTAGATATAACAGACATTTTTGTGTCCAGTGGGGAAAAAAGGGACAAAACTAAATTGATAAGTGTTTCTTAGAGTGTGCTCCAAGGGAGTGCTGCAATATATTCTGATATGGTTTCATCATGTGTTTAAAAAACATACATAGCTATTTTGTTTCACAACATACATTAATATTTTGCAAAAGCTTTTGCTATTAAAAGCCTATTTTAACGCATTTTTTGATATCCATTGTTTATTTTTAAGTACATTTTATTGGTTATGCTATTACAGTTGCCCCAGTTGTTTTCTCCCCGTATCCCCCTCCACCCTGCACGCCCCTCACCTTCCAGCATTCCCCACCCCCACCTAAGTTAACGTCCATGGGTCGTACATATAATGTCTTTGGCTTCTCCATTCCCTATAGTATTCTTAACCTTCCCCTATTTTGTGCCTACCTATTATGCTTCTTATTCTCCATACCTTTTTTCTCCATTCTCCTTCTCCCCCTCTTCACTGATAACCCTCCATGTGATCTCCATTTTTTTAAATATATTTTATTGATTATGCTATTACAGTTGTCTCATTTCCTCCCATTTATTCCCCTCTGTCCTATACACCTCTCCCACCCACATTCACCCCCTTTAGTTCATGTCCATGTGTCATAAGTTCTTTAGCTTCTACATTTCCCATACTATTCTTGCCCTCCCCCTATTTTCTATCTACCATCTATGCTACTTATTCTCCATACCTTTCCCCCTCTCCCCTCCTCGGACTCCCCTGCTGCTAACCCTCCACGTGATCTCCATTTCTGTGGTTCTGTTCCTGTTCTAGTTGTTTAGTTTCTTTTTGTTTTTGTTTCAGGTGTGGTTGTTAATAATTGTGAGTTTGCTGTCATTTTACTGTACATGTTTTTTATCTTCTTTTTCTTAGATAAGTCCCTTTAACATTTCATACAATAAGGGCTTGGTGATGATAAACTCCTTGAACTTGACCTTATCTGAGAAGCACTTTATCTGCCCTTCCATTCTAAATGAAAGCTTTGCTGGATAGAGCAATCTGGGATGTATATCCTTGCCTTTCATGACTTGGAATACTTCTTTCCAGCCCCTTCTTGCCTGTAAGGTCTCTTTTGAGAAATCAGCTGACAGTCTAATGGGAACTCCTTTGTAGGTGACTGTCTGCTTATCTCTTGCTGCTTCTAGGATTCTCCTTCATTTTTACCTTGGCTAATGTAATTATGATGTGCCTTGGTGTGTTCCTCCTTGGGTCCAACGTCTGTGGGACTCTCTGAGCTTCTTGGACTTCCTGGAAGTCTATTTCCTTTGCCAGACTGAGGAAGTTCTCCTTCATTATTTTCTCAAATAAGTTTTCAATTTCATGCTCTTCCTCTTCTTCTGGCACCCCTATGATTCAGATGTTGGAGAGTTTGAACTTGTCTCCCAGGTTCCTAAGCCTCTCATTTTTTTTGCCTTCTTGTTTCTTCATTCTGTTCCAGTTGGATGTTTATCCCTTCCTTTTGTTCCAAATTGTTGATTTGAGTCCCGGTTTCCTTCCTTCACTGTTGGTTCCCTGAATATTTTCCTTTATTTCACTTGTGTAGCCTTCATTTCCTCCTTCATTTTGCAACTGAGCTCAATCAATTCTGTGAGCATCCTGATTACCAGTGTTTTGAACTCTGCATCTGATAGGTTGTCTATCTCCTCATCACTTAGTTCTTTTTCTGGAGTTTCAATCTGTTCTTTCATTTGGGCCATGTATCTTTGTCTTGGCATGGTACGTTACGTGGTAAAAGGTGGAGCCTTAGGTATCTGCCACAGCAGGGTAACCCTTTTAGTGTGATGGGGAACTGTCTGTGGGGGAGGGATCAGAGAAGGAACAACGGTGGCTTGCTTTGTTCTTGCCCCACTTTCCATCACTTCTCTTGCTTCCCACAAATGCATTATGCCCTTTAAGGTACTCATTCGCAGGTGGGTTGGTGTGTGTACATTTTAGGACCCTGTGGGCCTCTCCAATGGACTCTTGTGTGAGACTGGGAGTTCCCCCCTCAACAACCCCCACAAACTTTTTCAGCCAGGGATTTTGAGTCTTTAGTTTCCTGCACTGAAACCCTGGGTTTCTTTTGTCTTGCTCTCCTGTTGTTCCTCCCAGCTTATCTGCACGTGAATGTGGGATCACCTGTGTGGTCCATCGCCTTGCTTTGCTGTGCATCCTTTCCACCCTGGCTACCTGTCTCCACCCCTCCTACCAGTCTGGATGAATGTTTCTTTAATTCCTTCATTGTTGGACTTCCATGCAAATGATTTTCTGGCAGTTCTGGTTATTCTTTGTTTTTAAATTGGTTGTTAACCTTCTTTTGGTTGAACAAGGAAGCAAAGTGTTTCTGCCTATGCCTCCATCTTTGCCAGAACTCTCAAACTCTTCTAAACTGACTAGATTATGGAGACTTTTAACAGCATCCATTATTACAGTGTTCTATACAGCATACTTTGCAAAATGCTGTTTTAGACCTTGTTACTTCAATATTAGAGGTTGCTTCCTAAACTGTTATAGCTTCATAATTTTATCAAAATAAAATATAAAATGCCTATATATAGTTTTGAGATTATATTCATCAACCTATTTCACTGGGATAATAACTGTGTTTAAAATATACTTAAAATTGGACCCTGGCTGGTGTGGCTCAGTGGATTGAGTGCTGGTCTGCTGTCACTGGTTCGGTTCCCAGTCTAGGGCACATGCCTGGGTTGCGGGCCAGGTCCCCAGTGGGGGGCACATGAGAGGGAACCACACCCTGATGTTTCTTTCATTTTCTTCTTCCTCCCTTCCCTTCTGTCTAAAAATACATAATAAAAAAATAAATAAAATATACTTAAAATTGGGCTAGTTTTCCTTTATAGTAATCTTTACTAAACCTTTCCTGTTTATCCTTTACCTATTTATTCCTCCAGATAAACATGAGAATCTTTTTTGCTAAATCCTATTGTATTTCTTTTGTAGTTTTTGTTTTCAGGTCTCATGCTTATTTTGACAAGATTATTTGTCCTATTTCTTCAGTTATTATAATTAGGTATATTTTCATTTGCGATCTCTCTATATATGAAGTCTGTCCAGAAAGTATCCAGCCACATAATATGAAAAATAGAGACGTTTATTGAAGATACAAGATACAAGAAACATTGTACACAGGACAATGATGCCTCAGTCCCCTTCAAACTAGGTACCTTAGGACCTCACACAGTTGTCCTAATCACCATCAGCTGCCCCACTGTATTTTCCTGAATCTCATTGTTGGTCTGAAATCTTTTCCCTTTCAAAGATGATTTTAGTTTTGGGAAAAGCCAGGAGTCTCAGGGCGCCAAATCTGGGTTGTAGGGGCTGAGTCACTTGGATGATTTGATGTGTTGCCAAAAAACTCTGCACCAGGCGTGATGCATGAGCGGGCAAGTTGTCATGATGAAGCTGCCAATCATCAGTTGCCCATAGCTGCAGCCTTTTGAATCATCTGAATAGTTTCCATGGAGGAATGTTCCAGCTTAACACAAAATAGATGGAGATTCATTGCTCTACTTGCTCAGTCATTTTGAATGTGATGGCCACACAGTACACATGCTCACTCAAAGGCATCTACCACCCCACTGACTAGTCCAGTAAAGTCGTCACTGTTCACACATGCGCATTCCAGTCCACTCTCCTTGGCGGACAGGTTATGTCGGTGCTGCGCAAACCGTTCCTGTTATATAACAATAGTTGGACTTTTTCTGGACACACCTCATATATATTATTAGTTTTTTGCAAATATATCCTTCTTGCTGTTAAATAAAAATAGGAATTCAACAGCGTTTTAGGTGTCTCCTCTGGATTTTACCCTTAGAAGGTCCAATTACCAGTAAATTATTTGTTTCTTTCTTTCTATATGTATAGCTTTTATTTCTATTTCATGTTAAATGATGATACCTAGCACTTTTGTCTTATTTTTAATGTCTGGAATGTACTTACACTCTAGAATCTAGAGTTTCATGTTTATTATAAGGTACACTACTGCACTGAAAGAGTCTAGAAGAGTAAAGTAGCAAGAGTCTTGGCCTTATGGGTAAAGTTGCCTCATAACTCACAGTGAAGAGGGGTCTAAGTTCCTAATACCTGGCACTAGACAATAAAATGTATATAATCTTAAACCTTGATATTAGAAGTGTCTACTCTAAAATTAAAACAATACTTGGTTGATGTTAAAGATATTCATTTTTAATTTTACCATTTATATATAATTCTGAGTTAAAAATGACAGAAAACCTAATGGTTTTCAGAATATCTTATATATCCAGGTATAAATTCCATGTTGGTGTAGATGGCAATATAAATGTAATGTATATAAAGCTTATATTATTTCCTTTTTTAGGTCAATAAAATATGGTATACAGTTTATTCATATTAAAAACAAATCCTTGCAGCAAAAACATAACCGTAAGCTTTCAGATTATTTGGCACAGATGAGGAAAAAGGCCATAAAACAAATCAAGCTAAAATGTATCCTACCACAAAGAACAGCATTTCAAAGTGACATATGTTTGATAAACAAACAGATGATTGTACAGTGAGAATAAAAGTTTACATTGTAAAAGAATCCATTTTTATAAATAGCTCACACAAAATGTGTCACTGTAAAGTTTTGTGCACACAGGTTATAAAATGTATTTCTAGAAAATGAAATATCTGTAAATTAAAAAGCCTCAAAGAATGTAGTGATGTAGCATAGCATGCTTCACATTTATTTCTTTTTAATCTCATTGTTAAAAATACTAAAAATTAATTAATTTTTTCAAATTATTTTCCTCCATATACAGAATCAAGAATGGGGGAGAAATCTCTAGAGAAATACAGAAAAATCTTATAAAAGATTAACAAAGCCATGCATCAAATATAAGAATATACTTTTTATAATAATCTGCTTCTGCCTAAAAACTAAAATTCATGTTTCATCATGTTTTTAAAAGTGAACAAGTAAAAAGTAAATATTTGTTTAAAAAGTAATGAGTAGAGAGCCCAGAAATAAACCCAAGTCTCTATGGTCCATTAATATTCAACAAAAAGGGCAAAAGCAAGAAATGGAATAAAAAGAGCCTCTTCAACAAATGGTGTTGGGAGATCTGGAGAGCTACATGCAAAAAAAATGAAACTCAACCACCAACTTACACCATACACAAAAATAAAAATAAACTCAAGATGGATACAAGACTTAAATAAAAGTCATCCTAGAGGAGAACACAGTCAGGAAATCTCAGATATTCCATGCAGTAATATTTTCACTGATATGTCTCCTAGAGCAAGGGACATAAATGAAAGAACAAACAAAATGGACTTCAACAAAATAAAAAGCTTCTGCACAGCTAAAGAAAACATTAGCAAAATGAAAGAGAACCAACTGTATGGGAAAATATATTTGCCAATGGTATCTCGGACAAGAGTTTGACCTCCAAAATATACAAAGAACTCACATGACCCCTCACCAGGAAGACAAACCATCCAATTAAAAAATGGGCAAAGGACCTCAACAGACACTTCTCCAAGGACATACAGAGGGCCCAGAGACATATGAAAGGATGCTCAGCATCACTAGCCATCAGAGAGATGAAAATTAAAACCACAACGAGATACCACTTCACACCAGTGAGAATGGCCATCATAAACAAGTCAACAAACAGTAAGTGCTAGAGAAGTTGTGGAGAAAAGGGAACCCTAGTTCACTGTCGGTGCGAATGCAAACTGGTGCAGCCTCTGTGGGAAACTGTATGGAATTTCTTCAAGAAACTGAAAATGGAATTGCCTTTTGACCCAGCAATTCCACTGCTGGGATTATACCCTAAGGATCCTGAAACACTAATTCAAAAGAACCTATGAACCCCAATGTTCATAGCAGCACAATTTACAATAGCCACATGTTGAAAGCAGCCTAGGTGCCCATCTGTAAGTGAGTGGATCAATAAACTGTGGTACATTTACACAATGGAATTCTATGCAGCAGAGAGAAAGAAGGAGTTCCTACCCTTCACAACAACATGGATGGAACTAGAGAGCGTTTTGCTAAGAGAAGTAAAGCCAGGCAGTAAAGGACAAATACCAATATGATCTTCATCTATAAGGGGAACCTAATTAACAAAACAAGCAAGCAAACAAAATATAACCAGAGACACTGAAATTGACAACAAACTGACAGTAATCAGAGGGGAGGGAAATAACATGGGAAAGAAGGGAAAAGGTCGTAAATGAACATGTATAAAGGACCCATGGACAAAGCCAAAGGAGGGTAGGATTGAGGGTGGAGGTGGGGTGGGTAGGGCAGGGGAAAGTGGTGGTGGAAAATGCAGACAACTGTATTTGAACATCAATAAAAAAAAAAAGGAGTAGTAGATCCTATTTATTAAAACAAAATTTCATACTACTAAAGTATATAAAGCTTTATGCCTTTAAAATGTAAACTACTTATTGAACATCCATTTGTTCAGAGGCACTGATATCTTTTATTTATTTATATTAAAGATTTTATTTATTTATTTTTAGAGAGGGGAAAGGACAGAGAAGAGAGGGAAAGAAACGTCAATGTGTCATTGCCTCACGTGCACCCCCTGCTGGGGACCTGGCCCACAACCCAGGCATGTGCCCTAGTCTGGGAACCAAACCAGCAACTCTTTGATATCACAGGCCAGTACTTAATCCACTGAGCCACACCAGCAAGGGAAAAATATTGGGAGTGGTATCTTAATGTTAATAATACTTTCTATTGCTTAACCACAGAAATTACTGACTTAAGTCAGAATCATCTCTCAAAGTTAATGTGAAGATCAAGTATTCTCACCATATTTATACATCAGAGATTTCTCATTTTAAGTTATGAAACAAGCATTTTATTTTCAACCAAAAGCCAAAATGAGTTATTTCAAAATAAGATTAGCAATTTCTTAGAAATGCTTTGTACATGTCAATGGGATGTATTTACTGAAATTACTTCACGATCTTTAATATAGTACAAATGAATGGTAATTACTTGGTATTAAAATTCAAATAGTGAATTATGTAACAATATGTTTTTTAGAAAGTGTCTTATTTTAACTTTTTTATTCAGGAGAAAGAAAATGAGTGATAAATACTTTCAAACATAATCTAGGTATAGTAGTTTTTGCAATAAATAATAATGTAATGAAAATTTTATTAAACTTCTTGCATTTAAAATTTTGAAATTTGTTAAATTTGTCCAGCCAAGAACTGAAATTATAAACATGCAAAGGGTATATTAAATTCAGTTCATGCAGTATCCATACTTAAAGATCAAATAATTGGTGAAAAAATTTTAGCTCATAGTTAATTCTAAAATTTGTTCTAAGGTGGCAGTCTTTGTTTTTAATACATCCTGAAGAAAAGTTTGTGAATTAAATTGGCTGAATTTCCTGTATGTCCAGAAAATATTCTATTATGTTTGTTACACCAATTAAAAAATATACATCCACTAATCTGAAATATCTTTAAAACTAGACGAGAGAGTTATGAGAAGTTGGAATAAATGTTTGGGAGAAAAAGAACCCACCAGGATCCTTTTTTTCCACTTGGAAAGCTGACAACATCAGGGTCTTCATAAAAAGCACAAGATTTATTTCTTTTTAATGGTCCCATACCTTATGATATCTGTTTTTAGGACAATTCAAAATGGAAATAAGTACACATTCCTCCTTGAATTATCTCTTCTATCTGCAACAGCTAAAGAAAATTTTTTATTTTCCTTCTCCAAATTTTGTATTTTTAATGAGTTTGAATTATATTTTCCAAGGAAGTTGCCTGGGGCTATTCTGGCTTATTACCATAAACCACTCTGTAAAACATGATTGCTTTGGTTGAGAAAGAAAACAAAAGCAGTGAGATCTTCAAACTTCCTGAGAGAATATGGCATTTTATACCATTTTTATGTACTTACTTTGGTAAATGTAA